>LR990523.1:16150000-16825000 GCA_905147745.2 Phlogophora meticulosa
TAACCCATGGGATCCAAATTTTACTGGATTTTAAAGTTCGAAGGTTACTAGTGTTTCTTATTAATTTTATTATATAACATACTTATTCGTTTACGTTCGTACAAAATCCATATGGATGAGGTCGCGGGCGAAGTGTTAGTAAGTACTGAATTAATAAATTTATATTTCTATTGCATGTGACAGTGCATATGTACCTACTAGAAAGTACATAAAAAACAAGACCTCTGTGTGGGACAGTACGGCACGGCGCCCACGTGCGGCAAGGGATACAAACATCCGTTGCCGCTAATGGGCGCCGCATTTTGAATTTTGTTTAACACTTTTAACACCCAATAACGTCATAGCTTGCTTTGGCATCCTTCGCCATGATCTGCCACGCAGTGGCATCCCGAAATTTGAATGCTAAAGATCATAAAATAAGATCTCAAATCATTTGCGCTTTTCAAAATCCCTTGTCGTGCCGTGCCGCCAGTAGATCACGCCCTAACGGGCCGGTATTATTTATAATTAATACATACGTTATTATTGTAATCAATTATTTCTCAGTAGCCACCTGGAGTTTGTAAGTACCTATTTGACGACCTATGTGGTGCAGCGGGCGAAGGTCCGCCTGCGACGGTTGCTGGTTCGATTCCAGCCTGGGGACAAATGTTTGTACGATCTACAAAGGTTTGTTCCGGGTGTTCTGGGTACTTGCTATGTATAATAAAAAATATCTATCTTTGTATTCAGTATATCTCATGTAGTACCCATAACACAAGCTCTACTTAGTTTGGGGTTGGATGATGCTGTGTGGATTGTTAATCATTATTTATTAATTTATTTGTGTACAGCCAGTATTAATAAATTAGGGTCGAGTTGTACAATGGGCCTTTCAACACCAGTGGGGAAATGTGAGCGTATCATACACCTCGGAAAATGTGAGTGTAATTATTTCAGAGTTTAAGCTACTCTTGCCGAGGTTGATCCGTGGATGGGCGGCCGGTGTCTCAGAAAGTAAGTAAAGCCGTAGGTCCCAGCTGCCATTTTCAGATCTGATGCCTAGAGAAAGCTATTATCGACAAAGATGAAACCTCTTTCGCTAAATGGTTATTAATTAGTTAAGATCTCATTAAAGTTAAGTGATAACGTCTACCTGTTTAAACAAAATGATTATCTTGCGACTCTAGCCTTGAAAATCACAAACATGACAAAATAAGTTGATATGTTAAGTTTTTTTTATTATTGGAAAAGGGAGTTTGTAGGTACACGACAATTACATAAGTCACTTGTGACAACATGAAATGTCTAGAGTGTAACTGAACGCTGTGCTGCTTCAGTGGTTTTAACTGTATTTTTACTAGCTTTTGACAGCGGTTTCGCTCGTATTTACGTAGATTTTGCATCTTTTTTTCCTTGGGAACGTACTCATAACATCATAACGCCTGAAATCTACTAAGGGTTAGGCAGAGGCGTTCCTATAGTACACCCATATTTCGCAAGTTATGTTTGAGGCCCATATAGCAGCGGGTTCTGAATGAAATGTACCCTACATCCTTTTTGTTACCCAGATAACGTGAATGCAAAATTTCATCATCATCTGATGAGTAGTTAAGAAATGCAACAAACGAACAAACTGACATTTGCATTTACAGTTATTTTATTAGTTAGGTTCCTAGTATAATAAACATGCTGCCTGTCGTTGGCGCATCACAGATCGTATCTTAATAAACTTAAGATAATTTTGAAAGTTAATATTAAAACGAGTAAAAACTTTCAATTCGACCAATATTATTTTATCGGCAGGATTATCATAACCGTTCCTACATTATTTTTAGACAAAACATATGAAATGAAATGTGTAAGAACTGGTTCATTGAGTTGTGCTTCACAATAATGTAAAAATAACCTTTTTTAAATAAATAAAACATAAATATGAACCTGTCCATTCATAAAGTCCGGTTAAGCAGCCGACAACCTCCTAGGTTGACCTGCAAGATGCCATTAAAAAAAAAACCTGTTCCCACCTCTTTTTTAATAAAGTAGGTAAGCATGTTTTTGTAAAAAGATTAAAATCAGTGTGCAAAAAGATAAAATAAAAGGTAAAAAAACATATTTATAATCAGAATTCGAATACATATTCTTATTAATTAAAACCATATTGGCTATAAATTATACCGAGCGTAATGTTTTTATGCAGTTTCTAAAATAAGATTTTATGAACAGTCATCACATCGATATTTTTAAAATAAATTACTTATCAAGGTTTTGCAAATACTAAGTGCAATAACAACAATCTAACTAGGTACTTATTTGTTTTTATAAAACACGTTTTTACTGTTCCGTACTATTTGTTTATTGTTTTGTCATAACAATATTATTATAATTGGACAGCATTAAATACTTATTCTTGAGTCACTTATGGACTTATAAAGACATTTCATTTAATGATTCGATCTTTACATACTCCCTTTGCTTCGTTTAAATCGTTTACGTTCTTTGTCGGCACGGCGCAGTGGCTGAGCGATCGACTGCTGCGCCGCGTGTCGTGGGTTAGACTACCGCACGGAACAAATATTTGTACCTACGGGTAGTCGTTCCAGGTCTGGCTGTTTGTGTATGTGACATCAAATTTTTGTAAACGCGCCTACGACACAGGAGAAATTCCTTGTGTGGGGCGACGTTATTCTATTAAAAACAAAATGAAATGGTCATAAACCCGTTGCGAGTACTAGGCACCTGATTTTTCTGAAGAATATCACAAATAAGGCACTAATATTACAAAAACTTACACTACGTTTGGTGAATTCAATAAAAGTTTTGATCCCTAAACACATCATACTGTTTTACCCAAAAGTAAATATTTTGCTGATTAATTATGATACAATTTAGAAAATTTTAAACATTATTGCTGAAACAATTTGAAAAAATACAATGAAAAAAATATCATACATAAGTTACAAAATTATCACAAACTAAGTCATAACATTTTTTTATTGCTCTATTTATTTAGGGAAACAAAAGTAAAAATAAAAATCAAAGCAACATTTATTAAAATGTTACTAAAATAAACGAAATAAAATAAGATAAAAGTTGCATAACCGACTGGATCAGTATTATTTTGTTGTAGTATTATCGGAAAGTAAACACGACGTATGACATACCTACCGGTGCGGTGTTATTAATACGTTACACGTAACCCCTCACTGACGATAGCGATCGAAAGGACCCGGGGGGTATTATAATTTATTTTTAGTCAGTTTTTGTAGCGAGTGTATAAATAGGTAACTGTAACTTATATAGTAGTAGTAGAATACTAATATTATATATTATTATAGAGTACGTCTAGATGCGTTGTTTTATGTATAAACATATAACAATAAAATTTGTTCTTTCTCTTTAAATAAGAAGAGACTTACACTTACTCACTAGACTTAGGGGCGGTGCGGGAGCAGCGATGACGCGTTGTTGTGTTCGTCACGTTACAAATTGTAAAATTCATAATTGTAAGATAAGACAAACAATAAAATAACGTCAATTTAGTGGTTTTCGTTTGACGTCATGTTTGATTGTTTAGGCAACGGTGACAAATCACTTAGTATGTGTAATACCGATCTACAAACCAGACATTCAACCTACATTGCTTTGAAAAAAATACTGGTTAATAAACAAAAAGGTAATCCTCCTTTAATAACCGCAGATAAAATTTTACCAATATGTGACAATCCATGTCTGATACACACACCTAATACTTACCTAATATTTTTATTTTCTAATAAATTGTTATTACCTATTTAACAGTAGGACTAAAATAACGCCTTAAAAAACAATCAAAACATGATAAATAATAGAAATTGCACCTACCACTGTTTGTCTCTGTCTAGAAAGTGCTTGTAGCATTAAATTCACCTCTATACAATTTTGTGATTAAATTACGTATACAATATTTTTTTTTTTTTTAAAGCAATAAAAAATCAGCCGTCAGCAAAAAAAAAAACTCCAGAGGCCTATAAGACCGACTCATCGTCGCAGTGTTGAAGTACTTAGCATCGCGGTGGCTATTAATACAAATGCGACCTACTCCGTCTGACTGTTTGCATTCGATTCTTACCGCGAGTGCACGCTCGGTCGATATAGATCGCAATACGTATTCGTTTTCGTAACATTTTCAATATATTGGACAGTGCCTCAGTTTAGGGTTGGGGCTTAAAAGGTAGTGCGGGGACACAGTGCCTTGTTTTTAGTGGTTGATAATTTACTCAGTGAGGACGTCGATTTTAATTTGTAATGTAAGTTCTTTTTTGTTTAAATATTTTTGGCTGGGAATTTATTCTATGTTTTATAATAAAGCTGAAGAGTTTGTTTGTTTTAACTCGCTAATCTCTGGAACTACCTGTCGGACATGAAAAGTTATTTTTGCATTTAATAGCACAATTCTTTAAGAAGGTTAAAGGCTTTTTTAACTTCATGCTACGACCATTATGAGCAGGTGAAACTGTGGTTCACAGCAAGCGTTTTATATGAACATACAGTGGAAGCTAACCCAGGATACAGATAAAATGTTGTCACTTGATTTATTAAAAAAAAGCCGCAATACTAAATATCGTAACCAAAGATTTTCTATTTTTCTAAAAAGTAGGTAGGTGTTTTACGTTAATAAGTTAGATAGTTATTTTTTATTTACGGTAAGCAGGTACCTATAAAAGCCTGACATATATACACTGACCTTATTGGTGATGTTCTTCAAAAAGGTCAGGTGCGTAGTACTCACAACCGGCGTGAGAGTATGACCAGATATATTATGAACGTAAACGAAGCAAAAGGAGTATGTAAGGATCGTAGCAGGTGGCGTTCTGTAGTTTCTGCCTACCCCCGTGGGAAAAAGGTGTTAGTTTATGAGAATCAGGTAAAATAGCAGCTCTTTGAACAGGGTTAGTGAAAATGGCTTAATTATAAATTTAATGGTATAGTTGATTCTTTGTTAGTGTGAAAAAGATTTATATTAATTATAACGAAGGTAGTTATAGGGTAATTGTTTCTCACAGTGAACTTATCTTGATAATGCATAAAAGGGGTGGGGTTCATTATAAGTGCAATGGACTAATGAAAAGTTACAGGTGTTGTACCTGACAACACTGTATCCTTTGAATTGCGGAAATTCTAAAACAAAATTATACTGATTGTCTATTGTTTTTTTAAGGTAGCCATTTTTAGATGACTAACTTAACATAAATAAATAAAAATAAATAATAAATAATGCTGAACAATCCACACAGCATCATCTAGCCCCAAGCTAAGCAGAGCTTGTGTTATGGGTACTAGATGACTGATATACTTAATACAATACACTACATAGATAGATATTTTTTTATTATACATAGCAAATACCCAGAACACCCGGAACAAATATTTGTAGATCGTACAAATATTTGTCCCAAGGCGGGAATCGAACCCGCAACCTCCTGCGTCGCAGGCGGACCTTCGCCCGCTGCGCCACATAGGTCGTCAAATATAACATCACGCCTGTTTCCCCCTAAGACTTGGGCAGAGGTGCACCTATTTTGTAACACCTAAATTTCGCCAGTTGTTTCTTCAACAATGATAAAACTATTAATGCATGAAAAGAAAAAAAAGAAAAAAAATATTCGCATCACTGTCAACCCGAAAAGTGCCCAGAAGGCTGGCAGCTGTGCCCCGTTGAATGGCAATGCTGATTCTTGGGCCAAAAAAAGACCAGCTCTCTGGTCACGTGAAGTCGATCAAACGCTTCGCGATATCTCGAAAAGTTGTTTCAAGTCCCATGTTATTACATGGGACTTGAAACAACTTTTCGATAAAACATAACATATATATTATATGTAATATAATTTAACGGTAGTACCATTATTTATTCTGTGATAATAGTAATATGTACATATATAGAAAAGAGATAAAGAGTCATAGGGTATTGTATTTATCTACTAAAAAAAACCTATTGATGTATATATGTCGCAATACTAAACATTAATTCGTTTTTGACACAACATACATACTAGATAATCGACGCGTAAAGGTTATATATTTAGAAGGTGCCTCATAAAACAGCACTCATAAAAAATGTAGAAAAAATCATAAAACATGAATGGTACAAAATATCTAGTTAATCTAACACAAGAATTTCCCGCACGCGATATATCTATTACTAAAAAGTAATTAAGCCTTTCCACAACTATGTTGGGGTCGGCTTCCAGTCTAACCTGATGCAGATCAATACCAGTATGCTATCTGCTCTTTCTCTGTATCTGTCTCTCTATTGCCTATCTGACCTCAACAACCCAGCAACCGGCAAACAGGATAACCCCTGGTAAAATTGGTTGTCAGACTTTCGGGCTTCTGACTATGCGTAACGACTGTCAAAGATTACGTATGGCGGCCGGGAAAAAAGGTTCAACGTGCTTTCCAAGGCACGGAAGAGTCTCGATATGTAATGAACGGTCACCCATCTACAGACTGACCTTCGATAGACCCGTGCGGCTGGTTTTATTTAGCCCCGAGTTCCTCCACGTGCTCCTTCTAAGTCATTCTAGATATAGCAAGAAATGCTGTCAAACAAGTTACGGTTTAAAATGACATATTATTAGGCATTTTATTTTATTTTTTTCCCCATGCGTGTCTATGAAATACATTAAGTTTTTCCACTTTTCTGTGATCATCAAACTTATGCGGCGTAAAAATGTTTCGAAAAAAAATAAAACACAAGGTAATTTTGAGAGTTTAATAAGATTGCGAAACACGAGATAAACCTGTTCGATAAGATTATGATCTTGTTTGTTTTGATTCATTCAAATCTTAGTGAAGTATGTAAGTATATTTTATTTTTAAAATCTGCCAAGTGCGAATTGGACGAACACACGTGTGGTTCCGTACCATCTCTAGCAAAAATATCACGTGTCCTTTTATGGAGGCCCCATTTTTATTTTCAATTTTTTTTGTTACTATTCGTTATTTTGTAACGGCAACAGAAATACATAGGCACACTGTGAAACTTTAAACTGTCTTCCGATTACGATCCATGAAATAAGGCCCACTAACAGACAGACGGTCGATTGTCCGCGAGTCCGTCCGGCGAAGCCCTAAAAAATCGTCTACGCCATATTTTTCTCATCACCCTGTATACTTATTGCTTTTAAGTAAAAAGGGCGTAAGACGCTACTTACGCCCCGTTTGTTTATGCGAAAACATTTCTTAGAAACTATTAATAATAATAAGGACCTAATTGGACCTTGAAGTTCACGCCTAGAAACGCCACTAGTAACAACTTTTTTTGTACATCATACAATTTTAAATTGGCGTCATTAAAAACAAATGGATTGGTCTAGTTTAAATTGAGCAAAGTTTCTAATTGACTCAACAATTTATAACAAGACCACAAAAAAGTAATTTATTAAATTAGCATTTTATACGACAAGTTTTGAATAATTCACATATAAAGGCAGTAAAAACTGAATACAGAGCGTTTATGTTTTGTTATTTTTACAATTTATGTTTAGCTGCAGTATGTAAAGATTCAGCTATTTTTCTCAACATTCCTGCTTAGCGAGCACTTGTCAACTTGACATAAAAAATATTCAAGACATTATGTTCGCAATAGTATTTGATACACATGATTATTATAAACTAATTCGACGGCAAACTTGGCGCAGTGGTTGAGCCATTGGCTGCTTCACCACGTGTCGTGGTTTCGATTCCCACACGGAACAAATATTTGTAGTTGTTTTGGGTCTGGCTGTTTGTTTCATCCCGCAATGTATCAGTCTACCTTTGGGTGGTGATGAGACACTAGACCACTAGTTTCAATTAGTTTTCATTTTATTGAAATTGGTTCACTATCCATAGATATATGACGACACGGTTGGCGTAGTGGCTGAGCGATTGTCTGCTGCTCTGCGTGTCGCAGGTTCGATCCCCGCATGGAACAAATATTTATATGACCTACGAACAAATACTAGATAGTTGTTCCGGGTCTCGCGATTTGTGTATGTGAGTTTTAACGTTTGTAAACGCACCGACAACTCAGGAGAAATTCCTAGTGTGAGGCAAGGTTTATTTAAAAAAAAATACAACCCCTATCACATGAGACTTTATAACATACCTGGCGAAATGTAGGTGTACTGTAGGTTCACCTCTACCCAATCCTTCGGGGATCCTTACAGGCGTAATGTTATATCTATGTGTAATTCTTATTCAAGATATCATGTTCATAATAATAATACCAGCCTGTTAATGTCCCACTGCAGGGTAAAGGCTTCTTCTCATACAGAGAAGACACGAGCATTAATCACCACGCTTGCTCAAGACGGGTTGACGATTTCAGACTAATATTAGTCCAGGTTTCCTCACGATGTTTTCCTTCACCGATGTCAGAGATGTCCAAGATAAACTTCGAAAGTACATATGAATTGAAAAAGTCACATTGGTGCTTGCCCAGGTTTGGACCCATAAACTCGTGCACAAGAGGCGAGGACTTAACCACTGGCCATCATGACATTTTTATACTATTTTATATCTTATACTTAATTTCTAAAACTTAATTTCCATTTTTTTTTTTTTTTTTTTTTTTTCTAATAAAAACGTTGCCCCACACTAGGAATTTCTCCTGTGTCGTGGGTGCGTTTACAAACATTTAGAGTCACATACACAAACAGCCAGACCTGGAACAACTACCTGTAGGCCATACAAATATTTGTTCCGTGTGGGAATCGAACCCACGACACGCGGCGCGACAGTCGATCGCTCAGCCACTGCGCCAACCATGCCGTCAACGACCTCAATGATGGTTTTTATTTTGTTTTTTTTAGGTACCTACCTATATAAGTAAAAAGGGTCTCCCTAAACAAAATACTATCATTCAGGTCGTTTTTTAATGAATCAGAAACTAAGTATTGAATAAGAACTATTTTTTTTTCAAGTGATGCAATCGTTGGCTGGATACCATAAAGAAAATAAACAAAAAGTGACTTAAAATAAAAACACACGTTTCGAATCAAGAACCTTCTCCTTTTTAAGTATGTTAAAAAGAACCACCGGTCTATTTATCACGTATACATAAACTCACTTCCTTTTCACGTATTTTCTGAGTTTATTTTGGACATCACTGACATCGGTGAAGGAAAACATCGTGAGGAAACCTGGACTTATATAATTAATATAAGTCTGAAATCGCCAACCCGTCTTGAGCAAGCGTGGTGATTAATGCTCATGCCTTCTCTGTATGAGAAAAGGCCTTTGCCCTGCAGTGGGACAGTAAAAGGCTGGTACTACTACGCCTTTTTCCTATGGGGTTAGGCAGAAATTAAAGAACGCCACCTGCTACGATCCATAGATACATACTCGTGTTGCTTCGTTTACGTTCATACATCTGGACATATACGCTGGTTATCAATGCCATTAATACGAGAATTGATTCGCTTGCTACATAAGAGAGGCCAATGGCAGACTGCGATAGGAAGTTTTTGTTGATAGATAAGTAAACAAACTTATTTCATAACTATTTCGCCACATTTCTAACAACGCACGCGTATTTAAAATGTGATATTACGTTATCTGACCACAAAAAAAAATACCCTTATCTTTAAATTGTTTATTTTAATTAGTCCAACGACCAGTTTTACCAAGGGGTATCGTGTTACCCAGTAACTGTTGCAGAGGGCAGTCAGGAAGTCACTTCATATCATATCTGGTAAAACTGGAAGCCAACCCCAAGTAAATTGTGATAAGAAAAGGCAGATGATGAATTAGATCTATTAGATAAAAATATTACTACGAACTACCAACATATCTTTTCTCCTTCTCTATCAAGTCCATCCAAAGGTTGTCTGTAAGAGATCGCTTTTAGCGATAAGGCCGCCCATTGTAACACCCTAGATAGCTCTTAAAGTGATTATTTGTAAGTTTTCATCGCGTACAATAAAGGGTATTCTATATTTTACTAGCTGACCCAGCAAGCGTCGTTTTGCCATAAAAAAGTTCGGGGTGGACCACCCTTAAAATTTAGGGGGATGAAAAATAGATGTTGTACGATTCGCAGACCTAACCGATATGCACATAAAATTTCACGAAAATTGGTCGAGCCAATTCGGAGGAGTTTAATTACAAACACCGTGTCACGAAAATTTTATATATTAGAAGATTTCAACAATTTTTTTCTCTATGTGATTATTTTTAAACCAATGGTACCTTCAGTACAAAACTCAATTTGAGTACATATTATAAAACAACTCACTTCCCATAGAGATCATAAAAGATAACAAACAACTTCACCAACAAACTCTGGAATGCTTGTAAAGCCATACAAATTTGAATGATAAGTTCCACAAACAAACATGGTCGTAAAGCAACAAAATTAAATGTTTCATCAAGGATCCGTACTTAATTGAAATGATAATGGATACAATCAAAGTTTGTTTACGTTACGATAAATACAAGGTTTACAACGCTTAATTAGATATTTTATGTTATAATACAATTGCTTATGATAATAACTTCATTTAAGAGATGGGCCTACTATAAGTGTAGCCGACTACTTAGACGGCCCGAACATTGCTTTCGGTGATGTTCGGGTGTCGTCGGTAATTCGGAAATGTGCGTCGCGCTTCACTTTCCTCGCGCTTGCCTCCCACGTGGAAAAGGTAGGAACTGTAGGCCTAGTACGAATATTGAGAACCAAAGTCACCGACATAGCTCAAAGAATTAGCAAGTTGAAGTGGCAGTGGGCTGGCCATATCTCGCGAAGAACCGACAACCGCTGGGGTAAGCGTGTTCTTGAGTGGAGACCGCGACTTGGCAAACGTAGTGTAGGACGCCCTCTGACCAGGTGGGATTACGATCTGCGAAAGACTGCAGGCAGATGCTGGATGCGGCAAGCTGAAGACAGGGCGCTATGGCACTCATTAGGTGAGGGCTATGTCCAGCAGTGGACTAGTATAGCCTGATGATGATGATGATGATGATGATGATGATGACGATATTGAAAGTAGTCGTTAAGTACATTCAGTATAGAACGTGGACTTACCTAGTTATTAGTCAAATAAAATTAGTGACACGTAGGTAACGTAGATGCGCTGCCGCGCTGTTTCAATTTTGGTACAAATTATTGACGTTTTCGGTTGGTATCTTGCGAGAAATTCGTGCTTCTTGTAATAAAAGATGTTACTAAGTATACTGTTTAATCAATCACGCTGTTTTAAGTTTAAAAACTTGAACAAAGTAAAAGGCCGCCTAGTGCTGGGCCGTGCTTTTTGCCGAGCAGCCGAGCGGTATAGAATATGGCCGGATAGTCGGCATCCCGATTAGTAGTACTCGGTACTTCACTATTATCACTATTTGCTATGTATGTATGTGTTCTATCTTTTATTCTGATTTAGGAGGTACCCGCGTTGTCTGCGTAATTATGTACCTTTATTATAATGTATTATTTTAAGTATATCAGTCATCTAGTACCCATAACACAAGCTCTGCTTAGCTTGGAGCTAGATGATGCTGTGTGGATTGTCCAGCATTATTTTTTATTTATTTTTATTTATTTATAAATTACAGCCTAAGTGCTATGCCGAAGTATACCTGAGCTATAATTAAAGCGACTTAGGAATATAACGCAGAGATCTGTTTTTTGCATGTGTATACATTTCTTTTTCTTGCCCATAACGGTTAACAAGAAAAGGTAAGGTTCAAATGAGTTCTTATTAAGGTCAAAGAATGCTCATATTGTATCGTGGCAGAGTTTACGGTACCCGTTAATTACCAATTGTATTGTTCTATTTATGTCAGATTTATTAAGAGCGGTGAACTGTTATTGTACTCCCACGCATGTACGATGTACGAAGTGTGTTTGACCCATAATGTAACACTTGATAATTGTATTGTTTACATTTTGGATTGCTCTGAAAAAATAGATAACATAACATCACGCTTAAATTCCCCAAAGAGTTAGGCAGGGGTGTACTACCTGCAGTACACTCGCATTTGACCAGTTATGTTTAAGCCTCATGTTTTAGGTGACACAAATCTAAGTTATAGGGTGCAACTAACATATGCCAGATGTAAAAACCAAAACTTTACGCGACTCGGAAATCGAGCTCAGGACCTCGAGCTCAGCAGTAGTGCTTGCGACTACTAGACCAACGAGGTAGCCATACTACAAGTCCTCAGGTTATAATAATGTTACAACTACCCTCACTCACTGGCGGTCCATGTTTTTATTGATTCAATCGTGTGCATTAAATTATATTCGCTGTTAGACGAATAATTTAAAAGTAATACTTGTCCGGTTGTCACTGCACGTTTTTTATAGGATGCTGAACAATATTTAGTGAAACTATAAATAAATAAATAAATGGTGCTGGACAATCCACACAATATCGTCTAGCCCCAAGCTAAGCAGAGCTTGTCTTATGGGTACTAGATGGCTGATATACTTAATAAAATACATTACATATATAGATATATTTTTATTATACATATAGACATGTGGTTCCATTCCCGCCTTGGGACAAATATTTGTACGATCTACAAATATTTGTTCCGGGTGTTCTGGGTATTTGCTATGTATAATAAAACATATCTATCTATGTAATGTTTTGTATTAAGTATATCAGTCATCTAGTACCCATAACACAAGCTCTGCTTAGCTTGGGGCTAGATGATGCTGTGTGGATTGTTCAGCAATATTTATTTATTTATTATTAATATAAATCTGTTCGCAGATTAATTGTGAAAAGGTTATTAATTAGAGCTACTTTCACAATTATCCTCGTAATTACCTGGACGACCGATCTTCGCTCGGATAAAAGGACGTTTTCTAAAAATGAAACCTATCTAAATCGATTTATCGCCCCCGAAACCCACTGAATACTAAATTTCATGGAAATCGTTGTAGCTGTTTCTGCGTTTCCGAGATTCAGATTATACATACATATATACATACAAAAATTGCTAGTTTAAAGTTATTAGATAGATATCAGTGGATGGATATTGAATATGCTGTTATGAAATTGTGGCGTTGAAGATATAATATACCTGTGGTTACTGCAGTTTGTACGCATTCAGGGAAAGTGACGTAATGTATACTAGCACTTCACCCGCGACTTCGCCCGCGTGAATTTCTCACTTTTCCCTTCGAACTTTAACATCCTCATCATCACTTGCTGGCAATGTTTTGACGACACGGTTGGCGCAGTGGCTGAACGATCGACTGCGGCGCCGCGTGTCGTGGGTTCAATTCCCGCACGGAACAAATAGTTGTATGGCCTACAGGTAATTGTTCCGGGTCTGGCTGTTTGTGTATGTGACTTTAAATGTTTGTCAAAACACCCACGACACAGGAGAAATTCCTAGTGTGGGGAAACATTAAAAAAAAAGTAGTTTTTAATAGGTAATTTTTAAAAAAAAATTGGTTTTGTCTTTTTTGAGTTTATCCATTACAAACAAATATACATACAATCCTTTTCTCTTTATAATTATTTAACATACTTATTGTTAACGTATCGTACCTATAACGTATAATCAGACAAGTCAGTTAACAATTAAATTGTAATTATATCAGTTTATCTTTGTGGACTGAGCCGTAATTGTTTAACTAGAGTGCACTTTCTCAGGGTGAAAATAAATGGTCCAAGGAAACGAACGAGAGATAGATAAATATATTTTTTTTCATAGAATTCTCGAGAAGATAACTTATCTGCATGTGTTATGAATCCTTATCCAAACTTCACATACCCTGTAAATCATTTTAAAATGGCAATATTTGGCGTAGTAAATATAAAACATAAGCAATTCACTTTCACCATGTAATAGGGGACGAGCCTATTTCCATCAACCGGGCAAAAGTTCAGAGTTCTGGATTCTTCCGAAAAAAACAAGAGGTCCATCCATAACACTGTTCAACCTGCGAATTCAACCAATACCTCATGCTTAGCAGTGGAGTATGTGACCTCAATACCAACGAGGCAGTTGGTTATAAATAATACAATTGTTATATTGGTTTTGTTTTGAATTCTTCAAAAATATCTACACTTGCTCTTCATACATCAACGTAAACATTCTAAGAATATCTTTAAAAATAAATGAGTAATCGTTTCTGTAAAAAATAGCATTGGCAGCTCTCTTCAAACAACTCATTGTATATGTATCTAAACATAATTTATTCTCCTATAATAAATTATGATTAGATATATAAACAATAAGAGAACAAAATCTCTATTTGCTTATGTTCTAGTATGAACGCCGCCTGTATGCTATCCAACATCAGGATATCATGAAATCACCTCCATAGATCCAGGCGTATCTCTTAAATGAGCAGAACTAATCATGTCATCTTCATTGCCTTCTTCTTCGTCACTTACGACAGCAGGATCTTTTGCTAATAAGACTACATTGTACTCCACATCATAACTTTCATTAGCCGTAATGGACTCAAGAGCTTCTTAAACCTCGAGTAATTATTTTGACTTGTTTAAACGCGGTGCTCATAATACAACACATGTACATAAACTCGCGACATAATAGGGTTATGAGAACAGCTGAAAACAGCAGTAACATATAGTTCATTAGTCCATTGTTAGGTTGTGTACAGTGCAATAAAGTGACGTGTTTCGCCACACTAGGAATTTCTCCTGTGTCGTAGGTGCGTTTACAAACATTTAAACTCACATACACAAACAGCCAGACTCGGAAGAACTGCCTATAGGTCATACAAATATTTGCTCGGTGCTAAGATCGAACCCGCGATACGCAGCTCAGCAGCCAATTGCTCAGCCACTGCTCCAACCGTGCCGTCAGTTAAATTGTGGAGTATATATATAAACAAGCATCATCTAATATATAAAATTGTCGTATGTTTGTAACCAAACTCCTCCGAAACGCCTTTAGCGATTAGTATGAAATTTTGTGTGCATATCGGATAGGTCTGAGAATCGGCCAGCATCTTTTTTTCATACCCTTAAATGATAATCATGGTCCATCCCAAATATTTATTTTTTACTTTTTTGCTTTAAATATCTTTTACAACGCTTGCGCTGTCAGCTATTATGCTATATATCTTTACAGATGCGGTACAAATAAGTAGGTGCAACTGCACATTTTACAACATCTTGAATACAAATGACAATTTAAGAAGGTGACATGCGCATTGTGTGGGAAAGAATGTATGTTTGTTAAGTACACATAGTTTACATTTTCGTTCCTTGACTGTACGTCTATATACGTATGAAAACATGAACTTTCTGTGACAAATTAATACGTCCTTATTAAACTAAAAATAAACCAAGAAACATGTCTTGGCATAAGATCAATGGAATTAAAGATGGCGCGTGTCACGCGTCGTACTGACTAAATATTGGAAGTATGTTTATGTTAGGATCTTAATATCTGCTTGCATAGAATATTAAACAGATACTACATAGTCAATATAAATAATCAAATAAAAAAACTCTCAGATAGAAGAATAATTTACCTATCTCCTGCATTGCTTAATTTGTAATACTGTGTACATATACTTAGCAGTTAATATTCTAGGTACACAGTCTGCAAATACATAGGTATTTGCAGACTGTGATATTTTGTTTACATTATCAGATAAATATAGATCTTGTTAACAATGTTGTAAAAAGTATTTTTAAAGAGCAAGTTTAGAGTTTCTTAAACTTTCTTTTCCATTTTTATAGTCTTATTAAAATAAATTATTTGACTTTGACTTTTGAACTCGGGAAGGTCTGTCAGTCAAATATAACGTCCGTAGAACACATGAACTACATAAATTGACCTTGCTGTTACAGTAGACTACACATTAGTGATAAGAGTTTGACATCTCTGTTAAATTTATAGAGTGGTAGTCTGGAAATGTTAACTTACATTTGACATTTTTATGCAATGCAACATTTAGTTTTTAAACTAAAAAATATCAAGTAATTGGTGAATTTAGAATCACATTAAAGAAAGCAAAAGGATTTCTTTTTATTCGCGAAAAGAAGGAGTATTTTTTTTATTTGAAACATTGATCACTTATTCTGATTCAAACGAATGTTTATGTAACCAACAAAAATCTTATTTTTATACTGAAGCACTTCACCTTTTTAACCTAGATTACCCAAGATAAACAGTTGGTGGAATGTTTTATGTAAGGAATATTCTTTAACACCCAAAGTTTATTGTATCTCCAATCATCAGTCATTTGTGTTACCAATAGACAAAATATAATTTAACAAGACATGACCTTAGTTTCCCGTGCCCCGTTGATTCAAGAACGTTTGCATTAAAATCTGTCAAAATAACGTTTTGAATTTACCAATATTTTTGATATTGATTGTTGCTAAGATAAGATTGCAACTAGATTTTGAACGTTTATAATAACTGGAATTGGCTTTCAGATCTAAGCAGCATAGGTTATGGTACCTATGGTAGGTTAGGACCGACAAAATACACACACACACACATACATACATTTAACACATACGTTTCGTCTGATTTCGGAGCAGCTCGTCTTGCTCTGTGTGAGCTTCGCACAGTCTACGTCGGCACGGTGCTTGTGTGCACAAGCACCGTGCCGAATTCTGCCAAACTGAAATGAAGTTAGACGATGCACGGCTTTCAACGCCGCACTGCTGTGCCAGTCGGAGTGGGGGGTGTTAGGTTTATTTTCGTTACGGAATTTCTTGATACGGTCGCCGCGCTCAAAGCCCGCGATAATAGCTATGCAATAGCTTAAAAATAATTTCTATTGTAATAGTCATTAGCAGTACTGCTGAGAATGAGGTCCGGGGTTCGATTTCCGGATAGGCTCGCCCCATATGCCTATTCGGAAATCGAACCGCGGGCCTCCGTAGGTACTGCTAGTGACTGAACTAATCACGAATGAATAGGATTTATATATATACATTGGATTTAAACATAACTGGCGAAATGTAATTAAAACATTTATATTTAATAAATGCTACTACAGTATAACCAGTACCAGTACCAGTACCAGCCTATTACTGTCCCACTGCAGGGCAAAGGCCTCTTCTCATACAGAGAAGGCACGAGCATTAATCACCACGCTTGCTCAAGACGGGTTGGCGATTTCAGACTTATACTACAGTATAAATTAATACATAAACAGTAAACCATAATTACATTATAAATATTTATATTATGTAGATATCAAGAAATTTATCCAATTAATTTATAAATTACCATTTAACATGCAATAAACAAATTTTATCATGTTACCTACTGAATATATTATGCTTTTAACATTAATATGAGACGCCTAAAATGATCATTAATAAATAATTTTGAATGCTAAAATATATGACGGACTGTCCAGCACGTCTAGTGGTCACTAGTGCTGCTGCTGAGGATGAGGTCCTGGGTTCTATTCCCAAGTCGTTCAAAGTGATATTGCAGTATTCCATTTGGGATTTCTCAGTAACAGCCTGAGGTCTAGATTTGTGCCGGATGATAGTAAAAGGCTCGTCAGTATTACATGAGATTAATACATAGCAGGCGTAATAGAGGTGCACTTAGGGTACTCCTCTACCTAACCCTTCAGGGAGGGTAGAATAAGTTATACAATTATTAAAGTTTTTTTTTACTGAATTGTATAGTTGATTTTAAAGGTTTCTTACCCCGAGGGTAGGGTATTACTAAGACTCCGTTGTCCATCTCATGAACCGTGATAGTTAGTTGAAATTTTCACAGATGATGTATTTCTGTTGCCGCTATAACAATAAATACTAAAAAAGATGTACAGATATATTTAAGGGGGCTTCCAAACAACAAACGTGTTTTTTTTCGATTTAATGAATAATGCTATTGAAACCTTGGTGTTCGAGTCCGACTCGCACTTGGCACACATGGGTTTTCATTATTTTTCGCGGAACCCAGTAAAGTAACCAAGTTACTCCTTATCACATCAGCTATCTGCAAGTGATAGCCTCATCAAAATTAGTTACTTAGGGAGATTACTCCATCAAACAGACAGACAGATATATAGACACAACATTTTAAAATTGTTTTTGGTATAAATACCGTAGAAACTCTCATATGCATTTAGTAAAAAGTGACAATGCAAACAGATACATCAATTTTATTAATTTGTAAAGATAGATCAATGTTGCAGTTACAGAGTTCACAATTTGTATTATCACATCCATAATATCACGCCTTTTTCCGATGGTGTTAGGCAGAAACTACAGAACACACCTGTTACGAACCTTACATACTCCTTTTGCTCCATTTAAGTTCATATATCTGTACATATACAGTCTTTAATTTACTGCAACACAAAAAACATAAATGTGAATATGGCCTCGTATCATTGCATTACAATGTAACGTTACTAACCATATCATTATTTAGTTGTTAAAAGGACAACATACGACACAGTTATATGCATGCCAATAATCATTCCCTTAAGCTTCGTCAACCGGAACCACATTGCGTAGGTTTAGTCTGCATATGAACGTACCTGTATGTATCAAATGGCTATGTACCGGCTCTTATTTACATTACTCCTATCTATGTATATGCGGATATGATGCTATAAATATCATCGTAGTCGCCTTTCTTCCGTGTGTGCGATAATTCTGCTTAGCACCTTAACTGCCAGACAACGAGACACAATAGAAAATGTATTGTTTGTCGGTCACCTGGCATTCAACGTGTTAATTAAATAAAAAAAATACAATGAAATATAATAAAAAGGAAAAACCGATTTTTTATTATTTTTTTCAACATCTAGTAATATTTATTCATTTTAAACTTTATTCACATAAAACAATTATAATATAAAACTAATTACATACACATTATGTAATTAGTTTTATAAAATTATAATTTAATTATAGTTATAATATAATTATTATAATTATAAAAAAAAAAATATTGATTATACGAGAGGACTTGTAATTGGCTTACTGTCGACTATGGTTTCCTATTTATTTAGATTTTAAGCTGTAAATCTTCCAAGATTTATTAAATTAGATTTAATAAATAAACAACGCTGGGGGGGTTGAGAATCATGTATTAAACTCATGGTATCATTTAGTGCGGGACATCGACGCATTCCACCCTGTATAATTTTGAGACAAATTTGAATATCTTCATTATGTGTCAAGTCTTTCAATGCCGAATAAGATATTTACTAAATACAAAACTAATTAAAATTGCCACTAATCAGGATAGGTCAAACTTGTTTATACTCGGCTCACATAATTTATCTTCACCGCTTTTTTTTTGACTTTATTACAGTTCCGAGTATAAAAAGTGATAAATTTATTAATAAACAACGTATTGTACGCAATTGCACAACAATAACCTCTTTAACATAGAGATATCACGTTCATTGAGCAACTGAAGAGCGCGTGGTGTCGATGTGGAAAAGAATAACCTACCTAATGTTACTATGATAAATAGGCTTGTCGAAAAATGCCATCCGTTCGATATATCGATAGTTTTCATTCGATATGTTGATACTTTTTGGCGATAAGTCATCATCTGTCTAGCCTTTTCTCAACTGTCTTGGGTTCGGCTTTCTGTGTAACCGGTTGCAGCTGGATACCAGTATTTTATATGGTGCTACTGCCTATCTGACCTTCACAACCCCTAGGATACCCCTTGGCTGTCAGAATTTCGAGCTCCTGACTACCCGTAACGAGTGTCAAAGATCTACAAATGATATCCGGGACCAACGGCTTAGCGTGCTTTCCAAGGCACGGAGGAATATCGATATGTTGCATACCTTCACCCATCAGTTCTTCAAACCTATCAGACAGACGTGTTGCTGGGGAGTTTGTTCCTCCACTTCTTCTTCCCAGCAAAAACACTAGGAAGTGGTGAAGGGTGGGCGTTTTGGGGGACTGTCTTATGTAAACGTTTTTGACGTTCAAAAAGTGCTGATTCTCAGCCTAATTTGAATAAATGAATTTTGATTTTGATTTTGAAACCTTCACCCATCCGCAGACTGACCTGGGCAAGCGTAACTTAACCTTATCTTTGATCAACCCGTGGAGCCGTTTTAATTAGCCACGAGCTCCTATAGCTGTATAATCATATTTCGATACCCGGATATATCGATATCAAAATAAAAGCAAAAAGGATAATAAATAACCAGTTTCAAAATTACCTTACATGAAAAAGTTCAGACCACCCACTAGCCCGCAATTAAATATCGAAAGCCATAAAAAAAAAATGAAAATATCGACACAAATGGATCGTTACCTTTTTGATACTGTCCTCTGTAATATGATAACCAATTGAGTAACAATTTAAAAAGGTTATCGACATGGACAATTTGTTAAGACATATTAACCTATCAGGCATTGACTAATGAGACATAACATTATTATCTGTTGTTGCGCGACCCCCCTGAGGGCCAATGAACATCAGTGATTTGATTAAGTAAGAACATATTTACTACTACCGATCAGTAGTACGTACTAAATTAATAATGAACAAAGATAAGAGATATGGTTTGAGAAAACTTTAGCTGTGTACATTGGTATTGTATTTATTTATTTATTAAAACTTTATGAAACTTTATGAGGAGCTCGTGGCTAAACACATAGGTAGTCGCCAGTGTCGGCACGGTTAGCGCAGTGGCTGAGCGATCGACTGCCGCGCCGCGTGTCGGGCGTTCGATTCCCGCACGGAACAAATATTTGTATGGCCTACAGGTTGTTGTTCCGGGTCTAGCTGTTTGTGTTCGTGACTTTAAATGTTGGTAAACGCACCCACGAAACAGGAGAAATTAATTAAGTATCATGCATCTACCGTTTTCTTTTGCGTGTCAAAATCCTCATGGATATTCTCCACCCTGAGGCTTTGCTAGACTCTAGCTGAATCCTCTGGCCGAAGATATATGCGCGCCCTCCGTGTGTCCAGTGCGTCTGCTGAGGATAGAGAAGAAATTTGTGTCTTTACTCTCCCATCACCCCTTTTTGCGACCATCACCAACTTGCAAAAAGATTTATCCATGACCTACCTAAAGTCCTGGCCTGATTCTAAATACCTTTTAACCTTCCTCAAATCAAGTGGGCTATTAAATGCAATAACATTTTTTCCAAATCCGACTGGTAGTTCTAGAGGTTAGCTCGTACAAACAAACAAACTCTTCGGCTTTATTATATCAGTTTAGATTAAGGATATCATTAGGTATCAAATTATCTTATAAGATTTATTTATAATTTGCGGTTTGACCTATGTGTACATTAATTTGGGTTTCCCAACTATTTTAGAACTCGTACGATGTATAAACCGCAAAGTATGAACGATACACACTAATAAATACTCATGTCTGACAAAAAAGCAATAAAAATTAAATTAAATTATTATTTTCAGATAGTGTTAGTTCAAGATGGCGGACTTTTCCTTCGCCAACGCAACGGAGGATAATGGGCTCTCCGATATGGTCAGCGACCATTTGAAGGGGCTTGGACGGATGTTCTACCTTCACTCACCTAAGGAAACCATGTTTGAACGGAAGGAAGACGTACCAAATTTTTTTAGACAGGTAAGAAGAGTATTTAATAGACATTTAAGTATATAGAAAATAGTATAAATGTGTTTTTGAACTCATAATAAGGTACACGCAATGTGAATTGTATCTGTAGGTACGTAATCTAAAGAAATACAATTCCTATGACTGTCTTATTCATTACAAGGAAGAGGAAACTTAAACCACATCACGGCTGTATTACTCGAAGTGTTAGGCAGAGGTTAAAATATCTATCTTTAATCTATCTCTCTTAAATATATATATCCTATATTTCGCTATTTATGTTCAAGTAGGTACCAGTTAAAATACGTAGAAAAATCTAGACTCCGGCTGTTACTTAGTAAAACTCACTCACACTTTTCCCAGCCCTGGAATCGATCCCAGAGCCTCATCAGTCTACAGCAGCAGCACCCACTGCATATCAACTCAAAAGGTCATTGACCAACATAATTATCGATACAAAATTTTAATAGCTTTGACCACCTTGACTCCTTTCTTGCCATTCAATAATAACCTTTAAATAGAAACACGTATGGTCTACATACCCTAATTACGCTTGCGAAATTTTCTTCCCAAATATTTGGTGTCACAATACCCACCATCAAGGTAATGTTTGTTAATATTTGGTTAGTATGATTATTCTATTTTTGTAGAACGTTGTACTTGACACGTTGACATTAATTTGTTGAGTTTTAACTTTCGCTATCGAGGTTAGGCTTCTGTCTAGTGTTACCTTGTACAATATATACTCTATAGGTATTATACAAATACATATTATTATTAGAATTACATTTTTCAGTTTTTTTTTAACATTTTTTGCTTTATTAAATATATTTATTTTTTAAATTGTAAGTATTTACATACCTACTCGTATATACAATTATGCCATAAAACTAACTATTTGCAACAAAATAATAAAATAAAAAGCCGACCAAGACACTCAGGCGTCAAAGTACTCGTCCAAATAAATTAAAGTGTCTTTTTATAATGTCAAAATGTGTTTTTTAAATACTTGGAAATCTGGAGACAATAATATTAACTCTTGCAGTACTTATAGGTATTTTCTTAATATTCCAAGACTGAATAACATCATATGAAACACATACAGTGACGTAGCTAGTCCAAGACGGGGCCCTGTATTAAGTTATGGGCCCTTCTAACCCGACAGCGGTAAAACCCAATTTAAGAGTTACTTGTTTTTCTACACTATATATACGAGTATAATACATATACTAATCTACGATCATAATATTATAAAGAAGTTTGTAAGATTGGACGTAGCAAGATAATATCAGAAATTTTTATTTGCTCTTAAATCATTTTACCAACGGAAAGCTTTAGTATCTACAACTGCATACATGGCATGCATATTTGCATAAAAGGGCTACGTTTTATCTATTGTTAAAACATGAAACTTCATGTGGAAGAAGTCGGAGTCGTGGGCAGAAGCTATTTTTCAATCAAATAAAGATAACATTGTGATTTCATTATGTGAATGCAAGAGCGAGTGAATCAAGCTATAAAGTACTTGACTCGAATAGGTAAAAGTTTCATTGGTGAGCGAGCAAACCGTGCTAGTAAATTTTAAGAGACTCGACAAATCGGGTTGGTTTTTATATTCACATAATTTATTCATTAGTAGGTAATGAATGATTCCGTAACTAATTATAACGGACCTCTTAAAAATTACATTTTGGTGTTATGTTAAACAGTGCCTCGTAAAGCACAATATGATATTGGACGCGGCTGTTATTTGTATATGTTTGAGTCGCAAAGGTTGCTCAGAAGACCAAAAATCTAACAGCCAATCTTATCAAGTGTTACCCAGTAACTGAGTCGCTCCGGTTAAACAAGAAGAAGACCCCAGCATAGTTGGGAAAAGTCTAGGGAGATGATGATGAGTTAGCACTCATGTTGGGGCCACTGTAGCCCGGGGGCCCCGTATGCGGCTAATACAGCATTAGCTAGTTGAACCCTGAACACACCCCTGGGCATCTGTTCAATCTATTTTACAAAATAATCATTCTTCACCTCATTTTACGATACAAACGTGATAAAACTAAAATATTCGTTCGTTTTATTCCCTTTGAGCGAATACCTTCAAATCCCCGCTTTTATTGTTGAGAAACAATTACTAAAACGCGCTTCGAATAAATTTAATCTTATTGGTGCTTTATGGTTAATTTATTTCTGGTATATCGATCCGTATTTTATATGTGTATGGAATTTTAAATCTGCTTTAAAGGAAGACATTCAGTTCAGGTTGGTGGGTAGGTACGAGTATATCATCAAATAGCGGTTTGAAGTAGAATTAGGGTAATAAACCTTTGTTCTAATTCATAGACAATTATCCCTTCTAATTTTAAATTGAGAGTACAACGATGAAGGAACGAAATTACTACCTCGAGCTTATATAAAACTCTTTTTACAATTCCATAGACAATTATCCCTTCTAATTTAAAATTGAGAGTACAACGATGATGGAAGGAGACGACTGTCTCGAGGGTTTATAAATCTTTATACAATCCATAGACAATTATACTACTACGTAACATGCGGTCCCGGGTTCGATTTTTTGTACGGGTTAAGTGTTATTGGCTTTTCATATAGATTTTCTTAGTAGCAGCCCTATCGGGTCTTATAGGGTCGCCCCATTTTACATGGGACATAAGCATGTAACAGGCAAAATGTGGAAGTACTGTAGGTACACTGCCTAACCCTTAAAGTATTATTACCTATATAATACACGCGTAGTTGTATGTTGTTTTTACGTAAAGAGTATATATATTCATTCGGTTAAAAATCTTGTATGCATCGTTCTAAAAAGAAAAAAAAAGACTGATTTACGAAATAGTTGAAAATCAAAATCCAAACACACATTTAATTTGGTTGCTATTAGTATCTATTTCAAACTATCTAATGAGTACATGAGATGTTCATTCGTTAAAAAAACATGTATGCATCGTTCCAAAAAGGAAAAAAAAAGACTGATTTACGAAATAGTTGAAAATCAAAATCCAAACACACATTTAATTTGGTTGCTATTAGTATCTATTTCAAACTATCTAATGAGTACATGAGATGTTCATTCGTTAAAAAAACATGTATGCATCGTTCCAAAAAGGAAAAAAAGACTGATTTACGAAATAGTTGAAAATCAAAATCCAAACACACATTTAATTTGGTTGCTATTAGTATCTATTTCAAACTATCTAATGAGTACATGAGATGTTCATTCGTTAAAAAAACATGTATGCATCGTTCCAAAAAGGAAAAAAAGACTGATTTACGAAATAGTTGAAAATCAAAATCCAAACACACATTTAATTTGGTTGCTATTAGTATCTATTTCCAACTATCTAATGAGTATATGAGATATTCATTTGGTAAAAAATCTTGTATGCATCGTTCCAAAAAGGAAAAAAAAAGACTGATTTACGAAATAGTTGCCAATCTAAATCCTATCACATATTTAATGATATAGCTATTAGTATATATTCCAAACTACCATTAAAGTTAATCGTAGCTCCAACAAACACTGAACTAGTAACAGAAAAAGATAATCGAAATATGTCTAGCCTTTTCCCAACTAAGTTAGGGTCGGCTTCTAGTATCACTGAATACCAGTATTTTACATGGAGCGACTGCCTATGTGACCTCCACAACCCAGTTATTGGGCCACACGAAACCCCTTGGTAAGACTGGTTGTCAGACTTTCGGACTTCAACACGTAACGACTGTCAAAGATCTACAAATGACAGCCGCGACCAACGGCTTATCATGCTTTCCGAGGCAAGGAGGAGTCTTGATATGTTGACTGACCTCGGAAAGCGTAGCTTAACCTTTGATCAAACCGTCCGGCTGTTTTTATTTAGCCACGGGCTCCTCTACAGAAAAAGATAATAATATGTAATAAACTTGTTACACTGATATCTTAGATTCTGTCTGTTGCAACAGTTACAAAACCGACGGAACACGATATATCGACATTCACTGCGTCTTGAGAACCGAACGGTAAAATGATACCTAGACACAGGTGTGGATAACAATATTGCATTACCTTACCTTATGGTTTTTGTGTGGTTACTTACTAACGCCGGATTAATAAGGTATTGCGTAATTGCCAATTTAAATAAGGAACCTCAATCTACTTCGTTGGTCAAGAGGTTGGAAGCGCTACTGCTGAGCACGAGGTCCTGGGTTCGATTCCCGGGTCGAGCAAAGTGTTGTTGGTCGAAAGTTTTTTTGAGTTTTTTTTTAACATCCAGAGCAAAAATTTCATTTCATAAGGCACGAGAATAACCACCTCGCCAGCTCAAAGTGAGTTTGCGATTTCAGACTTGTTTTGATCATAAATCCAGGATTCCTTACGATGATGTCGGTGATGTCTATGATAAACTTAAATAGTTCATAATATACTACTGGTACTGCTAAACATGTAGTTTGGGTTTGATTCTCGACTCTGGAAAAGCGTTATTTTTCGAACTGGAAACATCTAGATCCCGGCAATAGGCTTACCCCCTATTAAATGAGACTTAAACATAACTAGTGAAATGGTATCGGTACACCTCTGCCTAACCCTTGGAGGATTACAGTCATAATATTATGTTATGTTATGTCGTATCAATCCATAAAAAGAGACCGATCTTTGATTTTCACCAATCAATGGCTGAGTTTGCAATCTGCAACCGTGAGAGAGCGAATCTGAAGCAGCAGTTTTAGATTGCGGATTGAGATTGGGATTAAGATACGTTATTGGAGCCAGTTTTATTTCATAAAAAAGTACCAGCCTATTACTGTCCCACTACAGGGCAAAGGCCTCTTCTCATACAGAGAAGGCATGAGCATTAATCACCACGCTTGCTCAAGACGGGTTGGCGATTTCAGACTTACATTAATTATATAAGTCCAGGTTTCCTCACGATGTTTTCCTTCACCGATGTCAGTGATGTCTAAGATAAACTTAGAAAGTACATACGAATTGAAAAACTCACATTGGTACTTGCCCAGATTTGAACCCACAACCTCGTTTTATTTCATCCGTTATTGTAATTAAGAAACATGCTAGCAGTACTGGCAGACGTAGACCTTTCGGAACCTCAAAAAAAAAACAAGAACGGTATCGCAGTCACCGGCTCCAATTGTGATTTGAATCATCCAGAAACACACTCATACACACAAAAAAAATATTAAAATAGGTCCAGCCGTTTAGGAGGGATTGACTGACATACACACTTACAGAAGAATTGTTTAGATATGTAGATTTTAAGTATCTTTATTTTTATTTACAGTCATGGCCATACTTCTTCATCTTCATGATCCTGGAACACGTAGTCCTCAGACTAAAGGGCCAGCCAGGCATCAGACTGAACGATGGCATCACCAGCATATCACACGGAATCCTCCAGGAGTGTGGAAGGTAAGATCCTTATTTTTTGGTTTACTCATTAACTATTGTTTTCAGTATTAATGTAGAGGGTTACAAGCGCAGAGGAAGACACGGTGGATAGATTTTGTAAAAGATGATATTAGACTGAACTATGAAGGGCAGAACAAGTAAGAAAAAACAAAAAAAAAACAATTTTAGAGCAAGTAACTCAGGTTGGTTTGGAAGGCTCTAAACCAAAAAAAAAACAATTTTAGGACAAGTAACTCTCAGATTGGTTTAGAAGGTTTTAAAACAACCTGAGATTATTGTTTTTTATTTTTTTGTAAAAAAAATTACAGTCATAAAAACATTAAAAAAAATTCAACCACTAAAATGTGTAAAATTACTGTTTCGTAACAATTGACGGAGAAATCGGTGAACGTACAAAACAAAACATACATACAGTCAAACATAGAACCTCCTCCTTGTTTGAAGTCGGTTAAAAAATAATAATGCACCTCTGTCTAGCTTAGAAACATTCTGAACACAAACTGTAAGATCAAAGCCATAACTAAATTTATTCCCCTTTCATTCTACATTATTATTATTTTTGACGACCTATGTGGGTATAACATAAATCTATGCTCATCCTCTGTTACAAAGGACTTGACGACCTATGTGGCGCAGCGGGCGAAGGTCTGCCTGTAACGCAGGAGGTTGCGGGTTCGATTCCCGCCTTGGGACAAATATTTGTACGATCTACAAAGATTTGTTCCGGGTCTTCTGGGTATTTTCTATGTATAATTTAAAAAAAAATCTATCTATGTAATGTATTGTATTAAGTATATCAGTCATCTAGTACCCATAACACAAGCTCTGCTTAGCTTGGGGCTATATTGGATTGTCCAGCATTATTTATTTATTATTTATTTATTCTATTACATTAAAATCTTAAATTCATTTATTCACTGACAGGCAAAGCAAACCGCTGGATTGAGAATCATAGAATTCTGCACAAGATATACTTGCATTAACGAAATTGAGTTCGAAAAAAGGATTTTTCAAAGTTCATCCCCTAAAGGGCTTAAATTGGGGAAGAAAGTTATACATATATATGGATGTTCATGTTTTTTTGTTTCCATTGGACAAATGGCTTGTATTTATTACTAACTGCGGGTAAATTTTAGCAAAAAGCGGGGAGCCCTAATTCTTTTTCTAAGATAAAAGTAGACTAAGTTACTCCTTATCACATCAGTTATTAGCCAGTAACAGTCCCATCAAAATGGGCTCAACCGTTTCGGAGATAACCTCAAAACAAACGACAGACAGGACAGACAGAAAGGCAGAAAAACTTTCATATGCGTGTAGTATAAGGCTGATATTTTGATATTACGAACGGGCACTTCAATTGTATTTATTTGTAGATAATAAATAATAATAAAAATAAATAATGCTGGACAATCCACACAGCATCATCTAGCCCTAGTCTAAGCAGAGCTTGTGTTATGGGTACTAGATGACTGATATACTTAATACAATACATTAAATAGATAGATATTTTTTATTATGCATGGCAAATACTCAGAACACCCAGAACAAATCTTTGTAGATCGTACAAACATTTTTGTCCCATGGCGGGAATCGGACTCGCAACCTCCTGCGTCGCAGGCGGACCTTCGCTCGCTGCGCCACATCGGTTGTCAAACTACTAATACTTTGGACACAGCATAACCTTAAAAGCTTTTGAATTTATACGGGTATTTATGAATCGGATTCAGTAGACCGCAACTAAGCGTCTCTTGCTGGCGAGTTGCCATTGTATTGTAGTTTACTTAGGGATTATCGTTATTGCAAACATTAGTAGGTATTACTGACCCACCTTTGCTGTTATCCTGTATGGCACCAGTACTTACAATAAATGTAATTGCTGATGTTACTGACTGTTTGGGTTTAAATCCCAAATGGTTACTTTTCACTCAACTAGTTTTCCTCATTATAAAGTGAAAATTGGTAATAATACTTATCTGATCTATGCCTTTTTGTGCCTCGCACAGGTCCTTTTTTTTGTTTGTATAGTCTTAATTTTTGGTGTTACTACTTCCTTTGTGTGCGTGTCCCAAATACATGTTTTTCTTTCTTTCTTTACTTTATGTCCGTCCATAGGGATATTCACTTATTTGGCGAAGTATTTTTCGTAAAATATGGTGGGACACCTCCATTACGTGAGATTTGTCATCTAAACACATTCATTGCATTATTTTTACCACAGCGCTGTCTTGGTATTCCAACGTGGACGTGAGATTTGCATCCCCCCATTTGGGTGGAACGGGAGGTGCATTGATCCCCCTACTCGCTTTTATTGAGGTTTAGCTGGACCCCCCCCCCCAACTTTAAGCTCACGTAATTAACGGAGATTCCCTAGGCTGCTTCCCTTTTTTATAATGTGCGAATTTTATGTCATCCATTATTATTTCTCAACAAATTACCACTGTCTACTGCAAAACTCAATAATTTCCCTAGGGAAATTATTGAGTATATATATATTATATGTATATAGTATATATAGGCGGGAAATATTGGCAAAACTCCGCCTCACCGTTGAACATACTAATTTATGTAATGATTATTTTCAGGTTACTATGGCGTGGAGCGGAGTCTTTCTTATATACGTGGATATACGCTAACTTCAGACTTGTCGAGTTGCCCTGGGACAGTACTGTGACATGGTATGCAGCAGCTTTGGGTGTCGACTTTTGTTACTACTGGATGCACAGAGCTTGTCATGGTAAGCGCACTTTTAACCATTTAAGACTTCAATAGTTTTTGCTGGGGTCTGTCTTTTGTTAACGTTTAGACGTTCAAAAAGTGCTGATTCTCAGCTTAATTTAAATAAATAATTTCAATTTTGATTTTTGACTTTGAGTATCACTTTACCACTCCCAGAAATTCCTGCAGTGCTATTCTGTAAATTATGTCCTTATGTAAACTTGGGTGAAGTGAGTTTTGAGGTGAACTGTCAGTGTCACCCACCTAAACTAGAAAGTCAAATAATGACATTATCAATAGTTTTCAGTGATGATTATATTAAAAAATAAGTTATAACAATCATATTTTAAAATGGAGATTAATGTTTTTTACGCTAATGCTAGTGATCATTAAATATAAAATTCCAAAGCCTCGTTGCAACTGCTAAGCATGAGGTCCTGAGTTTGATGGTCGGGTCGAGCAGTGTGATATTAGAAGTTTTCTTAAGGATGTGATGTGTGTGCCCAGTTGATAACATGCGACAAAAAAACATAGCTGGTGAAACACGGGTGTTTAACAAAACTTCATTAGAAAAAGGAATTTGGTATAAAACCGTACAGTGTCAGCCTGCTCGTAAACCTTGGTTTGTAAATATTAAGCTAAGTACAAAACTAGTGGTTACAGCTCACAGACTAGGATCGGGACATTTCCTATGTAACAAATTCGTTTTCTTGATGAAATAGATAACCTCTCCCAACTGTGCGTCACTTGTTAGTGGAATGTGTTCAGCATGAAGCTGATAGGAGTAAGTTGTTCAGGGTTTTGAAGTTGAACTAGAACAATACAGGTACATTCCACCAAATATTAAGTGAGCCGACTTCCGATGATGCGAGAAAGTTGTTCGACTTTATGGCCCTGATCCATTGATCTCGTTTGTTGTTAAATAATAATTGTCTTAGGGTACGATGGGACTGACATACGCTGTGCGTTATAAAAGTCCGTAAATTATTAACACCTTAACTGCCAAACAACGAGACACAATAGAAAATGTATTGTTTGTTCAACGTGTTAAAGGAAAAATAAAAAAAAACAAACGCCGGTGTAATGTAGGTACACTTCTGCCCAACCCTTTGGGGAATACAGGCGTGATCTAATGTTCTATTAAAATTGCAAAGTTAGTATTGAAGTGTCTAAACTGACCGCCCACTTCACAATTAATTTCACCCAAATTTTGATAGGAAGATTCTTACAGAATCAGCAGGCTGATTAATGACTAAGCAGACAATTTAATATAAAATCTGTGACTTTTCTGAATTTGTGAGACGTAAGTCACGAAAAGCTTGTAGTTGAACTTTTGAAACTGAATATAATTTTTTAACACAAATTACCTATAGGTACTTATATCAATATTTTTTTGTACCTGCGTATGTCACTGAATTCTTCCTAAACGGCTGGACTGATTCTAATGCTTTTGTTTCTGTATTTTTAAGTGTTTCGGAATGTGACGCTGTTTGAGTAGGAAAACATCTGTAGGGACCAACAGTAATTAATAAATATTTCATGTCTAATTTCTTCAACAGAGGTGCACATACTATGGGCACAGCACCAAGTGCATCACACGTCAGAGGACTTCAACATGGGTGTCGGAATAAGACAGTCTATGCTACAAGGATGGTGTGGATTTGTAAGTATCTGTCTCCATTTTCAGTTCCATAAGTGTATTGAACAGCTTTGTGTGAAGATATTTGCCGTATTCCAAAATACATAACGCAAAAATAGTGGTTGTATCAGGGTTCCGTACCCAAAGAGTGCCTACGGGACATAGGACCCCGTTGCCTGTCAGTAGGCCGTATCTCACGAGCTGTTATAGGAAGACATGGTTGAAATTGACAACACGGTTGGCGCAGTGGGTGAGCCATCGGCTGCTGCGCCGCGTGTTGTGCGTTCGATCCCCGCACGGAACAAATATATGTATGACCTACAGGTATTTGTTCCGGATCTGGCTGTTTGTGTATGTGTTCAAATGTTTGTCAACGCACCCTCGTTACAGGAAAAATTCCTAGAGAGGGGCAATGCTATATTAAAAAAAAAAAAAACTCAGAGCATCAATTTCTATTGCCGCTAAGACAACAACTAAAGAGAGTATTTTTCATTGTTTATATTTTGAAATGGTAATACCCTTCGTGTGCGAATCCAACTCACGCATGAATGGTTTTTAGGTAGTACACTACCCGATGCAGTCAATCACCTGAGAAGGTTGAGTGGTGTTCTACCCGTGGACACGCTAGTGGTTCGAAAAAGCTTAACTAATCCATCAACTTTATACATTCAGCTGCCTATCTTAAGGCCTTTTCAGTACCTCGTTCCATGATTGATGCTAAATAGGGAATTGGGCTATCAAATGCATAAAGAATTTCCTAAATCCGTCTGATATCTGGCAGCTCCAGAGATTTAGCGTATTCAACCAAAACAAACAAAACTCCTTAGCTTATTTATATAATAAGTAGACTAGTTTGCCCGCGACTTTGTCCAAGTGGAATTTTAAAAAATGTTCCGTGCGGGAATCGAACCTTCAACCTGAGCCTTTGTGCCAACTGTACCCTCATCGTCTCGTATCGCGAAATAAAAAGTCGTAAATCGTCCGTTTAGCTTCATTCGAATCCATATTTATAAACCTCACAAGCTTGGCATTCGCCACCATTTGTTTTATATATTCCTATGGTTTCCGTCATTTGGTCATAAATAATACATAAGGAAAGTCTGTGGCACTGAAACTTGGTCGTGGATCGTGACGGTGAATACATTAGGGCTTCCTCGTATTAACACTTTGTGTGGCTCTGGCTTTATAGGCGTTTTTATCGTCATGTGTGATAAAAGCAGTATGATCTAAGCCGGGTGTTCAAAGAGTATTATCGATTTATTTGATACCGAATTAGTTGACATGCATACATAATGTGTGTTTTTGTTATACATGTTTTTTTAAAGTGGTGCTATTGTTTCATAGCAAACACCATAAAGAAAATAAACAAAACGTGAGTTGAAAAAAACATACGATTCAAATTAAGAACGTTCTCTTTTTTAAGTCGGTTAAAACGGACCACCTGCCTTTTTATCATGCATACATATACTCACGCCTTTTTTCCATGATGGTAGGCAGAAACTACAGAACGGCCACCTACCTTCTATCCTTACATACTTTCTTTTTTATTCGTTTACGTTCATACATCTGGTCATACACGCACGCCGGTTGCGAGTACTACGCATTTGACCTTTTTATGATAGCCCAATAAGTTGAATGATACATAATATTTATATTATCGTAAATGTCTCGTTGGTCTAGTGGTTGATGCTGAACGCTACTGCCAAACATGAGGTACTGGGTTCGATTCCCAAGTCGAGTTAAGTGTTATTCGGTTTTTCATCTGAAATTTCCCAGTAGCTGCCAGGAGTCTAGATTTGTGCCCCGTTAGTGGCAATAAGCTTGCCCTCTATAAGAGAACTAAAACATAACCAGTGAAATGTGGGTACGTGTGGCTAAAGTTAGGTTCACACCTCTACCTAACCCGTCGGGGAAAACAGGGGTGATGTTTTGTTATATTTTGTATTGTTTACCTATTTATTATTATCAACTGTTTCATGTATTTCTAGATCAGGTCGATGTTCTCATGCAGACTGCTCTCAGAATAAACTCCAAAACAAACTCAGTCTCTTTTATAGTCCAGATCTTTATCTTGTCAAATCGATCATATGAGAATCATGCAGATTAGGTGTTCGAGATGGTATTTTGTTGAAAACGAGTGAACGACAGGACACTCTAGAACTAAATAAGTACTAAGTCGTGACATCAAATAATCGAAAAACAAACAAGATAGTTGAAGTTAGTTCAGACCGAGATTGCGCGACGTTGTCTTCAACAATCTGTTGACCGATAAAGATTCAGATAAAAAAACACTTGGTAAATGAACAAAAGGTAAAAATACCGTCTTTTACTAACATACAAAGGCGTTTAGGAAAGCAATGAGCCCAGAATTATTTAACAATTACATTCGGAAGACATAGCGAGATAGGGGTGATGGAACGCTCCGTCTAACTGGGCTAATGGAATATTAATGTAAGAACCAAGGGTGTGAGGCTCCGCTGACAGCTACTTCGACGACATGGTTGGCACAGTGGCTGAGCGGTCGGCTGCCTCGCTGCTTGTCGTGGGTTCGATTCCCGCGTGAAGCAAATATTTGTATGGCCTACTAGTAGGTAGTTGTTCCGGGTCTGGCTGTTTGTGTAAGTGAGTTTGAATGTCCGTAAACGCACCCACGATACAGGAGAAATTACTAGTGTGGGGCAAAGTTACTAAAAAAAAAAAACTAAAAAAAAACTAACCGTCGTCGTAGCATAAATGCATTGTAATACTCAGAATCGAAGCGTATTTTAATTACAAAGGTGCTAGGTACAAATGGCTTTTGATCAATAGCGAATACTTAGTAACAAAATATGGAATAGAATACAATATAAATTTATATGTTACACTGGTTTATACATTGTATACATGTGAGGATCTTAAGTAATTACTTATGAGTGGCGAGGGGCTAATTTTTGCCACTTCTGATGATGGTTGCAATACACCCTCCAAAGGGAATCGAGCTGTATGGACACTTCGCTACTCTTAGGTATTGCCCTATGTTTTGCCAATAAAATATACATTATACGATAACATGAGTCCATGTACATGATTCTGGACTCCCGAGTATTGATTTTTTTTAGTCAGAGACTCGGAATTTGGGCACGGGTATCGTGCTGTCCAGTAACTGGGTTGTGGTGGTAAGACAGCCAACCCGTTAAACTGGAAGCCAACCCCGCCATTGTTGGGAAAAGGCTAGGCAGATAATAATATCATCTCTATTGTTTCAGGCCTTCTATCTACCACTTGCACTGGTGATTCCTCCAGCCCAGTTCGTGATGCATCATCAGTTCAGTTACCTGTACATGTTCTGGATCCATACCGAGGCTATCAAGAGTCTTGGCCCGCTGGAGTATATCCTTAATACTCCCAGCCATCATAGAGTGCACCACGGTAAGTCACTTTAAGAATTTGTATGTACCTAAAAAGTAAAATTACTTTAGAGAAATATGTTTCTATTGCGTGTCTATTAATATCTATAACCATTAAAAAATAGGCTTAAGACTTACATTTGACTGGACTGCCAAAAAACTTAAAACTACTTTATAACGGTCAGTCTAGGACAACACGTCACATTGTACGTCGTTGACGGGAACCCATAACTAGTATCCATACAAAAAAACCCTCAACGCGGCTAAAGGATTTTTCGATTCAAAAATACTTTTCAAATTTTTGTTATTTACAATCTAAGAGACTATTTAGAAGAAAGAATCTACAATTTTGTTTTAATAATACTCGTAATATAATGGATATCGCTAACAGTGAATATAGAACGCGTGTGTTTATGTATCTACCTAGGTACGAGTATGTATGTAAAAAAAATCAATCATATTCTTTCCCCCCTTTAGGCAGCAACAAGTACTGCTTGGACGTGAACTATGGAGGAGTGCTCATCATCTGGGACCGTCTCTTCGGCACTTTCAGACCGGAGACTGACAAGATTGAGATCGTGTACGGCCTCATCTACAACCAGCCCTCTTTCAACCCTCTGTACTTACAGGTATATACTTTAACCATATTATTTCTGTGTAATATTATAAGTTTGTAACGGTCAGAGCAAAGGCCTTTTCGCATACAAAGAAGGCACGAGCAATAATCACCACGCTTGCTCAAGGTAGGTAGGTGATTACAGACTTACATTGATTCCAAGCGAATGATCCATGTTGACTTTTTGTCAAGAGATCCCTTGACAGCACGCCTAGCGAACCACCATAGGAACGGGTTTTGTCGACGAATAAACAACATGACAGATTGTTGAAAGATTTGTACCGTCTTAAGCATGGCGATGATAAAACGATAGAATAACAAAAAAAGTGTGAAAATTTCGTTGTTTCTCGAGTGCTGCAAAGTAAGCACAGGTCTTTCGCAGCTGCATACTTAGATTTACGCTACTGGTAGGGGTCATATCAACATTGGTACTAAAATTCAGAATTAGCTGTTAGTTTGCGATTTTAATGTTTGATTGGACTGGCCTACATTATTATTTTAGTACCAAAATACATTAGTAACCCTAGCACGAATTTCTAGCAACCGCAAAAGTCAATAATTTGTACTAAGATTAAAACAGCGCCTCTACAATAGCTGCAATAGCTGAATACCAATGTTTTACAAGGAGCGACTGCCTATCTCCACAATGAAGCTACTGAAACAGTAACAAACAACCACATAATGTATACTCACAAATTTTCAAATTAATAACAGGATATTCGGTACTAAACAATACACCGAGTAAAGTAAATATATTATAATAAACATCACATTAATTTGTGAACACGCTAACATCTGCTGGGGTAAACAGAATATCGCAATTAACATTTGAAAATGGAGCAAGACAGCAAAAAGTTGGCAAGGGTTTATTAAGCTGTGGTTAGACAGAACGAGATTTAGATCCCTTTGTGGTACGAATATCTACTTAAGGAGGCAATGTGGCCGCTACATCGTGGCCTGTGTTTAAGAAAGTAGTTGTCAAGACACGTCCCGCTAAATAAGATACCTCGTTTCTTTCAGAGTTTTTTAAAGGAAAAAATAAAATGTTTTCTAGATTTCTTTTTAGAGGAGGGTACCCGCGCTATTAAAATATTTGATGAATTTTGGTATGATACGTCTGCGATCAGAATGGGTTGCGAACTCTTTGAAACTGTTCAAATGTGTTTGCCAATGCTACTGCTATAGGGAAGACCACACGTGTCTCGATTCCAAAAAGTCGCATCTCGTTCTGATCGCGCGTGAATTATTAACCTACGCTAATCAGGTATATTTATATTTATTTATTTATTTATATTGATCTTAAACATAAAAATACGATCTCTTAGGTATCATGCTTTATTTTTATTTTACTATTTTTGCTTCTCAACCGTGGCTAAAATAACAATATTTAATTCCATCAGAATTCTGTGAGCAATATTTACTCCAGTATCATTATTGCTCACAAATTTTCAACAGGCGCTAATATCACGTTTCATAGTCGGAACACGTCCTTACATTCGTAACATGCCTTAATCAGTGTACGTAAACCTTTAATATAAGGTTTTGTGGCCTGTCATGACAACGATTGCCAACAAAAAGTAAACATGAAGAGAATAATACCATGTAATAAGGCTCGTAATCTCAGTTGTTATTTTATAAAGGTTGGGATATGGTTGTAATGGCAAATATAATATATGTAGGTTAAAATAGACTTTTAGTTTTATCGTCTATGTAGGTTAAAATAGACTTAGACTTTTAGTACGAATGCTTATCGAGTTTAATAGAAAGGTGGTCGCTAGTTTTAAAAAGTGCTGGTGTTTCGTTGGCCAAGTGGTTGCATACGTTGATCACCGCTGAGTATGAGACCCTGGGTTCGATTCCCAGGTAAAGCTAAGTGTTATTGGGTTTTTCCATCACGGATCTCTGAGTAGTAGCCAGCAGTATGAATGTGTGGTCGCTTAATGGCAATAGGCTTGCCCCCTATTACATGGGAGTTAAATATTTAATTTATTTGTCAAGTTATATAACTTGCGGAATTGTTGCATTAGGTCGGGCTAAGTGTTCGGTTCATAGGAATTTCTTAGTGCCAGCATAGAGTCTGCATTTCGGCCCGGTTGCTTGCAAAGCGAAATGAGGGTTTTTTTGTTTTAGTACGTATTGTCATCGTGTGCCTGAGTCTGTACTAAATAAATGCCTTTCTATCTTTGAGCCAAAATCATACCTACCCTCAAGAACTCTATATACTTTTATATAATTATTTCTTTGTATTGTTTTCAGGCATTCTACACCACTTACGTAGTTGATAAGTTCCGTAGGCTGGACACCTTGGAGCACAAGCTCAAGGCTATCGTCTGGGGACCCAGCTGGGAGCCAGGTTCCCCACGTCTGGGAGATGAAGACATGAAGGTAGAAGTGAGTATTTATTGACTAACCCGAACGCGCTTCTGTAGGACTCAAGTAGGTACTTTATAATGCTCGTTTATAGTCATTGGATGATTTTAACTCGTTTATACGGTTCTGTTGAAAGTTGCTGTAATTTGTAATTTTAGTATTTTTAATCGTTTAAAGCTCCAAAAGACTGACGCGACGGGAAGTCACCCTTATTTTTACAAATTATTCAACGGATAGTACTTACTGCATCGCAAAACCGTGTCACAAGTCACACCTGTCTGATAGAGTAGAGGAAAACAAATCAAAACTACTTATTTTAGTTTAAGTATCTCTAATACGTAATACTATTGGAAAGTAATATAAAATTTATTCATGTTTGACTATCATTACAGTCTTCAAATTCTTCAGCAGGATAGAAGCTGTCAAATGTTTCATGTCCAATTTTATTATACTTATTTATGTATAATAAAATTGTAACAGGCCGATATGTGGTGTGATGTGTGTGTATGTGTGTGTAGTTGTGTGTGCCACCATAGAAACATATTGAGGAAAAACGTAATGTGATGTACCAAATATTGTACACACATCGCGCAAAAACTACTGCATGGTTGCCAACACGATGTAACTTAAAATTGAGGCTCCATTTTAGTGGTATTTCATTAATTCTCATCTGTCTCTGCAATAACAAAACTAAAGAAATTTGATTGAATAAAGAAAGTCGCAGGCAAAAGCTAGTCTTTAATAAACACAAAACTCTATCCTTTGTTCTATGACTGACATTTTGTTGAATGGAATATTATAGTGCAACTTTTATTTTTTCCGGGTTGTTCCCATAGTAGAAGTTACTTACTTTCACTTCTTGTGTAATTTCATCTCCTGATAGGTTATTTAAGTTTGACAAATAACCCTGTGTAATTTCTCAAGGGAATGCCATAGAGTCTATTGAACTGCGTAGATCGTCGATAAGTATCTACTAGCATTTGAAATTTAAATTCAGCTTCCAAGAAGATTTAAATTTAAATCGATTTTATTTAAATGCTTTGAATTTGCATGCAATTCGGGTATGTTTAACTTACTCAGAAAATAAACACAACAGACTTCTATTGACGTTTGTTGTAGCTATGTCAATAAAATAACTGAAGCAATACCAACATGGGTAACTTTAAATTTATTGTAACTAATAAGCTAATATTCACCTTTTAAGAAACGCCTTAAAACCGAATTTGTCAGTAACAAACCACCCTTACCTTTGTACTAGACTAACTAATTAGTTAAAAGTTCAGATTATTTCTAATAATTTCTATAACTAAATTAAAAACTTAGTTGCTGAGAAATAACTTTTAGCAGAGGGAGCTACAGAAAGACTTGTTTAATAAATCTGGTTTTGCTCAGAGTCAGTGTCCACTAACAATTTTGCTGTTTTTTTTTATTTGATGTAAATGAAAGCGAAGATGTGGAAATAAACCACAGCGCAAGTTTTTAGTTTTAACTAGAAGTTTCGTTTTGAAAAGCCTACAAAGTTTTCAAACTCTGAACCTAAGACAACACAAGTCTTACGAAAGTCTGAACACCACCTACTTACTTTGGTGTGTGGGTTGCTCCTGAGTGTATATCAATGTTAGTGTAGAAATTAACGCTCGATTGGTTTAGCACTAATTTCTGAGTTGGTTGATTTGGTTGGTTTTATCGGACTTGTAAATGGTTTGGTTATTGATCTACGATTACTGGTTTAATGATACTCAAAAATATGGTTTAAAGATTATATTGAATACTACAGAAGTAATGGTAAATCTAAGTTAAAGTAGCACTAAGATGGTTTGATTTGAGTTACGCGATTGGTATCCGAACACGCACTTACTCACGATAGTTACAATACATGCATTTATGGAAATGCACGCGGGCAAAAGTGCTGAGCTGTTCGGTTGCAAAATATTCTACCGAACATATTCCCGAGAGCACGATGAAATAAAAGAATGTAGTTCTCATCGAATCATCTTAGTAAATGTATACAGAAAATAATACAAAAATAGGCAAGAAATTACTACAGATCGTACACCTCTGCTTATTCCTTCGGGGAATACAGGCGATATGTTATGTTACTATACTACAGAACTAAGAAATGGTAAATCTAAGTTATAGTAGCATCGACAAGAAACACTTCTCTTTTTTGAGTTGTAGATAAAGGGGTAATTATGTTTTCATAAAGATTGTTGGTTCAAAACACACTGACGGCACGGTTGTCGCAGTGGCTGAGCGATTGACTGCTGGTCAGCGTGTCATGGGTTCAACTCCCGCACAGAACAAATATTTGTATGGCCTACAGGTAGTTGTTATGGGTCTGGCTGTTTGTGTATGTATGTTTGAATGTTTGTAAACGCACCCACGACACAGTAGAACTTCCTAGGGTGGGGCAAAGTAAAAAAAAAAAAGCATGTTTGTTATAATGATTTTGTACGAAATATATTAAGGGAAAGGCCGCCACAAGAAATCTTCAGTCTAAATATAGACATCTTCGTCGCTTCTCCTCACCGCATAATTAGTTCGGTCATACCGAACCAATTTCAACTTGGATGGAGCCCTTGATCAATTTTATTAGCTCTAAATACAACAAGGCCACCAAACGAATACTATGTAATACTAAATATCTATTATTAGTTCTAGAAGTACTATTAGTGCAAAATATCTCGCGTTCACTGATTTGAGATTAATTTCGACGGATTTTTAAACGTAAAAATATTAATTTTATGATATAATGTCACGCCTGTATTCCACCAAGTGTTGGGCAAATCTACATATTATGTTACTACTAATATTGCGATAGTTTTGTCAAGCCCCGTGTTATAACGGGAAAGCCTATTGCCATCAATTGGACCAAATCCAGATTCCGATCTTACTTACTCCGACATATCTGATGGATATTTACAAAAATTGTAAAAACAATTTTAACACCTTAACTGCCAGAAAACGAGACACAATAGAAAATGTATTGTTTGTCGGTCACTTGGCGTTTAAAGTCTTAAAAGATCAAGTATAGCCTACTTTTCACCATACGAAACTAACTTTTGGAAGGGGAAACTTGAACCATTTATATTTCATTTAACTTGTAAGTTTATTGATCAAAAGTGCATTTTATAATGGTCTAAGGGCTAATTTTGCTATAGACAAGTAACTATTATTATAATAAATATGGCGGTTTGTCAGATTCTGTATAAAAAATATGTCAAAGTGTTTGAAAGCCAATATTCACATTATTAAAAATGTACGAAATATAGTCACAGTCTCATCTCAGCGACAATCAAAGTCAAAATCTTGGCAACAATGTAGGTAAATCTAACGTATTTTTGACAAATACAGGCTGAGATAACAGTGCGAATATTCTTAAAAATTCGAGACAATAGGGCAGTAACTTAAAAAATTTGTTTGGTCCGAAAGTTGGATTGCTCAAAAATACTGGACACGTATTTTATTCTTTTGTCACGTAAACCTAAAATAACGACGATATAGCGCGTTGAAATTTCGTGTCACGTCACGCCGCGCTACACTTTTCACGTAAAAGTGACGTCACTAGCCCCTTCTCCTGAACTTTGATGTGCTATATCATTGTCATTTTTTTAATTTGAGTAAGCAAAAAATATGTGTCCAATATTTTTTGATAATCTTACTAACGGACTAAATAGACTTATTTATTTTTACCTAGGAGACATCCCTATTACCCTTGAGATGATATAAATTCATCCTCCTGCCCTTATCCCAATTTTATTTGGGGTCGGCGCAGCATGTTTTCTTCTTCCATACATCTCTATTTGCCGTCATCTCATGGGTCACCTCTTTTCTTGCTATATCCTCTTTCACACAATCCATCCATCTTTTCTTTGGTCTTCCTCTACCCATGTAACCCTGCACATTCATACTCAAAACTTTCCTCACAACATGGTCCTCATTCCTTCGCATCACATGCCCATACCATGACAACCGATTTCCACACAACTTCTCGGTCACAGGCGCAACTTTAAGACTTCCTCTTACATACTCATTTCTTATTCTATCCATTCGCGTAACACCACACATCCCCCTCAGCATTCTCATCTCAGCTGCATGTAACTGCCTTTCATTCATGCCTTTTGCGGCCCAACATTCTGATCCATACAAGACAGCAGGTCTGACCATTGTTTTGTAAATCTTCCCCTTAAGTTTAAGGGGAATATGGGGGTCACAGGTTGTTCCCGTTACCTGCCGCCATTTCATCCACCCTATGTTAATTCGGTGCTTGACAGCCCGATCTATTTCTCCGTCACTTTGCACGAGTGAACCGAGATACCGAAAGTCGGAACAGACCGGGAGAAGCACGCTGTTAAGCGACATTGCTTCAGGACTGGAGAGACCGCCGAAATCGCAGAACATATATTCAGTTTTGGTTCTGCTGATTTTCAAGCCCACACTCTCCAGCCTCTGTTGCCATTTCTCCAGTCTGCTCTGGATCTCAGGTCCATCTTCACCGACAAGAACAATGTCGTCGGCAAATAACATGCACCAGGGTGCCTCTTCCTGTATGTCCGACGTCAGAGCGTCCATTATCAACAAGAAGAGGTAAGGGCTTAATGCCGACCCTTGGTGCAGTCCTACAGCCACACTGAACTTGTCGGTGTTGCCAGCAGCCGATCGGACATACGTCCTAGACCGGCTGTACATTGCACGAATTAACTCCACATACTTCCCAGGCACACCTTTCTCTTTCACGGCCCACCACAACACTGAGATGATATAAATTATTTATTCGATTTTAACTTTGATACTAAGATGTTCTTTTGTTTACAGGTGGAGAACAGAGATAAATATGACGTCCAACTGCCAGCCTGGTGTAACTTCTACCTCGTGGCGCATTATACTATTGTGTTGTATGGTTTCTTCGAACTGGCTTCAAGGCACATGGTAAGTTATATGTTTTCACTTTGTTAATGTTATTTTCTATTGAGTGACTCGTGGCTTACTCGTAGTAATAACAGCTAAATGAGTCGATCTTCAAGGTTAAGCAACGCTTACTGAGGATGGCCAAGTGGATGGAAAAAGGATGGAAGTGGAAGATGGCTGAGTGACCAAGAATTATATACTGAGACCCCGTTGTGCTTCAGAAAGCACGTTAATTCATTCATTGGTCCCGGCTGTCATTTGTTAATCTTTGACAGTCGTTACGGGTAGTTTGATGCCCGAAAGTCTAATAACCAGTCTAACCACGGGGTAATGTGTTACTAGGCAGTGGAGGTCAGATAGGCAATCACTCCACGTAAATACTAGTATTCAGCTGCCTCTGGGTCGACTGGAAGCCGAATATAGTTGGGAATAGGCTAGGTAGATGATGAAATTTTAGGATCCCTTCACAAAACTTAAGCTGCTTCGTCCGCGTGGATTTCGTTTTGAACTTTAACATCCCCTTCACCCCCTTAAATGCGTAGTATTGAAAATAATAAATAGCCCACAGCACTCAGGAATATTGTAGCTTTCTAACAGTGAATATTGTTTTATCATTGGATCATTAATTCCGGAGATTACCCCCTACATACAAACTTATAAACAAATTTTACCTCTTTATAATATAAGTAGAGATAGACAAAGCAAAGCTTGAATAACCTTTGTATGACGGGATCCGTCTACACAGAAACGCTTTCATGCGATTGATTGAAATCTCAAAGCTCAACTACACTATATAACCTGTTATGTTTATATAATACACAAACACAAAGCAATATCTTGTTGAATGGAATCTGGTTGCAATATCCATACGATGAATAATAACATAAATCTATGCTCATCCTCTGTTACAAAGGACTTGACGACCTATGTGGCGCAGCGGGCGAAGGTCTGCCTGCGACGCAGGAGGTTGCGGGTTCGATTCCCGCCTTGGGACAAATGTTTGTACGATCTACAAAGATTTGTTCCGGGTGTTCTGGGTATTTGCTATGTATAATAAAAATATCTATCTATGTATTGTATTGTATCAAGTATATCAGTCGTCTAGTACCCATAACACAAGCTCTGCTTAGCTTGGGGCTAGATGCTGTGTGGATTGTCCAGCATTATTTATTTATTTACTTAATCAGAACTGACGAAATTTGGGAGTAAAATCGGTACACCTGTTTACTAATATAGGCGTGATGTTATACAGGGTGGAAGGGAGATCGACTTACAATCTGATACCAGGAATTCAGAACATGAATGTGGCTCCCAGTGTTGAAATTTTTCATCGGATTTCTCCTTATTTATAGGTTTTTTTTTCATGTTGTATTTACTTCAGACTGTGACAAACATGAGAACATCGTCATTTATATCTTAACCAATAAGATTTTTAATAAAAAAAACTGCTGACCCGGCAAACGTAGTTTTGGCCATTTTAAGCCAAATAAAAATAAATGTTTGGAGTGGAACACCCTTATCATTTAGGGGTATCAAAAATACACACACATACACACACATACAATGCACACAAAATCTCATTCAAATCAGTCCAGCCGTTTCGGAGGAGCTTGATTACAAACATTGCGACACGAGAATTTTATATAATAGGTCTTTACCTATGAAATTGCCGTTTTTTATGAAAAAATTTAAATGAATTTTTTTCATGTATTTTTTATTTGTATTAATCGAAGTAATCACCCATGCAATCAATGCATCTTTGCCAACGCAGTGGCAGTTTATTGATGCCCTTCTTAAAGAAATCAGCTGGACGGGAGGCAACAAATTCTTCAAAGGCATTTTGTACTGCCTCTCGGGTCTTGAATTTTTTTCCCGCCAAGAAGTTATCCAAATTCCGGAAAAAGTAGTAGTCTGTAGGCGCAAGGTCTGGTGAGTAGGGCGGATGACGGAGAGCTTCCAACCCCAGTTCTTGCAACTTGGAGACCGTCTGCTGTGCAGTATGAGGTCGCGCGTTGTCGTGCAGGAGCAGCGGAGACGAGCGATTGACCAATGCTGGTTGGAGATGTGCCAGCTTCTCCATCATTGTGTTCAATTCTTCACAGTACACATCTGCAGTAATGCTCACCCCGTTTGGTAAGAAGCTGTGTTGAATCACACCGGCGGCGCTAGACCACCAAACAGTGACCATCACTTTTCTTGGGGTAAGTTTTCGTTTAGGGCATTGTTTAGGTGCTGAACCAGGATCCAACCAACTTGCTGAGCGCTTGCGGTTATCAAACAGAATCCATTTTTCATCGCAGGTAACAATGCGGTTCAAAATTCCTTCATTTGTGTGTCTGTTGAGCAGTGCAAGGCACGTCTCGACGCGTACTTCGCGCTGGCGATCATTGAGTTCGTGGGGCACCCATTTGTCAAGCTTTTTTACCTTGCCAATTTGACGCAAATGGACCAATATTGTTTTGACGCTAACGTCGAAAGCTGCTGCTAATTCAGCCGTAGATTGTGTATCATCAGCTTCCACAATCGCCTTTAATTCGTCATTGTCGACCAAAGTCTTCGGACGACCGCGAGGTTCATTTTTCAGGTCGAAGTTTCCAGAACGGAAGCGAGCAAACCAATAACAGGTAGTGCGTTGGTTTGTAGTGTTAGCTCGGTAAACGTCGTTGATGTTGCGTGCCGCTTGTGCCGCGTTGCTGCCACGACGGTACTCATATTCCATAATTACTCGAATTTTTAACGTATCCATGATGACGAAAAAGATTTAAATGCGATGAAAATGTAACACTAATCAATAAACAAATGACTACTTTTGGAAAAAAAAATCCATGTTTTTAAAATAAAATTAATTTGAAATTAGAATTCTTAGCCAAACAAAAAATATTTTGATTTGAAATGGCCAGTACTGCAGAACGGCAATTTCATAGGTAAAGACCTAGTATTAGACATTTCCTGACATCGTTGGAGATGTTAGATAATATCCAACACTTGTTACTACTGACATCAAAAAGAAAAAAAATCCGATGAAAAAATTCTAGGAAAGCTCTAGTATTTCCTTTAAAAATGTTTTCTCAAATACTTTTTTCTACCTCAAGTCAAGACATCATTATCTGACTGGAGTGGTGAGAAAGAAAAGTGAACTTATGTGTTCTATTTTCGAATACGTATTTCCAACTGATTTTATGTCTTTTTAAACAAATGTCAACTTTACGACACTATAAATTAAGTCGATTTTTAATGATGAGCAGGTTGGGTACTATTGAAAAAGTCACAATAAACATTGAACTCGTAACGCAATATTGAACTTTATGTGCAGTTGTTAAAGTTACCTATCGTGAAAGTAAATGGAAACTGAATTGTAAATGCATGATAGGTGCGTTGTCAAAGCAATATAATTAATATCAATCTTAATAAAAAGAAGGTTAGATACCACAAATCAGTACATACTTAGACCTTAGCTTAGCTACAGATGTAAAAAGACAGTTGGTATAAAAAAAAAACAACAAGGATACATCTCCTTTAATACTACGCATTATAATGGCGTTGCTTCCAAAAGACATTCGACAATGATGAAACCTCAACATCATTACAAATTCAAATATAACTGAAATTCAAACGCGAAAACATAACCTGGATGTTTATTTTCAATCAGGACCCTGAAGTAACAATATAACAGATTAACAAGATCACCCCTAGGCAGAAGTTAATGACGTTCGCGTTTCCACAACAAAATATATACCAAGACAGAAGTTCAGCTTCATTCAACTAAAGAAAAGGCACGCACGAGTAGACACGCTTCACGTAAGCAAATGCAAGCTAGACATGGAATAACTCACTGAAAAGAAAGAGAGAGAGAGAGAGAGAGTTGTGAGCTCTTTTACTCTAAAGAGCGATATCACTCGTCTAGCTCATTAGCTCTTGTGGAGCTCAGTCACTCAATCACATTAACTTTAACTTGAATTTGTACTGAAACTGAGTGAGTGCTGCCTGGTCATAATAATGGGAACCAAAATAATTCCACACAATTTGACATAAGTGGAGGCTAACGCAAACGCGGTCAAAGAAGTATTAAAACTCTCAATTTGTCTCTGAAGTACTAAGCTAGTGAGTCTGAGTGAGCATCTTAGCGAGCGAGTGAATGAGCGAGAGCGAGCTAGCTCTTTTCTATCACTCACACATGAGCTACTCCAGTACTAGACTGCAGGCCAACTCTACTCTCTAAGTCTGAAATCGCCAACCTGCTAGCAGCAAACGTGTTGATTAATGCTCGTATCTTCTCTGTATGAGAAGAGGCTTTTGCCCTACAGCGGTCTAGCCAAAGGCTGGTTTCATCAATAAAAGATGAAAAAAAGATTACTTTTAGTCATTGTATGGAGTTAACCTTCTTTGCCTCCCAACCTATTTTATGTTCTGCCCACACTGAATCTTTGTCATAACATCGTGAAATTGGAGCGCAGTCGTAAACAAATATTAGTTTGTACCACCCTTGTTAGATCGTATGTTTACGTACGTAGAGGGTGTGTATTTTTACCTTGACTTGACTGTTATTGAATACATACACACTGCTTACAAAGCTGCTACGAGTAGAAAGAGATGTGTAGACCTCGTAGCAGCCCGCGTAGACTCTTCGTAGGCCGTAGCGTCAACGGTTTCGTCCAGCCGAACATCATAAAACCAGTAGAAGCTGGCCTCATATACTATTAAAACTCTGTACTCTACGGTAGGCCAGCTTAAAATTAAACTGTTAACACTGATATGGTCGACTGTACTATTCAATTGCCAAATTGGTTTTTACTTTCCAAACCATATATTTTCTATATTCTCTCTTTCCACACGGAAATTTAAATGTTCTCTTTTATCAACAGAACATTTAATTTACCGTGTACCGCAAACTATGTAGGTATAGAGGTTGAACACAGTAAGAGCTCGTGGCTAAATAAAAACAGCTGCACGGTACGATTGCAGGTTAAGCTACTCTTACCACTGTCAGTCTGTGGATGACTTAACATTCATCGCATATCGAGACAACTAGGTGCCTCGGAAAGCACGTTAAGCCGTTGGTCCCGGCTGTCATTTATAGATCTTTGACAGTCGTTACGGGTTTACAGAAGCATGACAATCTGACCGGGTTGTGGTTGTCAGATAGGCAGTCGCTCCACGTAAAGTACTGGTGTTCAGCTGAATCCGGTTAGACTGAAAGCCGACTCCAACATAGTTGGGAAAAGGCTAGGCAGACGATGAGAGCTTGAACACAAATAAGCACTCACAAAGTTTTCTCTGTATCTTATACTGTGGTAGATAACTCTCACAATATAAATCTGTATGACTATTTTCGCATCATATTAGCATTAATCCTAATTAAGGATTAATGCTAATCCGTCTTGTATGGATCAGAATGTTGGGCCACAAAAGGACTGAATGAAAGGCAGTTGCATGCAGCTGAGATAAGAATGCTAAGGGGGATGTGTGGTGTTACGCGAATGGATAGAATAAGAAATGAGTATATAAGAGGAAGTCTGAAAGTGGCGCCTGTGACAGAGAAGTTGTGTGGAAATCGGCTGTCATGGTATGGACACGTGATGCGAAGAAATGAGGATCATGTTGTGAGGAAAGTTTTGAGTATGAATGTAGAGGGTTACAAGAGTAGAGGGAGACCCAGGAAACGATGGATGGATTGTGTGAAAGTTGATATGGCTAAGAAGGAGGTGACTTCTGAGATGACGGGAAATAGAAATGTATGGAAGAAGAAGACATGCTGCGCCGACCCCAAATGAAAAATTGGGATAAGGGCAAGAGGATGATGATTAGCATTAATCCTAATTGAAGGCAGGGCAACTTTCCATCTCCGCATTAAAACAACAAAGCAGGAATTATATTTTCCAGTTGACGTCACTTTTGATTATAAAACTCCAGTGATAAGCGAGGATATGATAAAGTTTACGGATTATATCCAGACATTTTTTAATAAATATATAAAATAAAATAAATAAATAAAAAAAATAAATAAATAAAAAAATAAAAACGACGCTCAACCTGATGCCATGCGTTTAGTACTTACATGATGGTAGGTACTTACATGACTCCCAGGCAGCGTTGATTTTTTTTTCGTCTTTTACTAATACCTATGTTTTTTTTAAACGTTGCCCCACACTAGAAATTTCTCCTGTATCGTGGGTGCGTTTACAAACATTCAAATTCACATTCACAAACAGCCAGACCCATAACCTGTAGGCCATACAAACATTTGTTCCGTGTGGGAATCGAATTAACGACACGCAGCGCAGCAGTCAACTGCTCAGCCACTGCGCCAACCGTGCCGTCGTCCGTTTTTCTGTTGTTTTTTTTACTGAAAACTATAAAAAAAATCTATCAATCCATTCCACCATAACCATGTATGTACATATGTATGTCTACTTTATAAGAAATCGAACATCTCAGTCCTTTAATTACTTAAGCAGGCATAATGTTACATTAATATACACTAAGAAGGTTAAAAGCAAATTGAGAGCAACTGAGCAATGTATCTTTATACCTATTAAATTAAATTTCCATTCCTTCCTTTTTCTTAATAGAGAAAAATGGTAGCTTTTAAACATGGGTACTGGCTAACAATGGCGGTCATAAATTTAGTTTTACTATAAGTACTTGTGTAAACCGTTTCAAATACCAGTAAGATTAAAAATTATTTTTGTGAATGAAGCATGTAGGTTATTCAAGAACACCGTTAAACCAGCCGGGTTGACACCCTAAAAGCATACAAATATTTAAATATAAAAAAGAACATGAATTTAATACTCTCAAATTTATTTGGACAAGAAATTAAAATAAATTGTCAATCATGATGTCAACCTTTGTTGAAAGTTTTTTCAAACATACGAATACGTACCAGAACATAAACACAATTTTTAAATAGTACGCCCATATTTCGCGATTTATGTTAATAGGTAAACGAAGAAAGCTATGCGATAATTTAATTACACTGGATAACCAGCTTTATGGCCCCAATAAACAAAGGCAGTTACGGAAATGAAAACTTTCTTGTGTACCATAAATCCAAGTTTAATTACGATGTGTTATCTTATTCATACACACATTGTGCAAAATTTCTAAATAGGGATGACGCCACGGTAAAAACAAAGAAATTATATTTAGTCCGTCAGTCTGATAGGTAAAGACATATTTTTTGCTTTATCCTATGAATTAAAAATGACAGATAAAACACAGTAAAGTTAGGGAGTGGGAGCTCGCTGCGTCACATCTGAGTATAAAATCTACATAGGCGTGCTGTCATGGCTCATCATTCCGTCCTCGCCGCCGAGGCCCGAAGCGGCGACCCCGTCCTCCCCCGAGCCTTTGCTCGAGCCATCCCGCGTCGCTGAGCCAGTAACAGTAACCAGTTTAAATTAGTCAGCTAAATAATATATCTTATCAGATCCAGCCCGTCCCTTTGCTGTCCTCTCCCAGTGACGTCCTAAGCCGAAGCTCGTACCTCGCAGGACATTCCTTAATGATTGGTCGCTTAGCTGTTATGTGTGTGTATTCATTTCATTTCTAATTAAGTCCCCACAGGAAAGTTCGGTTAAGCAGTAGATATCCCTGAAGGATAAACTGCGAGATGCCGTTTGCCAATTTTTTCTTCGTCCCTATTCTGAACAATTAATTACACACATGTTCAATTTTTATATTATTATGAATACCCTTATACTGCCTAGTTGGTCTAGTGTTTGCAAGCGATACTGCAGAACATGAGATCTTGGGATCGATTAATATAAAATGGTCGTATAAAATGTTATTGGGTTTTGTCATCTACAATACCTCAACAGCAGCCCGGAGTATACTCTGGGCTGCTTCTGAGGAATCTGTGCCTGGTTGATAAACAAATATAACTAGCAAAATGTGTATACACAATAGTTTCACCTCTACCTTACCTTTTGGGGCACAGAGGCGTGACATTATGAATATCCTTTCAAAAACTTAAAATAGGAATTTCTGGGCAAACTTTAAGTATTGAATAATTAACACTTAAAATTTTCTTCAAGTTAGAAGTTGTTGAAATCTCATCTTGAATTAATAAATACTTGGTGATCGTTGGCGATAAAACTTTAACGACTCATCAACTGAGTGTAAAAGATGTTTAGAAAGCTTCAAAAATAATTTATCATTCAACAGCCAAAGTTTCTTAATTTTCACAATAATAATATAGCTAAGTTAAAGACAGGAATTGAATACAATACATACTAGTCTAAAACAACTTAAGAATTAGTACATTCATAAACTCACGCCTTTTTCTTATGGCAGTAGGCAGAAACTGCACAACGCTACCTGCTACGATCCTTATGCACTCCTTTTGCTTCGTTTACGTCCATACATTTAGTCATACACGCCAGTTACGACAATTCATTCTTGAAAAAAAAACCGTAGAAAAACGTTGCAGTTCAGTCGTCATTATAACTACAGCAGAAAACCTCAACATTAATATTATAGTAAAAATCTTTACACCTACAAAACGAGATGGACCCAAACTCCCAAGTAACAAAACCGACAATCTTACTTAAGTACATGTCCTGATATGCGTCGTAAAATTTTAGATCAGAGAGAGGTACCTCTGTTAAATTCTATTCAAATTGCTATGAAACGTAGTATCTTATCTTTCAAAACATTAAGCTAAATCTGTAGACATTTAAGCTGAGACTGAGATGATTGCTGTGGTTAGGTTTCCAACGAAACACTTAACAGTAATTGCTAAGAACAATTCAATCTTAACATCCGACACGCTGTCGGCTATTAAAATATTGCTTTCTAGATTACTCTCCAGTTCATTACAAATTAAATAAACTCTCTCTTCAGCTTCGTAGATTACCAAGAACAATTAATAATTAATGCATGAATGAAAGGCAGTTACATGCAGCTGAGATGAGAATGCTGAGGGGGATGTGTGGTGTTACGCGAATGGATAGAATAAGAAATGAGTATGTAAGAGGAAGTCTTAAAGTTGCGCCTGTGACCGAGAAGTTGTGTGGAAATCGGTTGTCATGGTATGGGCATGTGATGCGAAGGAATGAGGACCATGTTGTGAGGAAAGTTTTGAGTATGAATGTGCAGGGTTACATGAGTAGAGGAAGACCAAAGAAAAGATGGATGGATTGTGTGAAAGAGGATATGGCAAGAAAAGAGGTGACCCATGAGATGACGGCAAATACAGATGTATGGAAGAAGAAAACATGCTGCGCCGACCCCAAATAAATTGGGATAAGGGCAGGAGGATGAATTAATAATTAATGCAACAGATGATTGTCTTATCCATTCTTTAGTCTTTTAATCAGACTATTATTAGAAGTCTCTCGTTCAGACACATCATAACGAAGGGTTCGGCAAAAGTGTGCCTATAGTATGCTTAAGTCCCATGTTATAGGGGGCGACTTATTGCCATGAACCGGGCATAAATCTGGAGTCCGGGCTGCTACTGAGCAATTCAAGGTGGAAAATTTACCAAGAACACTTCGCCCGACCCAGGAATTCCCAGGACCTCTTGCTTAGCAGTGACTCTAAGCAATGCATAATTACCAGCTCTCAGTTTATCTTCTCTAATTCTCAAATCAATTAACTGTACCTTTGACCATTGTTCCTAAAAATAATTTTCTTTCTCTTCCAGGGTATGACTCCAATCTCAGTGCTAATCTGCGTGCTATACGTCATCGCCTCACTTACTATCATCGGAATGGCCTTTGACAACTCCAAGCACGCCCCTCTCTTGGAAGTCATCCGGTGCTCTGCCCTTGCTTTCCTCACCAGGAGTGTGACCATCGCCTCTCCAGCATTCGGCACCGCATTACAAACATTCTTCGTGGCTTCTGCCATGTTCTGGTGCCTGAACATCCTGAAGTTCTTGGAGATCAAGAAGACGAGAAAGGTGGAATAAAGGCTGATGCTCACGACTGATTTTTACGGGTTTGATTGTTAAAATGACTTTTGCGATGTAGATGGTAGATGTTGATGAACAGGAACACTAAACAAGTGAAGCGAAAACAAAGTTCATAAGGTTTATTTTATAACTTCAAATAGTAATATTTCATAAACAGTGATAAGCTGTAAAGTTACTTTTTGATTAGATATTTTAAACTTTATGACTTTCATTACTCTTTAAACTACTTACTTGCTTTTGTACTTTTTATCTAGTTGAGAATGCTTGTGACCTTGGAAATATTAAATAAGTGCCTATAAGATTCAGCAGAGTTATGAAGCCAAGTTTTGCCTTAACAATGTATTGTAATGATAGAAGATTGTACAAATAAATATGTTTACCGTAAATCGCTCAGTTTCACAGAAATTCGATAGTGTTGTCATCCGATGGAAACAACAATTTAGGCGTGTCAAATAATACCTGTTATTTTGGATCAGTAATGGAGTTATTAATCATTCATGAGTTCATGATATTTGTGTTTAGATCCATCATTACTTGTCAACGCAAATTTTATTATGAATGATACTACATTGAAACTATTATTGAATTTGAAATGAAATAATTTATCATTACTGATATTTTGTTTAGTAAAAGCGAAAGAAACAGAATAACATGGCTTCCAAATGATTCAAATTAAGAACACTATCATCAAACAAATGAATTTAATTGAATTTGTAATGAAAGAATTTTCCATTATTGGTTAGTAAAAACTATAGTAACACACACATGGCTACCAAAAAATTTGAATTAAGAACACTATTTTAAACCAATTGTGTGTTCTGCTAGAGAGGATGCTCACGGTGACTTTTTGCAGCGATTCAATAAGACCGCGATGCCTTCGCAATGCTATCGCTGGCCACGATTCTGGATCGCTACTATAGCCATGCTGTTGCGATTCGAGATTCATACAAATGCCATGGAACCTGTTTGAGCTATTGAACTTACGGCAATCAAATATCACCTGAAACGGTTGCGCGTTTGTAGCGAAATTGAATCAATACAGTTGAGCGTTTGTTTATTGTCGATAAAATACGATTATATCACTTCTGCCACGCATATGCATATGCGACAACAGGTTAAAAGTAGTGATGTAGACGCGTGTTACTGAAAAGCGTTACTGAATAGCAGCAAAAAGTCACCATGGGCGACCTCCCAAAATCAATGTCGTAGAATTGCAGCTATTTATGTTACAATGTGAATTTATTGCGTTTAAAAAATAACAATATTTATAAAAGTAGGTATGCTGGTTATACCTATTACTTCTAAACTTTTTGTACCTATCTTATACATTGCATCACGTACTGCCAACCGCACATCAGTAGACATACTTGTATCACACAACAAAAACTATTGTCAATGTTAAATTGTTACCATGTAGATAAATAAATAATACTTCCTATAGATAACAGACACCAATTCCAAAATCGTTCAAAATAACGCTATTACCGTTCAGTTTCTGAGCGACTTAGACATTTGAACCAGTCAGAATGTACAATCTTGACCGGTCAGTCACGGGTGAAAGTGCGGTTTTGAACGGTTTTGTAAGGTTCAATATTATTATTATATAGTTGTCTACATCCATGCTGTTTTAATTTCTATAAGAAGTATTATTTAGTTATTTATGTTTTTAATTCGGTCAAAGGCTTTTTGTTTCTACTGTACTTCAAAAAATGTGTAAATGTACGAACTCGCAAATAAAACTTGGCATGCGCTCATACATTCGATGCAAATGAATATTTCATACGCAAAAGTACCAACTCGAGCCTTCAGCCGCTTTTTTTTAATTATGAAAATGTATTCGTTACACTGAAAGCCTGAACAATTTTTTTTACAGATGTTTGTGAACAAAACAACGAGCACAGTACCCCTATTTGTTAATATTATTATAATAATGTTATAATCTTTTATACTTAGACATATTTTGTACAATAATCATAAATAATTTTAATGAAAAAGAAACACTTTTTGTATTGTTACGAGAAAACACCAAATAATTAGAATTTATAAGATAATATTTTACCATACTTAAGTTAATTATAATTTCTTGAGTGTACAGCTGATTTGTTTGAGAATAATTAACTTATAATTAATTATTTGAAGTCGCCTTAGCATTTGTATAGTTTATAAATGATTGATAAGTTGTTAAAGTAGCTATTGATAACTTATTTGTTACGATTTTATTGAATACAACTTTTTTAGCAATTTGTTTTTTTTCTTGCCCTTTTTAGGGCATTCCATTCAACCATTGCAACCATTCCGACGACCGATGTGGCGCGGCGGGCGAAGGTCCGCCTGCGACGCAGGAGGTTGCGGGTTCCATTCCCGCCCTGGGACAAATGTTTGTACGATCTACAAAGATTTGTTCCGGGTGTTCTGGGTATTTGCTATGTATAATAAAAAATATCTATCTATGTAATGTATTGTATCAAGTATATCAGTCGTCTAGTACCCATAACACAAGCTCTGCTTAGCTTGGGGATAGATGATGCTGTGTGGATTGTCCAGCGTTATTAATTTATTATATATATTTATTATTATTCCCGAACGTCATCACCATACCACCATACCACCGTGCATCAGTCTGTCAGCCAACGGGCTGTATGTCATGAACCGTAATAGGTTACGTAATAGGTACTCAGCTGAAATGTTTTAAGGGTTATAATGTTGGGCAATGCACACAGCATCACTCAGCCCCAAGTTAAGCAGAGCTTGTGTTATGGGTACTAGTTGACTGATATACTTAACACGTTGAACGCCAAATGACTGACAAACAATACATTTTCTATTGTCTCGTTGTTTGGCAGTTAAGGTGTTAATACAATACATTATATACATATTTTTTTTTTTATTATACATATCAAATATCCAGAACACCCGAACAACGATCGTACAAAAAATTGTCCCAAGACGGGAATCGGACCCGCAACCTCCTGCTTCGCAGGCGGACCTTCGCCCGCCGCGCCACATCGGTCGTCAATAACAAAAAAAATCGTTAGTTTCGGTATTATATGTGCCTACCTACTCGTATATAGTTACTTCACATGAGCGGATGGTATTAAAACAAAATCTCTTGTATAATCTTCTACAGTAACGGTGTTAGCTCCTGTGTTCGCATCAGAAAACTATAAAAATAATCTAGGCTCACAAGCAGTAAAGGCTCTCGGGATTAGAGGTAAAGAGCATCGCACACACGTAGCCAGAAAATAAGTAACTTTAAACTAAGATATGGCGTTTTTAATATCGCTTTTTACTGTGTAGGTAAAATACAGTATTATGGAACAGTCTGAGAGAGAGAGAGGTATATATTTTATTTTTAAAACTTTGCCCCACAGTAGGAATTTCTTCTGTATCGTGGGTGCGTTTACAAACATTTAAACTCACATACACAAACAGCCAGACCCGGAACAACTACCTATAGGTCATACAAATATTTGTTCCGTGCGGGGATCGAAGCCACAACACGCGGCGCAGCTGCCGATGGCTCAACCACTGCGCCAACCGTGTCCTCATATAAAAATAATCTAGGATCACAAGCAGTAAAAGATCTCGGGCTTAGAGGTAAAGAGCATCGCACACACGTAGAGAAAAAACAAGTAGAATTTAAACCGAGATATGGTGTTTTTGATATCGCTTATTACTGAGAGAGAGAAAGAGACAGAGAGAGAAAGAGAGATGATATATATTAATATATGTACATATTTATATGACCAAAATTTCCTTTTGCCCCAATAGTATGACTAATCATCACTTGAGACTTACTCGACCAATTTGGCGGATTGTTTAGGGTTCCGTTCCTCTAAATGAAAAACGGATTTCTTATAGAAATACTCTTTCTTTCTCCGTCTATCCGTCTTCTGTCAAGACCCTTCTTTGCGTAAATGCGTAAACCTATCAAGTTGAATTAACCCTTAAAAATTAACTTAAATACGAAACATTTTCCAATAACAATTAACCCGATCCGGGTATTGAACCAAGGACCTGCTCAGCTGCCGTGCTCAGCAGTAACACTTGCGACCACTATACCGACGAGTTTATCAAGCAGTGTACGTTGTTCCTAACATCGTAATTGTACTTTCTAGTACGGAGCTTGTAATAAGCTGTTATCCCATGTTCGTGCCGTTTCCTGCTAACCTTTGCACATAATAGCTATTCTAAATCCTTTGAAAGAGCCCGCATTATACCCACAAATGTATTTTAATAATAACCAATGGATTTTTTTAAGCAGTATACTGTTAATTGTACATTAATAAAATGAAAACCAGAGACAATCTTTTATACTTAGAATATTCTGCAGCTTCCTCAATTCAGCCAGTTCTGTAATTGAGTTTGATTCAATTTGGGCAAAGTGTTATTGGAGTTTTACAGGCTCATTGGTAGCCCAGAGTCTACATTTGTAAGGCCTCGCTTTTCAGTCCCTATTGCAAAAAAAAGAAACAAAATATTGCTTATGTAAATAAAGATGACGTTTGCCCAACTTGGCAAACGTCATCTAAAATTAATCCAAATTTCAAGTTTCTTTGCATCGAGCTTTATTGACTGGGCGCTTTTTTGGTTACCACTGTTGATTCTGGTTTTCAGGAGTGGTGTTTGGGAATAGCGTGGCAGGCTTGTCCCAAAAAATGAACAAAATGACCGAACATATTTGGCAAAATATGGGTTACAGACCAGGTACACTTCTGCCTTACCCTTAGTAGATTACAGGCGTCATGTTAATTGTGTGTATGTTAATTGTATGTCAATTTAAAATAAATACTTTTTCAAATTGTACGTTGTATTGAATGGTTTGGGACAAAAGCATGGCCCATTTAACTCCAAATGTTACGCACCGTTGCTCTGCAAAAAATAGAAAGATACAAAGTACTTTTTCAGATAGAAGGAAAACATTTAGGGGTGAATAACTCAACCCGTTGGTAAAACACAGCAGTTCTACGTTTTGCTCACGAATTTTTGAAAACAAAAAATAACAGCAATTGTGTTTTGTTTCAAAAAAGTGAGTGAATTGCTATGAACTCTGTGCGACTATTGTCTGTATACTGCCTTGTTGGCTTAATGGTCGCAAGCACTAATTTCTAGGATCGATGCCCAGGTCAACCAAGGTGTTATTTGGGTTTACCAGCTGGAATTTCCCAGTAGCAGCCTGGAGCCTGGATCTTTGTTCGGTTGATTTCAATAAGCTCGCCCTCTCTTACATTGTACTAAAACATAACTAGTGAAATGCGGGTCTCTTATAGTGTTACGCTTCTGCTTAACCTTTTATGGAATACAAACTTGATCATTTCTAGTTCCTCAGGTCCAGTTGAAAACCAGCATCAGACACTAGGTGGGCGTTTTGGTGGACTGTCTTTTGTATACGTTTTGACGTTCAAAAAGTGCTGATTCACAGCCTAACTTGAATTAATGAATTTAGATTTAGATTTTAAGGTTTTGCCAATTGGCATTTTTACTGAACTAGACCATTTAGCGCTGCCGTTAAGGTACATTCTTTTTAATATATATTTTTTAATATTTACTCATCATCATACATAAATAAAAGAAACAGTTCTTTTATTTATGTATGATTTCGATGTTTAGTATTGTGTCGTTGTGTGCCTGAGCCTGTGCTGAATAAATGTTTTTTCTATCTATCTTTTCCTTATGATACTATATTTTCGACTTTTCTAATGCATTTGACACGATTGCTTGTTCGAATTGAAAAGCGATGAGTAAAATACTTTTTTTTTTACCAATTTCACTAATTACCAAATTGGAATGGTTGTACAGACGCCAGCACATCAAGCTAACCCAAACTGAAAAAAAAAAACACCAATATTTTCTCAATGAAACATGAAAATGCTGTTGTTATAAAGTTGCAAAACTTTCAAAGAAATTGATCAAGTCAGGATAGCTTGATGTGCTGGCGTCTGTACGTGTATATACATAAAATTCATAACTGTAGTCGAATAATTGAATCTCTGTGAGCGGTTCAGTACACCCGCCATAACGGTACTGATACATCGGAATCCATAAATCCGTATTCAGATATGAAATTGTAAACCAATAGAAACGTCAACCAATCAATTATTCTGTTGATCGGATCATTCAATTTGCTGTTTCAATCAATAAATCTGTTGATTGAAGTTTTACTGGTGGATATATGAAATACCATAAAGTAATGTAACGAAAAGGTACGAGTATTTATTACCATAGTTGCTGAATGCGGGTTAGCGATTTCAGACTTATTTTGACTACAAATTTGGGTACCTAAAACATAAACTGGCGCAATGTGAGGTACACCTATGCCCAACTCTTCGAGTATTACAGGAGTAATGTTATGTGTGTTCTTCAGAAACGTCAGGTGCATAATAGTCGCAACCAGCGCGCGTGTGTGACTGGATATATGAATGAAATCGAAGGAAAGGTAATAATGCAAAAATCATAGCAGAACACGCAATATTATTGTTTATGTATAGTCAAATAATTTATTTCAATTAGATCATTAAAAAGGCACTTTTGAACGACAACTTTGAAATTAAAGTAAAATACTAAAATGATTCAAGTTGCCGCTTCCAAAAGGTAGTTTGGTGTGGAGAAGAATGGGAAAGAAACTCCACACTTACTCTTTTAAATAAGCTTATTGACAATATTTTGTATATTAATAAGATAATTATATGTGAAGACGGTGTACCTACCTAGAATAAAAACGTATGTATGTATGAATCTAAAACTTGATATTTACTAGGTATGTAGACTTCACAAGCGCTAACATTGTTTCATTTAAGATCTTACGCAAACTAGGTTCGCTAAACATCTACATATAAACCTTTAGAGCAACAAGAATGAACGCGCGGAATATTTAGACCGAAACAATGTAAGGCTCTCTATTGTAACTAATACTCGTATTATAAATACAATTGTGAGTTTGTTTGTCCGATAGGTACACTTTCAAGCCTTAACTACTCAAACGATCATTTTCATCATACACGTTGTCAGGGATAAAGAAAAGGATAGAGGGTACCATTTATCTAAAAAAAATGCGGTTTATGATAACGGGGTGTACCGGGTAACGGTGTGGGTCAAAGTTTAAAAAAAAAGTAAAAAAAACATTTAATATTTATTAAAAAAAAATTGGTGGGATAGAAAAGGACAGAGGGTACGTTTTATCTAAAAAAAATGCGGTTTACGATAAAGGGGTCTACCGGGTAACGGTGTGGGGCAACGTTTTAAAAATAAATAAAAAAAACTTTTATTTATTTATTTAATAAAACTTGGTGAAATATAAGGCTGCCTATCCATTAAGGCTGAGCGAGGCTGCGGAGCAGAGAAACGGAGAAATATTAACCAATAGGATAACATTAAATCTCCGCTTCGCTCTAGTAGACAGAGATTATTAGTTAATATTTTTCTATTTCTCTACTCCGTAGCCTCGCTCCGCATAATCTCTTCACAACACGAATGAAGCCGCGGGCAAAACTAGTTCTTTACAAAATAAAGGAACTTTAACTAACTTTCGAAGTTAAAGTTGGTTAAAACACAATGCGCACATAAATACGAGGACTCTAAAGTTTAGTAGCTTACTTAAGCCGCGTAAGCTTTGTTTTTAATTGTGCTAATTTAATTAAGGAATCCTGTTGCGTGATTTAAGTGTGCTTGTGTAACAAGATGTGGATGATGGCCCAGTCGTTTAGGCCTCGCCTCTTGTGCACGAGGTTGTGGGTTCAAATCTGTGCAAGTACCAATGTGAGTTTTTCAATTCATATGTACTTTCTAAATTTATCTTGGACATCATTGACATTGGTGAAGGAAAACATCGTGAGGAAACCTGGACTTATATAATTAATATCAGTCTAAAATCGCCAACCCGTCTTAAGCAAGCGTGGTGATTAATGCTCGTGCCTTCTCGGTATGAGAAGAGGCCTTTGCCCTGCAGTGGGACAGTAATAGGCTGGTACTGGTACTGGTGTAACAAGATTAAAATTAAGGTTATCTGGTTGCCAAGATAAATTGCTGCTAATGTTCCAGAAAGGTTACCTGGCTTGTTAGTCTAGTGGTTGCAAACACTACTGCTCATCATGAGGTCCTGGTTTTGATTCCCATGTCGGCCAAAGTGTTATTGGGTTTTTGCATTTCAATTTTGTCCAGCGTCGGCTTAAACATAACTACCGGAATGTTGGTGTACTACAGGAAAACCTCTGCCTTACTCTTCGGCAATTGTAGGCGTCTCGATATGTTAAATAAATACATTAATGCAATGTATTATATTAAGTATGTCAGTCATCTAGTACCCGTAACACAAGCTCTGTTATTATTTATTTTATTTATTTAAATGGGAAAAGGTTTTCTAGCAAGTGAAACCACACACCGTTATACGTAGTTTGATACACGAATAGGCTCGCCCCCTCCCATATGGGGCTTCAACATAACTGGCATTGGTACTATAGAACACCCACATTAAGCCAGTCATGTGTTATGCCTAACCCTTCAAGGGATACAAGCATTATGTTATGTATGTTCGAGAAAGATTTGTAAACATAAACATAATTAGTAACCAAAATTTAAACAATAATATACAAGTACACCGCAACAGAAACAGCCACAGTGTAATTCCCTTGCTCACACAACAGTGTGTTATGAAAGGCAAATACAGTTTACATTGTGTACACTCGCGAACAAATCTAACTAAGTAAATCGTCAAAATCAAACTTTTTTTTCAGTTACATTAAAACTGGCACTTTTAAACGCTTAATTTAAAAAATAAGATGATTTGTCTAGTTGCCCCTTCCAAAAAGTTAAATTTAAAAAAATAAAAAAGGAAAAAAATAGCGCAGAGGAGAGAGAGAGAAAGAGAATGAAGGAAGAATGGGCAAGAAACTCCACAATTACGCCTTTGAAATATTATCTTTACAATATTTTTTAGACATTAATCAGATTATAATAGGTCTTTACCTATGAAATTGCCGTTTTGTATGAAAAAATTTAAATGAACTTTTTTCATGTATTTTTTATTTGTATTAATCGAAGTAATCACCCATGCAATCAATGCATCTTTGCCAACGCAGTGGCAGTTTATTGATGCCCTTCTTAAAGAAATCAGCTGGACGGGAGGCAACAAATTCTTCAAAGGCATTTTGTACTGCCTCTCGGGTATTGAATTTTTTTCCCGCCAAGAAGTTATCCAAATTCTGGAAAAAGTAGTAGTCTGTAGGCGCAAGGTCTGGTGAGTAGGGCGGATGACGGAGAGCTTCCAACCCCAGTTCTTGCAACTTGGAGACCGTCTGCTGTGCAGTATGAGGTCGCGCGTTGTCGTGCAGGAGCAGCGGAGACGAGCGATTGACCAATGCTGGTTGGAGATGTGCCAGCTTCTCCATCATTGTGTTCAATTCTTCACAGTACACATCTGCAGTAATGCTCACCCCGTTTGGTAAGAAGCTGTGTTGAATCACACCGGCGCTAGACCACCAAACAGTGACCATCACTTTTCTTAGGGTAAGTTTTCGTTTAGGGCATTGTTTAGGTGCTGAACCAGGATCCAACCAACTTGCTGAGCGCTTGCGGTTATCAAACAGAATCCATTTTTCATCGCAGGTAACAATGCGGTTCAAAATTCCTTCATTTGTGTGTCTGTTGAGCAGTGCAAGGCACGTCTCGACGCGTACTTCGCGCTGGCGATCATTGAGTTCGTGGGGCACCCATTTGTCAAGCTTTTTTACCTTGCCAATTAGACGCAAATGGACCAATATTGTTTTGACGCTAACGTCGAAAGCTGCTGCTAATTCAGCCGTAGATTGTGTATCATCAGCTTCCACAATCGCCTTTAATTCGTCATTGTCGACCAAAGTCTTCGGACGACCGCGAGGTTCATTTTTCAGGTCGAAATTTCCAGACCGGAAGCGAGCAAACCAATAACAGGTAGTGCGTTGGTTTGTAGTGTTAGCTCCGTAAACGTCGTTGATGTTGCATGCCGCTTGTGCCGCGTTGCTGCCACGACGGTACTCATATTCCATAATTACTCGAATTTTTAACGTATCCATGATGACGAAAAAGATTTAAATGCGATGAAAATGTAACACTAATCAATAAACAAATGACTACTTTTGGAAAAAAAAATCCATGTTTTTAAAATAAAATTAATTTGAAATTAGAATTCTTAGCCAAACAAAAAATAATTTGGCTTGAAATGGCCAGTACTGCAGAACGGCAATTTCATAGGTAAAGACCTAATATTTATAACTTCGTATCACTTTTTAAGAATATTGCTTGAACGGAGGAGAGTAAGATTTGGCATAGGTAAAGTTTATAAGCAGAGCATAGAGCTAAATGTTCGAATTTTGTCTTTGGGCGGCCACTAGTCCAAATAAATACCAATTTCTGGCAGATATGGAAGTAGATTAAATGCTGTTTATACATATGAGTAGAGGAATTTAAGGTCGAGCAAAACAAACGGTTAGATGAAATATTTCCTTTAGATCATCTTTGTCTAGGATAAAGAGTTAGTCCAATTATGTTAGGGTCGGCTACAAGTCTTAACACATGCAGCTGAATACCAGTATTTTATATGGAGCCACTGCCTATCTAACTTTCCCAGTTACTAGGCAACACGACACCCCTTGGCTTGACTGTTTATCAGGCTTTCGTCTTATTACTAAACAAGTTCTAATTTAATCCCAACCCCGAATGTCCATGCCATTTATTCTATTTTGAACTTTATTCAGAGCAAAGTAAAATTCTTAATAAGTCATTGTTGACTTAGGCCGTCAGTTTTTGTTTTAATAACTTCCAAATTCAAAAATAGCTCGTTGCTTTCAACATGGACCCAAAAATCAACCTCATTTTGCAGTATGTCTGTAAAGGTTTAAGAAAACTAGTCTCAATTTTGAAATAAAAATAATGTTTGACTAATTTTGAATAATTTGTTACCGTATCGGTAACAAATTATTCAGAACGTCAAACAAAAACTTCTTGTTATTTTACTTATATACACTTGTAACATTAGTATATAAAATTAAATTGTCTGTTTGTAATGTCTAAATAGGAGCTTTTTACGAAAGTTTAAACGGTAGTCATACCAGAAACCAATTCATTTTTTTTTGTCTGTCCGCCGGTCTGTTTATCTATCTGCCTGCCTGTTTGTTTTGAGGGGATGTCCGAAGCTTCGAACCGATTACGACAAGAATTTCCCTAGAAGATAGATAATGTTATAAGGCTACTAAAGCTACTTTTTCAAATTACTTTTAAATGAATTAGGGCTCCACGCAATAAAATGAAAACCCATGTTTTGTTATAGTCCAAAGACAAAGTAGACAAAGTCGCGGGCACAGGTAGTCGAATAATAAAGTTATATAAATTTAGGATTTTATATTTAATTTGACTCTGAAATCATCAACCGTGGTGATGAATGCTCGCGCCTTTTTTGTATGAGATTTTCTTCCAATGCTAGGGTAAGAGGCTGGTATTATTATAACCCAGCATCTCAAAGCTCTACAAGATCCTACTAACTAGATTAAAACTTCATCAAAAAAGCCAATCTCCATTTAACAAAATATTTAATGGTTTCAACAGAGAGCAACAAAAGACTCAGTTAATGTAAAAGTAATTAAATAAGACGAAAACAAGAGAATCTTCATTACTATTGTGCCTTTCTACGAATTAAAGTATTTTCGCAAACAATACCCAACAGTTAATCAAAAGAAATGAATCTCTCACAAAATTATACGAGTATTAAGTTTGAAAGAAAACTTACAAAAAGTCTTTATCAAATTATTTTAGTCTAAGAAGTATGGCTGTAATAAAATGAAAAAGAAAAATGCTATCGAAGAGAAATAAACTAATACGATTGTGCTCGTTCGATTTAATGAATAATAAAATCCGTATTGTTTATCTTAGAATTGTATCGTTAGTCTACCAATAATGAGTATTGTATTGTAGCACCTATGTAATACATATTTTAACATACCTTCGGGGGCTGAAGCCCTCAGTAGCTCGAGAGCCTCCGAACTTGAACCACGCGAGCGCCGCTGTTCGTTGGCTCATCTCGTCGTTTGAGCTTTCGTACTTCCAAATTCGAAATTCAAAATAAATTAATAAGTTTTCTTTTAAATATTTGTTTCTAATAAATATTTAAGTTTGAGTGTCAGTTGAATTTTAAATTAAGAATAATAGTGTTTTGTTTGTGAAGTGGTGTTTGTGAATTGAATGGAGTAAGTAAGGTAAGTTTTCGTGTTTTTTTATGATTTATGTTTAATGTACGTTGAAGAAAAATTGCCATTTTTATTTTTCACACTGAATCCTTCTTTCTACAGTAGGTACATTTGTTTAATTTATTATAGGTTTCGTTAAGTATGGGAGACCGGAACTAGTTGATTCAGTTTATGGTTATTATATCTCTTGTCGTTTATTTTTTTTGTATGAATTTTAAGGTTGTTTATTTTAAGGTAGTATTATTAAATTGTTATAATTTACTAGCCTTTTTTAGAACAAAAAAATTCAGGTAACCTTACCCAGGGCAGAGATAGCTTGACCACAAGCTTAGGATACGTTGAGTTAGACTGTAAATAAGGAATCAGTTAATAAGTAAGTGTGAAATCATGAGAAGTGATGGGTAATTAAATAAAATTTCTATTCAATAAGTAGACCTAAATAAACTTAAATATAATGTTAACAGTAAAAACATTGTCAGTTTCACTATTCTCATTGTTGATCCTATTTTAATTTCGTTACATATCTATAGTGTAAAATCTTCCCCTGCCTTTACAACTTATTTTGTAAAAATTTCAATTTCAAGTTACTTTTTAATGAATTAGGGCTCCAGGCAAAAAAATGAAAACCCATGTTTTGTTGTAGTCCACAGACAAAGTGGACAAAGTCGCGGACAGGTAGTCGAATAATAAAGTTTTATAAATTTACGATTCATATTAGAAAAGGAGAGGAGCTTGTGGCTAAATAAAAACAGCCGCACGGGTTGATCGTAGGTTAAGCTACGCTTGCCGAGGTCAGTCTGTGGATGGGTGACCATTCTTAACATGTCGAGACTCCTCCGTGCCTCGGAAAGCACGTTAAGCCGTTGGTCCCGGCTGTCATTTGTAGATCTTTGATAGTCGTTACGGGTAGTCAGAAGCCCTAAAAGTCGGACAACCAATCTTACCAAGGGGTATCGTGTTGCCCAGTAACTGGGTTGTGGAGGTCAGATAGGCAGTCGCTCCATGTAAAATACTGGTATTCAGCTGCATTTGGTTAGACTGGAAGCCGACCCTAACATTGTTGGGAAAAAGGCTAGGCAGATAATGATGATTAGAAAAATAACCAATATAAGTCAAGCCCCCAAACGCCACTATCGTAAAAAAATAGTCAGCCGACCCTCAAACGTTATTTATCTGTTTAATTACCTCGATTTGAAAATAATAATGTGTTTTATGATTCACAAGTGTAAAGCAAGCTTTGCTATTACCAGGAAAGTAGATGACAACAAATCTGTAAGTTTCACAACAAGAAGTATACGATTGTTTTACACTTTCGAGAATGATAATAGGGATGCTGATAAAAATCTTTTATGTCCGTCAGGTAGATAATTACAAAATATTGGAAACGTTTTTCTTCTTTTTTTACCTACCTAATCAAAAGATTACGTCGATACTTTGCGTTAAAATTTGTCATGACGTCACGCATATATAGATTTTATACTTATCTACTTGTTACGTACTAAGCCCCCACTCCCCAACTTTAATGCTGCATCCAAGTAATTTTTTATTAGTAATTGAAATAGAAATATATAGGTGTCTTTTTTATTATGGGACTCATCATCTGCCTAGCCTTTTCCCAACCATGTTGGGGTCGGCTTCCAGTCTAACCGGATGCAGCTGAATACCAGTACACAGTACAGTTTTACATGGAGCGGCTGCCTATCTGATCTCCACAACGCAATTACTGGGCCACACGATACTCCTTGGTAAGACTTCATGACTTTCGGGGTTCTGTCTACCGTACTACTGACTACGTAAAAGATCTACAAATGACAGCTTTTTGATTATGTGAGTAACGGACTCAACACATTTTTTTTCTTCATCATCCCTACTATCATTAATCAAATAGCATGGGCCTTACAAGGTTCAATAAATAAAATAAATAAATAACGCTGGACAATCCACACAGCATCATCTAGCCCCAAGCTAAGCAGAGCTTGTGTTATGGGTACTAGATGGCTGATATACTTAATACGATACATTACATAGACAGATTTTTTTTAATATACATAGCAAATACCCAGAACACCCGGAACAAATGTTTGTAGATCGTACAAACATTTGTCCCAAGGCGGGAATCGAGCCCGCAACCTCCTGCGTTGCAGGCGGACCTTTGCCCGCTGCGCTGGTCGTCAATTATTACAATCACACCAGGACAGGATCCCTTATCGTTGTGATTGTGATGAGGATGATGAATCACAATCAGAACACAGAGTTAATTAATAGACGAAACATCTGTGGTTTACCGAAATTTGCGGCTTAGTACTATATACAATGAGAATACTATATACTAATAACCGTGGGTATGCTAGCTCTGGTTACTTATGTGAGCTTGTATGTTAGAGGTACTCGTACATATGTATATGTGTTTTCATCCGCCTAGCCTTTTCCCAACTATGTTGTTGGGGTCGGCTTCTCGACTAACCGAATGCATCTGTATACCAGTATTTTACATAGAGCGATCTGCCTATCTGACCTACAGAACACGATAACACGATACCCCTTGGTAAGACCAGTTGTGAGACTTTCGGGCTTCTGACTACCCGTAACGACTGTCAAAGAATTACAAACGACAGCCGCAACAAACAGTTTAACATGCTTTCCGAGGCACGGAGGAATCTCGATATATTACCACCTCAGTCTCACCTCAGCAAGCGTAGCTTAACCTACAGGAATAATATTTTGTCCGTCAGTTACATAATAAAAAAATATTGGACACTTATTTATTGCTTTATCACATTAATAAAAAAGTGATTAAGATATAACGAATAAAAGATGCATTTGAACTGTTGTGAGGAGTCTTGTAATGTTACAAACGGTCACCCTTCCATGGACTGTCCTTAGCAAGTGTAGCTAACCCTCGATCAACCCGTGCGGCTGTTTTTATTTAGCCAGGAGCTCTAAATATACGAGTATCTTAAATATATACACATACGTTTTTCTAACTCCTCCGCCGTTCTTTTCTGATTAATTTCGTTGCGGGATACAAGACGGTTGAAACGTTTCTCCGGGATTCGTCGGGCTTTATTGTCTCGACGCTTTTCTGATGGTTGCCACTGTTGATTCTGGTTTTCAGGAGTCGCAGTGGTTTGGGAATAGTGTGACGGGCTTATCCCATAAAAAAAAATACTCATACGCACACACATATAAATTACATCTGCGAATAGTGAGTCATCTAAAAGATTTCCATACTAATATCTTCCCTATTTATATTATGAATACATATTTATTATTATTTAAGGATTACAAGAATAGATGGAGACTAAAGGATCGATGAATAGATTGTGTGAAAGATGGTATCTTCATTTTTATCGTTCGTTATCTCAAAAGTCACTGACTTTTGAGCAACGGCAAATAGTATGGAAGAAGACATAATGTGCTGACCACAAATAAATTGGAATAAGGGCAAGAAGATGACTAAACAAATCTAAGACACCTTATCCCATTGCATTTTAGGAAGCCCACTTACGATCACCAAAAAAGAAAAACGCCAAATAAATATGAAACGCAAAACGAGTATTTCCATAATTATTTTTTAAAATCGTTTGAATTTACTAAACCTAACTTAAAGATACCCACCTACTAACTTAGCTTTTAGTACAGGTTACACATTAGTGGTAACACAACCAGTATAAACTGGCCTCTAATACAATTGAAACTCTGTGGTAAACTAAGCGAGCTGAAGGCCAAAGTGGTAACACCAACGTGAGGCCAAAAGCACTTCCTTTGGCTTTTAGGAACTTACAATTAGTGCCAAAGTTGTATTTAATTTGTTAAAGGCTAGGCTTGCTAGAAACTTATAAATAAATTCAAACAGCCTTAGGTGCTTTTGATTTGGCTAGTAGATACCAGTAAAACGAGGTTAATAGAAACAAATCTTTAAAACAGGTTGTTACGTTAATTCAACATTATTTTTAAAGAAAGAAAGAAAAACAATGATTTGGTTGTGGTTAGTAAAAACACTGAAAAACTAAAACAAAGCGAATAAAAAAGACCTAAACGAGGCCAAAAAGGCTCCTATCTCACCATGTCCTGAGATATTTAAACGATGACCGTAGCGTTGTTCTGCCGATAGGACCCGCTGTGATGCCAGGCATTTGTCACTGACAAGGTGAAGTTTTCAATTAATAACTTCGATTCATTATAATTGCCCTCCACTAAGAATTTCTCACAATCATCCAGACCTGGAACAACTATGTACCTGCAACACGTACAAATGTTTGTTCGATGCCATCGAACCCATGGCACGCAGCGCTCCAGTCAATGACAAAGCCACTGCGACGGTACCATCTGTCAAAAAATCACCATCTGTCAAACGAGTAACATCAGTGTAATTATTTTTTATAAAATTCTATTTATAACAGACATCCCTTTTTTAATTAAAACAATATATTTTTTAATAACATTATTGTTTTGGATGTAAATAGGTTTATTTAACATTTGTACGCCCATGTGGTAGAATTTGATAACACAGTCTATGTAAACTTAAGACCATGTAGTATACAACATAGCGACCAAGTACTGGCCAAAATTATTACTATTACGATAAAAAGGAAAAACATTTGACGAAAACCTTTACCGCGAAGGGATCCAGAATCATGTACTGAACTGATTTCATCAGTATGTTCGTCGATATCCCTGTTACTTATAACAGTAACAAAAATATCGAAACAGTATTTCCTATAAATAGGAAATAAAGCTCCATAAGTACATCTTATGTCGGCCCGACGTGCTGGTACCTATAACTGAAGAGATCAAATATTAATGAAAAATAAAGAAAATACTTTTTGTGTTCATTTATTTTCGTCTTTGCTTTTAAAAGATAAAAATAACTGTGATTGGGTCTTATTTTTCTATGGAGGTCGTAAGTGAAAAGGAATTACTGGAAGGCCACAGTTTCTTTGTTTTGTGTTAATTACAAATTGACTTATAGACTGCTTTGCTGATCACTAGATCAGCAAAGAAGTCTATAAGACCTTAGAGCTTACTGCTACTAAGCCGTAAGCTCCAAGGCCTGTATCTCACTAGGCGACCATGGTGGCGCAACCGTGGTCGAGCTGGCAAAAATTGTATGGTTAGTTACGCAATTAATTTGCCTACAGATTAGTTGTTCCGGGTCTGGCTGTTTGACACTGACGGCACGGTTGTAGCAGTGGCTGAGCGATTGACTGCTGCTCAGCGTGTCATGGTTTCGATTCCCGCACGGAACAAATATTTGTATGGCCTACAGGTTGTTATGGGTCTGGCTGTTCGTGTATGTGGCTTGAAATGTTTGTAATCGCACCCACGACACAGGAGAAATTCCTAGTGTGCAAGGTTTAAAAAAAAAAGAGAATAGAGAAAGAGAATTGGATACCAGGTGAGGTACCCTCCATAGAGCTGCATTCGTTTGTTGGTAGCGCGACTGGTTGCGCCGCCATCTGTGTCTAATGGAAAAACTCCAAAACTAAAAATTCTATCACCTTCAGAAAGCTACATTTTCTGAAAAAAAACATAGGCTATCATTTTAAAAACTATGCTTTAAAGGTGGTGGAGGAGATGTTAAAGTTTGAAGCGAAAAGTACGAAATCCACGCGGGTGAGGTGTTACATCTACATAATTACGTATGTTACAAATGCGTTAGTTCGTCCTTTTCAATAGGGATGTGTCCTGGGTAAAATTATAATAATTCTATTTGGACGTCAGTTAGATTATCAAAAAATATTGGACACGTATTTTTTAAAATAAAATAAAAAATAAAATAAAAAAATAAAAATATTTTATTTCAGACAAAAAGTCCATAGGCAAGACAAGATTGTTAGTAACAAGAATTTTGCTTATATCTATTGTTAGTAATTAAAAGTAGGTAACTGTAACAAACTGGACACACCGCCTACTCCTGCACAGTAGGCTCACCGGTCCCGCAACACATGGAGTTCAGTGAACCTACTGAGCAGAACAGTATCGGTTCTCTCGCCAAACATCCTGAGGACGGTATTCGGGCTCCCCCGTACTCGGCGCACCACCGACGCTACTTTTTTACGCATAATTGCGTAGAAGTCATCTACGCTGGCGTCAGCAAACATGCCGGATGCACTGCAATACCGATTTTTTGCTTACTCAAATCAATAAAAGATGGCAAAGATATAGCACATCAAAGTTCAGAAGAAGGGGCTTGTGACGTCACTTTTGCATAAAAAGTGTAGCACGGCGTGACGTCAAGCGTAATTTCAACGCACTATATCGTCGTCATTTTTGGTTTACGTAACAAAAGAAAAAATACGTGTCCAGTATTTTTGAATAATCCAACTTTCGGACCAAACAGAATTTTTAAGGACACTTCCCTATTAATTAGAAAAATAATAAACAAAACTTTCGCGACTTAAGGCAAGAATCTTAAGAATTTATATTCGCATTGTATTTTAAATAACTTTAAAAGTTAGCTTAAGAATAGAGAGCCTGCCTTGACATTTTCTGGATCTAAATATTCCGCGCGTTCATTTTTGTTGCTCTAAAGGTTTATGTGTAGATGTTTAGCAAACCCAGTTTGCGTAAGATCTTAAAGGAAACAATGTTAGCGTTTTTGAAGTCTACGTTCCTAGTAAACTTCAAATTCATACATACATAAATAAACTCACGCCGTTTCCCATGGGGGAAGGCAGAAACTTCACATCGGCACTTGCTACGATCCTCCTGCTTCGTTTACGTTCATTTATCTGGACATACACGCACGTCGGTTGCGAGATCTACGCACCTTTCTGAAGAACATCACCAATAAGGTCTTTAAGTCCTCCAATAAGTCCTTCTAGACTTTCTAGAGAACCCTTTCGCTCCAATTGCCGGTTCTGTGAGCAATGTTCCCCTCTCACTGCCACCGCCTAAAAGGAGGACCGACGATCTGGTGATGATAGCAGGAAGCTGATGGATGTGGGCAGAGCTAGATCGATCGCTGTGGAAATCTTTGGGGCATGCCTATGTCCAGCACTGGCCGTCTTTTGATTGAAATGATGATGATGATGATTGTGTCCTTTCCGGCCAAATAAAAACAGCCGCACGGGTTTATTGGTTAAACTATGCTTGCCGAGGTAAGTCTGTGGATGGGTGACCAATCGTAACATGTCGAGACTCCTCCGTGCCTCGGAAAGCACACCAAGCCTTTGGTCCCGGCTGTTATTTGTAGATCTTTGACAATATTTACGGGTAGTCAGAAGCCCGAAAGTCTAACCGCCAGTCTTACCAAGGGGTTCGTGTTGCCCAGTAAGTGGGTTGTAGAGGTCAGATAGGCAGTCTCTCCATGTAAAATACTGATGTTTAGCTGCATCCGGTTAGACTGGAAGCCGACCCCGACATACTTAGGTAAAGCCTAGGTAGATGGTAGAGTCCTTTTTTTCTGCTTTATATACATTTTGATCACCCTTTTAGTCACCTTTCATTTACCCTCTCAACGTGACCAAAGCATAAAAAACACATAGCTAAAAATAGGTACTTCTCTAGAAAAGTAAATCTTAGCAGACTGAAAATGTAAACAATTAATCTGAGGGGTAATTCCCGTGTTTTAAGAATGTTCGCATTTTAATCTCAGTTTCAATCTGTCAAAATTACGTCTAATTTAATTCATTTATGACAAGCTTTTGCTATTAATTATCACTGAGATGAGTTTGCAACCTAAGTTGTAACATAAAAAGAACTTGTGTCTTTTGGCTCTAGGTACTTACTACCTCGTTTATATTTTTCTCTTTGGAAAAACTAGAATTAAAGTGCTATGTGTTCAGAAAAAGCATGTTTTCAAGTTTTAGTACGAGAGTTTCATGATCTATTATAGTAAATATCTTAGTTAATATCTCAAACCTTACGTAAACTCATGAAGTGACCTTAAAACGAGGAATTACAAATTTATACAATGTCTTAGCCGTATCAGACAGTGGCTGAATCCCGTGTAACAATGCTATGTAATTTTTACTTAAATGGGGATCATTAATTATTTTTTCTCACTCGGTTTGAAACTAAATACATTTCTTCAACAAATTCACAACGTCTTCTACCTTGCCACATACAATAATATAATATAAATACAATAATATAATATAAATAATATAATATAGTTTGGAGAGTTGTACTTTTTCACGTGGAAACCAAAATTGTTGAGTGGCATGTGTCCAGACGTAATGCTTAGTTGAATTTGAAGTGAGATTGCGATCAGATTATGAACGTTTTTATTTACGGGAATTGGCCTTCTGTTATCAAATTCAACTATTTTTACCGTCATTCCAAATAGGTTTACTTCTTGTGTTAACCAGCAATGTACCCACATATGAACTCATCATATTAAAACCTTTTCTTACTCCATCGTCTGGTCCAGCGATTGTGAGTTTTATTAATAAAGAGCTCCAACCGGGAGCTTGCATTTAATATGACGTCATAAATGAAATGGTTTGCATAGAGGAACGTACTGACCCGCTTCGGATGGTTTGGTGCTTATGCCTCAAGCTTAAGGCGTGTCCAGACAGCGCGAGGCATGCGCGGCAAAATGCATTTGTTTTACATGTCAAGCTCACCCTTCGGCGCACATGCTTCGCACTGTCGAAACGCTCCTTAAGGAATGTGACATACAATAATGTTCTCATCCAAAACATACATATCTACTCAAGATGAGCTCGCTTACAGCCACGCATGGTGCTCACATTACACAGTAAGTATCCCTAGCAAGAATTTCCTGCTGGTAGTTTACCACCTGAAAACGTCAAAGTACCTAGTTATTAGTCAAACGAAATTAATTTTACATACGTGACGTAGAGGTACTGATTCAATTTGAGGACATATTGTTAACGTTTTCGGTTGGTAAACATCTCGCAAGGAATTCGTGCTAAGGCTACAGTAAACAAATGACACTCAACAGATTTAAGATTGAAAACGCCCTTAATTCTCTCCGAGTGCTTTTACCATTACTTACCTGTCTATTGTCTGTTGCTTTTCTTTAGTATGCACTCCTATATCAGTGAAAACTTGTAAGTGGCCATCATCTACTCACGTTTTCAGTATCTGTATTCTGGAGAAATACATATCGTATATAATAAAAATCGTTACGCGTAGTCAGAACCCCAAAGTCTGACAACCAGTCTTACCAAGGGGTATCGTGTTGCCCAGTAACTGGGTTGTGGAGGTCAGACAGGCAGTCGCTCCATGTAAAACACTGGTGTTCAGCTGCATCCGGTTAGACTGGAAGCCGACCCCAACATAGTTGGGAAAAAGGCTAGGCAGATGATGATGAATCTGAAGAAATAAAATAAACACCAGACAGTCGTCGGATTGGAACGTCCGCTCGCAACGTACGTATGCAACGAATGCTCGCAGCTAGCACCTCGTCCACATATAGCACGCGCGGCAAACATTCGAAGCACATGACTCGTACTGTCTCTTCACCCCTTTAGAACCATGTTTTAGAATCCAGGGAATGTAAGTGAAAAGTTTTTGTGTTTAGATAAAGTTCGCTTTACACCTTCATAATTGTATTAAATACTCGGTTTCAGGCGCTGGGTGTGTTTTTTCATTCGTTATGATAAACTTTCAACAGCAGTTAATCTGTTGAAATATTATTTTCATCTATGTTGCTTGCGGCACATGCAATTTTTGTATGAAGCTTCTTTAATTTGATGTAGTCATGCAATCATCATCTGCCTCACCTTTTCCCAACTAAGATGAATACCAGTATTTTACATGAAGCAACTGCCTATCAGACCTCTACAATCCAGTAACTAAATAACACGTTATCCAGTGTTAATATTGATTGTAAGACTTTTAGGCTACTGATTGCCACAGATCTACAAATGTCAAATGTCAACTAACAAACGCAAAACAAGCAAAAGAATCGTAACACTTACATACTCCTTTTGCTTCGCTTACGGTCATACGTCAGGTCATACACGCATTTCGATTGTGAGTACTACGCACTTGACCTTTCTGAAGAACATCACCAATAAGGCCAGTGTATGTCCTTCTAGGGCGTCTCAGCGTTACCAACTTACAAGTTACATCTGCCTTTTTTTAGTCGGTGCTTTTATAAAACGTTTTAGGTTGTAATGTATATTGTAGAATTACTTTAAAGTTTTTTTGTATCCACTAAAAGCATCGTAGGTAAAACTCCTACGAAACAAGTTTGTCATCTGAAGATTTATCGATAATCCGTCAATGACAATCCTTGGAGGGCAAAATGAATGGGTTTTTCTTAGAACTATTCAGCTTCAACGAAATCATGATTGAATAAGGTAAGGTGGTGAACAGTAACGCGAAAAAAAACCTTTTTACATCAACCTACCTACACTATATTGCAAATTAGCGACCCGTCCCGGCTTCGCGCCGGTAAAAAAAAAATACCAGCCTATTACTGTCCCACTGCAGGGCAAAGACCTCTTCTCATACAGAGTAGGCATGAGCATTAATCACCACGCTTGCTCAAGACGGGTTGGCGATTTCAGACTTATATTATTTATATAAGTCCAGGTTTCCTCAAGATGTTTTCCTTCACCAATATCAGTGATGTAAAAGATAAACTTAGAAAGTACTTATGAATTGAAAAACTCACATTCCTTCTTGCCCAGGTTTGAACCCACAACCTCGTGCACAAGAGGCGAGGCCACTAAACCACTGGGCCATCATGACATGTCGGGAGGGTGCTAACATTTTATTTATGTTTAGATTTGCATACAATAAAGTATCGAAGTTTTCTTTAACAAACTATGTGGGGGTCAGCTTCCAGTCTGACTACGTAGGGTGCAGTTGAATGCCAGTATGTTACATGAAGCGATTGCCTACCTCTGACCCTCCCAAACCCAGTAACTACATAAAACCACAACCCTTCAAAAGATTCGTAGTCAAACATTCTGGCTTCCCTTCTTTCTATTTTTTAAAACTTTGCCCCACACTAGGAATTTCTCCAGTGTCGTGAGTGCGTTAACAAATATGTATAGTCGCATACACAAACAGTCAGACTCAGATCTAAAACCTGTAGGGCATACATATGATATTTGTTCCGTGTGGGAATCGAACCCATGACACGCGGCGCAGTAGTCGATCGCTCAACCACTGCGCCAACCGTGCCGTCCGCAACTGCTTCTGACTACCCGTTACGCCTATCAAAAGACCAACGTCTTAACGTGCTTTCTAACGTGGTCTCGATATGAAATGGATGGTAACCCATCCATGGACCGATATCGGCAAGCGCTGTTTGGCAACCTTGAAGATCGAACCGTGTAGCTATACCATTATGTTTAATAATATACAATTCCCCGCTTCTTTTGTAACTGTCTCGTTGGTGTAGTGGTCGCAAGTGCGACTGCTAAGCATGCGTTCCTGGGTTTGATTCCCCGGTCGAGCAATGTGCTATTGGGATTTTTCGTTAGGTGTTTTCTCAGTAGCAGCCTGAGGTTTGTATTCGTCCCGGTAGATGGCAATAGGGTCTCCTCCAATTACATGGCGTAACTGGCGAAATGTAGGCGTAATATGGGTACACCTCTGACCATCCCTTCGAGGAAAATAGGCGTGATGTTATGTTATGTGTTTATATAAACAAACTGGAAGAGTTTTTAAGCAGGTGGACCCACATTTGCAGCTAGATTAAAAAGCGAACTTTATCGTAGGTACATAGGTACATATATGTATATCTAGTACCTTTAAACGACAAAATTCTTGTATATGCATATGTATGTATATATATAATCTGAATCTCGGAAACGGCTCCAACGATAACCATTAAAATTTAGTATGCTGGGGGTTTCGGGGGCGATAAATCGGTCTAGCAAGGTTTTGTTTAACACGTTCACTGCCACCACAATTTTTTTGAAGTTCATAGCGATGCCACCCTATAAAGCCACGTGGACACGCCAGGCGTGTCGGCGGCACTGCATCTTGTTAAACATGGACACGCTAGGCGTGTCCAGTGGCACCTCGATGGAGTTAAATTCTAAATCTGTTTTTTTTCGGTTTAGCGATGAGTATTAGTTAGTTTGTCAATCGCTGAGCAAGAATACAGGTGATTTGAAATACGGTAGTGAGAATTTACCTGGAATTATGGCTGAAAATAGAAGTTTAGGTAAGTAATTTTCGTAATTTTGTAAGAGATCATAAACATTTTGTGGTTGTTTTGAAATATTTCATAATATTAACTTAGATAAGTCAATTATTACAAGTTTACGGAACGATACCTATTTTAGTTGAAGATAGCATACTTATTTAACAACAATAACAAAATGTTTCATAAAATACTTATGTTTGCCATAATTTTCTCCCCTATACTTTTATTTCATTAAATATGAATTGCCAAAAACTACAAAAAAAATGGGGGTAAGGGAGGCCGAAACCGAAATACATGCAGCCGGCTGCATGGCTGCGAGTAACAGAATAAATGAAAATAGCAAATAAATATTATGAGCGGGGACGATTATGGAAAACAGTATTAATACAAATGATGTTTTGGCAAACAAAACATTACTCTCCTAAATGGTAATTTATTTAAGGTTGACAACTCCTTAAAATGGACACGCCTGGCGGGTTCTCGGCATTACATAATCACTTTAAAAAAATATATATTTTTTAAGAGATTTTTCTGGGGGCCACCTCAAAAATCATTAGGTTATTGCTAGCGAATTATGTACTGAGAATTCCAAAAGGCAATTTTGGCTAATTTTCGAAATATCACTGAAACATTTAGGACACGCCTGGCGTGTTCGAGGCGTAGTTATAGAAATTCGTAAGAACACGCTTGGCGTGTCGGCGGCATTGAACGTGTTAAAGAAAATGTATTTTTATCCGAGCAAAACTCGGTCATCCAGGTACATTAATATATTATACTAGAAAAGGAAGACGAAGATTCCGAGAGCATATTTGCTTTACTCTCTGTGAAACGCAAATAGAGAAGATAAACCACATCACAGAGACTGAATTTTTAAAATGTATAGTAGTAACGTGTAAGTAAAAAATGTGTAGTAACATACATATTTTGAAACATATTGATGTATGTAATAGGAAGAGTAGTTTTGGATTTCAGAGTTTGAAAAGCAATCATGATACAACAATACATAATACTATACAAAAGAGATAACACAATATGGGTGTGTGTGTGTTTTTTTTTGTTTGCATGCGCTTATATTTAGTTTGTTTATTTAAATATCAATAATAGCTGACCCAGCAAACGTTGTTTTGCCATGTAAAATGTTTGGGGTGGACCACCCTTAACATTTAGGGGGATGAAATATAGATGTTGGCCGATTCTCAGACCTACCCGACATGCACACAAAATTTCATACAAATCGGGTAAGCCGTTTCGGAGGAGTTTAGCAAGTAACATTGTGACACGAGAATATTATATATAAGAAGATCTATTTGACATTACCCTGCGATCTTTAGGAGCGGGTAAATATTAAATAAATAAATAATGCCGGACAATCCACACAGCATCATCTAGCCCCAAACTAAGTAGAGCTTGTGTTATGGGTACTAGATGACTGATATACTTAATACAATACATTACATAGATATATATTTTTTTATTATACATAGTAAATACCCAGAACACCCGGAACAAATATTTGTAGATCGTACAAAGATTTGTCCCAAGGCGGGAATCGAATCCGCAACCTCCTGCGTCGCAGGCGGACCTTCGCCCGCCGCGACACATCGGTCGTCTTAAAAACCGTGGTACTAATAAAAAAACCCACCAAGTATGATGATGATGCCCCATGTAACAGGACCAAGCAACTTTGATGTGCAAATATTAGATACATTCACTAGACTAATCATCATCTGCCTATGGGGGTTGGGGTCAGCTACCAGTCTAACCGGATGCAGCTGAATACCAGTATTTTACATGGAGCGACTGCCTATCTGACCACCACAACCCAGTTACTGGGCAACACGATACCCCTTGGTAAGACTGGTTGTCAGACTTTCGGGTTTCTGACTACCCGTAACGACTGTCAAAGATCTACAAATGACAGCCGGGACCAACGGCTTAACGTGCTTTCCGAGGCACGGAGGAGTCTCGATATGTTATGACGGTCACCCATCCACAGACTGATCTCGGCAAGCGTAGCTTAACCTTCGATCAACCCGTGCGGCTGTTTTTATTTAGCCACGAGCTCCTCCTTTCCTTTCCTCCACATTCACTAGACTAATAAAGACCGGAATACGCCCCTAGTTTAGAATCTTATTAACAATTCATTTGGTGTTCGATTCGTTTGGACATTGTGGGCTTATTTGGTACAACAGTGGGTTTATTTTAGTCCAGAATAGTTTCAGAGATTGTATCTTAGTTATTAACTATGATACGAATATGCTGGCTGCCACGTTTGTCTAGTTATCGCCAGTGCTACTGCTGAGCATGAGCTTCTGGATCAATTCCTGAATCGGGTAAAGTGGTATAAGGTTCTCCATCTGGAATTTCTTGGTAGCAGCCCGAAGCCTGGATTTATGCCCGGTAGATGGCAAAAGGCTCGCCCCTTATTACATGGGATTTAAACATAACTGGTGATATGTGAGTGCACTATATATGTACGTACAGTTTTAGCTCTGATCTCATTTTAAGTAAATGAATTAGCTCTTTCCATATCACAGAACTTTAATGCATCATGTTCACAACTACGGTCCCCAAAATACATGCCCTAGTTTGGGAACTACCGTATAGACCGAATGAACGTCACATACAGTTTTACTATCGATTTTTATTAGAAAGACATTTAATTGGAATAATTTGAACGATTTTACTATATATTATAATTATATATAAGATGAATTCAATTATCCTTAAATCAGTTTTAAATATATTGGGCTTCTATCGCAATTGAAGATTTGTGAATAGCTCGATTTTCATAATATTGAATTTTACTGCTTTGGCGTAAGGCGTGCGTGTATGACCAAATGTATGAAGTAAACCCCCATGGGAAAAAGTCAATGACTTTTGAATGTACTCATGACTTATGAATGAATTTTATTCTTAATAAGGTAATAAATTGAAACAATGGTTAAATAAAGATTTATAATTAAATTAAATCCTTTATGCACAAAGCTAATTAACATACACACAAACTGGTGCCTCACCGAGGCACGTCGGTCGACTGTTTGTCAGTAAATTTAACAGTTCGCTTTCAGGAATTCCATGAAACACGAATGCAGACTGCGGAGTTTGTGGATGTGGATTAGCTTCTACTTTGTGACATTGAAGGACTGAATAGAGAAAGCTTGATAAATACGTGCTGGATTCCTAGAAAATTGTCTGTGTTACACAGAGCTAAAATACAAATGTTTGAGGAAACTTGATTTGGGATTAAAATGTGCACTATACTACGCAGTCTCACCAGTTTCTGTTGGTGGTCGATTCATAAATTCTAAGCCGATAATTGGCTTTCTTTTGAAACCTAAAGTTTATCTCAATTACAAAAATGTAATTTTTTACCACGCCAATAGCTTCCATCGCAAACAGCACAGTTCCGAAGAGCATGTTTTTTTTTTAACTTTTATCCTCACTAGGAATTTTTCCTGTGTCGTGGGTGCGTTTACAAACATTTAAAGTCACATACATCAACAACCAGACCTGGAGCAACTACCCGTATCGAACCGACGACACGCGGTGCAGCAGTCGTTCGCTCAGCCACTGCGCCAACCGTGTCGTCGGTTATATGTATTTTATAAAATAATTATTAATAATTATTAATCATGGTATGATAATTATTAACCATGTGATGCGAAGGAATGAGGACCATGTTGTGAGGAAAGTTTTGAGTGTGAATGTGCAGGGTCACAAGAGTAGAGGAAGACCAAAGAAAAGATGGATGGATTGTGTGAAAGATGATATGGCAAGAAAAGAGGTGACCCTTGAGATGACGGCAAATATCGATGTATGGAAGAAGAAAACATGCTGCACCGACCCCAAATAAGGGATAAGGGCAGGAGGATGATGATGATGATGATGATTCAGAGATTTTACTTACTGCACGTGTAACTGAATAAACTTTTTAGGTATTATCTTTTTATGGTGAAAGGGGTAACACCGCAAAACCTGATACCACGAGTTCAGAACAACATTCTGGACCCCTAACGTTGAAATTCTCCGTTGGCTTTTTTTTCCCTGAATCTGTAAAAAAACAAAATATCCATATAGCGCAATGAGATTATTAATTAGAAGGTAAATAATTCACATATTTCATTAAAAATCAACATAAAAAATCATCGTAAAAAAAAACATTAGAAAAAACGTAGGAATTAGGAAAACACAACAAATCATGTATTGAACTCATGGTATGTATAGTTAGTGTGTGTTTGTATATATGTATAACTTCTTCTCACAACTATTAACGGAAAACCAATTTGACACTCCTACAGAGAGATTTCAATTAAATAATAATGGGTCATAATGTTTTAAAATGCGGATGTTAGCACCTGAAATGAAAACAGAACGCTATTATGGATTTACAGAACAATAGTTTCCACATCACAATCTACATAAAATCGTAAAAACAAAAAGTAATAGAATACTTCATTGTATACCATAAAATTTATAAAAGAATCCATAAGAGTATCTTTGGAATTGCGTAGCGGCGCGACGTACCGTAAGCTTGAACAGCGTAGCAGCCGCGTAGGCGACTCGTAGACGTCACAAATTCGTTGCGTAGACGTAGCGTGGATGTCGCATAGATGCCAGACATACAGTCACACGGATAAACGGATTACACAAAATTCCAAAGCGATTCTCTGCTAAATTATTCATAGAAATTGTATGATAGTAGCATGTTGTAGAAGTAGTAGTAAGGAAGAAGTAGTGGAAGTTGTAACACCCTGTATGTAGTTCTTACAGTCATGATTTGTAAAATCAAAATCAAAATCAAAATTCATTTATTCAAATTAGGCTGAGAATCAGCACTTTTTGAACGTCAAAGACGTTTACATAAGACAGTCCCCCAAAACGCCCACCCTCCACCACTTCCTAGTGTTTTTGCTGGGAAGAAGAAGTGGAGAAACAAACTCCCCAGCAACACGTCTGTCTGATAGGTTTGAAGAACCTGAAGCTATACAACACATTATGTCAACAATAATAATTATGTCAATCATCTTTATACGTCATTCAATTAAATAATTTGCTACATGTTAGCTAGCACACACCAATATGCCAAAATAAATAAGTAAAAAGTTATATATACCAAAATCGACAATTAACTCAAGCAAAGCCTGCTAAACTGAATACATAAAAAGCCTCCAAGGCAGTCCAAGGGCATAAGGGCGTAGGGTGTAAGTTTTCATCGTGTACAAACGAGGTTTCGAGGTTGTGGGTTCAAACCTGGGCAAGTATCAATGTGAGTTGTTCAATTCATATGTGCTTTCTAAGTTTATCTTGGACATCACTGACATCGGTGAAGGAAAACATCGTGAGGAAACCGTCTGAAATCGCCAAACCGTCTTGAGCAAGCGTGGTGATTAATGCTCGGGCCTTCTCTGCATGAGAAGACGCCTTTGCCCTGCAGTGGGACAGTAATAGGCTGGTACTTACTTTACTTACATGGTGTACAATAAAGAGTATTCAATTCTATTCTATGATGTTACAAACATTATCTTCATGAAACGATACTATTATGAAATTAATTTCTATTTTCTAAGTTAGTATCGTTATTTGAGGAGCTTTTGGCTATATAAAAACAGCCGCACGGGTCGATCGAAGGTTAAGCTACACTTACCGTAGATGGGTGAACGTTCATCATCCATCGAGACTCCTAAGTGCCTCGGAAAGCATGTTAAGCCGTTGGTCCCGGCTGTCATTTATACATCATTGATAGTCTGAAAACCAGCCTTACCAAGGGGTGTCGTGTTGCCCAGTAAATGAGTTGTGATGGTCAGGTAGGCACTCGCGCCATGTGGCGACGTAGACGGCAGACGACCCACGTGGCGCGGAGGGCGAAGGTCCGCCTGCGACGCAGGAGGTTGCGGGTTCGATCTACAAATATTTGTTCCGGGTGTTCTGGGTATTTGCTATGTATAATAAAAATATCTGTCTATGTAATGTATTGTATTAAGTATATCAGCCATCTAGTACCCATAACACAAGCTCTGCTTAGCTTGGGGCTAGATGATGCTGTGTGGATTGTCCAGCATTATTTATTTATGTAAAATACTGGTATCTGTATCCAATAAGTAATAAGTAATAGCTGTATCCAGTTGGACTGGAAGCCGACTTCAACATAGTTGGGAAAAGGCTAAGCAGATGATGACTATAGTTATTTATTTTTCTTGTGAACTTTGCGTAAGCTAAATATACTTTCAGGGAACCTACCGATGGAAAGCCCCCTTATTTTCTCCTTCGGTAAAAACCCATAGCAATAACCTATCTTATTATATCCTTGTTTCATTACCACCCTATTATGACAACGTAAGAGACAAGAATCTCATAACACCGAAATTACTCAAGGAAATATTGCTCAGTAATAAGGGGTCCTTAAAAACATCTTCATATAAAATATGAAGGGGTCGCTTCTTCGTGGTTTATGGGGTATTAACGTTAAGTAAACGGTTGATCCAGCTATCAGTTCCGCAGTTTGGTATTGTGGGTGGAAAGTAGAAGGTATAAAATTGAGTATCGCTCATGAAATAGGTAATGCCATTGAGATCGTTCTCTTTGGACAGTTTATTACGTAGGCTTCAGCTGAAATTGAGCTTTAGGTGGTAATAGGTTGTATGGCATTTTTGACACATTCATGTGTCCATTATTTAATGTTGTGCTCAAAAACGCAATTTTCTTTTTTTGAGCTTTTAGTTAGACACCGACCCAAGCTTAATGTTGGCCAATTTTCGGCCAACAAATATGATTCGGCCATATTTTCGTTTTCGGCCATAAACTAGCCAAACCTTCAGCTAAGCCGAGAATCAGAGATTTGTGTATTGTCGCACGTCGTTTGACCGACTTCGTAAAGCTGGAAATTGTATTGATTTTTTGTTTAATTTTAGGATTTCTCATATTTAATCAAATTAATCTTATGATAAATTATATTAAGTACCGAAATTTGTATTCTCTAACGGAATTATTGTGTTCTATTTCTTTGGATATGCTCGTTCTCTCCTTAGGTGTAAAAAACAAACAAGATTTCAGTGCACAGCGGAAATATAAATATATTTTAATGTCTGAATCATTTTCGTTTTCGTCCATAAATAAGACTAAGCCGAAGCTTCTTTTTCGTTTTTGGCTGAAAATCCACTTTTGGTCGGACACTACTTTTAATAAAGAGCAAAGTGCTAAAATACCCATTTATTATCCTAGTTCGGCGGAATTTCAGAGGATAATTTGATCTTAATTTCTCTAACCATTTTTTGGAACATATTGTACACATTTCGTTTTCTGAAACATTTTTTATTTTTTTGTTCCTCCTTCTATTCGTCATTTTTACACCTTGATGGTTTTCGTTTACTTTTAAAGTAGATGTTTTATTGCCATTCTTGAATTCATGAATATGCAGGGTTATAAGGGTAGAGGAAGACCAAAGAGAAGATGGATGGATTGTGTGATAGATGATATGGCTAGAAAGGAGGTGACTTTTGAGATGACGCCAAACATAGATGTATGGAAGACGAAGATATGCTGCGCCGACCCCAAATAAATTAGTATGAGGGCAGGATGATAACGATGATGATAATGTTTTATTTACATTCTTATGTACCTACTTCCGTTGCTTTAGTCACGGATCACATTTTGTCAAAAGGTAAAAGTTTGTAAGACTTACTCGTTGGTCTAGTGGTCCCAAAGGCAACTGCTGAGCGGGAGGTACTCCGGGTTCGATTGTAAACTTTTTCATTAGCAGCCCGGACTTCCTGCTCGAGGGCAAAAGGCTCGCCCCCTACCCCCTTACATGGGACTTAAACATTACTGGCGGATAGTAGGTGTTACTATAATTGGTGCACCTCTGCGCAACGCTTTGGGGAATACAGGCGTAATGTTATGTAGAAGTTAGTTTTATTTAATGAAATTCCCAAGTGTGTTTCGCAGTTTGATCGTCTATCTGCCATATAATATTTTTTCTCATTTACATTTACCTACATCTAAAAATAAAACCAAATTGTTGTATCCTGATATCATTTACACCCACAACTTACAAGCTATTATTTTCCTTATCTTTTATTATAATAGAAATACTAATAGAATACATCTACGCATTTATAAATATACAGAAGAAAACAATCTGGATACTTGAAATAGATACCTTGTAAGGAAAGATAAATTAATCACACCCAACGTGATATTGGGGAGTACAATAGTACGAAGGCAAGCACATAAAGCTACCTCAATCTGTCAAATTTTCTTTGACAGGTTTTCAACTTTATTAGAAAGGGATAAGGTTCATGTTCAATTGGATAAATTTGACAGTTTGGGATAGCTTAATGTGCTGTCTGTACAATCATTTAACTTTATGAGTAGGTACGATAATTTATTTAATCATTTAAAACTTTATTTACATATTACAATTATAATATCAGACTACCTATATACAAAAAAAAAACTAAAAGCTGACCAAGACAATCAGGGCCCGAGTGCTCGTCTCCTTTACAAGGAATTTTCTCGACGACTGATCGACACTTCGCGTGACCAGAGGGCTGGCTCATTCTTTGCCCAAAAAATTAGCATTGTTATCCAACGTGGCAATGCTGGGGAGTCTTTTGGGCACGTTTCCAGATGACAGCGATGAGTGTTAGTGGGCTTTTTACTTTGTTGTGTTTGTATATAGGAACGATAATATACTTCCTTATAGTCATAAGGATTTAATTTTCCGGCTTGGCTCGCCACCTGAGACATATTAATAATACAATATTATGACGACCGATGTGGCGCGGCGGGAGAAGGTCCGCCTGCGACGCAGGAGGTTGCGGGTTCGATTCCCGCCTTGGGACAAATGTTTGTACGATCTGCAAATATTTGTTCCGGGTGTTCTGGGTATTCGCAATGTATAATAAAAAATGTCTATCTATGTAATGTATTGTATTAAGTATATCAGTCATCCATAACACAAGCTCTGCTTAACTTGGGGCTAGATGATGCTGTGTGGATAGTCCAGCATTATTTATTTATTTATTTTATGTATTTAATATACATAGGGTGAATAGGCCATTGTCGCAAATTTAGATTTGTACCTTTTTTTCTCATGCATTTTTTACTGCGTAAAGCTTCAGGAATATAGGCGTGATGTTAATTTGAGTGTAAATTACATCCATTTATTTCAGAATGACTAACACGATTGAAACATTTAAAAAGAAATAAGTTGTAGCCCAAACTGAACTTTATGTGTGGGTGTTAAAGTTATTTTTCCAAAAATATTATTTGTTTATACATGTTTTTAAGCTAATTTTCAATCGTAATTTCTATAAGATTCGACTCTTTCTGAATAAATATTTTACGAATGTAGCCGTTTAAAACAACACATGTGTTATCAGTGATTAAATATTAGGTGTACATTATAAATAACTAGCGTTTTCCCACGACTTTGTCTGCACGATGACCGTTATCGCGGATGCAGGCAAAGTCGCATATTAAATACTACTCTATGTCCTTCCCCAGGATAAAATCTATTTCCTCGCATTTAGTCGTGAACCAACATACATACAAACAAACAAACAGAGATAGAGTTACTTTCGCATTATGATAATATAAGAATGGATTCATCCCTATTTCTCTGCTTGCTTTTTAAGTATAGAAGCTGACCCAACAATGTTGGTAAAAGGCAAGGCATATGATGACCATTTTCACAATAATTTTTTTTTTTTTTTTTTTACTGTTATTAAAGTTTTTTGCAACTTCTCAGTTCCAAACTTTAGCAGCTTTTTTACTTAGCACCGTATATATCGCACCATACGAAGCTAGCAGGTAAAAAAAAGTTTGAAAAAATTTAAAGAAAAAAAACAACTTCCATTTTCAAAAACAGCCATTTTGTTTAACCCTCATTAACGACAAAGGAAAATATCTTTACGCCACATAAAATGAGAGTGGGGCAGTAAAGTAAGACAAGGAAGTAACTAATAAAAAACTTTTACGCACTTCGTGTTTTCCTTAAAGGAAGTATGTGAGGTGATCCAATTTCCTTTCCTTATTAAGGTGTAATTCAAGATACTTTACCTTGTTTTTGTATTGTTTTATTAGGTATACCGATGTATACCTAATAAAACAGCCCCGATGGGCTGATTCCTTTATTTACGAGATACATTTGGGTTTTTTCTAGCCTTATCTCTCATAGTAACAAAAAAAAGACGGACATAAAATCTGTCAGTTAAATCTAAAGCTTCGATGTATGACATATCCGTGCATGACTATAAATAAAGCATAAGGGGTACGTAAGAATTATAGCAAGGTGGCATTCTGTAGTTTCTGCCTATCCCCATTGGAAATATAAAGCAAACATAGTGAAGATTCCAGAACACAACGACCAAAAACACCCGATGTTTGTAATAAAAACTAATTTGACATCTCTAACTTCCTTCTGATCTGTCATCGTTGACGTCTTGAGCTGTCTGTCAGAGATGTCAATTCTCGTCATTGTCATTTTCGTTTAGTTTGAGTACAAAGAAAACTGTGCCATTGGTACTTGTTGTGTTTCTTTTGTTGGATGTTTTGTGTTCGTTTACACATTACGTTAAGAATCGGGACGGTCCTAGGTAAAAATATATTAAGTCTATGTAGTCAGTCAGTAAGATTACCAAAAAATATTGGACACGTATTTTTTGCTTACCAATAAAAAGTGACAATGATATAGCACATCAAAGTTCAGTAGAAGGGGCTTGTGACGTCACTGTTACGTTAAAATTGTAGCACGGCGTGACGTTTCGCACAATTTCAACGCACTATATCGTCAGTAAAACAGAAATCAGAAATCATTTATTTATCTGCAAAACATAGGTAAAAATATACATTGATGTTTTTCATATAAGTAATAACGTTCTCTATGTTTAACCATCACATGGGTATGCAAATAATGAAAAGTAAGTTATAATAGTATTGATTACAAATCCCAAAATAGAATAAAATAAGATAAAATATGAGAGCCAAAATTATGAAATTATTACAACAATATTTATAAAGCACACTAAATTAAAATAAAATAAATAATAAATAAATAATGCTGGACAATCCACACAGCATCATCTAGCCCCAAGCTAAGCAGAGCTTGTGTTATGGGTACTAGATGACTGATATACTTAATACAATACATACATAGATAGATATTTTTTATTATATATAGCAAATACCCAGAACACCCGGAACAAATCTTTGTAGATCGTACAAACATTTGTCCCAGGGCGGGAATCGAACCCGCAACCTTCTGCGCCGCAGGCGGACCTTCGCCCGCCACATCGGTAAAAAGAATAAGAATACTAAAAATTGAATAAAAAACAATTCAAAAATTAAATTCAAAACAAAAACAAAAATAAACGACTGTTCCATTTCTGAGCTCGATGTAACTACAGGCTATATTCAATACGAACACTTACAATGCAGTCTATGAATCCGTATTCCCCCGCTCAGCTGAACTTTAAACTAGAACTGAGAAAAGTTAACATCGCAACAATACCGCATTACAATAGAGTTGTAGTTTGAACTAAACTCTGCTGGGTTAAAAGCTTGTTGGCTGGTAACTACTTTTATTTTACCAGCTTTTTTCTTTTATACCATAGCCTTTTTCTCACTGGTTTTGCGGACCATGCAATGCTGTGTGCCAATAATGTGTATAAACTAATATTGCAATAAGAAAAGTTTTGTTTGTTTGTATGTCTGTGTGGTTGTTTGTAATGGATAATACTTGAAAACTGAATTACTGACATTTTAATGATTTTTACATATTGAAAGCTACATTATCAGCGAGTAACTAAGGCTATATTTTATTTTCAAATATACGCTTTAAAGAAGGTCTAGGGATGTTAAAGTTCGATGGGAAAAGAACAAAATCCACGCAGACGAAGTCACGGGTGAAGTTCTAGTTATGATAATTACAACCACTCCAAAGCAAAAGGAGGAGCTCGTGGCTAAATAAAAACAGCTGCATGGGTCGAACGCAGGTCAGCCTGTGGATGGGTGACCATTCAAAATATTTCAAGACTTTTAGGCCGTTGATCCCGACTGTCAACTACTCAAATGAATGAAACTGAAGTGTCTATTTCTAATGACCAAATAACATCTTTTTACTAAATACATATTCATTTATTTTTATTTATGCGGTAGTCATACCAACACAAAAAACATTTTCGATAATCCATCTATTTATTTGAGGTAATCTCCGACACGGCTGATTCAATTGCGCCGGGGCTTCTCTTACAGACAGCTAATGCAGTTCGGAGTAACATAAGTTACTTTACGGGTACGGTACATATAAATGATAAACTGATTTGAGTTCAACTTGTGTATTAAGTTATAAAGGAAGAACAAACTGATAAATGATGGACTCGCGGCGAATGAGTCTTTTTGTGCCCAAAGCGATGATATGCAACTACTACTGGCTAACTCAATGACATGTATTTTTATTCATTCGCTGCGCGTCGATGTCAGCATAAAATTGATACAATTGATATTGTACGGGTTTGCTCGTACAGTAACTTTTTTTTTTGTAAAATAATTAGGTTTCCGCGCAAAGAAATGAAAACCCATGTTTTGTTAAATTCCACGCAGATAAAGGCGCGTCACCTAAGTTACTCCTTACACTCCGTACAAAATTAGCTATATACCACTGAAAGTCCCGCCAAAATCGGTTTAGCAGTTTCGTAGATTAGCCCAAACAAACGGACCGACAGACTGACAAAAATGAAAGAAATAGTATTTTGATATAACTACTGTTTATACTTTCATTTATGGATTAAATGTAAAGCTGTTATTTTGACATAACAATAAGACACTTAAATTTTATTTATTTGTAATAATACCCATAGATTCGAGAAAATCGTTCGAATTTATGGTACCATTACTTCGCGCAGTCGTAATAGGACCCCAGGTCGTCAGCTTGCATGATATCAAATACTATTCAATTAAGTAAGTACTCTTGAGACGGAGCTAGATATACTATAAAGAACATTGATGAAACTCACGCTATCCATCCTTTTGTCACAGTTCCACACAAAAATCTGCCTCATATTTCCATACAAAGAGTGAAAAGAAAGAATAATATTTTTTCGCCACAGAGGACGTGCTTATCGTATTCCTCTGGTCGTGAAAAGGCGAGGCAAACGAATTCGGTGATATTGGTGAGCTTACTGTGCAATGCATACGTATTGCTCACCATACAAACACCAAGGCAGACTAGTGTTCGACGACAGAACAGCTGCCGTATTTAGTCGTTTTGGAGGTGTGGGAGCCACGACAGTAATCCCCCAGATCTGTTAACAATGCAAACCAACAGTGACAAATCTGGCAAAGTGCAAGTCAGACTTGCACACAAATGGTTCCGTACCATTTCATACAATATTGTATGGAGCTCTTTTTAGTTTTATTACTGTAATAATAATAAATTCCAATTAAAATATGGGTTTTCTATCTGCCAGTGAAACTTTCGTCAAAATCCGTACAGCCGTTTTGGAGATTACACTTTCATATGCATTTAGGAAAGCTGTTATTTTGATAATAAAAACAGACTCGTCAAATTTATTTGTTCAATAATAAATATAAAATAGATACAGACATCGATATAGATAGCGGCAATGGAAATACATTTTTTATAAAGATTTCAACTCTTCTACCTATTAGGGTTCATGAGAAGCATCCCGCTGACAGACACACGCACGGACAGCGGAGGCTTGGCTTGGGTTCCGTTGGCATCCTTTCGGTACGGAACCCTAGAAAGTACGTTTCTATATAAAGTTTTCCTAGCAATTTCTTTTGAGACTTTGTTCGTCTCATTTCAAGTATTGTGGACACCATATTGCGTATAGAATGTCCTAGGATGTTCGGAAAACTTACTTTGAAATAAACTTGCCTAATATCTTTATGAGTAAATGTATTTCTTGTTTCTAGGTAGTGAGGAAAACTGTTCTAATTACTTTACCAAAGAAAGTTTCTTTCTTGTTCTACTGTAGGTAGAATTCGTATTGAATGACCTCTAAAAGTCAGCGCTGTGCTGCGGGCCCGCCTTGGTATAGCATTATGATAAGTCCTTCTTGTCCTAGTCACGACGTGCAAATGCGCCCAATTACTTACATAGGCCAGCACATACAGAAGGCAGCTATCCCAATCTGTCAAATTTCCTTGATAATTTTCAACTTTATTACAAAATACTATCAATGACTCGTAGCTTCCTTCGACATATACATATGTGTATCTTTCGTAGAAAACACTCAATTCTTCTTTATTTCTTCTTTCTAAATTAATATTGTGGTTGACAGTTTCCCATTTAAGCTGAAACAAGTAAATATTGTCATGTCATGACAATGTAATGTCATGATGGCCCAGTGGTTTAGGCCTCGCCTCTTGTGCACGAGGTTGTGGGTTCAAATCTGGGCAAGTACCAATGTGAGTTTTTCAATTCATATGTACTTTCTAAGTTTATCTTGGACATCATTGACATCGGTGAAGGAAAACATCGTGAGGAAACCTGGACTTATCTAATTAATTTAAGTCTGAAATCGCCAACCCGTCTTGAGCAAGCGTGGTGATTAATGCTCGTGCCTTCTCTGTATGAGAAGAGGCCTTTGCCCTGCAGTGGGCAGTAATAGGCTGGTACTGGTACTGGTAAGTAAATATTTTGATAAAGTCAGGAGCTTGCTAAAACTTCATCCCGTCACCGTTATGCATGTGCGGCAAAATTTAAATCAGTCTTCACATACAAAGCTGGTTGGTAAATTATGCCACTGAAAGGTTCTTATGAAATAAAATGTTCTACTTCAGACTTACATACTTTTATATAACTGACGACAAAAAAATAAGGTGGCTCTCAATTCTACACACACATTTTTTTTTTATATACGCGTAGTTTTTTGCTGAGTAGTCCGATTTTAATGAGAATTTTTTTTGAATTGGTTTATTCAATAAAAATAGTAATTTAGTCGTCTGGCATAAATCCAGACACCCGGGTGCTACTGAGAAATGCCAGATATAAATCAACAACACTTTGCCTGACACGGGAATCGAAAAGGACCTCGTGCTCGGCAGTAATACTTGTGACCATCAGACCACAGAGGCAGTCACTCGACTTCCAGACCTGTAACCTTTTTGAATCCCATAACCCAGTTACTGGAAATCACGACCCTATCTACAGGTTTAAAAGAAATGACACAATCATCGTAAATGTAATAATAATTTATAAAATAATACCAGCCGGTCACTGTCCCAAAAAGGCTAAAGTCCCCTTCTCACACAAAGAAGGTATTAGCATTAATCACTACGCTTTCTCATGACGGGTTGGTGATTTTATACTAAATTTAATTAATATTGCAATGAGAAAAGATTTTCGAAGTATTAATAATTATTAATTTATCGTAAAAATAAATTTATTAGATTTGAATTCGAAGTTTCCTCACGATGTTTTCCTTCACCGATGTCAGTGATATCCAAAATAAACTTAGCAAGGACTTATAAATTGCAAAAATCACATTTCTACCTGGTCGTATTTGAACTCGCAAACTCTTACATGAGAGGTGAAGCATCAACCACTGCGCCACCACGACATCGTAATCATCTTCACCAAAAACACCTATGCAATTTATCATAGCTACTTACCAACAAAATCTTCACCCAAAGCCCCATCATTAATGACCTAGTTAACAAATTTGTCACGGCAGTACGTGCCAACGGCAGGTGCTTCGAAAGATAAATTGTTGAACACATTAGTAGCGTGCACAGCGTGTTAAGGTAAAGCTAGGTATTCATTGCGCGGTGTGGAGGTGCGGCCACGAAGATCGATGGGCAAGGAAGTTATGATACATTTTCTGGTTTATCCCTTGTAGTTTAAGATCCCAAGGCCCTTAGACGTAACTTATTTTCTAAAGGACAACATTTGTGAGGAATTGAGTAGTATAATGTATTTAATATACTTAGAACGCATACGTATCTGCTAAGTTGGCACAGGTCATTCATCAGGTGACGCCTATATTTAATTACCTTCATAGCCTTATACCTGTGCATCGGTAGTCTACCCAACTAAGCATGGCGCTGGGATCTTGGCCTATAGGATAACCTAACTAAAAATCCCTTGGAGATTTTTTTTTTTTTTTTTTTTTTTTTTTTTTTAAAAACGTTGCCCCACACTAGGAATTTCTCCTGTATCGTGGGTGCGTTTACAAACATTCAAACTGACATACACAAACAGCCAGACCCGGAACAATTACCTGTAGGTCATACAAATATTTGTTCCGTGCGGGGATCGAACCCACAACACGCGGCGCAGCAGCCGATGGCTCAACCACTGCGCCAACCGTGTCGTCATTTGTCAAATGTATATCCGGTACTCCGGAACTTACTAACTAAAAATGTTTTGGTCGTACTTCCAAAGTCAATTTTGATTTCATTTAGCCCAGAGATAGATCTGCCCTTGCAGAAGGATGTGAGCTCTATCTTGTGCCCTGCGTTTTCGCCCGATCTAAAGATCTTAGCGTTATATAAAATAGCCTATAACATTTCGCAAGCGCAACAAAACGATATTCTTTTCAAATCTGACTGGTTGTTCCGGAGATACAATCATTCAGATTCACAAATTCTTCAGCTTTATTGTATATCTAAACATATATTGAAAAATTAAAGATTTGACTGTTTTTTTGTAATGGCTAAACACGAAAACTACTTAACTGATTTTGAAAATGACTTCACCTGTAGACAGCTAGAATACCAGCGAGTAACATAAGATATATTTTATTTTCAAAACTACTCTCAGAGGGAAAGATAAGAAATACACGCGCAAGAAGTGCTATTTATATTATATACCTAAGTCTTTACTTAGGTATATAATATACTTTTTTCAGACAGATTTTACCAGTCATCTTTATGACTGGTAAAATCTGTCTGAAAAAAGTCTGACAACCAGTCTTACCAAGGGATATCGTATTGCCCAGTAACTGGAAGCTGACACCGACATAGTTGGGAAAAGGCTAGGCAGATGATGGTGAACTAAGTAAAGATGACGCAGGTTTAGTTTATATAATTTTGAGCACCACAACCAAGATGTAGACCACAGGCGTTCCCCATAAACATCTTTAATTCGTACCGTGTCAGTACAAAAATCGAAAGAAAGTAGGCTTGTGCCAAAAGTGTAATCAGGCACGTTTATCTCCAATACCCCCAACAAAAGATAAATTGCTGAACACAATCACAATGCATTGGTATACAGAGCACGAGTGCACATGAATTGGGAGAATTCATTGAGCTGCACAGAGGCACTGAAAAGGTAAAATTATGCTCTTGGGGTGCCATTAAATATCTCCCATGTTACTAAAATATACATATATACAAGTATAATATAAAACTAGCTATTTAAATATATACAAAAATAAAATATAAAGCCGACCAAGACACTCATCGCTGTCATCTAGAAACGTGCCCAAACGATTGGCAGCGGCCACGTTGGATGGCAATACTAATACTTTAGGCAAAGAATGTATTATTATTTCTTCTTTCTTGATCTTTTTTGGGTTTTTGCCAACCCCGTTGTGGCTTTTAACATTCCCAAATATTATCACTTATAGGTACACAAAAATAGATTAAGGATATCCTCTTCTTAGTGTATATCTATAGCCATCAAAATGGGAAAAGTTGATGATATTATTACGAAAATACGAATTGATAGTGTCCATAGTTTGAAGATTACAAACACGGATTAAAAAGTTTCAAATAATTAATGGGAATATGTTCCATTACTGATACTGGACCACCAAACAATGTCCGTACTGTTAAAAATATTTTATAGAGCTTACCCAGATATTAGCTACGACTTTGGCGCCATCAGCAGCGTCAACCAAATCCTGTAGCATGCAGGTATCGAAGCACCCAGGACAAGATAAGGTGTCCCATCGTTTGTGGAGCAGCACCACACGTGCAAACCAGGCTTGAGTCGTCTATTAATTTCCATGTGAGCAGGTTTTCCCTTCTTCTAACAACCTGTATCCGCAGTCCATTAAGGGACGTCAAGGATAGCCAATGCAACTCATGACCAGGGGGGAGATTTTCAGAAGTTGGAATGAATGGGATGGGATGGTAGGGAAGCATTATCTCGCGAGCTGGAGTATTTTTTAAGAGGGTATACAGCGGACAACTAGTGCCAGTCCTTTTATGATTGCTTGGACCCCCGGTAAGTTACACAAAATAAACTGCCTGCTTGGTTTAAGACCCATGACTCACTACTCAGAAACCGAGGTCGCTACCACAAGGCGGCCGTGTCATGACAGAACTATGAAACTCAAACCTCTAACCTCCATGATTTTCAGAAGTGAGTCTTAAGTACATACGATAGAGCCCTGTTATGGCTTACTCTTGTACCTGTAGTTACATCATTTTGTCATGAGACAGCCATTGGCTAGCACTGCTCACATCTGGTATCATTCACTAAGAAATAACTTCTTCTTTAAGTGCACATAAAACTGAGTTAGGATTACTCTCATTTGCCCTTAAACTATAAAGCACAGTTTATATCTAAAGTCCTTAAATTTAAGATCATTTTAGTCAAACATAAATCTAATATCGTAAACAATGCAAAGCGCTTCAACCTTAAACTCTACCGCTGCTCGCTCACTGGGAGCATTCGCCTGTAATGTTACGTTACACGGTCGAGCATTACATCAGTGAGTGAGGAAAACCGAGTATTATAGTGCGCAACCTGTAATGATAGGAGTACAATCTGTAACATTTGATGCAAATTGTAACATCATACCCAAATGTTGTTCATCGACCCGTTGAGGTCCTTAGTTCTGAGTTGAATTCGACAATTTTTGACAAATGCTTGCACTAAGGTCACTGAAAGGTCCACTCATATCCGTGTGGTTTTACACTGAAAAGACCATCTCATACGCTTATCTGCATGGTCCTCACATGATCTGACCATGATAATGTCTGAACTTTAAAAGAGGCTGTGACCGCTGAGTTTGTCTTCTGAGTTCTTTCGGTGTTTCTTCTCAGAGTGGTCAGATACGAAAACCGCGAACTAGATTAAAAAAAATACAAGTTGAGGTGTAAAAGTGTTTCTAAAATCCTATTTACGGAAATAAATATAATGTATCATTGAAATGCGCTAAAAAACTAAGTCAGCTTCAGGTGAATGCTCAAAATTGAATTGTTATAAGCGAATGTTTATCAGTCAGTCAAGAACGCAGTAATGTAATGTAATACTCAAAATCGAATCTGGAATGTTACATTACAGGCAAATGCTCCCAGTGAGAGACCACCTTAATAATTAAGTAGCTGTCGCATCGGATTTGCAGACATGATACCTACCCTCATTTGCATTAAAACGTCTAGACTAAAGCTTAGCATTAAAGGGTTACAATCGATTTTGGCTTTTAACTAATGACTATAGAGTTTTATTTGTTTTGAGGACGTCTTTTGTAATAACATTTTAGCTGTAGCATTCTTGGAAGGGTTAAGGTAAGGTGTGACCGCCTGTTTTTTTTTTTAAATTGCCTCACTCTATGAATTTCTCCTGTATCGTGGGTGCGTTTACAAATATTTAAAGTCAGTTACACAAAGAGCCATACAAATATTGATTCCATGCCGGAATTGAAACCGCGACTCACAGAGCAAGAACCAATCGCCCATCCACTGCACCAACCATGTCGTGACGCCAAGTAGTCATTGATATACAAAAACCCCGTAATAAAAAGTTTGTCTAAGCACACACTTTAAATGCACGCGTAGCATGACCACCGTAGAAACGGATTTTGTCGACGGAAGAATGGACAACATGACAGATTGTTGAAAGATTTCTACCGTCCTTATCATGGCGATGTTAAAACTAAAGAAAAGAGCGTTTTCTATTCTCTACAGTCTACGGGGCGCCCCCAAGTCAGTGTCAAGTTGGAAAAAAAGCACGTTGTCTATTCTTGGTAGAATAAATATAGAATTGGTCACGGTAAGCGTGTTGGCCATACCATAGTAAATTTCCTACGAGAAATAAATTAGCTTTCATTGCGTCCTCATGTCATCACACGCACCCGTCTACCAGGTATCCCCCGGGCTAGTGTCTCTGTGCCAATTAATCTTGGCAAGTAATACTGTTAGTTAGAGGAGCTCGTGGCTAAATAAAAATCAGCATCCCTGTTGCGAGTACTAAGCACCCACCCTTTTGAAGAACATCACCAATAAGGTCAGTGTATGTCCTTCTAGGGCGACCCCTCCCGGCATTTCCAAATCACAACTTTCTCGGTTAAAATTTTCCGCAAACATTATAATTTCAAGAAACAGTCATTTGAACGGGTTATATGAATTTTGGAGAAGTTTTCCTAACAGCTGGCTGCTCTGGCGCAAACCCCTTATTTGACGGTACTTCCTTCTTGTGAAAGGTCTTTTGTTGTTAAGTTGGTAGAACGTAAATTAATTAAAAAAGTTTTGTATGTTACCTAATGTTCTTTCTGTATAATTTTCTTATAATACCGTCTTCGTAACCTTTAGATTTGATTTCAGGAAAATTCTTAAGAAAACTGTTTTGAAAGCATAACTTTTTACTTTTTATTATTGTTTATTTTTCTACTTTTTTAATTGGTTTTCTTAGAGAAACCTGTCAAACTTTCACCCTTAATAAAATAAACCGTACGAGCGCGAGTCAGGTCACGTGCAGTGTAGGGTCCGAAGTTGCCCTCAACTGGTGGTAATTTCGTATCCAAAAACCGGTTATAATTTGGTCAAATTTTAGTTTGTAAGTCAAATTGTAATTGTTCAGCCTAGTTAGGTGTGTTAATTATCCTTTTACCTTTGTTATGTAAATTATAACAACCATTAAGTATGTATTTTTCCCCGATGTTATTATTATTATACCAGCCCTTTTACTGTCCCACTGCAGGGCAAAGGCCTCTTCTCATACAGAGAAGGCATGAGCATTTATCACCACGCTTGCTCAAGACGGGTTGGCAATTTCAGACTTATATTGATTATAAGTCCAGGTTTTCATTCACATCACTGACAACGGTTAGTGATGTCCAAGATAAACTTAGAAAGTACATATGAATTGAAAAAGTCACATTAGTACTTGCCCAAGTTTGAACCCACAGTATCGTATACAAGAGGCGAGGCCTAAACCAGTAGGCCATCATGACTATATCCCCGATGCAGCTCTTAATAATGATAAAATAATATATAATAAAGCGTACTCTATTCTATTCTAAGTTGGCCGGGGGGGTTTTTCAACTAATAAAAATTCGCACTTCAAAGCTTAATATTGCGCAAACGGAATTTTTACACCAGATTTTGTTTTTCCGCTTTGTCGGCATGATTAACTCCTATGTACACCGATGACTAACTGCTTTCTAAGAAGAGTATCTGAGCTAAACCGTGGACGACAAACAGACAGACGGATGGAGGGGAACGGCGAAACTATAAGGGTTCTTTGTTCCAAAACCCGGATAAATGAAAAAAACTCATACGTTTTGTGGTTTCAGCAAAACAAATTAGTCCAATTACTCTTGCTTTTAGTTATCTATCGTTATAACGAAGATCAACCAATACGGACTTCAAAGACTTTCAAGTGGCTCAATTCGTGTCGAGTGACGTCATAATTAAGTAAACAAAGATAGCTGCGGGCGTCGTTCGATTTCCTGAAGCTCGAAATATTTGAGGAAAACTTAATCAAAACTCTTTTGTTTATGATAAATACAGATTGATTGTATTGATACAGAAGGCTTTCTGAGAATGAAAGAAACCAAAAGCGGTTAGGTAACAAAATACTAGAGACATCACGCCTATTTTGCCCGAAGGGTTAAGCAGAAATGAACCTGTTGTACACCTACATTTTGCCAGTTGTGTTTTACAATCATACCAGCCTGTTACTGTCCCACTGCAGAACATAGGCCTCTTCTCATACAGAGAGGGCACGAGCATAGTCACTTGCTCAAGGTAAGCTGGCAATATACAAACATAATTTATATACGTGTACCAAAATTCAACGATAAGCGGGGATCAGAGGGTGGTCATGAGTACTCGGGGAAAAATGCAAGAAATAAAAATCCCATTTATTTTTGAGAATTGAAATCGTTCATGATATTTTTAATTACCATGACTACAATTTTAAAATTATTTAAGATTTTTTTTTGTATCGGCAACCTCATTGGCACTCATATCCACCACAACCTTTAAAAATCCCAGAATGCCTGTTGACTTAACACAAATCAATCAAAATTGTGTTTTTCCCTAAAATTTTTAGACATTCTTATTTTCAGTCCACTTTCACACATCGCGGTGTGAAAAAATAGTATGGACACTACGAGGGCATATTTTTTTTCAGTGACGCTATTAACCAAGATTCCAAAATGGTATAATAGTCTAGGAAAACTAGTAACAAAAATTAAATGCGTACTATTGCTAAACAAGAACCAAATTTCATAAATGTGAAGGGCTACAAGAGTAGAGGGAGACCAAAGAAAAGATGGATGGATTGCGTGAAAGATGATATGGCTAGAAAGGAGGTGGCTTTTGAGATGACGGCAAGTAGAGATGTATGGAAAAGAAAACATGCTGCGCCGACCCCAAACAAATTGCGGTAAGGGCAGGAGGATGGTGATATGGCACTTTTTTTTTTAAGTGACGTTAACCGCTAACCTAACCTAACCAAGATTCGAAAATGGTAAAATAGTCTAGGAAAACTAGTCAGAAAAATTAAATGCGTACTATTTCTAAACAAGAACCAAAATTCATAAATTATTGTTGTTAATTGTGCATCATTCCATATTCAATTGACGTGACTCTCGTACTCGATTTTAGGCTTAGCTTTTTGGACTGAATTATATGGTCTGCAAACTGAATTGACCTGGATTTAATTTGGATTGTGATTGTGTTTTGTGAAATGGAATTTTGACGTATGTTGGACTGTTTAGCGATTATCGTGCTGCTACCATATACACTGTTGCATATGCATCTCATTTATGGAGAATTCCGCTTACTTAATATTAAAACTAGTTTTTACGGGCACCTAGTCAGAAGCCCGAAAATCTGACGACCAGCCTTATCAAGGTATCGTGTTGCCCAGTAACTAGGGTGGTCAGATAGGCAGTCGCTTCATGAAAAATACTGGTATTCAGCTGCATCTCGTTTAGACTAGAAGCCGAGCCTAACGTAGTTGGGAAAAAGGCTAGGCAGATGATGAATAGTGAATCTATAATTTCAAGTTGCTTTCATAAGAGAGATCACTTTTATTCATGAGTTTTTTCCGGAACTTGAGTATAAAAACTTTGCAGAATTATCATTAAATTAAATAGCGTAAAGAATTCACGGTAACATTATGTATGGCAGCCTATCTGAATACCAACATACGTTCATGTCGACCCAATTAATTTAAATATTTTGAAATTCATTTTCAACATAATCCGACCCTCATGTCTCTAGGGACCCAATTACACCCGTGAAAGTATAAAAGAGGCCAACGTTGCTAGGAATACTCACAAAATCTTACCTTTTCAGTCAAATCTTTTGTGTTATTTTTCTGTTTCCATCGGTGTCACAAAACATGACTAAGGGCATGTCCTTGTCAAGAGGGTGGGGGATCCCTGGCCTCGTTTGTTTATTTATAAGTTGAGGGATTCCGTATAAATTTAAAAGATAATATATAAGAGAGAGAAACATAAAGAGACCCATCCTTTGTCTAGCCTTACCTAAACTAATAATATAAACATGAAAGATTTGAAAGACTATAACTAACAAATATACCAACATACAAGTATGTTTGTGTATTTGTTAGTAATGGATATACCCAAAAACTATTTATATTAAAAAAAATGCACTTATATAAAGCTACATTATGAGCAAGCAACATAGACTTTTTCAAAACTATGCTTTAAGGAGAAGAAGAAGAAGGTTGTGCATTGCAAATCAGCCAAAACAACCGATTTTATAAGAATACTAGCTGTGCCCGCGACTTTATCCGCGGACCGCGGAATGAAAAAAAATCAAGGATTTTTCATTTTTTACGCAGCACTCTAATATTTTTCTATAACTAAAGTAGCTTACACGTACATGTGAACTATCGGCCAGTGGAAATCCTGTCCAAAATCGGTTCATCCACTTCGGAGATTACTCCAATCAAACAGACAGACAGACTAGAACACAAAAACAATAAAACCTGTTCTTTTGGTATAACTAACGTATAAACTTCCATATACATTTAGAAAATAGCTGTTCTTTTGATATTACAAACAGACACTTCAAAGTTACAGTTAATCTCCCATACGATAAACGTATTCATTTCTATGCAGCTTCGAAGGCTCAACAAAGTACTCACTATATGTACCAATTTAATCATTGATTAAGCAATTAGGTCATTCCAGATGAACGGACAATCGATCCCATACGTCCTGATGCGAGCTATTGCTTTAGTTAAAATAATGTTGCATTTAATTAGTGGACAGCTAACGTTACATGAAATTGTTGCAATCATAAATAATTGTATGAAGTAATTTACTAAATAGGTTTTGTGAAAATTGTGTTCAAATTCTGGGAATATAAACTCACTCGAATTAATGCTCCTAGCATATATGACTTATTCAGTTTCATACAATATTTTTTTATGTTTTATTTGTTTAGTATTGTATCGTTGTGTGCCTGACCCTGTGCTGAATAATTGTTTTTTCTTTCTTTTTTTCTAATTCGATAAATAATCATATCAGTACAGCCGTTTCGTAGAAGTCAGTCAAGTGCAGGGACATGCAAAAATGCAGCAGAATTAATACTAATTCGTCTGCATTTTTTTTTGTCTTTAAAGTAGATAATATACTTCTTTATCTTTATTTATATACATAAACAAAGATAAAGAAGTATATTATCTACCTAGCCTTTTTCCAACTACCAAGGTTCGGCTTCTAGTCTAACCAGACGCAACCGAATACCAGTATTTTATATGCCGCGACTGCCAACCTGACCTCAACTACCCGATTACTGGATGATCACGATACCCCTTAGTAAGACTGGTTGACAGCCTAACGAGCTTCAGACTGTGAAAGATCCACAAACGACAGCAGGTACCGACATTTAACCCTAAAAATGCTTAAAAAAACCCTCTCAATTCAAACAACCGCTCTTGAGAAAAATAATTTTGCCGACAGTGAAATAACTTTTCTATTATTTCTATGTCGTGAAAATTTACGAAACCTTGCCTAAAACGAGTTACGCTTTAATTCAAAATGTTTCCTCATTTTTCCGAATCAACTAATTAGAAAAGGTTATTGAAAGAAACCCCGTTAATTTTCGGCCGAATTAATCATAAAGTTGATTAGACTCGGAGGGAATCAAGTCACACCCCGATGAGATTAACCTTTTTCCTGCTCAGAATGGAAGGATGGGTATTAATCGATTCGATTTCTGAGATAGTACTAGAATACAGAGATTTATAATGATTAAAAGATGAACAGCACATTGTTTCATATGTAACAATCTTTATCTCTCTCTCTCTCTCTCTCTCTTTGTGGTCGGTCCCTCATAACTGAGGATCTTGGTCAGCATTAGGGTTGCACCTGCCGCGGATGATCTGCCTCCACCGGTTTCTGTAGAGTGCGTCTCTTGCAACCATGTAGAATTTACTGCTATATTATTATTATTATTTATTTTATACTAAACAATAGGCTGTTTGGAAAAGACTGCTGTGTTGTATAACATACATAACATCACTCCTTTATTCCTGTTAGTGTAATGGAACGCATCGTACGATCTTTCAAGAGCAATATCTGACTTAATATATTAATCAGTATCGCTTGCCACCACGGGACCAACCTGGAATATTTATTAATATAGATTTAAAAGTGTGAGATATTATATATGTCGGAAGCACATGGAAACACATCGTCGTCAGGATGATAATAATATATAATGATAGTCACAACGTATGTACGAGGTATGTTTTCAAATAAAGTCATTAATGAGTAATAACGTAAGAAAAAAAAATCTATAGGCAAGGTCACGACTTGTCAAGCAGTACATATTATTACTGTAGCAATCGCCACTGTGTGAGTTTTTGATTATGATGTAGATAACGAATTATAATAATGAACAAGCAAGATAGTGTGAGATCCATTCATTGTGAAAATTTGGAAAGAGACAAAAAACCCAGTAGGTATCTCCTCCCAAGGTCCGCTTCAGCACAAACATTTATAATGAAACTATATACTCATCTCCAACACGCAGCTAGCGCTAATTGGGTCCTTATTGGTGTGACACATGATATTATATCAGGCTAATGTTTACTGACATAATTCTACCACGCACAAGCTTCCTTGCCTTCCTAAGAAAATACGGTGCTATTCATCGTGATAAATTACTACGCAGTTATAACCGTGTATAACTCCTAATTTTCCGCAAGTAAGCAGAACTTATCACCCATCTAATTAGTGTGTGGGAACGAATTCTTGACGTTGGTAATATTTTCTTGTAAGAACTGAGGATTTTTCGTAATATTTTGGCCTGAAAAACGAAAGATCCTTTCATATAACTGTAGATTTATTTATTTAATACTTCAGGCGCATTAATGTTAAGAAGCAGAGTTAATGCCATTGACATTTTCTTGGGTGATGTAAAGACAAATAGTAAATAAATAATGCTGGACAATACACACAGCATCATCTAGCCCCAAGCTAAGCAGAGCTTGTGTTATGGGTACTAGATGACTGATATACTTAATACAATACATTACATAGATAGATATTTTTTTATAATACATAGCAAACACCCAGAACACCTGGAACAAATCTTTGTAGATCGTACAAACATTTGTCCCAAGGCGGGAATCGAACCCACCACCTCCTGCGTCGCAGGCAGACCTTCGCCCGCTGCGCCACATTGGTCGTGTATAATAGTGGTAGGTGAAATATCGAAAATAGAATGATACAAATCATCATCACCTGCCCATCCTTTTCCCTACTATCTTGGGGTCGTCTACAAAAATATGTAAATTTAAATTTATTTGCAGATTAAATTTTGTTGAAGGTGACCAAAGAGTTATGAATTTTTGTTGCTTCGGAACTTTTGAAAATACACATTTTATTTATTGTCAGACGTGGCTTGAAACTAGAGCACGGTTACAATAATAAGAATTCTGCAAGCGTTTGTATGCCTTATATACGTTATATCAAAGTGAAATTTTGAAAAACAATCTTAACGTTCCTTAATTATAACATAGTCATGGTTTACTTACGTTTAATCACCAATTCCATTTATTTTCATCAATGAGTTACTACATAAAAATAGTTAATTATAAATCATTTAATCCTTATCATCGTCCTGCCCTTATTACAATTTATTTGGGGTCGACGCAGCAAGTCTTCATCTTCCGTATCTTTTTGCCGTCTCTTCAAAACTCACTTCTCTCCCACCCATATCATCTTTCACACAATCCAGCCATCGTTTCTTTGATCTAAACTCTTATAACCATCCACATTCACTCTCAAAAGTTTCGTAACGACATATTCCTCATTCCTCCTCATCAATCACTCGTTACAGGACAATGAAAGCTGTCCTCACCAAATTTCCGAAAAACAAAATCCCTGAAATCATTTTCCCAAAACCTTATCTCGCAAATGTAGCAAAAATGTCTAACATTGAAATACTGGCGTGACAAAAACTCTGTCGTATTCCATTAGTACCCATTTGGTTCCATTAGAGTATTGGCAGACTGTTATCAAGTCTATAGAAGCCCTTAATGGATGTCAATTAATATGGGCGAAAAGTAGTTTGAATGGTAAAATGTTATATAGGGACTATAGGGATATTGCAAGACGATAACAGAATTCAGAATATATCAATCAATGTTTTAAAGTGTACACTGTGTCTAACTTTTTACTTTTTTTTATTATTTATCATATTATCATTCTTTATTTAAAAAAAATTGAGTTGAAAGGAAAAATAAATTCTTGCCCGCGCATTTATGTACACCCCCATTTTTTTTTATTAAATATATTTTTATACAGTAGCCGGTATTTAATTTGAACACTGATCCTTTATTACTTTAAGTGATTTTAGACACAACCAAGCCCCACCGCTACACCGAGAGCTCATAAATGCTGGCAACTATGTTAGCTTAATAATATTTAGCCGAGTTATTTCTTACATTGGCATCATTGAAAGTGAAGCCTTAACGTCAAGTGTCACTTTTGATGTCTATCGACATCAATGTGACAACTGTCAAGACTTGCCAGCCATATTGAAATGAGTAATTCATTCGAAACTCAAAAGTCGAACTGTACGGATTAAATCTAAATATTTCTGAGCAATTCGTATTTTATTTGAGTGAACCTGCACTGATCCTTCAACAATAATTCACGCAACACATGCAATAAGTGGTGAGCCTATTGCCATCAACTGGGCACAAATCCAGGCTTTTTTTTTTCTTAATATTTAATTTTATCTTACAATATTTTGTCACGCCAAACTTGGCAGTTTGATGGCGAGAAGCGCTCGTATGATATTCACAAAAACTAAAATGAAACTATACATTACTATCTTAACATTAACATTTTAGATGTAGACTTAAATTAACCAGCCGGTCATCCTAGTTCAAAACTCAATATTCACTCATTAGTAAACAATGAATTCCGGTCCAATATACCCGACGACGCATCTTCGTTCTTGCTCCACTTGCTACTGATAAATCCCAGAAAGAAGATCCCCATAACACATTATCCGATCAGGGAATCGTATCGTCACGGCTTATTAATTTATTTTATTACTTAAATACTACTGTTCTTATTGGTGATGTTCTTCAAAAAGGTCAGGAGCGTAGTATTCACAACCATACCAGATGTTTCTTTCTTTTTTAAAAACGTTGCCTCACACTAGGAATTTCTCCTGTTTCATGGGTGCGTTCACAAACATTTAAAGTCACATACACAAACAGCCAGACCCGGAAAGACTGCCTGTAGGTCATACATATATTTGTTCCGTGCGGGGATCGAACCCACAACACGCGGCGCAGCAGCCGATGGCTCAACCACTGGGCCCACCGTGTCTTCAACGTTTGAACGTAAACGAAGCAAAAGGAGTATGTAAGGATCGCAGCAGTTGGCGTTCTGTGGTTTCTGCGTTATCTTATGGGAAAAACACGTCAGTTTATGTATGTATGTATGTAGTTAAATATGAACTGAACATGTCCCTTGTTTAACTAACCACACAGTATATACGGAACCAAAATACAGTGGCCAGTTCACGTAGGTCGGCAAATAACGCCATTTGTCGATTGGTCGACATAACTTTGTTTGCATAGTTTTATTGTACTCGGCTGAATTGAAGTGAGCAATGAAGTGAATGACCAAATTCAGTTACTGAATGAGTGAATGACTTCTGTCTACCTTTTAATATCGCCATAATTACTGATCAAGGACTTTCCTTACCATTGGTAAAGGTAAATGTAAGATGTGTGGTGTTACGCGAATATATAGAATAAGAAATGAGTATGTAAGAGGAAGTCTGATGTTGAAGGTGTGTGGAAATCGGTTGTTATGGTATGGGATTGTGATGCGGAGGAATGAGGACCATGGCGTGGGGAAAGTTTTGAGTATGAATGTGGAGGGTAACGAGAGTAGAGGGAGACCAAAGAAAAAATGGATGGATTGTGTTAAAGATGATACAGCTAGAAAGGACGTGAATTTTGAGAGATGTTTGGAAAGACAAGACATACTGCGTCGACCCCAAATACATTGGGATATGGTGGTAAAGGCAAATTGGTAGCCATCATTGCTAGCCACACATACTTATGATTCGATGACATCAATTAAATTATAATAAAACCCTAAATAAACACAATTTTTTGAGTAGGTATAGGTTTAGGTTTTTAATTTAGCACGAATATCATAAAAATTGTGTTTTCCTGTTATCTAATTTTTTATTGAATGAAACTTTTCGTATCATAATAGATACAAGAGGTAACTTGACTGTCGCATTATTTTGTGTGTGGAAAACAAAAAACACAAGAGGCGTGATAAACTTATAAAGTACATATGAATTGAAAAACTCACATTGGTACTTGCCCAGGTTTGAACCCACAACCTCGTGCACAAGAGGCGAGGCCTAAACCACTGGACCATCATGACATTACTACATGACACAACTAAACCAGCCATTGACAAATGATTGGCTATCGGTAACAATTTATTATGACGTCACTCAGGTTCATTAGTCTGGTCTAAGGTTAATTACAAAGGTTCAATATTTATAGGTTTTATACCACCATTTGTTTACTTACGTGCCTACTTTATTAGTCTTATGTATGTATTAGCCATTTATTTAAGACTGGCTGTGCCCGCGACTTCGTGCGTGGGATTTAACAAAGTTCCAAAGGTTTTATTTCGACGACCGTTGTGGCGCGGCGGGCGAAGGTCCGCCTGCGACGCAAGAGGTTGCGCGTTCGATTCCCGCCTTGGGACAAATGTTTGTACGATCTACAAATATTTGTTCCGGGTGTTCTGGGTATTTGCTATGTATAATAAAAATATCTATCTATGTAATGTATTGTATTAAGTATATCAGTCATCTAGTACCCATAACACAAGCAATGCTTACCTTGGGGCTAGATGATGCTGTGTGGATTGTCCAGCATTATATTATTCCTTTATTTTTTCTTTATACATACAAATTATATTTTTAAATATTTCAGTATAAAAAAAATAAAAAATATTTAAAAATATAAAAAATAGTACCCCACCGGCATCGGGAACAGGGTCCAAGCTACCGGTGGTCAGGGCTCTTGAGAGAGGAACCTCCTTACAATGCGCGCCGTGTCCAAGAGTACTGCTTTCTGGATCAAACCCTTGATCCAACTGCCTAACGAGAGCCTCTTTAGGTGTTGATCGAGGCTCTTGGCTATTATGCCATTGGCCGTCACGATTATCGGCACAATGACTGCTGTATTCACATCCCACATGTCGACAACCTCGCGAGCCAGATCAAGATACTTCATCTGTTTTTCTTTCTCAGCCTTCACGAGGTTCTCGTCATGTGGAACCGTAATATCAATAATCATTGTGCGACGTTCTGATCGATCTATCACCACTATGTCAGGCTTATTGGCAACAATAGTCCTGTCAGTGATGATAGATCGATCCCAATATAATGTGATGCTGCCATTTTCAAGAACTGGGTCGGGCACATACTTATAGTACGGTACTTCTAAGTCCACAAGGTTATACTTCAGAGCAAGTTGCTGATGGATTATCCTGGCAACAAGGTTGTGTCTATGCAAATAGTCTCCGTTAGCTAGACGAGAACAACCAGAAATAATGTGACGGATTGATTCTCCGGGTCGGTGGCATGCCCGACAGATGTCAACCGTTCCGTCCTTCACAATGTATTTCCGGTAGTTATTCGTCATGATAACTTCATCCATAATCGCACAGACAAAACCTTCGGTTTCTCCGAAGAGGTCACCGAAGCGCAGCCAGGATATGGACGCTACCAAGTCTACATCAGGTCCATGTAGAACCCTATAAAAGCGCCCATTATTATTATTATTATTGTTTATGTGCGGAACCTTTATTGAGTGTTAGTTACTCCTTATAACATTAGCTATCTGCCAGTGGAAGTCCGTCAAAATCAGTCCAACCACTTCGGTGATTAACAAAAACAAACAAACATACAGTCAGACTATTTTAAAAACTTTTTTTTTGTATAACTACCGTAAGTATATACTTTCATGTGCATTTAGTAAAAAGCTGTAATTTTAACATTACAAACAGACATTTCAAATTTATTTATTTTATATACATATAGATAATGGCATCAATAAATCTCTCTTGCAGGTAAGTTCTTTATGTGTTCTTTCCAGGTATTTTATTTCCATTCTGTAAATGGTAATGGATTTTGTAAAAGGTATGGGTGTGTACTGAATACATTAGCGTCAGGTTAAGTAATGTTACATTACAGTATTAAGCCAGTAGACCACCATAGGAAATGTTTTTGTTTTCCTTTTAACGTCGATCTGCTTAACATTTCAAGTTAAATAGCAGTAAGAAATACGGGAGTTAAGTACTACTTTTTCTTAACAATAATCCGTTCAACGTTTTATACAACACCGGTGCCTACGAAATACGCTGTTGTTTTCGCTTAAAATACAACATGAGATTATTATTTCATTATCATGCCTAGCCTTTTCACACATTGTAAAAACCATTTATTTTTAAATTATTTATTATTGTTTTAATTACTTCATCATCTGCTTAGCCTTTTCCCAACTATGTTGGGGTCGACTTCCAGTCTAACCGGATGCAGCTGAATGCCAGTATTTTACATAGAGTGACTGCCTATCTGACCTCCGCAACCCAGTTACTGGGCGATACCTCTTAGTAAGACTGGCTGTCAGACTTTCGTTACGGGTAGTCAGAAACTACCCGTAACGACTGTCACAGATCTACAAATGACAGCCGTGACCTACAGCTTAACGTGCTTTCCCAGGCACGGAGGAGTCTCGATATGTTACGGACGGCCACCCAACCACAGACTGACCTCGGCAAGCGTAGCTTAACTTTCGATCAACCCGTGCGTCAGTTTTTATTTAGCCACGAACTCCTCTTATTTTTTAAATAGGAATAATACAAAAATTATGAATTGAACCAAATTCAAATTCTCCACATTCAATTAAATTCATGTTCTTATATTCAAATAATTTCTGTTCGCGTTTTTACCATAAGTACCTATTGCTGGAATCAAATGTAACAGCTAACAATTTAGGAGCCATTATTATTAAGTGGCAGTGGGCAGATTACATTGCTCGCAGGTCCGATGGCCGTTGGAGCTAAAGGGTTCTCGTGTGGCAACTGGGTGGGACCCAGCAACGTGGGTAGGCCCCCGACAAGTTTGACCGACTATCTGGTGAAGATCACAAGAAGCCGACGAACGAGGGCATTACAGAACCGATCTTTGTAGTAATCTTTGGCGAGTCTTATGTTGTCGTCTTTTCGCTGATGTGTGAATATTAATGTTAAGTTTAATCCGTGGTGCTAGGCAACTGGGTTTAACTTAGTTGTAAACGTATCTTTGTATCTATTGGTATCGTTCAGTTCTGTCTCCTGCTTAATTTGGAGGGAATTGGAAATCATGTATCGTCCGCTGTTCTTTTCAGATTAATTTCGTTGTAGGGTCCAAGACGGTTGAATCGATTCTCCGGACTCGCTTCATTGACTCGAAGCTTTTCTGGTGATAGTCATTGATGATTCTACTTTCAAGAGTATCACTAGTTGGGAATAATACGGCGGGTTTATCCGGAGAAATAAAAAAGGGACCCGGTATCGTAAAACTCTATTTATCTACGAATCGTATCTACGCATTATCACTCATATGACCGCTGTAAGCGCAGTGTTACCTCGCTGATCGATCAACTCACTCGCTTCTCACTTAGCTTCGAGCATTCTTAATCGAATGTGACGTCAAAGTTAATTAGTAAATTTGGTTTTCATCATCCCCAATACTGTTAATTAAATTGTTAGTAACCTCAGACCGCGTACTTGGCAACTTATGCAAATGATAGTTATTAATATTAAGTTCACAATATGTGGCTAAGTTAGCTCGTAATACGTCACTGTGAGTAAGAGGCAAAGTTCGAGAAACTTCGTCGGCTTAGAAGTTAATTTTAAGTTACGCTGATTGTTTTTGGCCTGTGACTTTTGAAAGGTTAAGGAGGCTTCGAATTAAGTCGGCTTTGATTTTAACTTAGAAATAACATGTACTTTTATTTATAACTTTCTTTATAATTAAGAAACCTAAGGTTCCAGCTTACGTATACGTAGCATCACGCCTGTGTTCTCCGACGGGTTAGGCAGAGGTACAAGTGCCTTTAGTACCTAGGTACACTATAATTTCGCCAGTTATGTTTGAGTCCCATGTACTTAATAGGAGCCTTTTTTCAGCAACCGGGCACAAATACAGACTCCGGGCTGCAGCACTATGTCCGACCGAAAATCGAACACAGGACCTCATGCCCTGCAGTATCGCTTGCAAACACTGGACCAATGAGGCTGGCAACATACCTACTATATATAGATATATAGGTAGTTTTAAACTTATTTAATACAAGCCGCGACTTCATCCACGTGCAATTTAACAAAATTTAAAGGATTTTATATTGAGCGGAACCCTAATTCTCGTTACTAAACAAGCCATTGACAAATGATTGGCTATCGGTAACAATTTATTATGACGTCACTCAGGTTCATTGTCTGGTCTAAGGTTAATTACAAAGGTTCAATATTTATAGGTTTTATACCACCATTTGTTTGCTTACGTGCCTACTTTATTAGTCTTATGTGTGTGTTAGCCATTTATTTAAGACTGTCAGTGACCGCGACTTCGCTTGCGTGGGATTTAACAAAGATTGAAGGGTCTTATGCCAGTGAAAATCTCGTCAAAATCGGTCCAGCTGTTTTGGAGATTACCTCAAACAGACAGACTGGCACACAACATTTTTTCAATTTAGTTTTTGGGTATACTTCTCCTTACCAGGAAGAAGCTGTTATTTGGACAAAATAACGGCTTATAAATGATGGACTTCTGAGGTAACAAAAAATAAAAGAAAATACAACTGAATTCAGACCCTCCGCCCTTATATGAAGTGGATGGAAAATAGCTGACACTGTCTTTCCCATCGTAAAAATACACTCTCTTTAATTGACACTTACTTTTAAGGAAACAGCTGATAAGTGCCTTTCATCTATTATTTTCTCCTTTATTTTATGAAACAGTATAAAAGGATGTCTTTGTATTAGAACGGACGAACCAATTGAACGATAGAATCAATAAAGGAGTCTTTTTTACCGAGTGTTTGCCGAGAACTCAAACAGACTTGAAAGTGGCACAAAATTAACACCGCGTTTTCCTCCCTGTTTCTGTACTAGCAATTGGGTGGTTGCAAATACTTTTAACTGTAACTTAACGTACATAAACTCACGCCTTTTCCCATGGGGGTAGGCAAAACTACAGAACGTCACCTGCTACGATCCATACATACTCCTTTTGTTTCGTTTACGTTCATACATCTGGTCATACACGTACGCCGGTTGCGAGTACTACGCACCTGACCTTTTTCTAGAACATCACCAATAAGGTCAGTGTATGTCCTTCTAGGGCATAAGATTACGCCTGTATTCCCCGAAGGGAAGAGCAGACTGACTTAAGACCTCGTTCAGTTTAAAATTGTATGCAAATTAATAACAGATGTAAAGGTACTTATAACAATTACAACTCTTTATTTTTTACCTCTGTTGACATGCCGTGTTAAAAATTTTGTGGATTTTGTGCTTCTTGTCCTGGTTGGCGGGTTTAAGAAATAGCAACCCTTCTCGTAAAGAACGTTAAGCTGTTAGCCCACGCTCTTCTATGTTAATAGATTAACTTTAAAAAAAAAACCGCTGTTGACAAGTCCGAGTATTAATCTCCAAAATCCAGGGATTTTGTGCTTCTTGTCCGGGTTGGTGAGTTTTGGAGATGGCAACCCTTTTCGAAAAGCACGTAAAGTTGTTTGTCCACGCTGATCTTTGACAGCCGTTACAATTAGTTGGAAGCCCGAGAGTCCATTTTACAATGTGTAGAGACTTCCAAATTTCAATAATCATTATTAAATTCTTTCATATCTTTTGCCATGACTGTCCTAGAAATAACTTGAACAGTTACTTAAACAAGGAATTACTTAAACTAGCACGTATTGTCTATGCCTTAACTCATTGGTTATTGCTTGTTAGTCATTCCACATTCAATTACGATAGTAATAATAAGGTAATTATCATAATTAATTACGAGTCTGATCTGTAACCTAACCAGGTTAAACTAATTAAATCAAGTATCAGACTCCGTAAGTATCAGAGATTTTACCAAATCTAATGATCTAACCAAGGCAAACTAAGAAAAAAAATAGTTTTTTTTATCCGTCCGGTAGATTATTTCAAAACATTGGACACGTTTTTTTTCTTTTTTTAAGTAATCAACGGATTACATCAATATATTGAGTTAAAATGCATCTTTTATTCGTTATATCTTAATTATTTTTTTTATTAATATGATAAAGCAATAAATACGTGTCCAATATTTTTTTATTATCTAACTGACGGAATAAATATAATTCCATATTTTTACCCAGGCTTCACCCCTACTTAGTACACAGTGATAAAGATGTATACATTACATAGAACTAGAGCCAGGAGACTCTGCCTAACGAAGAACATTAATTTAGTTTTTACTAAAAGTCATAATAGATAAGTATTTGTAAGCAATAACGTAAAATTAGGCTTGTATCCCCCGAAGCGTTTAGACAGGGATGTAATTATAGTACTTTCGAATTTCTCCGGTTATATTCTCATGTATGTACCTAGTCTAAATAAATGAGGCAGTTTATGTACATCTAAAGTTGTATAATCGTATCGTAATCATATCGTTGTCTAGCTAATGGCTAAATAAATACAGCCGCACGTGGTGATCGAAGGTTACGCTTGCCGAGGTGAGACTGAGGTGGTAAAATATCGAGATTCCTCCGTGCCTCGGAAAGCATGTTAAACTGTTTGTTGCGGCTGTCGTTTGTAATTCTTTGTCAGTCGTTACGGGTAATCAGAAGCCCGAAAGTCTGACAACCAGTCTTACCAAGGGATATTATGTTGCCCAGTGACTTGGTTGTGGAGGTCAGATAGGCAGTCGCTCCACGAAAAATACTGATATTCAGCTGTATCCGGTTAGACTGGAAGCTGACCCCAACATAGTTGGGAAAAGGCCAGGCAGATGATGATAAAGTTGTATAATTTCATTGGTTATTTTTAGTCTGAGGCCGTGAGAGTAAATAAGCTATAGAAAGTAATTTTATCTGAATTTGATACTGAGGACGATGCTGATTGATTGTGATTTGCTAGCAAATATAGAGCAAACTTGCAGTATATTGCAAGTGCAACAGCCGAGTCAGGCAAACTGTAATTGAGTTTAATATCTGGATTTTGTTAATAGTAGACTGGGATCTGGATTTGTGTCCATCGGTGGAAATAGTCTCACTTCTTATTACATAGGACTCAAACATAATTAAATAAAAATAAATAATAAATATTGCTGGACAATCCACACAGCATCATCTAGCCCTAAGCTAAGCAGAGCTTGTGTTATGGGTACTAGATGACTGATATACTTAATACAGTACATTACATTATATAGATATTTTTATTATACAAAGGAAATACCCAGAACACCCGGAACAAATATTTGTAGATCGTACAAACATTTGTCCCAAGGCGGGAATCGAACCCGCAACCTCTTGCGTCGCAGGCGGACCTTCGCCCGCCGCGCCACATCGGTCGTCAAAATTGGCGAAAGTGGGTGCATCATTGGTACAACTTTGCCTAACCCTTCGAGGAAGAGAAGCGTGATGTTGTGTTATGTTATGATGTAGATAGGTGAACTCATAAATGAGTTTGGTAAGTGCCGTAGGGTTAACACGAGTAAGAGTCTATTTCGTATTCAAATGAAATTCCTTTAAGGACCCTTTGTTGTATAGATATTATTTGCTTCAGTTAAGGGAAGTTCAGAATACGTCATAATATTTCGCTATAGGTAGAGTTATTTATGTACTTACACTGATTTCATACAGCGAAAGAATAAAGTGGATATGCCTCAAATCCCGGGATTAATTATAAAGAGCAGAAAAATTCCGTGATTTATTAAATAAAAAAATAATTTACTTTTACACAATTTAAACTGACATCGGATGTCCGAATGTCTTATATATCTCTGAGGAATTTATTATTATTTATTTGTTATATTGTTGGCCACACGGGATTGTACTATAAATCCCGGGAAATCCCGGGAAGATCCATATTAATATTAACATTTCGATGCAAGTACATAAATAACTCTACCTAATTTCGACCTCTGGTCATAAGCTACGAGATTATATACCATGAGCTCAATATGATTAAGGAGACCCCAGAGTCGTTTTTTATTTTCCGTTTTTTTTTTACTTTACAGTGCTAAATATGCTAGTATCTGTAATCATAAATTATATCTAACCCAATGAGATTTTCAACTAAATATAAACAAAGCACTTGTATCATTAAAGATAGAAACCAAATCATGATGCAACGAATTCATAAGAAATCATGATTTTTTACAGTTCAAAGTAAAAAAAAAAACAAACGAACAATATGTCACTGTGGGGGGTTCTAGAATTATTTACTGAATACTGAACTCATCGTATCTGTTTGTGCGTCGATGTGTTTTCGACTATATTATAGTGTAGTCCAACCTGCCATTTACTTTAAAAAAATATATATTCTCAAGGAAATACAACTTGCAAGGTACTCTCGTGGCAGTGCCCACGCCTCCACGCGTTCGAAATTTAATATTCCAAGGATATGAAAATCACTGGAAAGTTATTCACTTATTTATTTATTAAAACCTTTTGCAGAAATAAAAATAACCGAACAAAGGTGGAATTAATGCCTGAGGTATGTTCTACCTGTCTGTCAGCTTAGTAAAAAATAACTTGAAAATAAGTTTACGTAAAATCCATGATTAAATACATACATATAGATATATTATAACCGATAAAATACGAAATCATAAAAGATAAAAAGTATGATGTTGAGAAAAATGAAAGCTATAAATGAACTCTGAGATAAATATGCCAATTTATTGCGAATATGTTCACGAGCCTTTACTTGAAATGTAAGCCGTCTGGTTGCCATTAAGTTAAATGGATTTGAATTTTATAATAGTTATGAGCGACCATCCAACTTTTTTCATTCCAATTTTAAAACCGACTACAGATTAAGCTAATAAAATGGAATGGCCAAACCGCTGAACAACAACATTTTCACGCAGAGTTAACACAAAAACAAACATTATCGTTACGTAAATTGGTTTGATAACCACTTTTCATATCAGTATAGTCCCGCGTGAGCTAAAAATATCACTATTTTCACCACTAAAAACTTTTGCACTTTACTGGTTAGTGTAATTATGACGAATACATGTGTACACACATGTATACATAGCACATCAAGCTACTCCAATGTGTCAAATTTCCTTTGATAGTTTTTCAACTTTATAGCAAAAGAAATAAGGTTCATGTTCAATTGGGAAAATTTGACAGTTTGAGATAGCTTGATGTGCTGGCGTCTGTACACCTGCACATAATAATTTTCAGTGACATGGTAACCGGGACGCATGATGAAAATTTGATTAAGTTTAACATTTTTAAGTTAAACCACGTCCATCAATATTATTTAACGAAGTCATAAATTTTGACGTGGGAGATATTCTTTAGGTATATACTATTATAAAAATATCGAATTTCAATGTTTTTCAAATTAATATTATGAATCGTATAGGTACCTAATTGGAATAAAAGACTGCGATATTGTGTGGAAATCGGTTGTCATGGTTTGGTCAATGTGATGCGAAAGAGTGAGGATCATGTTATGAGGAAAGTTTTGAGTATGAATGTCGAGGTTTATAAGAGTAGAGGGATACCAAAGAAACGATGAACAGAGTGTGAAAGATGATATGGCTAAGGAGGAGGCGGCTTTTGAGATGACGGCTAAATAAAAATGTACGGAGGAAGAAGACATGCTGCATCGACCCCAAACAAATTGGGATGGTAGAATGGAGGGCAGGTTTGAAAAAAAATCCCTAGCTTTGAAATATACTTATCCTACGCAAAGTGCACTATAGATAGATAGATAGATTTATTTATTTACTTAGAATGTAGGTAATTATTACAATTAGGCGTAACAATATCCTTGATCCCTATACATTCTGCCTCATGGCATGCAAAATTTTATTTACTTATGCTACAATTATTCTTTATTATATATTATTATATATTATATACGGTGGACCGACGACCTGGTGAAAGTCGCGGGAAGGGCATGGATGCGGAAGGCGCAGGACCGGTCGTTGTGGAAATCCTTGGGGGAGGCCTTTGTCCAGCAGTGGACGTCTTTCGGCTGAAATGATGATGATGATGATATATTATTAGAGTAAAAGTAATCGAAAAATTAGCGAAAAACAAATGCTGGCTTATACACAATGAATGACATGTCTTTGAGTTATCTATGCTATCGAGCTGAGGAATCCTTCATGTAATGATATAGGACGACACGGTTGGCGCAGTGGTTGAGCCATCGGCTGCTGCGCCGCGTGTTGTGGGTTCGATCCCCGCACGGAACAAATATTTGTATGACCTACAGGTAGTTGTTCCGGGTCTGGCTGTTTGTGTATGTGAGTTTAATGTTTGTAAACGCACCCACGATACAGGAGAAATTCCTAGTGTGGGGCAACGTTTTTCAAAAAAAAAAAAAAAATTTGTTTCAAAACTCTTTGAATTGTGATAGAATGTCTGTTACGCGATCAGTTTGCCAGCCCAGTCACTATTTCACTGTACAACGTTCGACAGCTGAAATTTTAAACCGAATTGAATTTTAAATGTCCACCAGTTACAGTGGTAAATTGAGACGGGCAGCTTGTTTCAGGTCCAAAAATAGTGGTAGTGTTCTCCGACATTTTAGAAAAACGTAAATCTATTTGTCTTTACAACTGCACCGCTAACGATTTGAATGGTTAATTTTTCACATCATCTTTATGCCTGTATTCCCTAAAGGGTTGGGTAGAAGTGCACTTGTAGTACACCAACATTTTGCCAGTTATGTTTAAGTTCCATGTAATAGGGAGCGAGCCTATTGCCAACAACTGGGGCACTTCCAAATCCAGATTTCAGGGTGAAATTCCTGATCGAAAAGTCCTATATCACTCTCTACTTTTGATACTCAAATATTATATAATCCATGATCATCTATCTAGCCTTTTCCCAATTACGTTGGTTAACCGAATGCAGCTGAATACCAGTATTTTACATGGAGCGACTGCCTATCTGACCTCCACAACCCAGTAACTGGGCAACACGATACCCCTTAGTAATACTGGTTGTCAGACTGTTGGGCTTCTGACTACCCGTGACCACTGTCAAAGATCTACAAATGAAAGCTAATGAATAATAAATAATATATTTGAGTGATAATTAAATAATTATGACATTTATTGAGTTTTGTTTTGTTTTTTTTTTTATAATGTGGGTGTACTATAGGTACGCCTCTGCCTTAAGGACCTGCTATTAATTCATTCCTCATTCCACCTCGTAGCATAACTAACGCTCTATCCACCTCACCCAAGATCTGTTTTTATCTATCTACCTATGTTACACAAATAATAAATGATTTTATTTGATTTACTTTTTAAAACAAACGAATAAAACTGTCCTTTTAAAAATAGAGTGTCACGTTCTCCACGATATCTATATTTCGCAGCAATACAATAATGCCAGTACTCACAACAGGGAACACATTTATCTGTCTGCCTGTCTACTTATATCTCGAATATTGTTGTGAAAAGCTTTTTAAGGGGTATTTTTTAAATGAACGACTACTTTTATAGTGAGATATTTTTATGTTGCCGTTTTATGTTGTTTATGTGTGACGACCTATGTGGCGCAGCGGGTCCGCCTGCGACGAAGGAGGTTGGGGGTTCGATTCCCGCCATGGGACAAATGTTTGTACGATCTACAAATATTTGTTTCGGGTGTTCTGGGTATTTACTATGTATAATAAAAAATATCTATGTATGTAATGTATTGTATGAAGTATATCAGTCATCTAGTACCCATAACACAAACTCTGCTTGGCTTGGGGCTAGATGATGCTGTTTGGATTGTCCAACATTATTTATTTACTTATTTATTTATGTCACATGCAAGTATTTATTGTGACTATTAAATGACCAGACGTAACATCACGCCTGTATTTCCAAAAGGCTTAGGCAGAGGTTTACCTTCGAATAGAACACCCACGTAATAGAGGATAAGTTTATTGCCATCAACCGGGCACAAATCCAGGTTCCTATCTGCTACTCAATGAATGGTAAATCCAGATGGATAAATCCTAGAGATATTAATTTTATCCTATTAGATAAAGCACTTTGCCTGTATCGGAAATCGAATCTAGGGCCTTGCTCAGTACTTACACTAACGAGGCAGCCGTATACCTAGTTTTTTTTAGAATTACAATCGGATTTTTATAAGTTTTCATTACTTTCGGCAAAGATTGAATATATCTGATTATGTCCAACAATAAATTGTTCTTGTAGATTTTACTTATTTTCTTAAAAGCTGGAAGAGCGCTAAGGCTGCGGTCTGTGGTATGGAAGACTGGTTTTTCTGGTTCTAGGGACGGGCTGGATCTAATAGATATATGATTAAGGGGACTAATTTAAAAAGTTACTGGCTCAGCGACGCGGGCTGGCTCGGGAAGACATTGAAGGGGTCGTCGCGACGTGCCAGGGCGGCGATGACGGAATGACGGCGTTCTGTGTTTGTGAAAAGTGCTGGTGGCCCTATTGCTCTCCTGGAGGAGAGTGATAGGGTCATCAGGATCTGTTAGTGTGTGTCTAGGTCTACGAACTTTACTGATTCGCGTGGGAGTGTATCGCGCGGCCAATGCCACTAAGGGGTTGGAATGTTTGATAAAACTGTCCATGAAGCGCTTGGTGAGGCGTTTCATGAACTGTTTTACCGTGGGGACTTTGAGATCGACATTTAGTCTCGTTTTGGATACACACAACAGGACATAACCAAAACTTCTTAGTCACAGGCGCCACTTTCAGACTTCCTCTTACATACTCATGTCTTGTTCTATCCATTTTTGTAACACCACACAATCATCACCATCAGAAAAATTAAATAATCATGAAATAACAAATCAAGATTATTATGACGAAAGATAATACAAAATGGCCATTTAATACCTCCACGCTACAATATCTTATACCAACGTCCACGAAAACCGTTAGTTCAGCTTAATAATTATAAAATAAATATAGTTAGGTAAACGCTAGAAAGATAATAAAGCCAACACTAAAAAAGTCCTCAGTTTTTTTTTGTTGTCCTAAGAAATGAAACAGCACCCCACGCTGGACAGTGACACTTATAAATATCCGCTGGAGGAATAAAGCAACAGTACCTAGATGACCGAGCTTTGCTCGGATAAAACGACGTTTTCTAAAAATGAAACCTAGCTAGATCGATTGACCGCCCCCGAAACCCCCTGCATAATAAATTTCATGAAAATCGTTGAAGACGTTTCCGAGATTCAGATTATATACATATATATGTACAATTTTACATACATTTATACAAGATTGCTCGTTTAAAGGTATTAGATACACTTCTCTATCAGATTATTATATTTCCTTACCGTTACAAAACAGTTGGAATAAGGCTAGGCAGGTGATCATGATGATGAAGATGATTGATTCTGTGTCTTTACTGGGGTAGACATTGAACAGCACGTACATTTGGCATCAATAGGCAATAAACTGCCAACTAGCATCAGAAAAATATCATCCTTCTTTCCTAATCCCAATTTATTTACCATCATCGAAATAGTCATCTGCTTTCTTGCCATATCATCTTTCACACAATCAAACCATAGATTAATTTTTGGTCACCGGTGCCATTTTTAGAATTTTTGGCTAATTTCATTTCTTGTTCTATCCATTCGCGTAACACTACAAAATCATCGCCATCGGAAACTATATGAAATAGTAAATTGAGAATTCAAAATTATTACGACGGCAGGTAAGAAAGAAAAGTCTATTTTTAAACCTCTTTGCTAATTCTCTTATACCAACTCCCACATAAAACGTTATTTTCAGCTTAATAATTATTATCGAAGCCAAAAATATCAAATATTTAATAAAATAATTTTCAATAAAATCATCTGTACATTTTCGCGTACCATCTGATATAAAATCTTCCATTAGTTTTAATTAAAACAGACGTCACAAAAGAAATTAAATGCCTCTGTTAGATTTTGTAACGTTTTGTATACGCCGTTTGACGTCTGACGTCACGATGATGTAGGTTATTGATGCCGAGAGTGGAGTCAATTGGAGGATAGGTATTCTTGATTACATTTACGCTCGTGTGCACTTAAGGCCTGTTTCCGCTATAGAGGAATTTGAACAATGTTGTCCATCGTTAGTTTTGTTGACTGTCTAGTGGGTTTACTCAACGCAGGGCAAAAAAATCAACACTCGACGCTCGACGATTCATCACTGTTAAAAAAATTCGTACTCTATATTAAGGCGGCTACTGGAACCTGAGCTATGCTGTGAGACTCTTGTAGCAAGGCATCACACTGAATGGTATCCACCTTGCCCTGTAAAACAATGCTCTGAGGAAAATTGCTAGCAATTTTCTGGGATATACTTTTTTAGGTTTTGTTTTATCTTCACTAACATAATTATTATAGACAAATATCTACTAAAAATATCATTAGAAAACAAAGTTCTGAGTTTTTTTTTTTACAAAAATTTTGACACAACGAGTACCACAGTACAAGTATGTACAGACGCTAGCACATCAAGCTACTCCAAACTGTCAGATTTTCCTAATTGAACATAAAACTTGTTTCTATTGTGATAAAGTTGAAAAACTATCAAATAAATTTGACACATTGGGGTAGCTGGATGTGCTGTGTACAGCAATCGATTTGTTTTGTCAATTTACTGGTCTGAAGTCGGAGATGTCCTTTATACTCCCTGTACTGGTATTTGATCGATCTTTAATTTTTCTTAAGATAGCTATTAGATACTTTTACTGTTAACTATAAGGCTGTGTTCTATTTATAAATACGATTATTTATTTGACAAACTAGGAACCGCGCTTGGGTTCGCCCGACAAAATGAACGCGATGCTTATGGACACGGGGTAAAGCGAAAAACATGTCTACGGTCAATCTATCCTCTCGAGACTAAGTTTTACGACATCTATAAATAACGAACGAATGGTTAACCCTCCAAACTAGGATCAAACTTTTTCTAAAAACACCCGAAAAACGAAAATCATTTCTTTTGTCTATTTGAACCCGGAATTGTTTTATCTTGAAAGTATAATCACACCAAGATTTAGCACAAGTTACAAATTGGCATCATCATTTTTAGGGTTCCATACCTACCCTAAAGAGTGCCAACGGGACCCTATTTCTAAGCCTCTGTCTGTCTACCTCTTAGCGCGCTAGCGGGCTGTATCTCGAGTAACCTCAACAGGTGATCAGTTTGATTTTCAACAGAGTCTCTATATAATAATAAAAATATACTTTTTTTTTTAATTTCCTTACACTACGAGTTGCTCCAGTGATGTGCGCCCTTTTTTTTGAGTAAATACCCCACACTAGGAATTTCTCATGTGTCGTGGGTGCATTTACTAACATTTAAAATCACATGCACAAACAACCAGACCCGGAACTACTACCTGTACGCCATACAAATATTTGTTCCGTGCGGGAATCGAAATTGCGAGACGCAGCGCAGCGGCCAATCGCTCAGCCACTGCACGAAATGTGCGCTAAGTATTAAAATTAAAATTTATATTAAAGCTTCCGAAGAAAACACTTTCCCGATATGGTAGCCCAGAAATGTGATCTTTACGGTGTTTTTTGGTCGACTTTGACTTGTATGATGGAACTCTTCGTGGGCGTAACCGACTTGCGCTTGGCCGTTTTTTTTTCTCGGAATGATAAAAATATCACAGTTCTGAAACAAAAGCGTTGTCCTCGATCTGAATACCATCAAGAAAGTAATAGACTTTTTTATTATAGGGCTCATAAAGTAATAAGTAGTGGCCTCAGGCTGTCTCTGACCCGCCTTTGTACTGGCGTATAATCAATTCACAAAAGAGACCGTCGTACAAAACTTTTTTTTTTCTCTGGCGACAAGTACCTTCTCGTTAAAGTTTGACATAAAAATGTGAAGTCATAAATCTGTGGGTCAAAGTTTTGAATTAAAACATCTTTTTAAAGCTAAGATGGATTTTTGTAAGCTAATTTTGGACAAGTTCTCCAAGACTCATGGACATAAAATTGTATATGCTCCTTACCTACTTTTTAATGAAAATTATTAGGGTAATAACGGAACCCCACTTTCGCATCGCAAATGCTCTGGGAACTTCTTCTAGAAATTCACCTCCGCATCTGTCTGATAAATTGACGGTACGGTTGGCGCAGTGGCTGAGCGATGGACTGCCGCGCCGCGTGTCGTGAGTTCGATTCCCGCACAGAACAAACATTTGTATGGCCTACTGGTAGTTGTTCCGTGTCTGGTTGTTTGTGTATGTGACTTTAAATGTTTTTAAACGCACCCACGATGCAGGAGAAATACCTAGAGTGGGGAAAAGTTAGATACAAGATATTGCTTAGAAATTCTCAAAGCCTCAAAACGGGTTTTCGTGAACGTAGTTTGCAAATATAAATATTTAATGTGAAACATGTAAAGGCGAGCCTTGGGAGCAAAACCAACTCGTATGCCGTGATGGCAAATAGCATGACCATGTCTTCAATTCAATTCAATCATTTTAACTGAAAAGAGTTTTAAAAATTATCATTAATCTTGAAAGGGAATCATTGGTTAGAGAGTTTAAATTTTGACTGCACGGTTGGCGCAGTGGTTGAGCCATCGGCTGATGCGCCGCGTGTTGTGGGTTTGATCCCCGCACGGAACAAATAGCTGTATGGCCTACAGTTAGTTGTTTCAGGTCTGGCTGTTTGTGTATGTGAGTTTAAATGTTTGTAAACGCACCCACGATACAGGAGAAATTCCTAGTGTGGGGCAACGTTTTTTTTTTTAAATAAAAGTAAATAAATATTCTCGACGTTCGGCTAATCCGAATAATTTTAGCAAACCCTATATCAACGATTGCAAAGAGGTTGTGTGGTTTAGTGAAAATATCTACTCAATGATTCTCCTTCTGATAGGTACTCGTACATAGTGAGTAAATATTCGACATTTGTAAATTGTTCATAAGGTACGATGGGGTTGGCATATTCGTATGCATAAAAACCCCCTTTTTGTTAGCAAAGAATTAAAAAAAAAATCTTATGTCATGTCAATCAAAATTATTTCTTTTACTAACACAACTTTTCTTTCTTTTAAGTATTTTAATCCATATTCGATCATTGGTTATCTTTAATTAAATATATTTTAAAACAACCTATTTCGAGGTCAACTTTTACATCCACCGGTTGTCTGACAACCAACTTGTTTTTTTGATCAACCATACTTAGACTTTTTCTTTCAAGACCAGCTCCCGTGGAAGCTTAGACTCTACGCATCCATCTCCACCTTCACCCGCGCCAGCGATATCTGCTCCCCGACCACCCCCGCTTTCGTCTACGTCCCCGTTTCCACTAAGATGATACCCTAATACTTACCTACAATCAAAGAATAGTTGGCAGAGATGATCATGCTTTTGCCAGGCTCGTAACAACAGTATCACCTCACCTCAGGCCTTCGGTACATAGAGGTTATATAGCAGAACGTTATCATAATTGTGCTTAAAATACGTTATTTTAATAATATAATCTATTCTAATAAAATAAAACAAAAGACTTTTGACTAACGCGCTCATCTCTGGAACTGCCAGTCATTTATGAACAGTTAATTTGCACTTGACAGCCCAAATCTTGAGGAAGGTGAGGCTATACAACATCACGCTACGACCCTTAGAAGCAGGTGAACAGCAGGGCACAGCTTGCACCCCAATCTATTACTGTCCCACTGCAGGGCAAAGACCTCTTCTCATACAGAGATGGATATTATCTATCAAAAGAACATCGACATGGATATTTTCTCAACCGGCCTACCGCCCCTAGCCGCTCATAACTTAAAAGTAATAATCTAAGAGGATATGGCCATTGCCATCACGCCCGCAGTTATTGGAAATCGTCAGTTTTAATTGACGATTATTTGGAATCGCCTCCAATATTCTTGTGTTTTTATATCGATAAGTGTCAGGCAGTTTATCAAATACCTCGCCATTTTAGTTTTGAGCTTCTGTTACTTAAGTAAGCAAATTTCCTTCTGACAAAACAAAACTTCTACCTTTTTTATGTCTTTCGCCCTGGAGGGACAGAGGGATCTGTCGGACTCTTACTGACTAAAAACCACCCCGGTGTTCCATCTCACACCTACGCCAAGTCTGCTCTGGGGAGTGAGGGTTTGACTCCCCAGTGACGTATATGAGGGGCGCGCGTGGAACACTACGCGCCGCCACCTTGGGTCCTGATGTATGGGGGGCGATGGACGTCCCCAAGTCCGTCACCCCTAGACCCATTTAGGGGGCAGGAAGAGGGAATGGTCTGCACTCCGCTGACGCCCGGTGTGCTGCGGGCAGGGTGAGAGAAGAAATCTCCATGATAATATCATCACCTAGCCTAGCCTTTTCCCAATGATGTTAGAGTTGGCTTTCATTCTAACCAGATGCAGATGAATACCAGTGTTTTACATGGAGTGAATATATATCTGACTTCCATAACCTTTTTGCTGGGTTGTGGAGGTTTACTGTACTTGAAACGCATATTTTACATTGCCAGTTGGTTTGAAGTAAAAGTATTTTTTTCTCCGTTAAAACAAATTTTCTCCTCGAAAAATAAATTACGTTTTAACACGTTATTAACATGGCCTCATTAAGCTTGTAATTAGCGCACACTCGCCTAAACCAGTTTTTGCAAACTCATTAGTTTGTTATACTTACGTACCCTAGAAGTAATTAATTACGCAAGCAGTGATCAGTCAGGTCATGCGTCGTTAATCCTCTGAATGTATTCCAATATATACTTTGCCAAACAATTCGAATTAAGTGAATAAGGTTTATATTGCAACATCGATAGCTGACTAATAATAATAATAATTCATTTATTTCAGGTCTATAACCCATATACATTTCAACAAATAATAATTTTATAACCGTTAAATTCACACAACACATACACAACACATTCCATTAAAAATTACAAAATAATTACAGAAATTGAAATTAAAATTATAAATCAAATACAAAAATTTTTAAAATGTCAAAAAATATAATAAATTACTAAAATGTCAAAATTTAAATCAATAAAATAAAATACGTACGACACGTTCAAGCGACTAAGCCTGACCACCCAGGGTGCCAAAACTAAGTGTTGCCCCAAAAAAGCAAAATAAGTTTAAGAATCTCTACAAATAAATAATATAATTAAAGTCTATGTTTGAAATGTTAAAATAATAGCTTTTTATTAAATATGAAAGTTTATACAGTAGTTATCGTAAAATAACAATTTTTAAATTTTTCGGCTGTCTGTGAAGGTTGTCGGTTCAAACCTGAGTAATTTTTGAAACGGCTGGACTAATTCCAACGAGACTTCCACTGGCAGATAGGTGAGGTGTTAGAGCTTAGGTTTAGTTAGTTTTATTTGAGAAAAGGAATAAGGGTTCTGCGTCCCCTTAAACTTTGGTCAAATTCCATATGGACGAAGTCGCGGGCGCAGCTAGTTATTTAATTGAATGATGTATAAATATTGATATAATTATTATTTTTTGACATAATATGTTGTATAGCTTCAAGTTCTTCAAACCTATCAGACAGACGTGTTGCTGGGGAGTTTGTTCCTCCACTTCTTCTTCCCAGCAAAAACACTAGGAAGTGGTGAAGGGTGGGCGTTTTGGGGGACTGTCTTATGTAAACGTTTTTGACGTTCAAAAAGTGCTGATTCTCAGCCTAATTTGAATAAAAGAATTTTGATTTTGATAATGTCTTGTAAAAGTTTGAGTAACAAGAGCGAGCACCACGTGATCCCCGCTATGGATAGCCTTTCTCTTTGAACATTCATATTTACATAAAAGGAAGTAATATTTGGTCGCGTTATGCAGAAAAAAATTGAGAATGAAAGACATGCAGAATGCAAGATATCTCATAAATGTTAGCGTTCACATTTACATTTTCCATTAGAACGAGACCTACTCGTTTGGGATTTCATTAAAAAATACCTGATGCTCGAGATTTCATAGCCCCCGTATCGGGGCCCCGGGGTTCCCCGCGCCACCCTTAGTCCATCAAATGTTCAGACTTTCTCAGATCTAAATTTATTTTAAGTTTTTGTTTTTCCGACAAAGTTTTGTTTAGTTTCTACACTGTCACTGATTTTAACCTATTTTCTATCGCTAACCAAAAACATTTTAACCTTTACATGTAAGAATGAAAAGGTTAAAATGTTTGTTGTTGCGAAAAATGGTTTTCGCTACATTCAAAATTATATTAGGTATATTTGGACAAAAAACTTTAGAAGGCGTTTTAAGCTAAGATAATGGATCTTTCATGTTTTTTTCTTTTTATTTTACTTTTTCTTCTAAGAAAAGAAAGTGTTAAAAAAACCTTTTTTATAATCTCTTGTTTTACGAAGTATCCAGTTGTTAAACAATGGTTCATAAGTTTTTACAAGCTTTAATTTAGTTTTACCTGGTGTTTGTCTTCTATCGTATTAATTTTACGCGTTGGTTCAGTTCTTGACGACCAGTTCTTGGCGCGGCGGGTAAAGATCCACCTGCGATTCAGGAGGTTGCGGGTTTGATTCCTGCCTTCGGAGAAATGTTTGTACGATGTACAAAGATTTGTTCCGGGTGTTCTGGGTATTTGCTATGTATAATAAAAAATATCTATATATGTAACGTATTGTATTAAGTATGTCAGTCATCTAGTACCCATAACACAAGCTCTGCTTAGTTCTAAGCTTAATGATGCTGTGTGGATTGTCCAGCATTTTTTTTATTATTATTATTTTAGTTCTAAGGGAAACCAGTATATAAGAGGTACATAAGAAAAATGAGTATATAAAAGGAAGTCTGAAAGTGGCACCTGTAACTGATAAGTTGTGTGGAAATCGGTTGTCATGGTATGGACATGCGATGCGAAGGAATGAGGATCATGTTATGTGGGGAAAATTTGAGAGGACTTTGAGAAGGTTACAAAAGTAGGATTGACCAAAGAAACTATGGATGGGTTGTGTGAAAGATGATATGCTAGGAAGGCGGTTACTTTTGAGATGACTGTAAATAGAAATGTATGGAAGAAGAAGACATGCTGCGCCAATTCCAAACAAATTGGTACAAGGGCAGAAGGATGAGGATTTAGTTCCAAGGGAAAAATATTTTATGGTATGCGTGACCTGATTCCTCATCCACGATTAGCTCCAAAAGGAGGAACTCGTAGCTAAATAAAAACAGCCGCTCGGGTCGATCGAAGGTTAAGCTACGCTTGCCGAGGTCTGTGGATGGGTGACCGTTCGTAACATATCGAGACTCCTCCGTGCCTCGGACAGCACGTTAAACCGTTGGTCCCGGCTGTCATTTGTAGATTTTTGACAGCCGTTACGGGCAGTCAGAAACCCGAAAGTCTGAGAACCAGTCTTACCAAGGGGTATCGTGTTGCCCGGTAACTGGGTTGTGGAGGTCAGATAAGCAGTTGCTCCATGTAAAACACTGATATTCAGCTGTATCTGTTTAGGCTGTAAGCCGACCCCAACATAGTTAAGAAAGTGCTAGGAAGATGATGATGATTGGCTCCAGAAGAAAAATCCCCTAAACGGTCAGCTGCACAGGCACAAAACGTCGTGTGTGCATTTTAATATTATATGATACCACTTTTAAACAAAAAAAACTTGTTTTTACAAACCGGTTTTTAAATTGAGACTTTTGATAAGAACCTCTGATAAGAACTGAACTAACACTTTGAAATAAGGAAAAAATTGCTTCTCTTTGGTTTTCATTTCTACAGCAAGGAAAATTACGTTCCTTTACCGCATTATTAGAAGCTGTCAAGCACAGTTGCCTTTCCTTTTACTTAATCTTGGTAACTCACAGCTCATTATGTCTCGATTACCTGTTATACTACACTAGTAAGCCAGATTGAAGATATAAGCAATATCTATCAAACATACATCACGCTTGTGACTAAATAATGACAACCACACTTGACGATCAACGGTTGAGCTACGCTTGACGAGGATTATCCGTGGATAGGGGACCATCCAAAACCGACCGTGATTTGGAAAAAAAAACGATAAGCCGTTAGTCGTAGTAGTAGTTAATGACAGCCGACTGTCATTTATCGATCTTTGACAGTCGTTGCAGGTATTCTGAAGCCCGTAAGTCTGACGACCAGTAATGGTAAGGTGTATCATGTTACCCAGTATTGACTGGACTGTTACTGTCTATCTGAGCTCCACTACCTGGTTGAGTTGTGGAGGTCAGATAGCCAGTTCACAACCCAGATGGCTTATGAAGCTTAGATAGGCAGTGACAACATCACATTTGGGCAATGGCAAGGCATGACATGTAACCTGCATTTCTCAAAGAGACGCAAAGCTGATTCGTAATGACACACCCTCGGTAGTTCTATTTCCAGGTAATAGGGGCTAAGTCTATTTATTGCCAATGACCGGACACAAATCCAGACTCCAAGCTGGTTGCGTATTGTGAAATGAAAAAAATCTAATAAATCACAAAACCACACTATTCGAATGGCTGATATTTTTATAACTAACTAGCGTGGGCGTATTAAGAGTGAATGTTTTATGTAATAGTGGGAGTTATTCTGCTCATAATTTTCAACTAGTCAGCCTGATAAGATGACTAAATTGTAATTAGTTTATTTTCTCCACAATATTATTCTTAATTGCTACCCTTATTTCTACGGTACGGAGAACCAAAGCTGCCGACATAGCTCAAAGCATTAGCAAAGTTGAAGTGGCAGTGAGCTGGCCATATCTCGCGAAGAACCGACAACCGCAGGGGTAAACGTGTTCTTGAGTGGAGACCGCGACTCGGCAAGCGTAGTGTAGGACGCCCTCTGACCAGGTGGGATGACGATCTGCGAAAGACTGCAGGCAGATGCCTGTATCTTGCATCCTGATGCGGCAAGCTGAAGACAGGGGGCTATGGCGCTCATTAGAAGAGGGCTATGTCCAGCAGTGGACTAGTTTTATAGCCTGATGATGATGATTTCTACGGTGACATATAGGAGGGGAGACTGGTGCTTAAACTAGGCTCAAGGCCTGTATTTCAGGTCACCAAGACTCCAATAATAAATATCTAATACACCAAGAATTACACATAAGTCTTGTCATGTTATTGTAAAATAATTATGAATTAAGTAAGTATAGCTGAACATATAGCACATTAATGTACCTATATATAAACATGCTATGAACCTATGATACACAATAAATGATTTCAAATTATAATTCGAATATGGAGTTCCATCTCAAATATTAATTATAAAGGAATAGTGAATTTTTGGGAGACTCAAAAGGAGAGATGAGTATTTTTTTATATCCCTCCCACGATATAATGGATTACACGTGATTCTTTTTTCCATTTAAATCAGCATTCGAAATGTAATTGCTATCGACTTTGTATTATTAAATCCCGTTTTCAATCGAGTATTCAATGCCGAATTAATCGAAATTTGGTTCCGTTCCGAGTACTGAGTGGGTTGAATTTTTTGATAACTTCTTTCCACATTTTTTTTTATTTATTTAAATGGAGCTTTCGTGGCTTGGTATAAACGCCAGCACACCTAGTTATGACAAACTAACTATCAAATTTTCCCAATTGAAAACGAACCTTTTTCTTTTTTTATATAGATGTAAAACTCAAGTTTTTTTTTTATTAAAACATTCATTTAAAAAAGGAATGTCTCATAAGCAGCCCGGATCCTGGATTTGTGCCCGGTTGATATCAATAGGTTCACCCCCTATTATAAGGGAATTAAAAATCATAACTGGCAAAATGTGGTGCACCTCTGCTCAATCCTTCGGAGAATATAGGCGTAATGTTATAAAAAAAATGAATACAATTGAACATACGTTAAACACTTTCAGATAACATGTTCGGAGTTGAAACTCACATTTCCCTCGCAATATTGAATACTCGAAATATTTCATACGAAATGAATTTCAACGGAATGGTAATGAAAGCTCATTAATGCGTATTATACACAATGGAACGTGGAAGCCAATGTGAAACAATGCAGCGGCATACATGGCCATGGCAATACTTTTGAGGATGCATTTGAGGGTATTAACCAATATTGCCAATCGTAAATAATAAATGATTCCGTAAAACGAGGTGAATATATAGGCAGCGATGCGTTTTAACTTTAGGTGAATGCGTAGTGGTGAGATCATAGGTTTTGTGCAAATTTGCAGCTTGGTATTAGATTGTGTGTTAATAAAAAAAGTGATTTGAGACCATAACAAATATGGACTCCACGAAGTATTCATAATAATTATAAATATTAATACGATTTTTTTATTTTAAATTATGTGATTGAGTTACTATTTCCTGGAATCATGACATTTAAGTAGCATTTGATTAGAGAAAGTTGTTATCGTTAAATTTGATGAAATGTATGTTTAGTACAATCGCGAATAACTTTTTCCTGAGATGCAAATTGCAAATACACAAAGAAAATTTGAATTTCACGGGCTGCCTCTACGCATTTGCCTCAAATAATATTTTTACGTTGTTTCAATTGTATTTATAATTAACAAGGTATCAAAATTGTTAATTTTAATTAAGTAAAACAATAATATTACTTGTTGCTAGAACATTGCAAGAACGATACGACACGAAACCCCTCAAGTAGTCCTTTGCGCCTGAACAAAAAATCTTAGCAAATTACGATTTGACGTTATTTTTTATCTCGACTTAAAAATTATTTTTAAGGGCATTTTGAGCCACGACTTACATTGTTCTTTTCCCTTTTGTTCTTTTATTTTTAGGTTAGACATGTTTATTTCGTTTAAACAACTGCTGATGCCCGTCGATTTAGTAAATATCTTCACGTCGAAACTGGGGTGAGATGAACGTTGAGGATCACCTCAACGTTCATGTGTTTATGTGCTCAACGTGTCACCCAGCTTAAGTAAGACACACATCAGTGTGTCTTACTTAAGCTGGGTGACACTGCGAGCTCACTTCACCTAAGTTTTCACAGGGAGATTTTTTATAGAATACCACTGCTGATCTTTTTCGTTGGATATTGTAGAGGTGATTTAGGGTCGTTATTGCCGCTAAGGGCCAATGTTTTAAACCGTTAATAGAGCCTTAGGGTACTGTGTAATAAATTGCCTACCTAAAGAAGGTTCTACAAAGGAGTAAAAGCAAATTCTGAGTCTAGTTTCAGTTTACCTATGTATTCCATACTTTCGCTTTCCATTTTAGATACGAAATAATTTAATTGATAAACAAGCCTAAATCCATAATTATTAATTCATTTAAGTAATTCTCTAGAGTGTGTTTATTAACATTCAAATTACGTAATCTACACCAATATTATAAATAGCAAAGTTTTGATGTGGTTTCGTTATGGATAAACTCGAGAACTTAACCTAACCGAGTTTAAAAATCATTAAACACATATAAATAAATAAATAATGCTGGACAATCCACACAGCATCATCTAGCCCCAAGCTAAGCAGAGCTTGTGTTATGGGTACTAGATGACTGATATACTTAATACAATACATTACATAGATAGATATTTTTATTATATAGCAAATACCCAGAACACCCGGAACAAATATTTGTAAGTCGTACAAACATTTGTCCCAAGGCGGGAATCGAACCCGCAACCTCTTGCGTCGCAGGCGGACCTTCGCCCGCCGCGCCACATCGGTCGTCAAAACTGGACACGTATTTTTTCTTTTGTCACGTCAACCATAAATGACGGCAATATAGTGCATTGAAATTGCGCGTGACGTGACGCCGTGCTACACTTTTAACGTAACAGTGACGTCACAAGCCCCTTCTCCTGAACTTTGATGTGCTACATCATCGTCACTTTTTATTGATTTGAGTAAGCAAAAAATACGTGTCCAATATTTTTTGGTATTCTTACTGAGACTAAATAGACTTAACATATTTTTACCTATTACCCATCCCTATTACGCAGATTGCCGTTACTCCACTTAAAAGGTTAGATTTACTGCAAACAAAGTGCGTTCTAATAACATAATACGATTGCTGAAAGAAGGGATCAACACGAACCCTTCTGAATCAACACTACCTTCAGAAATAATTAATGGTAATCCATGTGAGAGACCTTTGTGGAGGAGCTCATCCCGGAAAGTACACTATATCTGCTAATCAGCACTGCTTGGTTACTGTTTGAAGGGTGTGAGTAGTAATGTTTGTGGCGTATCATAAGTATACGTGGCGTGACGTGTAATATAAATATCGGCGCGCTGTCAAGTGGCAACACAAAGATTACGAAGGGACTCTTCCCAAGACAGAACCGTCTGGTAGGTCACCCGTTGCGAGACACGCGTTTGTATTAAATTCGGTTTATATTCTATGGGTTTTAGATTAGTGTGTAACTGTAACCTTATTGCGTATTTTAAAATTAGTTATTACAGACATATACAAACACAGACCTAGCTGACATGTCTCATTTCAGCTTTGTAACGTACATTCACAGTAAAAATAGGTTCGACTCCCGATCGGCTGTTACGATGTAGCCACAAGCCCCCGTGCTTCCCAAATAACCACTAGATATTTATCTTCACTTCTCTTTCTCAGATGCTGAACTTCAAGCGTGGTGTCTTCAACCATTGAGTTTCTGAGAGCAGCAGAATCTGAAGCCAGCACATATGAAGCGCAAATTATGCAGGACATCGTTTAACTGCGAAGACATGGAAGAGCTTAATGTGGTAAGTTATATCTTATACCTTTAAACGAGCGATTCTTGTATATCCATATGTATGTATATATATATAATCTGAATCTCGGAAACCGCTCCAACGATTTTCATGAAATTTTGTATGCAAAGGATTTCGGGGGCGTATAATCGATCTAGCAAGGTTTCATTTTTAGAAAACATTTTCATCCGAATAAGGATCGGTCATCCAGGTACTTTATATTACTTCCTAAACATTAATCAGTTGTTTAGCGCATAAAAGTCTTTCACCGACCATAAATAAATAACTTAAATTACTATACCGATTCCCTAAATCGTAATGTTATGAAAACTCTTTAAGATCTGGTAGCCTAGCAAAAGATTTAGAGTCCGACCAATATATCTCTGAACGCGGGAAAAATCAGAACTAAAATAAAATACATCGATTTTTCACTATGTTGCATTTAAGTAGTTATTATGCAATAGTACATACAGGTCAGTGTATGTAATTCAATGGCGTCCCATTCCAGCGTTTCCACTATTCACTTTTAAAATGTCGACTATTTTTATGTGTAAGCTTTAGTTCAACTTAATTTAAAGCTCTTATAAATGTCGGTATATTTCTTCCTTCCCACAAGAGAAAAAGATGGACATAAACTAAATTAAATTTATCCAATGAACAAGAGAATCGCCACAAATAATATTCCTCCTTATAAGAATAAAATGTCGGTGTACACGTAACCTAATAATACCCACTTTATTACTCTTTTAATTAATCAAAGACCTAAGCATAACCTAATAGATTAACTAAAATCAGAACACTAGTCGTATGTCGTTAATCTTGTTGGACCACATGCTCGTTCCCTGGAGTATTTATTTAGGACCCGTAGCATCAAATGCGACCGCGACCGCTCTTTACAACGCAAATGTGTGAATTTCGTGATTAAATCCTTCGTTAGTGGATTTCAAATACCTATCTATGTTTCCTTGAATCGTGTAACACACTTTGAACATACATGTCTTGTATAGATCAGAATTTTAAGCCACAAAAGGGAGGAATGAAAGGCAGTTGCATGCAGCTGAGATGAGAATGTTAAGGGGGATGTGTGGTGTTACGCTATTATATAAATAATATCAGCCTTTGACCTGCAGTGGGACAGTAACAGCTGACCCACTGTAGGGCAAAGGCCTCTTCACGCATCGTCAACGCACTACATATTATATTGTCGTCATTTTAGGTTTAAGTGACAAAAGAAAAAATACGTGTCCAGTATATTTGAGTAATCCAACTATCGAACCAAACAGAACTTTTACACTACCCTACTAGGTTAACGCAAATCCTATTTTAGACCACAGGAAATACGAAATATGCTGTGTACCTACCGTCATCAGAAAGGAAATTACAAGATATTTGAAATTTTCATAACCCGATTCGCTGTTATGAATATTTAATGAAAAGGGGAAGAGAACGTGATTCATAAATTACTTTTCTTGGAAACAGGTAACCGAGTTATGCTTCAGACATCAATAAATTACATTTAACTAAGGGCGAAACTCATAGAGCGCAGCTTCACTTCACTTTGCTAAGTAAAGTAAGCGTATTATTCGAATATTAACCTTATCCTTACGCGTTTAATGTTCATATTCGTATAAGCGATCGTAAGTAAGTGTAGCATGCGAATTTAACGTAATCGATCAAGAATAAAGTAAAAAAATGTATGTATATGATGCTTACTACTTGGTAAAGTTACTCAGACGTGCTTTCCGAGGCACAGAGAGGTCTCGGCATGTAATGGATGGTCATCCATGTACGAAACGACTCTGGCAAACGTTGCTTAACCTTCGATCGATCCCTGTACCTGTTTTTAGTTAACCACGAGTCCCTCAACCCGTTGCTGTAATAAATACTTTAGCGTAACATGACCAAACTCTCAAATTGTTCCGGCTTCAGTTGCCTACTTAAAACTTTGTCCGTTCGTCTACATTTACTAACTGCACCGCCATGCAGTCCACTCCACTGGCCGACGCCAAAGAAACTTGCTCCTGAATAACTTTAACCCACTTTAAAGTATTAAAAATTAGTCTCTCATTAAATTTCTTCAACGCAAACTAGTTTTTTTTTTGGAATGGGCATGTCGCAGTTTATCCTTTAGGGATATCTACTGCTTAACCGAACTTTTAAATTTCTTCAATGCAAACTAGTTTTTTTTTTGGAATGGGCATGTCGCAGTTTATCCTTTAGGGATATCTACTGCTTAACCGAACTTTTAAATTTCTTCAATGCAAACTAGTTTTTTTTTTGGAATGGGAATGTCGCAGTTTATCCTTTAGGGATATCTACTGCTTAACCGAACTTTTAAATTTCTTCAATGCAAACTAGTTTTTTTTTTGGAATGGGAATGTCGCAGTTTATCCTTTAGGGATATCTACTGCTTAACCGAACTTTTAAATTTCTTCAATGCAAACTAGTTTTTTTTTTGGAATGGGCATGTCGCAGTTTATCCTTTAGGGATATCTACTGCTTAAACGAACTTTTAAATTTCTTCAATGCAAACTAGTTTTTTTTTTGGAATGGGCATGTCGCAGTTTATCCTTTAGGGATATCTAATGCTTAACCGAACTTTTAAATTTCTTCAATGCAAACTAGTTTTTTTTTTGGAATGGGAATGTTGCAGTTTATCCTTTAGGGATATCTACTGCTTAACCGAACTTTTAAATTTCTTCAATGCAAACTAGTTTTTTTTTTGGAATGGGCATGTCGCAGTTTATCCTTTAGGGATATCTACTGCTTAACCGAACTTTTAAATTTCTTCAATGCAAACTAGTTTTTTTTTTGGAATGGGCATGTCGCAGTTTATCCTTTAGGGATATCTACTGCTTAACCGAACTTTTAAATTTCTTCAACGCAAACTATTTTGGGAGCTTATAACAATGGCCGCCAAATGTCACTTTTAACTTCGTCTAAACTATTATAAAGAGGAAAGATTTGATTGTTTGTCCTTGTTTGAAATAACATATCATGGATAACATGACGCCTGTATTCCCCGAAGGAGAGGGTAGAGGTGCACCTATGGTAACGCCCACATTTCGCCAATTATATTTAAGTCCCATATTATAGTTTTTTTTTTTTTTTTTTTAATCTTTATTTAACTAAAATAAAGGAACTTTTGAACACACGTTCACGCCAGTTCCATCATACCTTAATCTAAACTAAACTACAATACATTATCTTAGTGTTTAATATTATATTTTATGCTAGTTAATCAAGAACAGGTTATACACCATCTTGGCCTCTCTTGAGGTGGGTTTAGATAATAAACATATTATAGTTTAAAACCGATTTAAAAAATTACTTCACCTACCTACATTAGCAGCTAGGAACATATAGGCTATATTTTATTTAAAAAATACGCTTAAAAAGGAAAAGAGGTCAATCCGGTTCGGATAAAGTGTTATTAGGTTTTTCCATCTAGGATGAGGCAGTAATAGTCTGGATATATTTTTGCTTGATGGCAATAGTCTCACCTACTGTTACGTGGGACTTAAACATAACAGAAAAGAAAGTGTACTACACTATACTATTGCCTAATCCTTCCGAGAATACAATCGTGATGTTATTATATATTAGCACTGGTATTCAGCTGCATCTAGTTAGACTGGAAGCCGACCCCAACATATGTAGTTGGAAAAAGGCTAGACAATGACAATTCAGGTGTTTCCTTGTTTTAGTGAAAATAAAAATCGTTTATTAAAATTAAGCTGAGAATCAACACTTTTAGAACGTTTAATTTACATAAGACAGTCTACCAAAACGCCGAGGAACGAAGAAGTGACGCAACGAACTCCCCCGAGTGTACCTACGATATGCCGGAAACTAGATAACCCGATCTACGAGATGCTTGTAACTTTATTGTCGTCCGTTCTCACAAACAGTAGGCGACACCAATATGTAACAAATTTTTTTATATATAAAAACGTTTCCCCACACTAGGAACTTCTCCTGTGTCGTGGGTGCTTTTACAAACATTTAGAGTCACATACACAAACAGCCAAACCCGGAACAACTACCTGTTGGCCATACAAATATTTGTTCCGTGCGGGAATCGAACCCACGACACGCGGCACAGCAGTCGATCGCTCAGCCACTGTGCCAACCGTGCCGTCAATTTTTTTTTTAAGATTTATCATTATCTTACGCCATACTTTTAAGTGCGAGGGCTTGAGGAGGTGGTGCCTTTGCTCTGGCCAACTTAGGTTCGAGTCAACTTGGAAAATCAGCCACGGAAATACGTAACCAGGCCCGTGGAAGGCTCTAAGATGGTTCACAAAGTTGTCAAGGGATTCCCATAAAAAATAATTAGTCGAGTTCTGATAAATGGTTTGGTTTTTTATTATCAAGAACTAGCTGTGCCCCGCGATTTCTCCCGCATTTTGTAATAGCTATTTTGCTATTCGAGGCGGAGACAAATCCAACAAATCAAATATCATAACAATCGGCCCGGCCATTATTGAGTTATAAAGCGTGTAACTGACGGAACGGTTGGCGCAACGGCTGAGCGATTGACTGGTGCGCTACGTGTCGTGGGTTCGATTCCCGCACGGAACAAACATTTGTATGGCCTACAGTTAGTTGTTCCGGGTCTGGCTGTTTGTCTATGTGAGTTTGAATGTTTGTAAACGCACCCACGATACAGGAGAAATTCCTAGTGTGGGGTAACGTTTTTACTAACGCGACTTTCTTTTATGTGTATACATTTGTGTGTGATAATTAACACAGCTTAAGACAAAACCAACTAAAAACATCGCGTCCTGAGTCTGTAGACCACTAAATTGTTTCGCCGTGTTAGACTTACTTATTACTAATGAATATGGAAAAACAAGGAGAAAATAGTAATATTTTAATGATAATAATATTATTGTAACATAAAAACATAACAAGCAAATTATTCGTTTAAAACAAACAAACTAAATTAAATATGTTTTTAATAAAAATATATTCAGAGAGTCAATTCAATTGGTAATAAGAGAGATAACAGAATGAGAACTTTACAAGCTCCATGATAAAATAATGATATGTACATAAAAATAATATTACGAACTAAATTAAAAATAAGAATAGGTAGTTCTAAAATGCATCCAAACATATAAACTAATTTAGACGACGACAGCCAACTAAACAAGAAATGAACTTCAAATGAAACTGTTTGAGCCAAGGAGGTCCGAAAAAGAGATCTCCACGTGCAACATCGACAACCCAAAGTGATGTAGTGCCTTTCAAGGCTCAAAGAGTACGGACTGACAGCACAAAATAATTTTATTCTTAGCCTACTGCACCAGCAACAGACTGAACGTCAACGTCGATTATTTTAGGTGGAAGAAAATAAATGTAAACGACACATCAAAATTAACTCTAACATTATTTTTTAAATTGTCAGTTATTAAATATTCGAAGTGGAGCAATTAAAGGATCAACGCAATGTTGTGCAATATTGTTTTAGATGAAATCTACAGGCTCTTCTTCTCCTTTTTCTTCTTCTTCTTCTACTTGAGTGGGAGGCTCCTCATCTTTTCCAGGATGACCTGTAGTCGCCTCTCTGAATTCCTCCTCAATTCTTAAGTAATGCATTCTTATTAAATCCTCATAAGAGTTCAAAGCAGCTCGTCTTTCCTTTCCCTCAGCAAGAGTGGATTCCCATCGGAACTCTCTCTTGTAGGGATTTCTCTGAACCAATAGTGACGCAGTTTTTTTTATGTAGTTATATTCTTCTATGAAGCTTCTTTTAAGTGATTCTTTATTTTCCATGAGAAGATTCTTCTTTGGTTGGTATGGCCTAATAATAGCTTCAGGAAAAAGAATAGCAACGGTGTCATTAAAAATAGTTTTTTGGCATTTCATAATTTCCAACATTCGTCTTTCTTTCTCTAAGCGCTGCGCTTCTAATTCTCTTAATGGTTTCTCATGTTCTATTAATAATGCTCTGTTAATTCTTTTCTTTACTGCAATTGTTCTTTCTATTAATTTTTGTATGGTTCTTTGCCATTTTTCTTCTGGGCCTACAATTTTCAATTTTTGTAACCTCCTTGCTTCAAGTTCGTCCTCAAGCTGTTTCTCTATTTCTTCTTTCTGTCTACGCTTCTCTTCTTCTTTTTCCGTAAAAAGCAAACCTTCTTTTCTTTTTAGTTCTAGTATAACATGAGGATTTTTTTTTATGAATTCGTCTTGCCATGTTATAAACGATTGCATTACTTTTAACTCTCTTGCTACCATAGCCTCCATGCGTGCTATATAGCCCGGATTTTCCAACATAAATATCGGGGGATTTAAAAACATTCTAAAGGAACCGTTGTAGTCGCTGACTCCGATTATATTTTTGGTCAATGGTAGAGTATGAAGACTAACACCGGTCAGCATAGTCCCTGAAAGTGTTTGCACAGAAATAGGTTTGTCACTTCTTAACAGCAAATCCCAGGTTTCCAGACTCCCTTCATCATTGGCAATAAAGAATATACTAGGTTTATACTGTGACCATGCCCCATCCGTCAAACGATAAGGACGCTTCTTCCAAATTAGTGGTCGACCCATCAATTTGTCTGACCAAATTGCTAATATTTTACCACCTACTGTCAATGTAATAGAATCGATATGAGGATTTTTATGAGTAGCGACTATATTACTGTCATGTATCCTACTGACAAACTGTATTTCAGCGAACTCAGAATTCACTGCTTCACCTGTGTTAAAGTCATGGCCTTCCCACGTCGCTCGCGCAAAAGTACCGTGATGAGAACCAAAGTAAAAAAAATCATTCATGTCTTCATTTTGTTCCAAAATTTCACACGCAAAGTATTTTCTACCAGTGCCGGCATTTTTTGGAGTATAAACATATTTTACACTTGGAGGACTCATACCAAAACTCTGTATGGCATATCCCCAGGATACATCTGGTGGACATAATTTTATTCTGTAGGTTGGCTGTAAAATACGATCTAAGATTTTAAAAGGTGAAACATCTGTTGTTAACGCTGACGGCCTCCGTAGAACTCTCTTTGATTTTTTTACTTTCTTACCTTCAACAAACCCTATGTTGTCAACTGACAAATCCCAAACCAAAATACTCCCATCAACTCCAGTAGTCACAAACTGCATCGACAATTTACCGTCCTCAGGACGAGTTTTTTTTCCAGTAGGTGTTATTGCATAATTTGGTGACATCCATCTGATAGCAGTAACTGTATGCAAATGACAATTTTTTTGACCACTACAAACAGTAACATTCACTACCGCCGAATCGTGGACAGACTTCATCCATCCCATATGAGCGTTCATAGCAATTCTGTACTTTTCTCTCTTCTCGCTCAGCAGTGTAATCTTTTCGACATTTTCGAGTTTATTAGTTAAATCCCACATCACGATTTGCCCACTTACTAAACCACCAATCAATACATTTTCATTAAAAGGACAAAATGAAAGTACCTTGACTTCACGGGGTGCCTCCAAATATAGTTTTGGTATTAAGCTGTCTATGTGACTCCAAATCAAAACAGGGTTGAGACCGTAGACAGCCCTTTGAATTGGGTCTTGGCGAGCGCCATGAGGTATCTGCATAACAGCTGGATGAGCATCGGCGTATGATATAGCTACAATACCAGACCACATCGGATGAAATGCCGCGCTGGACACAAACTTATCTTTAGCTCTTACGTCAGCAAAACAAACATATTCTTCAAAAGTCATGGTACCAAGTGTGTCTTGCTTTTTTATGGTAGAAAGATTTGGATAGTCGTTATAGTACATATCCATTACTGTGTTGAGTTCTATTATAGACTCAAACTCACTTTTTTGAGATGCCACGTAACTATTAATCATTTTTACATAGGATGGACGACGCATACGTTTTAGTGCTGCTCTATATGCAGCCACTCCTACTTCGTCAAGTGGCAGTTTTTGCGCTTGTTCTGCACCTTCCGAACTTTTGTCGTCTTCCTGCTCCTGATCTTGTGCTTCACTAGCATCACCGCCACCTACAAAATCTGCCATGTCACCTAAGGAGTCCGCAATCGATTGTGTCCACTTATTTGAAGGATATTTAAGCTGAGTTTGAGCAACTTTATGTTTAAGTGCTGGAGTAATCTGAGATCCACAATCTATTCTCCGACGCATAACAGTATTAAACTTCTGTCTGTATGGTTTTAACTCTATAAAGCCGTCCCTGATGGAGTTTGTATCTCTAACATTAAACTTTTCAGGTTCATATTCTGTGGGAAACTTGGCTTTTACCTCTAACTCCATTAAAGTCCTTTTATTGACGGGTTCCAGTTGAGAAATTTCCCAATCACTTCCTAAATTTATCCAAGTTCTTGGTTTCTTTTGAACTGCTTTTTCCAATTTCTTTTCCTGCCTTCTAATATATTTGTCAGATTGCTGCTTGCAGTGTTCCTTGGCTTTTCGCGTACAACAAAGGTAGAAGTCGTCAGTGTTATTTGATTCATCTACTATGTAACCAATGAGCATCTCTTCATCTTTATAATCTTCTATCTCCTTACGTAGCGGAAAAAATTCGGACAATTCACCACCTAAAATAATAGATTCCATAATTTTTTCCTTGCTCACAAATGTCCAGGGATACTGCGCGTGAACATGAATTCCTATAATCACGTCTATTTGGGCCTGTGTTTCTTCACTGAGTGTTACTTTGTGTACACCATCCACTTCATATTTCGGAATGAACCTCTTTCTACGAGGTTGAGGTGGCATTTCGAAGCTCGACATCTTGGTTTTTTGGGTTTATACTGCAACCAATACCAATATAATTATGAATGTATGTCTTCGTATGCTTTTTCAGTTTATAATTGTATCATTTGTGACTGTAATGTACAAAAGTAAATCACAGTATATTATATGATTACTCCCTTTTGACACAAAGTTCTTAATTATGACAGAATTTTTATTTCTTAAAGCTAGCGTACACAAGTAGGTCCAGTTTGTATGGAGTTTGATAGGCGAAATACAGCCTCATTCTGTATATCTCAAAGGAACTAAGTAGATCTCAAAAAAATATTTATTTTATTATTACATAATTATTATATTATATTGTTCTACTTTTTAAACTGACTGAAGCAATCATGGAGCATCAAAGAATTCGTTTGCATCGCCGTCAATGCGAAAAGTGCAGTGCAGTATAAGCACGTTGGATAGCAATGCCGTTTATCTGCCCAAAAATAATGCAAAAAAAATACAATCTGTTGTTATGTCCCAAAAACCTAAATGAACCCTCTGACCCCAAGGCTTTAGTGTTTCATCCCCAAACTGCTCAAATATAGCGTAAAACTCAAAAAAAGGTTGATATATTTGGCTGTTTGATATTTTCTACACCTGAAGCAGCCGCACCAGGACAGCTCGTCAAATGAGGAGGATGGAATTGCGCAAGGCTGTCGACATAAATGTTGTATCCCACACTAAAGGCTTACCCAACTTCCAAGGCATTATAGTCACTCCATCGAGCCTCTTATCATCATTAATCTATTTAAATTCTTGCGGACCCGGCGAACTTCGTACTGCCACAGAATTATTTTACGTAAAATTTTTCGATGTTTAAATAGTTACTCTGCTATTCGGGGTGGAGGCAAATCCCACAAATTAAATATCGTAGAAATTGGTCCAGCCGTTCTTGAGTTATAAATGGTATAACTAAGCCGACTTTGTTTTATACTATTTACTTGCTTCGCCCGCGTGGTTTGCTGATAAAAAGTAGCCTATATCCTGTCCCGGGATGCTATCTATCTCTCTTTCCAGCAAAATTTTATCGAATATTTTTTTTTTACTGCATAATTATCTATTCTATTTTGCTAAGTGACAGTTTATGCAGTCTGAAATGCTTACCACCTTAAGGATTATAATTGCATGCACAAATCTATGTCACATAGTCGATGATGATTTTATTTGAGACTTTACTGCACACGGTGTGATAAAAATCTTATTTGAAAACTGATTAACATTTTTAAGCCACGGTTATACATGCCAATGTTAGTGCAGTGCTAGCGCTAGTATATGAGGTAGGAAACTCTTTTCGTGTGAACGAACCTTATTGTAATCAGTATTTCCATTAAAAGCAGAACAGTCTTTAAACGCGACCAAATTGACATAAAGCGGTCGTATAAAGGTTAGTTTCCACAGTGAGAGCCTACTCACTGTGGAAACTAACCTTCTAACCTCCTAACTAACCTTTTTGCCGCACTAAGATCAAGATTACTTAGCTTTTTAGTGGGGGTTTAATACTGCATTACACTGTTCTGGTCATTTCAAGTATTGTACGAGTATTAGTTGCCTAGCAACGTTGCATTCACAAATTAACGCTGTCAATATTTTTTTTCATAACATTATGATGAATGTTTTCTTTTTCTAAATGACTCTAAAATACAGCCGGGTTTTGTAAACATTAAATTAAAAAGTCAATAATTTGTGAAATTTTCATTTATTTGTATACCCGGCTGACCTAGAAGGAGGTTAATGTTTTTCGCGTGTATGTATGTCCGCCCTATTATAACCTCCTGTCAGTAGCTTAAGTGGCTTGACCGATTTTCAAGCCTTGTGTGTGTGTCGTGTCCATGTCTTGTTTACATTTTTCAGTTTTTTTTTATTAATTTAAATCAGTGCCATCTAGCGAATTTAAAAAGCACATTGAGAGAACAGCATTGTAGGATTGAGAAGTTGCACCGCAACAAATAACGAATCTATACACTCATTTTGATAAATACCATACATACGATAGCAGTAATCTTGATGCATCGATTAAGAAGAAAACGATTTTCAATCAACTGCTTTAGTTTTCCCACGGTAAACGTATTGGTAACCATATCAACCTTTTTGTGTCACACCTCATTTTTCACCACATTGTTTAATGAATATAAAAACAAAATATTAGCAACGTTCTATATATGTTTCTCCTAGGAAAATATCACCAATTGGTCGAAGGACGTGTGTACCCTTTGCAATGAAAGATGTCCACCACTACACGCACCATACCTCCTTTCATACAAAATATAGTTATTTTCCGACACAATCTTGAACGAAGTTGTGGTCACAGCTAATGGTTGATGATCCAAATAATGAAAATAAAAAACGTCATATAAATGTTATTATTAATAGTAAACATTATGGAAGATGAACAAAATAGATGTATCTTTACAAATAATTAAGCATTAATAATACCTATAGTTTATCATTTTGTATTTTTTTTTCATCTAAATGTAATATGAACAATATACATAGTAAATAAAAAGAACTATAAAAACATATCAGACCGTACTAATTAAACATTAATAAGTAAAACCATATTTTAAAAATGAAAAAAAGCTACTCTTAATTACTAAAATTATTAAAAAATAATGTACTATAAAATTACTTTAAACACAAATAAAAATAATGATACTAAAAACAAGCTAAAAAAGTATTCTTATACTTTAAGAAGTAACACTGCTCACAGAAAAATATATAAGTACCTACATAGGTTTGATTGCCAGTAAATTTTAGATTGTTAAAATAATTATAATTTAAAACTATAAGTAACTAAACTGAATAACGTATCGGCATAATATTACATTCTAAAAATAAAATTTAATTAGATAAGTCCACTGAGTTTTCATCATCTTCTTCCTCCAATTGTTTCTTAGGCAACTCTTTCGCTGGTCTCGACGCCACGTCGACACCACCCGATTCCTCCCGAATTCTCAAACAATGCATTTTCACGATATGATCGTACGTATTCAGAGCTGCTCGTCTTTCTTTACCCTCAGCAAGGGTGGCATCCCAATTAAACTCTACCCGATACGGATTTTTCTTAACTATTTTGGATGCTGTCTTTTTCGTAAGGTTGTATGCGTCCAGGTATTCTTTTTTTAGCGCCTCTTTGTTGTCCGAAAGTAGACTCTTCTTTGGTTTAGGTGGCTTCTTTATAGCCTCAGGGAAGAGAATAGCAACGGTGTCATTAAAAATGGCTTTTTGGTTTTTCATAATTTCCAGCATCCGTCTTTCTTTCTCTAAACGTTGTGTTTCTAATTCCCTCAATGGTTTCTCGTGTTCTATTAACAATGCTCTGTTGATTCTTTTCTTTACTGCAATTGTTTTTTCTATTAACTTTTGTATAATTTTTTGCCATCTCTCTTCCGGGCCTACAATTTTTAATTTCTCTAATCTCCTAGCTTCGACTTCTTCATCATGCTTTTTTGCCAATTCTTCCCTCTGCCTACGCTTCTCTTCCTCTTTTTCAGCCAAAAGCATACCTTCTTTTCTTTTTATTTCTTCTATAATGTCGGGATGGTTTCTAATGAAATTGTTTTGCCAAGTGATAAAAGATTCCATTACTTTTAACTCTCTTGCAATCATAGTTTCCATGCGACCTTTATAGCTCGGATTTTCCAACATGAATATCGGGGGATTTAAAAACATTCTAAAAGAACCATTAACGTCACTCACTCCGATTATATTTTTGGTCAATGGCAAAGTATGAAGACTAACGCCGGTCAGCATAGTCCCTGAAAGTGTTTGCACAGAAATAGGTTTATCACTTCTTAACAGCAGATCCCAAGTTTCGAGACCTCCTTCATCATTGACAACAAAAAGTATACTAGGTTTATATTGTGACCATGCCCCATCTGTTAAACGGTAAGGACGTTTCTTCCAAATTAGTGGTCGACCCACCAATTTGTCTGACCAAATTGCAAATATTTTACCACCTACCGTCAAGGTTACAGAATCAATTAGAGGATTTTTATGAATGGCGACTATAGTACCATCGTGTATTTTACATCGAAATGTTATATCAGCATACTCCGAATTTACGGTTTCACCGGTGTTAAATTCATGGCCTTCCCAAGTCGCTCGTGTCACAGTACCGTGTTGCGAACCAAAATATAAGATTGAATTCATATCATCTTGTTTTTGTTCTAAAATTTCACAAGTAAAATATTTCCTGCCGGTGCCAGAATTTTTCGGTGTATAAATATACTTAACACTTGGAGGACTCATGCCACAGCTCTGTATTGAAAACGTCCCGACCTGACCTGCTTCACCTAATATTATTTTGTAGCATGGCTGTATTAAACGATCTAATATTTTAAAAGGTGAAACGTCAGTTACCAAACCTGATGGTCTTCGTGTAATTCTCTTAGATTTCTTGACTTTCTTGTCTGCAACGAATCCTATGTTTTCAACTGACATATTCCATACCAAAATACTACCATTTATTGAAGTTGATATAAATTGTAACGAGAATGTGTCATTGGTGGGAATTGTTTTTCCCGTTGGTGTTACTAAAAAATTTGGGGACACCCATTTGATAGCACTTACTGCATTTAAATGACAATTCAGGAGGCCACTACAAACAGTAACATTTACTACAGCTCTGTCTTCCACAGACTTCATCCATCCCATATGCGCGTTCATCGAGATTCGGTATTTCTCTCGTTTTTCGCTCAAGGTTTCGATCTTTTCAACATTTTCGAGCTTTTTAGATAAATCCCATATCACGATTTGTCCACTAACTAAACCACCAACTAATATATTCTCATTAAAAGGGCAAAATGACAGAACCTTAACTTCACGGGGTGCGTCCAAAGACAGCTTTGGTACTAGACTGTCTATATGACTCCAAATTAACACAGGATTTAAACCATATACGGCTCTTTGGATTGGATCCTGGCATCTGTTCGTATGTGTCTTCATTACAGTTGGAGTGCTATCAGCATACGCAATAGCTACAATACCAGACCACATCGGATGAAATGCTGCGCAAGACACAAATTTGTCCTTAGCTCTAACGTCTGTAAAACAAACATACTCTTCAAAAGTCATGGTAGCAAGAGTGTCAGTATGTATTTGGTTAGCGAGATTTGGATAATCGTTATAATACATGTCCATTACTGCGTTGAGTTTTACAATGGACTCTACTTCACTTTGTCGCGACAGGACTTCACTATTAATCTTGTTTATATAAGACGGTCGCCGCATACGCATCAGTGCAGCTTTATATGCAGCCAGACCTACTTCATCAGGTGGTTCTTTGTGTGCCTTATCTTCATCATCAGAACTTTTATCTCCATCGTCCTTTTTTATGGGAACCACTAGGCTAGAGTCACCGCCACCTTCAAGATCTTCTAATTGACCTAAAGCGTCTGCAATAGATTGCGTCCACATATTTTTTGGATATGTAAGCTGAGTTTGTGCTTCTCTATCTACAAGAGCTGGAGTAATCTGGGATTCACAATCCACTCGTCGTCTTACAACATTATTGAACTTCTCTCTGTACGACGTTAACTCTATTGAACCATCCCTGATGGAGTAAGTATCCCTAACATCGAACATTCCAGTTTCATTTTTCATGGGAAATTTTGTTTTTATATCTATCTCGATTAAGTTTCTTTTGTTTACTGGTACTAGTTCGATAATTTCTGCATCACTTCCTAAGCTTTTCCAGGGTTTAGGTTTTTTTTGGACAGCTTTTTCCAATTTCTTTTCCTGTCTTTTAATAAATTTATCAGATTGTTGCTTGCAGTGATCTCTGGCTTCTTTCGTACAACATACGTAAAAGTCGTCAGTGTTGGTTGATTCATCTACTATGTAACCAATAAATACCATATCTTCTCTATATTCTTCAAGTTGCTCACGAATTGGATAAAAATCAGACAATTCACCACCCATGTCTATCGATTCCATGATTTTAGCTTTGCTTATATATTTCCATGGGTATTGGGCGTAAACATGAGTTCCAACTACTGATTCTGTATGCATTTGTGTTTCATCACCTAGAGTCACTTTGTATACTCCTTCTACTTCATATTTTGGAATGAACCTTTTTCTACGAGGTCGAGTCTGTGTGCTTATCTTCGCCATCTTAGCTTCTTCTGTTTGCACTGAAACCAAACAATTTCATCATGAATTTTAAATTCGATTTTAATAAATATAAATTTTTAATTAAAATCGCGATGGTTTTTGGAGTGTTTTGGGGTACCGATCAAAGTGGCAAAATGGGACCCTTATATGCTTGTTGTAGGAACTACTGATGCTCTTGACTTTAAATGTGAATTGGGTATAAACAATTCCTGTTTTCTAACATCGTAAGTAAAACTGAATTAGAAAAACATTTGATAAATTAGTGCAAAAAGACCGGAAATGTGAGTTTAAAATTGGTGAGTTTACTAACAAATTAGGTATTTGTCATATTACATGTCAAACTGAAATAAATCAAATATATGGATGTGTTAATATTTGAATAAAAATAATACAACGTCTCTACTGTTTTTTTTATCGTTGTAAGCATGTTTGCTAACAACGATAAAAAAAACAGTAACAACCCTTTCCAAAGAAACTTAGGAGGAATGTTTTTTCTACCAAGATACCCTCAGAGGAAACCTAAGGGACCCTCAGAGGGCGAGTCTGACTCGCTCTTGCCAGTTTTTGTGTCTGTCATTTCGTGACGTTTGTTATTTTGACGTGCCACTTCATTCCTTTTAAAACCACCGTAATTTGAAAGCAAAAGAGTTTACATTCAGGTGCAATATATAGGTATAAAAATATAATATTTTTTCGGACAAATAATAATTGTAGTTTATATTAAAATATTAAATTATATGCAAACTATGTGGTCCATGAATAGACGAACAGAGGATGTATATCTTCTACCATTGATAGATAATAATTACTGGCTTTTTCCACTTTCTTTATGCAGATCTTTTCCCAATTGTTTTCTTCACATCTTTGGGAAATTAATTATATTGTATATGTATGTTTGCTCAACAGGGGTGCAAAAGGTCGTGTTATTTATTTACACATCAAAAGTTTCACAGGCTTTTAATTTAACTTGCCAAGTTAGTCACACTATGTGTGATAGTTGAAATCTTACAACTGAATTTTAAACTATTTATCCCCAAGCGATTGAGCTTGAAATTTTACATACACGTTTGACTTAGATGGCAATGCAAAACTGATTTTTTATTTATTATATTGTTTTCACAATAGGTGGGTATAATTAAGTATAATGGATAATGGTTAAAGAATTGATCGAAGGTCAAGCTACGCTGGCCGATGTCAGTCTGTGGATGGGTGACCGTTCGTGACATATCGAGACTCCCCACGGGGGAGTCCTCGGAAAGTAGTGACATCTATCTACATTTATCTCTAGTTCATTTCTATCTCGATCCCTTGCTTTACGATTGACACCTGATACAACACATCAGCAAAGCCATTTCGTAGTGGATCTGATGCGCTTATCGTTTAGTTTATTTAAATAAATAAACAGCATATGTAATAAATAATAATATATTTTATTTCCCGAAAGACTTACATTACCGTTTACAGACTAATGTTCTAGTAAACGAATACTAAATATAACTAAGTAAGTAGATAAAAGAACACTGGTGCCCAAGTTATGATTCAACTGATGACACGGTTGGCGCAGTAGCTGAGCGATCTACTGATGCGCCGCGTTTCATGGGTTCGATTCCCGCACGTAACAAAATCAAAAATCAAAATCAAATCAAAATCAAAATCAAAATTCATTTATTCAAATTAGGCTGAGAATCAGCACTTTTTGAACGTCAAAGACGTTTACATAAGACAGTCCCCCAAAACGCCCACCTTCACCACTTCCTAGTGTTCCTGCTGGGAAGAAGAAGTGGAGGAACAAACTCCCCAGCAACACGTCTGTCTGATAGGTTTGAAGAACCTGAAGCTATACAACACATTATGTCAAAAATAATAATTATGTCAATCATCTTTATACGTCATTCAATAAATATTTGTATGGCCTACAAGTAATTATTTCGGGTCTGGCTGTTTGTGTTCGGATTTTGAATGTTCGTAAACGCACCCACGATACAGGAGAAATTACTAGTGTGGGGCAACGTTTTTTTTTTAAAAAAAAAGAAAAACTTGTAATTCAAATATAAATAAAATAAATAATAAAAATATAAATTCAAAGATGTACGTACAGTGTGTCCCAATACGAGAGGTGAACAAACTTCTATCTACCAACTGTCTTCCATCTATTTAATTCGCTAGTTTTGGTTAAGTCTTATGTTATAGGGGGCGAGCATATTGACATCAACCTAGCACAAATCTAGACTCCGGACTGCCACTGAGAAATTTCAGATGAAAAAACCCAATGACACTTCACCTGACCTTGGAATCGAACCCAGGATCTTGTGCTTAGCAGTAGCGCTTGGGACCACTAGACCAACGAGGCAGTCATAAATAAACCAAATGATAACCTATGTAATTGTATTACGCCCGATTTTAATAACGTATCTCAATCCATTATCTACAATAGCTTCTGATTCGCCCTTTCAAGATTTCAGATTGCAAACTCGGCCATTGATTGGTTAAAAACAAAGCTCAATCTTTAGATTAGGCTTGAGAAACGTTATTGAAATTGGAATTTTGCCTGTCTAATCGTATCGGAACGAAATTTTTCGAGCGACATTTTGTGAATTCAAACAAAAATGGAAAAAATTATGAAGCAGCTGATTTATTTGTTCCATTGTTTCAAGTACTACTATTCTTTCTTTAAGTGGAACAGTTTGTAAAGTTTCTGATCTCCATAGAAAAGGTAGGATCCTCTGACCAAACGGATGTTGTGTCTCGTGGGCTACAGTTCGACGGTTGTTGTCGGGTACTTGTATTTATGTTCAATCGCGCGGATAACTGTCAGTTATAGTTCGTACATGGCGGTATAGATGTCGCTACACAACTAAGATCACTTTACCTGCTTGGACCAGAGTTTCATGTGGTGTCTCTTCTTGAACTGGTGTCTTCTTGGTATCTTCTTCATCTTCATCGTAACTGGTCTCTGATGAAGAATTACGACGTGGTATGGGCTGTGGTTCCTCTTCACTATCCTCGGAATCAGCAAACATTTTGTTTAAGGATTACTGGCTAAAAACAAAAGAAAAAAGAAAAAGTTAAAAATAATATTTTATTTAATATTATAACCAATGTGACTTTTTCAATTCCATATAAATTGAAAAAGTACTTTCTAAGTTTATCTTGGACATCACTGAAATCTGGACGTATATCAATATAAGTCCGAAATTGCCAACCCGTCTTGATCAAGCTTCGTGCATAATGCTCGTGCCTTCTCTGTATGAGAAGCGGCCTTTGAGAGTACCAGCCTATTACTGCCCCACTGCAGGGGCAGTGGGGCAGTAATAGGCTGGTACTCTATAACTTTATGTGTTTCTTTTCGTTATTTATTTATTTATACTTTAATTAACACGGTTCAAAACCAATTACAGAAATTAAAGTCAGTTTGTACACATAAAAGATAATACATAAAATAAAAAGGTAATAACACTTTCATAGACCCCTCTAACAGTACTTCCGACATGCCGGAAAAATCATTTGCCATTCATCCGAAAACAGATCGTTTGTTGGATTACATTATATTATTTTGAGACGATTTTAAAACATCAAGATTCATAAATTGCTAGTTGATAAGCTGTAGCCTAACAAGTCTCAAATGGAATAATGATTTTTCCAAACACAAGCTTTTATCGACAGGCTTCATGATTGTTACAACAAATGTTTACTTATCACCTAAGCTATATAGCTTATCGCCTAATTCATTAAAGAGTTATTTCTTTCTACCAGAGCCAATCTTGGGTGCGGAATCTGGTCACAGTTAAGTATAATTCTCTTGGAAGTGAATCAACCCATAAAATTTCAACTCCCTAGGATAAGATCAAGTGGGTCAAAATCAAACAGGCACCAGGACAGGTGAGACTTAATAAAAGCCATTTAAAAAACGAAACAAATACGTACATACCAAGTCTGGACAAGTTTTTAAACCACAAATTGTTACGTATACGTTATAGTTTTAATTGTAAGAATTCAATTGTTAGCCACGAGTGTATTTGAGAGTCTTTCAAAGTTTTATTATGATTCTGTTTGTTAGCAAGCGGTTGCTTTGGTAAATGGTAGTTCACGCATGCGCGAATAACAAGCCTGGTACTTATTGGTACCAAAAGGTGGTGCCGGGAAAAATTGCTTTAAAAACATCACCCTCCTTTTGGAGAAAAAGCTTCAAATGCAAGGGTTCGTTTTAATTTTTAGGGTGTTTTAAAAATAAAAGTGAATTTCCTTTTTTATATGATAGGTGTTTCTATTCTTATCTTTCATGTAAAACACACACAAGTCACAATCATAACGGGTGAAATGTCGGTGTTTTGCAGGAAAAACATAAATATCAAAGTCTGAAATAGCCAATCTTATTGTGCAGGTATGGTAATCAATCCCTCTATTGGGACCAGTAATTGGCTACTATCACTTTCAGTAAACGTAAACTCCTTTAAAAAGAGAAGCTCTCGAAATTAGCAGCAAAAAATCATATTTCAATAAAATCACGCTACATTTTCAAAAAGCGTAAACAATTTTAAATTTTGCAGGTTACACTGATGGATCTTCCGCAAATAAAATATCTGTGATGCCCAAACGATAGATAACACTTGCCAGTAGGCTCAGTGATTTTGAGCCTTACAAACTCTTGGCTCGATGCCAATCTTCATCCATTTTGGACAAGCTTATTAATTTTGTTATACCTACTAAAAGATCGGACGGAAAAGTGTTTACGCCCCGAAACTGTAGGGGATGATTTCAAATAAGAGTTTCGCTGAAGTTTCTTTTACTACCAACGAAAAAAACTGCTGACACACCTCCCATCTTTTAATATTTAAAAAACCGCTCACCGAGCCATATAATCCGGATTGTTGGAAAAAGGCTCAAGCTATGCTCAAACTGATAAATTGTTTCAGACTGCCCTGTCTCGGCGGAAGGAGTCCGCGGCTCCATTGACGGGGGAAAGGGACAGCACTATATTCCGTCACGGGTTTGGATACCCTCTCGCTCTGGTGTTAAGACTACGGGTATTACAGGTGAGTGGTAGTTAAAGTATTAAAGCTTTGAATTTACATTCGGTAGACTGTTCCCTTTTAGGGTTCCATACCTGAAATAGCAAATACGCAATCCTTATAATTTCAGGCTGTTCGTCCGACTGACTTTCCGCCCATTCGGATGTTATGCAACCATATCCTCTGAGACTATACTTACCAAGGGGTATCGTGTTGCCCAGTTACTGGGTTGTGGAGGTCAGATAGGCAGTCGCTCCATGTAAAACACTGGTATTCAACTGCATCCGGTTAGACTGGAAGCCGACCACAACATAGTTGGGAAAAGGCTAGGCAGATGATAATCCTCTAAGACTATTGACAGTATATTGGGAGGGAGCCTTGACGGGTGGGTGGGACGGTGGACGGATGGGTCTAAAATCATGTACCAGGTTGTGTGGTACATGATTTTAGACCCTCAAGCGTTAATTTTTTTATTGGCTTTTACTAATTTTTGTGTTTTTTTTTTTATTTTAAATTAATTATTCACCTCTTTAACAACACCTTAAACGCCAAATGACCGACAAACAATACATTTCCTATTGTGTCTCGTTGTTTGGCAGTTAAGGTGTGGATTAGATAGAAATAATGTTTTGTTTTTACACTTTACACAAAAACAACGTACAAATTAGGAAAAAGCAGATGAAAAATGTTTACGTTGGGGGATCCAGAATTATGTACTGAACTCATGGTATCAGGTTGTTCGTCGATGTCCCTTTCACTCTGTATATATCGTCATTTTTTTTTCCATGATCCATTTGCGGTCGGTTAGCAGATCATAAGTGAGTTTGTTGTGAGTGGCTTTACAGTAGAGCGGCCATCGCTACCACACCAATTACAGTATGTGGTCTCTTTTTAACCTTTTGACCACAGTAAAGTTGACTTGTGCATAGATAATTAGATACACTGCCGATAAACTGTACTGCAGTTTGCCAGAAGATTTGTGAAATACCCATTCATTGTATTTTATGTTGAAAAAAAGAAAAAAAAAGGATTTTCGTGTCTAGGAACTCGGTGATGAGTACGGGTTAGAATATAGGGATAAACTCTCTTTGTAAACTTTTCTTGTAACTGTCGATATTTCGTCAATAAAAACATTTTCTTCTGACGGAAATTACGATAAAGATTCAACTGTGCAAACCTGTCACTTTAGAAATAAACATGATGGATGTCGTTGAATGATGAGGTCGTGTGTTGTGCCAATTTATGTGAGATGGATCCGCACGAGCGACAGAGCATCTTTTCTCTTTTATCCATTTTGTTCAACATCTGTCTTCCTGTAATTGATCTGTAGTCTTCGTCTTGGGGGTCGTTATTCATGGATGTAACCCATTGAAGGAAAATATATTTCTTTACGTTTCCTTTATTCTTTTTATATACATTTAAATATTCCAAAAATATAAAAAATGATAGCCCACCGGCGCTAGGATACAGGGTCCAAGCTACCATGGTCAGGGCTCTTTAGAAAGGGTCCTCCTAATGTTACGCGCGTAACGCACGTGTCTAGGATTACCGCTTTTTGGACAAGCCCTTGATCCAGTTGTCTAACGAGAGCCTCCTTAGGTATTAGTCGAGGCTCTTGGCCGTTATGCTATCCGTCACAACTGTCAGCACAATGACTGCTGTATTCACATCCCACATGTCGACCACCTCGCGGGCCAGGTATATATTATGATCTTTATAATGTAATTATTATGCTTTACTTCTTGATCTAGTCTAGTAGGTACCTATACCTCGTAGAGGCAAGGCTTCAATAATTGTAAGAGGGTAGCCGATGAAAAATAGATTCGTTACGTAGTAGTAATGTTATCAGATTTTGTTGTTCGAATGCTGTGGTGTATACTATACCTATTAAATATTATTAGTAGACAGTACTAACTATGCTTTTTCAGGCAGTCAATGGTGGTAGGAAATGGTAGGAATCGAGTTGTATGGACGGCATTAGTGACAACTCGTCTCATTCGCTATTTCATCGCTGTCCCTAATAGGTCTCATTCACTAATACGTCACCTTGTGCATCTGGTCAGTTTTCTTAACTATTTTCATGCTGTATTTTGTCACTTTTCCAACTCGTCGAAAGTCGGACGAGTTGGGAAAGTGACAAGTCAGAAGGCTGAAAGTCTGACAACCAACTGGTTGTTAGACTGACTATGTCAGAGCGTATCGTATTACCACTAACGGGATTGTTGAGAAATATATTATTATAGATTGTATAGAAAGTCGCTCCATTTTTTTTATTTTTGGAATGGGCATCTCGCAGTTTATCCTTTAGGGATATCTACTGCTTAACCGAACTTTCCTGTGGGGGGCTTAATTAAAATTAAGACCTCCAGCCAGGCATAAAACTTAAAAACTAAGCGACCAATCGCTAAGGGCACCCCCTGCGAGGTACGAACCTCGGCTTAGGAGGTCGCTGAAGAGGACAGCAACGGACAGGCAGGATCAAATAGATATATTATTTAGGGACATTTTAAACATTTACCGGCTCAGCTTCACGTGAGGCAATTTTTTTTTTTTTTCATGGGCATCTCGTAGTTTATCCTTAAGGGATATCTACTGCTTAACCGAACTATATCAGGCTAATACCGTTTGCTTATATCGATGGCCTGCAAAATGGAATCGTCGTCTATACAACTATCACAAGAAAAACTTTCCTCTTCACTAAGTTTTTGTATAGTTGTTAATAACTATCCAGACAGTTAGAACTAAGTTTATTTATAACAATAAAGACGGTTCTTTTAATAGAAACTGTATTTATTTATTTATTTATGACTTCACCCGCGTCACGGTTTGGATTTTGATATTTTTCTTTCAAACTTTTTCATTGGTCACAATATAAATTCGTCATATTTAAAGTAAATACATCACATGTATCAAAAATATGTCTGAATTTGTCACAGGTACATGACGGATGTTGTAAAATGGTCACACATCCTCATTTCAAATATTTTTTTTCTTAAAGTAGCGATAGCAACCAAAATTATAAATTTTTAACCTTCCAAATTTAAAATACTCTTGCACACGCTATCGCGCACTACGGGTGTTAAATTATTAGTTTTATGTAGTTGTAGGCAATCAAACCTCTCAATCAAATCTTTGATTGAAAGGTTTCATTGCCTACAGCTCTATAAAGAGCAAAGATTTGATCGATTGTTTTTTTTTTAATATTAGTTTTAATTAGATATCTATGTTATGATATACGTATTTTTTCTCAAGGCTGGTGGCCTTGAGAAAAAATGGGCAACAATCATTTATCTCGTCTACTCCTGCTCCCTTATAAATAACGGTTGCAATATTTTTGTAAATATGTATCTTGCCTTTTGTGTCGCTTACGTTCATACATAGTCATACACTCAAGCCGGTTCCGAATACTATGTCACCTGACTTTATTTATAAACATCACCAATAAAAATGGTCAGTAAATGACCTTCGAGGCGTCCCCTACCGGTGTTCCATTTTATATCTGCCTAATAAATACTTTTTGTTAGTGGAACATAAGTAGATGTTGGAGTTACAGAAAGTATTTAAGAATATAAGAATTAATTTACTCACAGACGTTCGTTATTTAGAATAGGGTAGGGTCCTTAAAAATTCTAATTGGTCCGAAAGTTGGATTACTCAAAAATAATGGACACGTATTTTTTCTTTAGTAAACCGAAAATCACGACGATATAGTGCCTTGAAATTGTGCGTGACGTCACGTCGTGCTACACTTTTACGTAACAGTGACGTCACAAGCCCTGAACTTTGATGTGCTATATCATTGTCACTTTCTATTGATTTGAGTAAGCAAAAAAACATGTCCAATATTTTTTGGTAATCTTATTGACGGACTAAATAGACTTAATATATTTTTACCTGGGACACATAGGTACCTATTATATATGTGCAAACAACACTCGTCACAACAACAAGCGCTCTGTGCAAATTGATACAAAAGTATCAAATGCACATCTCTCACGAAGCGTCAATATTGGTAACGTGGAAAAAGCGTTGCCATGACAACCGTAGCCGTCGGGAGCTCGGGATAACAAGTTGTTACAGCGAACAAGAAAAATAGGTACTCTTTTATTTCGCTTTTATTTCTACGGGAACTCGACACGCTGTGTTATACAGGGAGATCAAAACATCAAAGCCTTGGATGTGAGACAATGTTTACATACTCTCTGCTTGAAAATGCTCCGTATTGCTATTGCTGACAACAGAGATCATTGACAGAAAATGTCAGTGCATAGAGAAATGTATCTTAACGTGATGGCTATAAGGACTTATTTACACTGGTCCAGTTAACGGTTGCCAGGCCGTTTAGGCTCACATCAGAGTGGCTCTAGAATACTAACAGGTCGGAAGGCTTGAAGCTTGGACTTATGTTGCTGTTCATACAAAATGTATGCAAGCAATATTTTCCCCTTTCCCGGCCTAAACGCCCAGACTGAGCCCAACAGTGAATAGTACAATAGGTCTCACATCAGGGGTAACACATTATACTTGAGCTGGCCTTGGGTAGTATGCAGTTTCGACAGAATGCTAGTCCAGCTTATACTGGATCAGTTAGCACTGACGAGCAGTCTGTCGTAAAAGTTACTTATAATCAGTAATCTTACCATGAAGATGATGAATATTGTAGCACCAATCAATTGAAGGTTGCTAATATTATCTGTATCGGAAAACCAAAAGAGATAGGTAAAGCAGAAGGCTAGAGAGAGTGGTTATACTATAACACCCACATTTCATCAGCAACGTATGTTTAAGTCGTAATGATTAATATGGGGTTTGCTGTAACACAATGCACCTGCGTTCTTGTGAGGATCATAATATTAGGCTTTTGGAATGCGAATCTCGCAGTTTATCCTTCGGGGATATCTACTGCTTAACCGAACTTTCCTGTGGGGACTTACTTTTAAATTAAAGCCTCCAGCCATGGCGTAAAAAACTTAAAAGCTAAGCGACCAATAACGCTTAGCCCCCCCCCCCACTGCGGGGTACGAGCCTCAGCTTAGGAACGTCGCTGGGAGAGGACAGCAAGGGACGGGCTGGATCTAGTAGATATATTATTTAGGGACTAATTTAAACAACTACTGGCTCAGCTACGCGGGTTGGTTCGAGCAAAGGGTCGGGAGGAGAGAATATTAGGCCACAAAAGAGATGAATATAAGGTAGTTGCATGCAGCTGAGATAATAATGATAAGAGGGATGTGAGGATAGGAAAAGAAATAAGATCGTGGTCACTAGAAGGTACCGAAATTGAGAAGAAGAAGAAAACAGAAGAAGTAAAACAATGTTTGTTGGTTGAAAGTGTAGAGGAAGACCGAAGAAACGATGAATGGATTGTGTAGAAAATGGTATGGCCAGATAGGAGATGACTACTTCAATCCAGCAAAGTGAAATTTGTAAGAAGAAGGTATGCTGCTCCGTCCCAAAATAAATTCAGATGAGCGTAAGAGGGTGATAAAAGGGGGTGAACCTATTGCCGTCAAAAACACAGAATGCAGGCTCCTAGAGAGAAATTCCAATTGGAAAATAACGTTTTCAACCACTAAACCAACAGTACAGTTAAACACACACATCACAAATGTAATGGACCATTAACATCGATGACGTCACGGAGAAACGACAGACCCAGTTTCATAAATCAATTCAATACTACGCATGGAGAATGCTCATTAGAAATAGAAGTCTTTCAAGTTTCTCAAGAGAATCTTTCTTCAGTATCTATTGGTTGATCATTCACTTGCCAAGTGCCAGGCAATTATATCTCAAATATTGAATATTCATAGTTCAGACGACTTCGGAGAGACTGAAATATCTTGTGCTATTAATATTGAATGAAGCAAAATTCAGCGGTGGGCGAATGGGAAATTTCGATGGGTTCGTTGCTTCTGAGTAAACGGAGACTGTTGGATATTATGTGTATTGGATTGTAATTATCATGTTGGCAAAGATAACATCCGTTTCTGTGTATTATTAGCAGATAACGAGACGACAGTTCTAAAACAAAGTTACTATTCAGACACAACACATGCACTACAAAAGCAAAAATCTATGCAGGACCACGCAATCATAACACGTGATTGTGTTATGATTGCGTGGTCCTGCATAGATTTTTACTTTTTTTAACACAGTAACAACACAATCGCAACACTATCACAACACAATAACCATATAATCACAACACTGTCACAACACAATAACAACACAATCACAACACTATCACAGCACAATTACTACATTATAACAATACACTAACTCTCTCGTAATTCCCTTTTTGTTACGTTACATTCTCTCTGCTTAATATACACAAAGGATTTAGTCTAATATATTAATTTTACTACAAAACTCACCGGTATGGAGCACTCAAACAACATCTGTCACAGAAATAGAACAACAGAATGAATTGGAAATTTTATTATAATCTTTTGTGAAGAGAGCAATACATTGCATAATTTGTTCACTTAATACGTAATGCATATTACTTTTTTAAATATAAAAACATTTAAAAATAATAAAACAAATTGTGGTCCACCGATAGCAGGAGCAGGGTTAGGGGGGGGGGGGGGATAGGGTTGCAGAAACAGGAACCTCAACACAATGCGAGCCGTATCGAGGAGAGTACTCCACGATACGGCTGTGAGTAGATGTCAAGTGATTCAACTGTGAAACGAGAACTTCGACAGATGGTTGTCGATGCTTTCAGCCACCAGGCCACTGGCCGCTACGACGATCGGCGCAATGACAGCCGAGTCCACACATCACATGTCGACTACCTCGTGTGCTAAGTCTTGATATTGACTCTGTTTTTCTTTCTCAGCTTTTACGAGGTTCGCATCGTAACATCACATTACTTCACACCTATATTTCTCCGAAGTGTTAGGCAGAGGGGTAGCTAACCCAGCCCTAAGCTACACCCACATTTCACCGGTTATGTTTTTAAGTTCCATGTTATAGAGAGTGAGTCTATTTCCATCAACCGGGCACACCTCCAGACTTCGGGCTGCTACTGAGAAATTATTAATGAAAAATCCCAATAACACATTGTTCGACCCGGAATCCGAACCCAGGACTTCATGCTTAGCACCAACGACCACTAGACTAACGAGGCAGTCATCATATTGGGCATACCACAATTGCGGCAGTTGCTAACGAGGCGACAAGGCGTCCTCACCTTCCGTGATAGGGGGCCAAAGCCTACCGGGGTGGTGGAATGTTCGAAAGAGTTATCGTGACCCCAGAACGTAAAGGGCAAGGACGGAACTCGGATGGGTTTGAGCCAGTAAAAGTCTGACACGCCCTCCCGTTCCACCCATAACGGGAGAAGTCATTGGTACATTTCCTATCCTTAAAAAAAAAGGCAGTCATCATATGGGATGGTAACATCGAATATCATCACGTGGCGTGCTAATCGATCTATCACCACTGTCTCAGGCTTATTAGGGACAATAGTCCAATCAGTAATGATAGACCGATCCCAGTACATTAAGAGTGGGTCATTTTCGAGAGCCGGATTTTTGTACAGACGACAGCAGCTAACACTATCAGATTTTCCCAATTGAACATGAACCTTATATTTATGCAATAAAGTCGAAAACCTATCAAAGACATTTGACACATTGGGGTGGCTTGATGTGCTGACATCTGTACTTATTTTATTTATGTACATGTTTGGTGTCCCAAACAGTACACACCGCATTGAAAACTTTGTGAAACGGTTTTATCCACATTAAAAAACACCGCAGATGGAGTGAGTTAGTTTGGCCCATTATTAATGTAGGTATTCACTCAATTTCACGTTAATTAGGGTGGCTTTTCAGCTGGTCCAATTAAACTGAAAATAATGTGTAAATGTCAGCATTTTTAATAAGTAACGGCAGGTACTTTGGCTGTTAAATAGGCTAATGTGGTGGCAACACTGACGTAAGCCTATGCACCACCAAAGCCAATGCAATACATTTTACAATTAGTTAAGTAGTTAGTAATTATATTGTTTTATTATTATAGAATTAAGTTATAATAAATGTTTTATAAATTATATACATTTATTTATATCACTGACATTGTAAAAACCTTATATTTTTTAAATTATTCACGTTTGTTTTATTTACTTACTTTTATTTATTACGTAATTAGTATTTAAAATCCCTAAGTTCAGTTATTTATTGAGTGGGCGCATCATATTTAGGACAAAAAAATATTTTTAGGTATCATGAGTAGATAGGCGTGTCTTTAGTGAGTATTTGTAGATAGGTAGAAATGGCTAGTGTCAGAATGATCTCGGATGAGAAAAATATAAATACTCTAGCTATGTACCTAATGTGTCAGTCTATCTGTGCCCAAGATATAATTCATACCCATTCAGACAAGTTGTCATAGACATCCATTTGAGACATACGTGTGAAACCTCCCTATTTCACGATGATTGATTGCTCTATCTATTGCATGTTCACATTGAGATACGATGACGTATTCCATTGCTTAGAGAAAGCTTTGTTTGTATGTATTACGTCAACTTGATCTAGAGTACATAATTAGTTCAAAACTAGGTTTAAATGACAAAATCAGGTGATCATAGATTCTACTAGCAATGGTAAAAAAGTCAATATAAAACGATACGAAATTGTCAGCGCGGTTGGCGCAGTGGTTGAGTGATTAACTGCTACGCTGCGCGTTGTGGGTTCGATTCCCACACGGGACAAATATTTGTATGGCCTACGGGTTATAATTCCGGGTCTGGCTGTTTGTGAGTTTGAATGTTTGTAAACACACCAAGGAAACAGGAGAAATACCTAGTGTGGGGCAACGTAGATTTTTTTTTAAAGAAATACCCACGGGAATATTTCACTTTTTAGGGTTAAAAAGTGGCTTACAAGTATCAGCAACTCTAATTTTTCACTATTTACACATCATAATTTTTGTAGTGATTTTATTCATCTTTCGGTTACATGCTTGGAGAGTACCACGCCTAGTTCTATTTTCCCTTCAAATATCCAATAGACAATACTCCGAATAGTCTCAAGGTAGTGGCTGATTGGCTGTGACATCTTCCGACAGGACAATATCATCAAAGTAACGTTTTTGCGATTGAACTACGGAACTCAAAAAATATATCGGTTTAAAATTTATCTTGGTGATCACGCTTGTGTTGTGGGTAAGCAAATTAAACCCGTTTCACGTAATAAGTAATAATCAATAAAAAAATTAAGGCACTACTAATTTGCTATAATTTTCTGCTTCGGTAGTCTAGTGGTGAGCATGAGGATTCGGTTACTGGGCCGAACAAAGTATTGTTGGGGTTTGTATCTGGATTTTTTTAGAAGCAATCCGGAGTCTCGATGTGTATTCGGTTAATGGCAATAGGGATGTGTCCTAGGTAAAATATATTAAGTCTATTTAGTCCGTCAGTAAGATTACCATAAAATATTGGATACTTACGTATTTTTTGCTTACTTAATTCAATAAAAAGTGACAATGATATAGCACAAAGTTCAGGAGAAGGGGCTTGTGACGTCACGCCGTGCTACACTTTTAACGAAAAGTGTAGCACGGCGTGCCGTCACGCCCAATTTCAACGCACTATACCGTCGTCATTTTTGGTTTACGTGACAAAAGAAAAAATACGTGTCCAGTATTTTTGAGTAATCCAACTTTCGGACCAATCAGAGTTTTTAAGGACACTACCCTATTGGTCCGTAAGTACACCTCTAAATAAATAAAATAAATAATAAATATTGCTGGACAATCCACACAGCATCATCTAGCCCCAAGCTAAGCAGAGCTTGTGTTATGGGTACTAGATGACTGATATACTTAATACAATACATTACATAGATAGATATTTTTATTATACATAGTAAATACCCAGAACACCCGGAACAAATATTTGTAGATCATACAAACATTTGTCCCAAGGCGGGAATCGAACCCGCAACCTCTTGCGTCGCAGGCGGACCTTCGCCCGCCGCGCCACATCGGTCGTCAAAACCTCTACCTTACCCCTCTGGGAATACAGGCGTGATATGTTATGATGGATAGTTTTGTTATAGGGTTTGCCCTATAACAAAACTATTTACTAGTTTGCTAGTAGTCGGACAGTAAGATACAGGTATTATCATAACTTTACGAGTACTTAACTAAAACTTATCACAATAAAATTACCTACTTTTCCGAAGAGTTTTCTTTATACATAGCGTTATAGTGGGTACCAAGAATGGGATTAATTCACCCTTCAAATTTTACTTAACGTTCAATCGGATTACGGCCAATCGTGGGACGAACTTATCTTGTAAAGAGCCAATGAAGTCCCCGCTATGGCGGCTTGTAAAAGCAAAAAACAAGGCGATGGTGTAATGCTTGAGCGGACGGAGCGCATAATCAATAAAAAGTGACAATGATATAGCAGATCAAAGTTCAGGAGAAGGGGCTTGTGACGTCACTGTTACGCAAAATGTGTAGCACGGCGTGACGTCACGCGCAATTTCAACGCATCATCGTCATTTTTGGTTTAGGTGACAAAAGAAAAAAAACGTGTTAAAATTTCTAACCACGACACATAAAGATTATAAACTACTAAATCTTGAAGCGTATTATTGTAAATTAAATATTCTGTTCACAATTTATTGAGCTATTATAATCTCGCGAGATTAATTATAATCCGACGACATTATCTATCAGCGTTTGACAATAAAATAGGTTGGTGTAAGCAGTTATCATGGAAACTAAACCGTAAACTTCGACGGATATTTATGACGTAGAAGCTTTAAAATATCTATGTACATACTCGTATATTCCAGCCCTACATACCCTAAAATAGGCCCTTCCAGAAGATCAACCCTAAAAGGGACTTTGGCTGAATTTTATTATCATAATCTCTTTGGGTACGGTCCAATTCCATAAAGTTATACTATCTGAAACTTTCAATTATATTACGCTTAATCCACCACGAACTATTATAGCGCCTGTAACAATTTCACATCACTAAATATAATATTTTCTAGCTGGGTGTTAAAATCGTAATTAATATCCCTACTTATATGTTGTTCGAAACTAGTTCCTAGTTAGGTGCCCGTAGGTACCCCAATTTGCATTTTCGACTGCATATACCTGCGTCTGTCGTTCCCTTGCTGCATACATGACTGCAGGGTTGGCGCAGTGGTTGAGCGATCGGCTTCTGCGCCGCGTGTCGTGGGTTCGTTTCCCGCACTGAACAAATACTGGCTCTTTGTGTATCTGACTGTATATGTTCGTGAACGCACCCACAAAACAGGAGAAATTCCTAGAGTGGGGCAGTGCTTATTTTTAAATAAAAAATTTACATGTATGAAAACATCTAGTGTTAAAACAAAAACAAAGGACAACACTTCCCCTTCCTCACTTCTAAGAAGTTTCTCACGTCTTTTAACCAAAAACCTAAAGTGGAAAATAAAAACCCTTTTCAAAACATTACTGACGACCGAGAAAACAAACCCTAATCAACAAAATCAAAATGTTTTTCTTATAGACCTCAATTCCTAGAACTGAGTAATTGGAGGCGATGGCCTTCGACAGCCTCACCCTACCTCCCGGCGATGCTATTACGATATTAGTTCCACTCCGATTTGTGATGGTTTTAATGTTCCCTTTACTATGCAGCTTGCTAATGGCACGAGCTAATCAATGAATGAATTACCAGAAGAGAATTAGAAATGAATGTATTACCAATTGTTGGTTATTGTACTGCATTGGAGGGGCCGTGCCCATGTTGTAAGAGCTGAATGTATCGATTCTTAAGGTTAAACAATGCTTGACGAGGTCAGTCCGTGGATGGATCACCAATTCGAAGTTCTCAACCACAATGACAAGTCAAGGAATGCAGTCTCTGTGCCCAAAATTGGCTCAATTGCATCATTATCATCAGAGAAATGCAATCAATATCACTCAAATTTATTCATAAATCTCCTGCCCTTATCCCTCTTTATTTGAGGTTGGCGTAGAATGTCCATACAACTTTATTTGCCACTATTTCAATAATCACCTCTTTCCTAGCCATATCATATTCACACACTCCGTCCATCGTTTCTTTGGTAACCTCCTTGTTCATGATTAGAACTTCCCTCACAACATGATCCTCATCCTCATCGTCCGAACAAACGTCGCTCAAATATTGGTATCTAAACTCACTATGCCGAAGTTACGCGACCGAAGTTCGGCGGCTGATTTTACGTTGCGACGTATTCGGCTGATATAACACACCATAAGTGCCGAACTTACGCGGCAGAAATTCGGGGCGCGGACGGCTCCCCGCCCCCGGATCTTTTTCGGCAATCGAACCGAACTTCGATCGCGTATAATGTGTGCTCACAGAATATGTTGCCGCTGAACTTACGCCCGATCGAAGTTAGGCTGTACGCTATGACGCGACGTAATTTCTTAGCAACGGTATGCTGAAACCTGAACCTGAATAACAGCTATTCAACTAAGATATAAAATTCAGGCGAAAAATATGGATAGTTTCCTAATTTTCACCTAAAAAGGCTGAGATATTTTTCAAGCGAAAAGTTTTGAGAAGATACCTATTTTCTAAGATTATAATAATGGTACTAAGCTTTTATTTTTCTTTCAGATAGTATGCGGCATATCAGCCATGGTGATGGGTAGTGTGGCTTTCATAGAGGAGAGGCAGAAGTTCAACATGGGACTTGGTATACCAGCTGGAGGGATCAGCGTTCTGGCTGCAGGTAGGCATTATAGAGTTCTGTATTTCGCTTGATATAGAGGGAAATGGAAATAAAGTAATATTCTAACCCCACCGTTGTTCTTCTCTGCTTAATTTTGTTACAAATTGGGATCCATCACAGTTGAATAGTTTCTCCGGCACTTGTCGAGCTTGTAAAAAAATATGTATGTATGTAATGTATTGTACGATCTGCGAAAGACTGCAGGCAGATGCTGGATGCGGCAAGCTGAAGACAGGACGCTATGGCGCTCATTCAAAATCAAAATCAAAATTCATTTATTGAAATTAGGCTGAGAATCAGCACTTTTTGAACGACAAAAAACGTTTACATAAGACAGTCCCCCACAACGCCCACCCTTCACCACTTCCTAGTGTTTTTGCTGGGAAGAAGAAGTGGAGGAACAAACTCCCCAGCAACACGTCTGTCATTAGGAGAGGGCTATGTCCAGCAGTGGACTAGTATATCCTGATGAAGTATATCAGTCATCTAGTACCCAGAACACAAGCTCTGCTTAGCTTGGGGCTAGATGATGCTGTGTGGATTGTCCAGCATTATTTATTTTTCTGGTCTCCTGGCTCGCTAAGCTTCGTTCCTACTTCGGATTTCTAAATTCGGTGTAGTTTGATAAGCCCATTACTAACCTTTGAAATCCTATTTTGGAGTTAGGCTTTCTTATGTAAATCTGCCTTTGTTATTGGGCCTCAAAGTCACCTCCAATCGCCTTAGGACCACTTTGAACGGTCAGTGATCAATACTAACTTAAGGGAATCATAAAAACAAAATGTCTGCCTTGCGGTAGTAAATTTTATTTCTTTAAGATGTTTGCATACGTTGAGGTACCTTACCTAGAGGTTGTTAACCATATTTTAGCGGAGTGTGTTCGAAACGAATTTGAAAAGAAAACTTATTTAATAGATTATTTTCTCATACTTTGCCCAAAGAATTAATATTGCCATCAAACGTGGCAATGCTGCCAGTCTTTTGGCCACGTTTCCAGATGACAGCGATGCGTAGGAGTTCTTTGACGCCTGAGTGTCTTAGTCGGCTTTTTATTTTATTTTGTTTTTGTAAATATGTATATAGTTAGTTTTATGGCATAATTGTATGTACCTATGTAGATACTTAAAATTTAAATAAATATTATTTGCTGTTATAAAAAAATAAAAAGTACTATCTTTTAGTTTAATAAAGCTTCAATGGTAGTGTCCCATTTCAAATTATTTAACTAGTAATATATTCATTTTATTATGTTCGTACCAATTATAACTTTATCTAGTTAGGAGGCACTAGTTAAAAACTACGTACGCGATGCAAACAAAGTTTCTGGATACGTTATTATGAAGTTAAATAAATATTGGTAAATAAAAATTTACTTTACTTAGAGAATTCGTTTTGTATTGCCTTATATTGCAAACTAGATTCAGCCCAGGTGTTCGTTTGAATTGAAGTAGGATTGCGTGGCCCACTATTTCACCACAATATTCTGATATATTAATCAAATTTCCGTACTTAGATATGAAGGTAAAGTTTACATCCCGCGACACAACTATATCTTCAATAAAAATAACATTAATTCGTTCATGTTTTCCATATTTTGTTTCATCTCCTAGACCCTACCATGCTGTGAAATAAAAATTTTAACATAAGAAAATAGTATGCCCATGCTATTTTATGTATTTGTAAAAATAAAAAACACATAGGAAAAACATAGTAAATTGCCATGGGACCTTCACTAATAATGATGGAAGCCATTATTTCTTTCATCTACTGAAATGTAATACCAACCTTTTAGTAGTGTTTCCGGTAAAAGGCTCCACGAGGAAATTGAAAATAAAATCACGAGAGAACATATTACTCGGAGGTTCCGTATCCGAGCTAGTTGGGGAGACACTGGAATAAAAAGCTTTAAGAACTTTTAAATACACGGGAGTACGGGCCCGTGTTTTTAAAGCTTTTATTCGTAACTTATTTTCTTTCCATTATAAGGCCAAGGAAATAAAGAAAGAAAATGAGTTTATTTCCACTCAACATGACGCATCAAAATTAAAAAAAAGCAAAAAGGAATCAGCGCGGTGCGGTTTTTTTAATATATCAGCATTATGCTGAGAAAGTAGCCATTTTGGCCTTGCACAGGAGCTTTTTTTATTAGTTTACTCGTTAGTGTTTTTACTTAGTATGTGTTTCGTAAGGGCTGATCCAATTAAATATTTATCTTTCATTCTTTTTCATTTAATGGGGGGAAATATGAAAATATATTATGCAAATCTGTTGAGGCAGATTATGTGGGATCGAGTTATAAACAATCGATAGAGATTTCCTCTAAAAAAGCTTTTCCATTTTCTAGTAAAAAGTGTCCAGTCTTATTTTAATACCAGTATTTTTTATACCTATTTTTATACTATAACTGAACAAATTTCTCGCAGCGGTCTCGATCCATACGTCACGGGGTTGGAGCGCAATGTCAGGCGTAGCGGGAGCGGGCGCGGGCGCGGCAAATGTACTGTGGGCAGCCGCGGCCTGTTTGCTGGTAGCCCTCGTCGTGCAGTGCTGCAGAACTATCCTGGATCCACCCGGCATTGATCATGGGTGAGCTGTCTTGTAATCATAATTATGATAATAATCTTATTGCAAAATTTGTTGACACGGTTGGCGCAGTAGTTGAGCCATCGGTTGCTGCGCCGCGTGTTTTGGGTTCGATCCCCGCACGGAACAAATATTTGTGTGACCTACTGGTAGTTGTTCCGGGTCTGGCTGTTTGTGTATGTGAGTTTAAATGTTTGTAAACGCACCCACGATACAGGAGAAATTCCTAGTGTGGGGCTACGTTTAAAGAAAAAAAAAATTGAAGTACTTAAGCCATCTTTTTACTATTAGACTACGGGCAAATTATTTCTTATCATACGGATAAGGCACGAGAATTAACCGCCTTGGTTACTCAAGACGGATTGGCGATTTCAAACTTATATTCATTATATTTAAAAACTAGCTGCGCCCCGCGGAGTTACCTGCAACGTGTGAACTTTGTTTTTTACATAGAAACCTTCCCCTTACAATAACAAACACAACAAAAAAAGAAATAGCCGAATTGCTCCAGCCGTTCTCGAGTTTTTCAATTAGCAACATATTTAAACATTCATTTTTATTTATATCAATACAAGTTTTATAACGATGTTTTCCTTTACCGATGTCAGTGATGTCAAAGAAAACTTACAAATGTGCCTTTAATAATTAATTCTTTTAACGAATATGACTTGAAAAAGGAAATATTAATAATGTATAAATAATTAAATGTAAAAAAAGAACGAGAAACTATTAATTTGCATGCCAAAGAGAATACATACTATACTGATAATACCCACGAAAATTTCTAGAGTCTTCATTGAGTTCATTTGCCTCAAAAAATATGGTAAAAGAAATTCCTAGAATCATGTTTTATAATCATTTCCATATTCGACTTGAGCCAAGACTGATATTGTTCGAACTCATTATAATGGCGGCAAGCCATAAATTAATAATTTTATCTTACAGACGTAGATAAAATTATGCAATAAGTAGTGAAGTAAGTACCAGCCTATTACTGTCCCACTGCAGGGCAAAGGCCTCTTATCATACAGAGAAGGCATGAGCATTAATCACCACGCTTGCTCAAGACGGGTTGGCGATTTCAGACTTATTTTAATTGTCCAGGTTTCCTCACGATGTTTTTCTTCACCGATGTCAGTAATGTCCAAGATAAACTTAGAAAGTACATATGAATTGAAAAACTCACATTGGTACTTGCCCAGGTTTGAACCCACAACCGCGTGCACTACAGGCGAGACCTAAACCACTGGGCCATCATGACATCAAATTATGCAATACATGTACAAAACTCCCAACCATCATGACAACTTAGTTAACTTCTAAGAGCCTTCTAATACAGGCATTGTTTGTCTAAATGGGGACTCCAAACACATTGACATGTAATGTCATATCTAATAACACAATGAACTATTTTGTATTGTATCATGACAACTCAGTTAACTTACTATAATGACAGCAACACAAAATTAAATGAGCTTAAATAACATCTTAAACTAACCCAAACAGTCGTAAGATTATAAAAAAATATTGAAAATTAGATTACGACCCAAATGGGATACAGAGACAAAGAAACTGATGAAATATTCATAAACCCAGCAAAGCAAAAAAAAGCATTAAATATGTATGTACAGACGCCAGCACATCAAGCTACCCCATTTTAACAAATTACTACCAATTGAACATGAACCTTATGTTTTGTGATAAAGTTGAAAATCTATCAAAGAAGTTTGACACATTAGGGTAGCTTGATGTGCTGGCCTCTGTACGTAATATTTATGATTATTAGGAAATGTATACGGAAAAATAATGTGAAAAGAAAGAATTTCTGTACAAAAAATATTGTCTTGCTGTCACTTACATTTTTGAAATGTCACTTGTCATCACGATTTTTTGCATCCAATTTGTTTCGCTTTTCTTAAACTTTTAAATTCTTTCAGCGATGGCCCGACCGAAGAAGACACGATGCCATCTTCCCGCGATTTAGTAGTGATCGCTTGTGTGCAAATCGCTCTCGCGGTCGCTACGCTTCTCAGTGCAGCGATCTGCGCGCGCATCGACTGCGGAACATGACGGGAGCCGCAGCGCACGCTCACACGCAGGCGAGTGAGCGAAGCGCCTGTCTTACCCGCCACCGCGCCCGCTGCAGCGGACGTTGTGATCCAACCCGAGGAAGTTATAGTTGAACGAGAGGGCAGTCGGGTAGCCTGGCTTATATAAATATTTGCATTGGAATTTGTAGGTGAAATGAAATTTTATTGTGTGTGCAGGATGTGGATCTCGGGATTCTATTTTTGGAAAATGAAAATGTTCGTGTTTTTTACACCATAATGATAACATGGCGGTGTGTAAAATAAAATAGGTAACGTAGAAAACAGATGTAGGTAATAGATTATTGTAATAAATTCACTTCATTAACTTACGAAATTTTGGAATGACTGTGCATTTTAAAACTTGACAACGTCATAAAAAGCTGTCAAATGTCAGTTTTCATAAAGTATCTGTATAAATTAAACGGATTATTTAAAAGCTATTTACGAAGTTGGCAATTTTTATAACGGGCAGCCTTAATAACATTTGAAAATACAAAATCAATGTGTACAGATTACAACTTTAGTAGGTATATAATATATGGACTTCATCGTAAACATTGAATAAGAGGACATAAAGACTCTTTGGTGGACAAAACCAATGAGTTAATCCAACATCCGAGCTCGGACGTAACGAGAAATTGCATTCATGTATAATAATAGGTCTTTACCTATGAAATTGCCGTTTTGTATGAAAAAATTTAAATGAATTTTTTTCATGTATTTTTTATTTGTATTAATCGAAGTAATCACCCATGCAATCAATGCATCTTTGCCAACGCAGTGGCAGTTTATTGATGCCCTTCTTAAAGAAATCAGCTGGACGGGAGGCAACAAATTCTTCAAAGGCATTTTGTACTGCCTCTCGGGTATTGAATTTTTTTCCCGCCAAGAAGTTATCCAAATTCTGGAAAAAGTAGTAGTCTGTAGGCGCAAGGTCTGGTGAGTAGGGCGGATGACGGAGAGCTTCCAACCCCAGTTCTTGCAACTTGGAGACCGTCTGCTGTGCAGTATGAGGTCGCGCGTTGTCGTGCAGGAGCAGCGGAGACGAGCGATTGACCAATGCTGGTTGGAGATGTGCCAGCTTCTCCATCATTGTGTTCAATTCTTCACAGTACACATCTGCAGTAATGCTCACCCCGTTTGGTAAGAAGCTGTATTGAATCACACCGGCGCTAGACCACCAAACAGTGACCATCACTTTTCTTGGGGTAAGTTTTCGTTTAGGGCATTGTTTAGGTGCTGAACCAGGATCCAACCAACTTGCTGAGCGCTTGCGGTTATCAAACAGAATCCATTTTTCATCGCAGGTAACAATGCGGTTCAAAATTCCTTCATTTGTGTGTCTGTTGAGCAGTGCAAGGCACGTCTCGACGCGTACTTCGCGCTGGCGATCATTGAGTTCGTGGGGCACCCATTTGTCAAGCTTTTTTACCTTGCCAATTTGACGCAAATGGACCAATATTGTTTTGACGCTAACGTCGAAAGCTGCTGCTAATTCAGCCGTAGATTGTGTATCATCAGCTTCCACAATCGCCTTTAATTCGTCATTGTCGACCAAAGTCTTCGGACGACCGCGAGGTTCATTTTTCAGGTCGAAATTTCCAGAACGGAAGCGAGCAAACCAATAACAGGTAGTGCGTTGGTTTGTAGTGTTAGCTCCGTAAACGTCGTTGATGTTGCGTGCCGCTTGTGCCGCGTTGCTGCCACGACGGTACTCATATTCCATAATTACTCGAATTTTTAACGTATCCATGATGACGAAAAAGATTTAAATGCGATGAAAATGTAACACTAATCAATAAACAAATGACTACTTTTGGAAAAAAAAATCCATGTTTTTAAAATAAAATTAATTTGAAATTAGAATTCTTAGCCAAACAAAAAATATTTTGATTTGAAATGGCCAGTACTGCAGAACGGCAATTTCATAGGTAAAGACCTAATATTATTTAAACCTGGGTTTACGTTTCATTTCCTGTAATAACACGCAATTTTATCCTCTGAATTTCGTTGATCCACCATTATTCCAGGCGTGAAATGTACATAATTTATGATAACCATTAAGTAGTTAATTTTAAGCATCCAATATGGAGTAATAGTATTCACGTTTTAAAGTTATGTAATGGAAAAACCACTAATTGATGTTTCAACTTTCCGATGTAATGCCGACCGCATTTTGGGTGCGAATTTGTGTGTTACGTAAACGTGTGAATACTGACTGTACGATTTGAGTGCGTTCCGTCTCCGTCAATTAGGCGGGGTTCCGTACCCCACGAATTTCTTGCGAAACTTTACCAAACGAAAACGTCAACAATTTGTATGAAGATTGGTTACGTATGTGAAACTAATTTCGTTTGGATAATAACTAGGTAATTTGACGTTTTCGGCAGGTAAACTTCTTGCAAGAAATTCGTGCTAGGGTTACCGGCGATCTCTTTCAACGCACGAAAGTGTATTCTAATTCCCAACAAGTTTGGATTGTTTTCGGTGGTCGGAACTGCACGTTCGACTTACTCGCACCCAGTTTGAGTGCTTCCGTACTTGGAAGGTGTTTTTTTTAGTTAGCCTGTGCTGTCCCACTCCTGGGCAAAGGCATCCCCCCATTTCTTCCACGTCTCTCTATGGGTAATTTGCAAGGAAGCCATCCAAGGCATCCCGCCCTCTCGGTCTGCCACGACCCCGTCTAGCTTTCTAGGTGTCTTGGAGGGTTAATATTGTTTATCGATGGTACGTATTCCTTATTTCCTACTTAGTATTCCTTCGGCTGAGATAGGAGCCTTTTTTTGGCATCGCACAGTTCCTTTGTTTTTCTGTTTGTTAGTTTTAGTTTTTTGGTGTTTATATTTCCTGTGCATGTCCTAAATAAATATTTTTCTTTTTTTTACGAGTCAATATTTTACGAAAACGCGCCTTAAGTGCGGCCGACAAATATGTCAAAACAATATAATATTTTTATAAAAATTGCATTCGTAGTTTTTACAGTTATAGGTAAGACTACTTGTAAATTTCTCACCAAATAAAAAAAAATAAGCTTGTGAGCCTAGATCTACATTTCTCAGTAACAAAAACATCGAGCAATACCAAAGGGTCCCCCAGGGTACTGTAATTTGACCCAACGCGACTATCAAGTTGGGCAGAAACAAGAAATATACGAGTATTCTATGCAAGTTACATTTTTCTTTTTCTCTGAATTGTAAGTCTAAACGAATACCAAAATTCTTTTGTATCAATTTACGCAGAAGATTTTTAAGAGCACATGGCTGAGTAATAACATCCGCAAGGGATGATTCTGACGCTGACGCTTGACGAGATCGATCCGTGGATGGGTGACCATACATTACATCCAGACTTATCTGTACCACGTAAAACACGTTAGGCTGTTGGTCCTGGCTGCCAATGTTACATATCTTTAACAGTCGTTAGCCTGAAAATCTGACAACCAGTCTTACCAAAGGCTACCGTGCTGCCTAGTTACTAGGTTGTGGAGGTCAGATAGGCAGTCTCGTCATGTAAAGTACTGGCATTCAGGTGTATTCCGTCAGACTGGAAGCCGACATCAACACAGCTGAGAGCTCAACACAGTTTGACAGATGATGATGCATATATTCTTGCGAATCATATCTGCACGTGCGATTTTACTGTAGCCAAAGTCAAAAGACGGCAGCTAATATTAGAGTAAAAACAAACAAGCATTTAGCAATAAAAGCCGCCTTCCTGGACTTCTGTTTTTAGACCCACCCCTACAAAACAGCACTCTTAAGTAATAGAGCTGCAGAAAAACGAAATTAGCTGAGCACTGAAAAAGACGGATTAATGAGAGTCGCCCCAAGGTTTGCGTCGTGAAATTTTAACGAGTTGGTAAAGGAATTAGGTAGGATTTACTGAAGTAGTTCCTCTTTTCATCGTTCAGGTTTAATGGTTCAGGTCACGATCTTTATGATGAACTTTTTAAGAGTTTTTAATTTCGAGTCTTTGTGTTGAGTGGTTTTTCATTTTCTTTTTTTTTTGTTATTAGTCCATAAAGTTTTAAGGTTTACTTGAAATTAGATGTTATTTTTAAAAAGTGTGCTAATTATTGTATTACCCTTAACATCACATGGAATAGAATAGAATATTCTTAACTGTATACATTCAATTTTAAAAATGATATCTTAAAGAACTACATGGTATCACAATGGCCTGCCTTATCGCAAAAAGCGATATCTTACGACATACTTTAGATGGAATTGAAGGAGTAGGGACAGAAGCATTGCCACGTTAAATGGCAATGCTGATTCTTTTGGCAAAAAAGGCCAGCCCTCTGGTCACGTGAAGAGTCAACCATAACTAAGATAACTTTAGAAATAAAAGTAACAATTATAAAACCACTAAAGAGTTTAGTCGTATTTCGCGGTGATTCATCAGCCACCGTGTAACCCGTGTCAGCCGTAACAATTTTCCAAAGACAGCTCCACAATAAGCGGTTTTTCATCCGATAATACCTTGAAACAACGGAGGGAATTATAAAACAATTTCTGTGGAAGCGTATAATAATAATATATTTATAATAGAGTTATTGTTTTTGTTTCTATTCTATTGCTAAGTTACTTGATGTTTGTTGTTTAGAAGCAATTAATTTTAAGTTTGTTTTTTTTAGTCAATCATTTATTAATGTTTTAGGGCCAGTGTGAAATTTGTCACTCAGATTGTTTAAATGGTCGATTCTGTAAAAGTATCCCCATGAAGACTTGGTGAAGTGAGCAATGGAGTCACTGTTATCCATCTAAAGGATTGTATTAGTATTTTAGCTGGATAACACCGACAGCTCACTTCACCGTTGATTTCACCGAAGTTTTTTACAGAATCATACGGCAGTTTTCTATAATTATGTTTAAAATTAAATAGACACAAATATCTAGAGTAGACATAATATAGAATAGATATTTTTTAATATAATACTTATTATATAAATGTAATTAATGTACAAATATTTTCTTAACGATCTTGTAAATAATGTAAAATATTTTAAAATATTATGTGTGTGCAGACTCCAGCACACCAAGCTATGCCAAACTGTCAAATTTTACCAATTGAACATGAGCCTTATTCTTTTGTAATAAAGTTGAACAACTACCAAATAAATTTGACAAATTTTGGTAGCTTGATGTGGTGGCCTCTGTTCTTAGAAGAGTAGCTATAGAATGTATAAGATTAGGTACTTGTAGAAGATACAAACATTTTGATCGTCTGTCAAAACTATCACTTTTCTATATTAAAAATAAATCTTTGGAAACAGTTTGAAATTTATTATTTCTTTTTTCAAGTTATTTTAGATGCAGTACGACCAGCATACGTGTTCGACAGAGGTAAAATTTTTACCTGGAACCAGCATAATATGGAATTGCAATAGTATATGAGACTTCTTGTTCCCAGCAAAAACATTAGGAAGTGGCGTTTTGGGAGACATCATCATCATCCTCTTGCCCTTATCCCAATTTATTTGGTGTTGACATCCATCTTTTCTTTGGTCTCCTTCTACTCTTGTAATCACACATTCAGCTCAAAACTTTCCTCACCACATGGTCCTCATTCCTTCGCATCACATGTCCATACCATGACAGCCGATTTCCACACCATTTCTCAGTCACAGGCGCCAATTTCAGACTTCCTCTTATATACTCATTTCTTATTCTATCCATTCGAGTAATACCAAACATCCCCCTCAGCATTCTCATCTCAGCTGCATGTTCGTTTTGGGGGAGAGTCTTATGTAATTTTTGACATTCAAAAAATGCTGATTCTCAGTCTAATTTGTATAACTGAATTTTGATTTTGACGCCATCTTATACTGGTTTTAGTAATAATGACGTGCGGCTTTACTGAAGCTGCAGCAAGATATTATCTTTACTAAAACCATGAATGATTCCAGTTTAGATGGGTAAGTAACGAGAAGTATGAGATGAGAAGTGGATAAGAGTTGAAAAATCACCAGCATGGCTAGCACGTGTACTGTGACATGGCTTGAGTCATTTTATCACAGTTTGGGCGATAACACAGAAGCATGCCACCGTAATCATTTCTTGTCACAGACGTCTTATACGCCTGTGCTCACCCCGCTAGAAATTTGAAACGCTGCAGGAAATAAAAATGCACGAGTAACTGCAAAAAATACCCAATCCGCTGTAAGTGCGCCTATAATATTGGAATAGTTCCATAGATTCCTCCAAGATACCAGCATCAGATCCTGACTTGCTTACAATGGGACCCTTTCAAACCAAAAAATGGTATTACAGAATCGACTCGCAACTGTCGGAAAAATCGGTGAATGTACAGACTAAAAGAAAAAAACATACATTTAAATATATAACCTTACCGTTAAGTAATTTAGAGTAAAAGAGTAACAAACATATATATACATCCTCACAACCGTTCTCATTTATAATGTTATGAGGATATAATAACACACAGCAATGCTTTTCCCTTTTCCGATCAACGGTACCATAAATGACAAAAAAAACGCGTGTAATATCTTGATTGATGGCTCCCGATTTGTCCTCTGTCTATTTGGCCAACTTCAAGATCAGTTGATCCCCATCGACACTGTGTGTTAGAACTAAACTGGACGATATATCAAAACGCATAAGGTTTGAATTCATCTGGCCTCCCTCGAAAGAAAATATGAAAGAGGTTTTGATGCCACGGGGTTTCAATTTGTTACGTTTATAAGGATATTCATAACGTTTGAAGAATGATTTGGGTGTTTTATACAAAAGAAAATAAAAGCAATCGTCAATGAAAAAAAAGATATTCTTTATTCATTGTTCTGGGAATAATAGCATAATATAAACACCCAATTAATGTTCTATAATTAATAAAAACTTCAGAACGAATCGACCGATTGTTCTTTTTTTGCTGTGTTCCTAATCATCGGGACAAAGCTTCTATGAAAGGTCTTTTGTTTCGTTTAATTATCTTTTACACATCTGTAGCTCTAGCACGAGTTTCTTGCGCGAAGTTACAAACTGAAAAAGTTTTGCCCCACTCTAGAAATTTTTCGTGTCGTAACAAACATTTAAACTCACATACACAAACATCCAGATCCGTAACAACTAGCTGTAAACCATACAAATATTAGTTGCGTGCGCGAATCGAACCCACAACAAGCGGTGCAGCATCCGATCGCTTAGCCATTGCGCCAACTGTGCCGTCAAGTTATTAGTCAGACAAAGTCATTTTGACGTATGTAATGTAGAGGCGCTGTTTTAATCTTAGTACAAATTGTTGACGTTCTCAGTTGGAAAAGTTCTCGCTAGAAATTAGTACTGAGTATACTGGTCATACAGTCACGGTTGCGACTACTACGCAAAACAAATGCAAACCAATTTATTCGCTGAACATAGTAAATGTCTAAACACACTATGTCAATGTTACGCGACTGAAGTTCGGCGGCTGATTTTACGTTCCGACGTATTCGGGTGATCTGACACACTATAAGTGCAGAACTTACGCGGCAGAAATTCAGCTCCGCAACTTTGTGTGTGTAATCAGTGTCTCGAGCGCTGAAGCGCTGGCAGAAGCGAAATGAACACTACGGGCGGAAACGCGGGGCGCGGGCGGCTCCCCGCTGCTCCCTGCCCCCACATCTTCGTCGGCAATCGAACCAAAATTCGATCGCGTATAATGAGTGCTCACAGAATAAGTTGATGCTGAACTTACGCCCGACCGAAATTAGGCTGTGCGCTATGATGCGACGTAATTTCGGCAGAGTGTGTCGTCAGTCATTCAAATAGCATTGCAGGCATAATTGTGCTAAACTTCGGTCGAGTAACTTCGGCGTAATGTGTTTAGACACTAAAGGTTCACCTCATCAATATTTGCCTGACTGTTAGATAATTGTTTCTATTCAATTAATGATTTTATTAATTTAAAATTTTGACATTACAATATATCAATAAATACCTTTTCTATTTTTATTTTCATTTTTTTTTAAACATATACAATACGTATTATGTTATTATTAAAATTTGGCTAGACCTTTTACTCTGTAAGTTAGTTTAAATTACTTTTTTTTTAATATTTCTACACCGGCAACGGTAGTGTACGTGAAACTATTTTATGTTAAGACCTTAATGTACCATACACTCAGAAATAAATAAAAATTATTATTATTATTATATTATCAAAATCAAAATCAAAATCAAAATTCATTTATTCAAATTAGGCTGAGAATCAGCACTTTTTGAACGTCAAAGACGTTTACATAAGACAGTCCCCCAAAACGCCCACCCTTCACCACTTCCTAGTGTTTTTATCATACTAAATGCAATAGGGTTGCCCTATATTTTAACGTCAATTCAGTTAGTCGGTGCTTGCTTCATATTTCATCGTTCCTTTACTAAAGTCAATGCTCTGACAAGTTGAGCTCTGGACACAATAGCGGGACATTATTGCCAATAATAAGGTTAATATTAATTTTTGTTTATGGACTACCTAGAGGTGTTCGTTGCCAAATAAAAAATACCATACGAGTCGATCGATGGTTAAGCTACGCTTGCCGAGGTCAGTCTATGGATGAGTAACCGTTCATTATTTCCGAGACTCATACGTGCCTCGGAAAGTATGTAAGCCGCTGGTCCTAGCTGTAATTTTTAGATCTGACAATCAGTCTTACCAAGGGTATTGTGTTGCACAGTATTTGGATTATGGAGGTCAGATAGGCAGTAATTCCATGTAAAATACTTGTATGCAGCTGTATAAATGCAACTCCAGCAACTTCAGTAGCGACTACCTCAAATAGAGCTGAGAGCGTGATAATCGACGATATTTGACGACCACTGTGGCGCGGCGGGCGATGGTCCGCCTGCGACGCAGGAGGTTGCGGGTTCGATTCCCGCCCTGGGACAAATGTTTGTACGATCTACAAATATTTGTTTCGGGTGTTCTGGGTATTTGCTATGTATAATAAAAAAAAAAAAAATCTATCTATGTAATGTATTGTATTAAGTATATCAGTCATCTAGTACCCATAACACAAGCTCTGCTTAGCTTGGGGCTAGATGATGCTGTGTGGATTGTCCAGCAATATTTATTTATTTATTTATTATTTAATCCAAGAGAAATTATTACATAACCATAACGTTTATGTCGTAATTAAAAATATAAAACCCAACCAAAAATGTAAACAGAGGTTTAATGGTTGTGTTACAAACATAATACCCCATTAACCCAGCCATCGTGGGGCAGTGCGTCGACACAACCTCGTATAGTGACACTGAATAGGAAAGAACAGAAGGTTGACTCGAAGTGAGAGCCCCTCCCGACCCTCTCTACATAGCTCGCTGAGCGACTTTGAATTGGTGGACCAACCCTACCGTGAGTGTCCATGTCTCGGCTCCGTAGGTCAAAACGGGTAGGAGGCACTGATTGAACTTTCGTTTTCCTTCCATCCTATGTATACAATATGCTAATATTTCTAAAAAAATAAATTACTAAAACCTTTTATCGAAGTAATTATTAAAAATAATGAGCAGTTTCTTTAACAACTTTCTAATTAAAATCGTAAAGAATTGGCCTTGGAAAATATTTTGTTGATCCTTAATTGTTATATATAGTCATAAGTATGAGGTTCGTACTAGTGATACTATGGTCCGCCATACTTTGTACCTTATACGTGTCTGTGATAGCAGATCCTCGGCCGTACGCCATGGGACCCCAGTGTACGTACTCAATTATACTCGGGGCCCGTAGCTAAGTTCTAAGAGCTGCACGTAATTAAGTAAGCCATTACACATCAAAACCTCTCCGTACCTCGGAAGGCACGTTAAGCTATTGGTGTTGGCTGTCATTTACAGATATATGGAAGTCGTTACGGGTTGTAAGAATCCCGAAAGTCTAACCTCCAGTCTAACAACCAAGGAGTATCGTGTTACCAGTAAGTGGGTTGTGGAGGTCAGATCAGTAGTCCTCCATATCAAAAAGTGTTCCCGATGAAACAAAATCTCTTTGCCTTAATGAATGACTTGAAGGCAATGGTGACTTAAATCTAAGCGTATATAAATATGCCTTCAGCCAGTTGGCCTGACGATTTTGGGAGAGGCCAGAATCCAGCAGTGAACATCTCAAACGATGGTAATTATGGTTACGTAGATAGCAGGATCAAAGTCCTTCACGTTCAAATTGTGGTGCACAATTGAACCTAGTAGACATTTATTAACAATTATATAAGTAGTGCAGTATTTTTAACTCATCATCTGCCTAGCCTTTTCTCAACTATGTTGGTCGTTTTCCAGTCTAACCGGATGCAGCTGAATACCAGCGTTTTACATGCAGCAACTGCCTATCTGACCTCCACAACCCAGTTACTGGGCAACACTATACCCCTTGGAAAGACTGGTTGTCAGACTTTCGGGTTTCTGACTACCCGTAACGACTACCAAAGATATACAAATGACAACTTCTTAACGTCTCTCCAAGGCACGGAGGAGTCTCGATATGTTAAGCACGGTCAACCATCCACAGACTAACCTCGGCAAGTGGAGCTTAACCTTCGATCAACCCGCGCAGCTGTTTTTATTTAGCCACGAGCTCCTCTAACTGGTAACTTAAAAATTAAGTTGCATTGAATGACCACAGAACTATTTGTACGATCTGTAATTTCTGCTTACAGTTAACATTCCATGCAAGACGGACAAGGATTGCCCGGAGACAATAAAATGTGAATGCATCTACTTACACCAAATATGTGTTTGTAGAAATGTTGTAAAGTTACTTTTTGGCTAATAGTTCAAGTTCAAGTTTGGTTTCAATTTGTTCGAGACTGCGTTTTATTTTGATGTATAAACAACCTATTCTACTTCATTTAAGAATATAATAGTAATATAAATAAGTAAAATGAGTTAGTATTTTTTTAATTGAAATATTTTAAAACGTAATTTATATGTACATACAGCAATTAAAGAGAACATAAATAATAGTATCAGCAACTTGCTCTAAAATACAGTCTTGTGAAATCGGAAGTGCCGTACTAGGTATGTGGCCGAAAGTGACACTGCCATTTTCAAGAACTGGGTCTTGAAAATGGCAGTGTCACTTTGAATTGGGACCGAGCCATCATCACTGGCAGGACTATTGTAGCCAATAATCCTGATAAAGTGGTGATGGATCGTATTGAGAGGCGCGCAACGATTATTGATGTAACGGTCCCGCATGACAGGAACCTCGTGAAAAGCGAGAAAGATAAACAAATCGAGTATCGTGACTTGGCTTGCAAGGCTGTTGACATGTGGGTTGTGGACTCAGCAATCGTTTTGCCGACAGTCATGTCAGTTCAATAGCTTAATAGCCAAGAGCCTCGGACAACACCTAAGGAGGCTCTCGTTAGGCAGCTGGATCAAGGGCTTGATACAGAAAGCAGTTCTTCTAGACACGGCGCGTATTGTTAGGCGATTCCTCTCTCTGGAGCCTTGACCGCCGGTAGCTTGGACCCTGTTCCTGATACCGGTGGGCTACTATTTTTTATTGTTTCAAAATGTTTTATATTTTTCTTTTATATTGAAATATTTAAAAATGTAATTAGTATGTAAGTTTATGGAATTAAGGATATAAATAATAATTATTTATCAAAAATTAAATTGGTAAAATAGAAATATGAAAATCTTATTGTTAATTCTCAAAGAGGTGTACTAGGTTAGATAAATCTGTGTCACAGGCGATTGGGGCTCATTCAGGATGGTAATTATAGTAGAACAAAATTATGAACAATGTTGAACATAAGAATTAATGAATCTTTTGTTTCTTCTTCTTCTTCTTTAAAAAAAATAACGTTGCCCCACACTAGGAATTTCTCCTGTGTCGTGGATGCGCTTACAAACATTCAAACTCACATACACAAGCAGCCAGACTCAGAACAACGACCTGTAGGCCATACAAATATTTGTTCCGTGTGGGAATCGAACCCACAACAGGCGGTGCAGCAGCCAATCGCTCAGCCACTGCGCCAACCGTGTCATCATTTTTTTTTTCCAGATTTGTGGCTTAATTTGATGGAGGTCAAAAAGGACTCCATGGACAACGCTGGTAACGTGTCGGCTACATTCTGCTCGAAGATGCATCTAAAGACCTCATTTACACCTGTATCTAGGTACCTGTTGCAGGAGGGCAGCCTTTAAGTACGGTACCCTAAAAATTTTGTTGTACTTATTTATCACGGTATTTTAATACGCATTATAAACGGACTATAATCAATTCATGCGTTTGAATATATAAATGTCGTAAAAAAACAATAATCTTGTACGAAAATTTGTTGATAATAAATGAAGTTTTTACAAGTCGCGCTGTAGTTCAGCCTCATGATGTTGGGAGCCAATGTTATGGCTTCCACCTGGCCTCACAGGTAAGAAGAGATATTCTTTATTTAAATAACAAAACATGACACGAGGTTTCGAATCCCGGGTCGGACAAAGCGATATTGGGTTGTCCATCTGTAAATTTCTTAGTTGCAGTCCAGATCTGATCAGATTGATGACACTAGACTCACCCCCCATTATTACATGGGACTTTAACATATCTGGCGAATGAGGTGTAGTATAATAGATACAACTCTGCCTTACCCTTTTATGACTACAGGCGTGCTGTTCAGCCGTGTTTGTGATATATACAGTAAGTCACTTGGAGACATTTTCGAGAAAAATCCGGCTAAAGTTTTTTTTTACTTTTGACAAATATCCCGAAATATAAATTAATCATATGTTTTCTAAAATGTATAACGTAAATATAGGTTTGTTTTACAATTTACATATTGTGATTTTCATTTAAAAATCATGTTTGAGCTATAAATCTTGAAAAAAAATATTTATGTTAAGAAATGAACAATTCAAAAAGTAAGTTTTTCTTATTATTGTTACAGTAAGTTTGTGACTTACTGTTACAATCTTTAGTTTGAAGTACTTACTGCAATAATGATGATGAAATAAGGTAAATATTTGAATGGAATATCAAAAACTTCACAATTTTCTTATTGTGACTTAAGCACTTACTGTAACTATATAAAATTATGGCGTCTACCATAAAGTACCGGAACTAAAACGAATTACTCCTTCTTAATTATTTGTAGATTAATGGAACAAAAGAGATCATATGAAATCACAGTTTAATATAGAAAGTGCACATAGCTTTGCTAAAAGTACAAAATTGAAAAATCAGTTACAGTTTTTGTTTTTAAAGCACTTTACAATCATATTATAAAATAACCAAAACCAACAGTTCGTTTTGTATACAAACTGCTTTGGATATACCTACATACATAAAACGATCGAAACCAAATAATCCGTTTCTAAAAAATAATAATACCATTACACAGTTAATTTATACAGTTTTTTCTTTAAAACTTTCATAAATTCGTTTGTGTACTTCTCCGTGCACAATAAATCAATGTTTTTTTTTAAACTGTTTCTAAAATACTACGACAGTTTTCTCGATGGAATTCTTCGTAATATAAATTATCTACGTAGATTGACAGAACGCAGCACAACTCTGATCTTTCAAGGCACTTTAAAATTCTTTGGCTTCTAAGGTTTTTACCTCTTAGAACGGTTATTAACACATTTACTATAATAAGGTCCCGGTATAAAATAGTAAAATGTTTTTATGTACCTAGAAAAATGTAGGCTAGCAAAATATTACCACATCAATTCAAGAAAATATTTTAGCGATAATTACTTTAAATACTGTAGTCCCATAATAACAATAAACCTTAATCTTTATAATTGCTTCAATCAATAGAGAATATTAAAAATGTTGTGACCTTAAAATTTTCAGTTAATACAAGATTGCAGGATTGGAAACCGGAATGTTAGACCAATAGTCCCTTCTATTCTTAGACATCAGATGTACAAGCTTTTGAATAATCTCTGCTTCACTGAGACGTGACGATAATGTCTTCAGAAAAATAAAACACTGAAACACATGTAGGGTCTATATAAGCAACGATTTGACGATACATTTGCGATTATTTACCATTTTTACCCTTTGGCCATAATCATCTTTATTATTACTTAACATTTTCTCGACCTGATGATGGAAATGGTCGATACTGATGATGGAGCTGACATGAAGGTATGTAGTGGCTCGAAATATCGTATCTCGATTGTTTTCGCAGATATTAAGGAGCTATTAAAAAGCTCTACTAAAAACGACATCAAAGACTAGTTTTTTATTTTTATTAATGTTGAAATTATGTCATGTCGATGGTGATTTACACTCAAACAACCGCGATTGGCATATCTTCTTTTGACGTTTTTCCCAATGGCACGAAACGTCCATTGAAGGCATGCTAGGGCAAAATATTGAGGCTTTATACTATAATCTTGGTAACAAGACTTAGATACGTCGCATCATATGAAGTATTCCTAAACATAATTACAGTAGGCAGTCTTGCTGTTATTACGTATACATAAGTATGCGAATTAAAGTTATTTATTTGTAAGCAAATAAATAATTTTAATTCGCTGACCGCTAGTGATAATGAGATAATGCAATAATACGAGTACGTTCCGAAACTCTTTAGCATTAATATGGTATAAAACCTTATTGTAAATATGTTAAGTTTTAGTATACCAATGTTTAATTTCCATCACTTAATATGATAACAGCAAGTGCCACTTACGTATATGTTTGAGAGGTACTTGGAAAAAAAAAACATAACTTAAAAATAAAAAACATGTCTGCAATTCACACGTGGTAGAAGTGAACCCTTCAAAAATGATAGCTTCTAGATAAGACGAATGTAATATTTTGGGAAGAGGATAATTGTAGGTTTTAGTAATGTTCATAGTGATTCAAAGTTTGATAATTATTTTATAAAATTTCCACGACATAAGAAACACTTTATAATGCTTCGTATCTCATTTTCTCCCACGTTCAATCTTATGAATTTATGTGTCTGTCTCTTTTTACTGTCGCTTTTTCGTTTCATAAACTTTCAAATCTCAACGATGCTAAAGAAGTTTTCATTTCAATAATAGCAAGATTACTTACCGTGGCAATGCCTGGCAAATTGTTTTGACTTTATGAAAAAATCAACAGTATGTGCCCATACTGCATTTATAATAAGGATGGCGCCAAGCGTGTCTTACTGTAATTATGCTTAAGCCTATTTGTTTGTCTATACCACATTATCAAATTTTGAATATACAGAAATGTAGATCTCAATATCTACATTCCGAATATGTAAAGTAAAGTACTTTACATATAAAAAAGTAAAGTACCAGCCTATTACTGTCCCACTGCAGGGCAAAGGCCACTTCTCATTCAGAGAAGGCACGAGCATTAATCACCACGCTTGCTCAAGACGGGTTGGCGATTTCAGACTTATACTAATTACATAAGTCCAGGTATCCTCACGATATTTTCCTTCACCGATGTCAGTGATGTCCGAGATAAACTTAGAAAGTACATATGAATTGAAAAACTCACATTGGTACTTGCCCAGGTTTGAACCTACAACCTCGTGCACAAGAGGCGAGGCCTAAACCATATTCATGGCCATCATGACATGAATATGTACTTAACTCAGTATCGACTAAAATGTGACTTACTGTGATTATCATAAGCGCGGCAGTGTTATGTTGCGTTACAATGTACTACTTTGTCCGACATAAGAGCATAATGTTCGTTATTAATTTTTCAGTGTATGCGTGCGACAAGGATGGTGAATGTCCAGGCGATATCAAGTATTATTGTTACATGTCAACCGAGCCTTGTATGTGTGGAAATATTGCAGTAGTAGTAAAAAAACTGAAACCTAGTTTAGTTAATAAAATACCGTCATAGTTAAAAATTTACCTTATTATATGAATGGATGACTCATTCAAGGTCGTAAATACTTGGTAGTAGTCATTCAGTATTTAATGTTTATTATCTTATTATGTAAAGGGTGGTCCAACCATAACCAACGATATTTATTGTAAATAAAGCAAAACAAATTTTGATTATGCCGTAGCAAGCATTTGATTTTTTATTTTGTTTCACACAATAAAAAAAAATGATAATTCTCTGTTTTTTTGTTGTTTTTTTTTTACAATTAATATCGTTCGTTATAGTTGGACCACCCATGACTATAATAAAGAATCATTAGCCATACTTCATAAAAAAAAAAAACAAAAAAAAAGTCACTCTTCTGTTGCTACAGTTCAAACGCGTTAAGGCCTCGATTTCGCAAAGAATCTGTTCCAACATATCTTTTCTCCTTTTCTATCAAGCCCATCCAAAGGTTCTGTATCCAGAGATCGCTTTTAGCGATAAGGTCTTTTTTTTTTTTTTTTGGAATGGGCCTCTCGCAGTTTATCCTTTAGGGATATTTACTGCTCAACCGAACTTTCCTGTGGGGGGCTTAATTAAAATTAAGGCCTCCAGCCAGGCATAACAACTTATAAGCTAAGCGACTATCGCTAAGGGCACCCCCTGCGGGGTACGAACCTCGGCTTAGGACGTCGCTGAAGAGGACAGCAAGGGACAGGCTGGATCTGATTGTTCCATTATTTAGGGACATTTTAAACATTAATCGGCTCAGCTTCGCGGGCTGGCTCTAGCAAAGGGTCGGGAGGGGGGCATTGACGGGGTCGTCGCGACGGGCCTCGGCGGCGAGGATGGAATGTCCGTTTTTGTTTGCGAACAGTGCTGGTGGCCCTATCGCTCTCCTGGAGGAGAGTGATAGGATCATCTGGCTCTGTGAGTGTGTTTTTCGGTCTTCGAACTGTACTTATTCGCGAGGGAGTGTATCGGACGGCCGATGACACTAAGGGGTTAGGATGAGCGGTAGAACAGTCCATGAAGCGCTGGGTGAGTCGCTTCATGAACTGTTTCACCGTAGGTATTTTGATATCTACATGGAGAGTCTCATTTCGGACGTAGAAGGGGGCTCCCGTGACTCTGCGCAGGAATCGGTTCTGGACGGTCTGAAGCCTATGAATATGATACGGCTTGGCGTGAGCGAACACTGCGCAAGCGTATGTCATGATTGGTCGGATGACCGAGACGAAGAGCCGCAATTTGCACCTGAGTGACAACTTGCTTTTCTCGTTGGTCATACAATAAAGCCTGCCGGACGCGAAGACGGCGCGCGAACGCGCCGCCTTTATGTGTTCGGCGAACGAAAGTCTGTGATCGAGTATCACACCTAAGTATTTGGCTCGCTTATCCCAAGGGATAGGCTTGCCGTACATGGCTAACGGACTAGGCGTGGGGACATTGCGGCGTCCGGGTTTCCTAAAGAGAACCGCTTGACTTTTGTCGGGATTGACTTCGACTCTCCATTTCCGGAACCAAGCGCCTAAGACGTTTGCGGAAGTTTGGAGGGTGCGAGCTATGGTGGTAGGGTTGTGCGATAAGGTCGCCCGTTGTAACACCCTATATAGCTCTTAAAGTCAGTACTTGTAAGTTTTCATGGTGTACAGTAAGGCTGCTTGTTCACTGGAGCGGTGAAACGCAGAAATAGAGAGAAACAGATGTTCCATTTCATTTTATACAATGAAGATTGAAAAAAAAACAATTCAAATTTGGAACTCTCCATCATCACTGAAAAGGCCAAGCTAATAAAATTATGTTCTGTTTTATAGAATTATTAAAATTGTACAATTATTAATATATGAAGAAATAAAATAAAATAAATAATCATAGGGCATCAAAAAATTTATCCGCATCGTTGTCAACGGGAAAAGTGCCCAGAAGGCTGGCAGCATTGCCACGTTTAATGGCAATGCTGATTATTTGGCCAAAAAAAAGGCCAGCCCTCTGGTCACGTGAAGAGTCGACCAAACGTTTCGCGATTTCTCGAAAAACTAAATGGGCACACGGACCCCATGGCCCTAGTGTTTCAACCCCAAACGGCTCAAACATATAACTTCCAGTTAGGTTGTTGTATTTTCGCCGTTTGAGGTTTTCTGCACCTGCAGCAGCCGCACCTGCACAATCCACCGTACTAGGAAGATGGGATGGCGCAAGGGTGTCGACACATGTTGCATCCCACACCAAAGGCCTACCCATCGTCCAAGGTATTATGGTCATTCCATCTGGTCTCTTACCATCGTCGCGTGCCAAGCCACTGGGTTCTAAAATAGCTGGTACCCCGGCGGTGGCAAGAGCACGACGGATGATGTCATTAATACTGGCGTGTCGGGCTATGCGACCTGCACTTTTACTGCAGGATAGGCCATGGTGTCCGAGGCAATCGACTGCTTCACCGCATTGACAACGATGTGGAGCTCCGCAAGGAGCGCCCAGACGCAGACATGTAGCGAGCCGGAAGGTAGTGTCACCCAGCATGGTACCAATGTTGGGTGACGGTAAAGCCTGAAGCCAAAGGCCCGACTCCCACGTACCCACAGCCAGCAAGCGGGCACGCTCAGCAGTATTGGTGGACGTATTAATAAGATTATTCCGTACCAAACTGCAGAGCGGCTCATCCCACTGTCTCTGGGATGATGGTTTCACGGGCCTATCTGTATCCGGGCAAGCCACTTTCCAGGCGTTCACCGCATCGGTCAAGCACGGCACTTCAGAGAAAACTAAGGTCGGGGCTAAAATTTCATTAGTTAACTTCTCGGTGCTGTGGACAGAGGAGAGGAAATACTGGTAATTTTACGGAATTATTCAGATTTTTGGTTATTTGTCTCCAGAAAGAAAATCTTAGCAGTGTTTTGATTTTTTTGAAGAGAAGAATATTACTACGTAGTTAAAATTATTTGTCATTCGTATAGTTTTTCAAATTTATGATATTTCAAATATGCTATAGTTTTTTGAAGACCATACCTACGTTATAAATACCTATGTAAAACTGTAGAAACCGTGATGTTATGTTAGTGAAAACAAATTGATTTTGATTTTTTATTGTACCTATTTGTTACCTATTTTTAAACTGCATAAATATTAGGGAAAGCATGTGTAAAATATATGTATTTTAATGTTGTTTGGTGGTGTGGCAAATGTGAAAATGAAGGTTTCTGAGTTTGTGACCATATTTTCTTTGATAGTGGTACCCTGTAGTGTCAAAGCTTTCTTCTTTGATGAATCTTTCTCTAAATTATTTTCTGATTCACACAGTAAGTGAAATTACACTCAAGTTTTTATTTCAGTGGTAGTTGAGATTTTTTTAATAGCCAATAAGTGGTTAAGTGCTTCTACCACATTTGAGGGTGCTGGTTTGCGCAGTAGCTCCATGTGTAATACTGGTGTTCCACGGTATCCTGTAAGACTGAAAGCCAAACTCAACACTGTTGGGAAACGGATAGGCTGATTATGATGATGATGATGAAGTCTGGCTTAATCAAAGGCACTTTTCAGCTGTTAACACATGCCTCTGGTATTGAATGTCATAGGTCACTATTCACTGCCCGTTGGTGTCCATTTACCCCCAGGTGGTGGTGACCAATCACCATCCTGTAGTAGTGACCATTACCCATAGAGTAACCGTGACCCTGGGACGTAACGAGCAAGGACGGAACACGGATGGGTTTTGGTTTCCCATCACTACATAGTATAAAACTAAGTCGCTTTCTCTGTCCCTATATCCCTATGTATGCTGAAATCTTTAAAACTACGAAACGGATTTTGATACGGGTTTTTTTAATAGATAGAGTGATTAACGAGGAAGGTTTATATATATAATATATATATATATATTTCATACCCGTGCGAAGCCGGAGCGGGCCGCTGGTAGTTAATAAAAAAGTCCCATCAGGTGATCATCATCAGGCTATACTAGTCCAATGCTGGACATAACCCTCTCCAAATGAGCGCCATAGCGCCCTGTCTTCAGCTTGCCGCATTCAGCATCTGCCTGCAGTCTTTCGCAGATCGTCATCCCACCTGAACAGAGGGCGTCCTACACTACATTACGTTTTCACCATCAGGTGATGGTGACCATTTACCAACAGTGAATGTGCAACCGAAAAACAAAATCTGCTCTTTGTCTAAAAAGGCACGAGTTCAATATAATTTTACATTTTTTACAGCTGTATACTGCAACCGGGACAGCGACTGCTTAAGAGATATCGATCCACCTTGCTTTTGCGTTCTCTTGCAAAATATATGTGGGTGTCGATATTATGGGGTTGGAGCTAATGAACAGGCCTTTCCTACTAAAAAACCACCGGTACTAGAGGTACCTGAAACAGAAAGTACGACTGTTGGTACATTTTCAATCAAACCTGAAAACACCGTAGAACATTACCATGACTTTATTGAGGACGCAATGATAAGATACATGGATGATACATAATAACATTCATCTCGCTTACGTTTGTACAATAATGTGTAATAAGTAGTTATTATTATTTTTTAGTAATTAGTAGGTCAACCAATTGTACTTGATAAGAAATAAAAATAAAGAGTGTATTTTCATAAATGACTCATTACTTTGCAGTTTTTTTTTTTTAATATAAGTACAAGGCTGAGGCGGTACTACTTCAGAAGTAAGATAAAATAATAAAAAATATTATCTAGAAGGATAGACTAAAAACAAAAAAAAATACCCAAGTACTCGTACCATATAGCAAACACGAACTTGAAATTATGTATTTTTCTAACTCCTCCGCTGTTCTTTTTTGATTAATTTCGTTGCGAAATCCAAGACAGTTGAATCGTTCCCCGGGACTCGTCGGGCTTCATTGTCTCGACGCTTTTCTGGTGGTCGCCACTGTTGATTCTGGTTTTCAGGAGTTGCAGTGGTTTGGGAACAGTGTGGCGGGCTTGTCCCATTTAAAAAATAACAAACACAAAGAGGAGTAAAAAAATCCGTTAAATAACTAATGGAGGCAAAACTAACTTAAAAAAGGAGGCTAAAAGAAAACCATAATTCGAACAGCAACTGACTCCTACAGGAAACTACTAATATACAGCAGAACCTTTTCACCCTTCAAGTCAAAAGTACGATAAGGCATACAGACGAGATCGGGTAAAAAGCTTAGCGAAACCTATAGAAATATACAATTTAGTCTCCTAAGAACATAATCTGTGCTATCGCAATGGTATACAAGTACAATTAGTGCAAGTAATATTACAAGTAGTAGACAAAAAAGTAGAAAGGGCCAACATTAAGAAACGTAACGTTAACGCTTTCTGAAGAATGAACACTGAAAATCGTGTTTCAGTAAGGTACAGAATAAATACTACCTATCCAGTTGTGTTAATTGGGCAGTTTTGGTTATCTCTCAAGATCTAAATGACAGTGTTTGGACATTGAAACACGCCGAGTGTCTGACATTGGCCATTAGCTGAATTTTAGTGAGCAAACGCAGACCATACATCTTTTCTTACGACATCCGACTAGTAATATTTAAATCTTATTTTATGGGCTAGCTTTGGTGTTGGTTTATCCAAGAGGAGCTATAAAGACGATTCTTTTAAATGTAGCCGGAGTAATTTAAAATGTCTTATGTGTTTTTGCATTAGGGATGATGCCAGGGTCAAAAAAGAAATTACATTAAGACAGTCAGTAAGATAATAAAAAAAATTAGACACGCAATTATTTTGATGTTTCGTATTTATAATTGACTTTGATAAAACGCATTAAAGTTAGGGATGGGGTTGCTACGTCACAAGTATGTATAAAATCTATAAACACGTGACGTCATGGTACATTTTAATTCAAAGTATCCACATACTTAGAGTTAAAATGTTCCATGACGTCACGTGTTTGTAATCTTTTGATTACGTAACTAAAAAATACAGTTTTTTTGTAATTTAATCAGAGTTTTTTATAGTTTTATTGAATTTGATCAAAATATCACAGTAAGATGCTAATGCGTAGGGGCAGTCAGTGAAATTTATTTTTTCTTGGATTTTCTTTCAGTTTTCAGGTCAATATGTTATTAAACTTAATTACTTTCTAAGTATATCTTGGACATCATTGACATCGGTGAAGGAAAACAATCGTAAGGAAACCCGGACTAGTAATTTATATGTATAAGTCTGAAATCGCCAATCCATCTTGAACAAGCGTGGTGATTAATGCTAGTGCCTTCTATGTATGAGAAGAGGCCTTTGCCCTGCAGTGGGACAGTAACTGGCTAGTATTATTATTATATGTCAATAAGTAGTAAATCGCAACCGCAGCAAACATATGGTACATTGCTCGAAATATAATCATTAAAATCACCATTACAACTATCTAAATTAGAATTGTGCTCAAATCGTGACGATTTCAGGAAATAGTCATTCAAAAAGGGCTATACTTATTTCAATTTTTATTATCTACACAAACACACTTTGTTTTAAATACGAATTGCTTGATTTGATGTGCAACGCTCGTGATTTATGAGTTTGAGACGAGGCATTTGCCCTGCACTGGAACACAGGCATTATTATGTATTTATTTATTTAATACTTTAAGCACACAATGTACAGAGGCGGACTTAATGCCATAGGCATTTTCTACCAGTCAACTTTTGGGTGATGCAGAGACAAACAGTGACAGATGCAATTTCTTGAAAGAAAAGAGAAAAGAAATATATATTTATACCTAATATATATTATTATAAACTATAAATTTAATGTAATATACTGTATTTATTTTCAGTGTAACAAGCCCCTACTAGGGGCTTATTACACTTTTTGAGAAAATAGTGTTTTGAAGTCTAACACTACAGTAGCATTCAGCAAGCAGATTAAGATATGCTGGTGAACCTATAACCTAATATCAAGTTCCACCTATTACAAAAATCCAATAGGTAAAAATCAATCATCCCTATTTTGTGCACTAAGGGGTGCATTTTCATTTTCAAATTTAAGTGGGACCAACTTCTAATCTAATCAAAAAATAATCATTGAAATTGGAATATGCCATAAAAGGTTATTCGAGGACATACATAACTAAAAAAACCTTGGAAGTGTCAAGGGACACCCGGATGGAACGAAGTTCTGTATACAAAAATAATCGTCGCGACACCACACTGTTCAATGCGAAATAGAAACGAAAATAACTGGCTTGCTTTCTACGAGAGAGAGAGAGAGACAGACAGAAAAAGACGCGCACGCCGCACGGCTTACAACTATAGCAAAAAGTGTCGTTACAACTTTTGGTCTTAATTTTTTCCGTCGTGCCCCCTTTTCCAACGCGCGATAAGGAACTTCGTTCCAAAAATTTGAAACGTCCGTACTTTCTTCCGTTAAAAATAAGTTGATACGAGTGGATAAAAACGAATAAAACATACCAACTCTGAGATAAATCTGCCAACTTCTTGAACGTGCCTTTCAATTCGAATTTCAACCGACTGGTTACCATCCTGATGTAGAAGGAGAGCATTCCAAAGATGGAGCGCCTAGTCGACAAAGGAAGCCCGCACTCGTCTGTAATCACATTACATAATGACATTCAAGCTACCTCCCACAAATTAGCTCAATTAAAGAGGTTTATACATATTTAGGTTCGTAGGTAATATATTCCCTCCATACGACGTCGTAGGCATAATTTTACTAGCATCCTCCTTTCATATTAATGAACGGACGTCTAGACACTCGACTTTGGCCAGTTTTTTTTCTTTTTTGAGATATCTTCCCAAGTTTTGTGTGTTTAGAAAATATTTTATGAGCTGAAGCGACCGGGGTTGGCTCGATCGACCTTGCTGACCTTGACCGTTTGCCCTCTATTGTTTGGGAAACCTAGTTTTTTGAAGCTTCTTCTTCACTCATAAGTGTCGTTAAAGTTTGATAAACTATGTCAAGGGGATTTGTGGCATCGTCCGAAATATGAAGATCTAAATTTTCACCAAGCGTTTTGATATAATTTTATTCTACTGCTTTTAAACGATAAATAATATTTATTTCTGTCTATTTACAAACACAAGTAAAGTATTATTTTAAATTAGGTTGGTGTTTCTCTATCTGACTACTCCGAGAAGAAACACCGAAATAAACTCAGAGATCACTCTCTGTCTCTCTCTTTTGAAGTCTGTCTTAAAGTTCAGACATTACCTTGGTTAGATGATGTGAGGACCATGCAGATTAGTGTCCATCTTTGATCACACACATAACTTTGCACCTGTATCTTTAAAGGCAAAGGTGTTAAGTTAATTGCCAGATGCCATATTAGCGTATGGAGACTTAATGCTACTAATTAGAATTTGCTCATGGAAAAGCCCGATAACGCTTTGCCCGACCCGGTTTTGGAACCCAGAGTTCGACACTTAGTAGTCCCATTTTTTACGACTAGTCCAACGATTTACCAATTTTCAGGTTGAGTATAAACGATTAACATGAAATAGACAAGATTATTGTGTGAAATTTAAATCGCATGAGTACTGAAATGACGCTTCGAAGGTACAACATAAAATAATGTAATTTCCTTGATTTAATTTCGTCCCAAAGTTACCACTTATAAGTAGTAATAAGTTACTATTAAGTTAACAAAACATCACGCCTGCAGTTTCCCGAAAGTTGGGCAGAGGTGTACCTAAGTACACCTACATGTCACCTCTAATTTCTATGCATTTTCAATAAGTAAGAATGCTAATGACTTACAGGGTAATGAGATAATGAATATAGTTTTTATAATGTTGGGGGTTTTAATTGTGCATTTTAAGAAATTTCTTAGATTTTTAGGATTTATTACGTCAATCATACATTTTCACCATTCAGAACTATCTTATTCCGAGGAAGCTGTCATCTTCCGTCCTGATTTGATAAGTAATCTTAATTTAATAAATGTATGATACAAGCAATTGTAAAATCAAGAGTACTCCCCGGTTTTGAAAAGTGCAAAAAAATAAACAAATCTCCAGATATTTTGACAAGCGTACATTACAATTTTCTGTCTAGATTGGGATGGCTATTTTAGGGTATGGAAGGGAAAGTAAAAAGGTTTATGAAGTCGAGATTAAAATAAAATTATCTCATGAAAAAAGGCAACAAAGACACGGCTGATTAGCTATTTCTAGATACATTGAGCAATAGGCCGGGTTAAAAACTAAAATGGTATAAGATAATGAAAACAACCTTAATTCGAAGTAAAAGGGTCCATCCATTTACTTTGGCTCTAATTAACCATAAAAAATAAACTCACGAAGATAGAATTCTGTCCCCAGATTTTCCACAAAATCTTTATTTGAGAAATGAATGGGCACACCCCGGGGTGAGGTCTGGGTTATCTTTAATCATCCCTAATTTCTACCCTTTACTTAAAATTAAAAGCTTTCTTCTGACGTTCCCTATATAAAAGTGTTTTTGGCTGGTATACATAAAGTTGGGTTGGTAGAGGTGTACCTAAGTGCACTCACATTTCACCTCTACTTTCGATGCATTTTCAATTTGTAAGTATGCTATTTTGCCAGGTATGTTCAAGTCCCATGTAATAGGGGGCGAGCCCATTGCCATCAACTGGGCACAAATCCACACTCCAGGCAGTTAATGAGAAACTTCCTATTGCGAAGACTCAATAACACTTGGCCCGACCTAGGAATCGAACCCAGGACCTCACGCTTTGCTATCTGGAATTTCTCAGTAGCAGCCCAGATGCTCCGGGCTGCTCTGCGCTACCTCTGCCAAGACGAGCAAAGCAACGCGCAAGGGCACTATCTACCTCTTTGTTTTTTTAATCTTTACAAGTTGGGTTTGGATTATTCTAGATAAACAAAATTCTTGGAATATGATGTCAATAGTAGATTTATAAAACATTACTTTGTTTTCCAAAAGCTAGATCGATTTAACGCTTCTGAAATCCCCTGCATACTAAGTTTCATGAAGATGTTTATAATATGTATATACAAGAATTGTTCGTTTAACCCTTTGGTTAAACGAACAATTAACTTATCTTATAAATATCGTATTTATGTCTTATATATATCTTATTAACTTAACTAATTGTATTTTTGAACTGGGCAGCGCTTTCGCTGCCCAGTTCAAAGTGCGTAGGTATACGGTAGGGGGTGATGGGCATGTTCACATCTCATCTATAGCTTTTTACATGTACGGCTCGGGAAGCGAGTTCTGGGTACATGAACAAACTATTTTTCTGCTGGGCACTAAAAGTATTAAAGGTACGAGTATTAGATATAACGTTTCTAATGCTTTAGATTTTATTCATATCTAAAAAACTACAATTTCGTGACTGACTCACTCACTGATGATCATCTACTACATCCTTATGAAATGACCTTTGAAAAGCTAGCTACACCTTTGTCAAAATATGTTATTTTGGTCATTGCATCAGCTTGTGAAGTTAGAGCTTGTAGAGTTAGGGGGTGTAGAGTCAAACGCTTGGCTCTACATGAGATCTGATAACTTTTTGGCAGTACGAGCGGCATGGTCTCGTCTTGCCAACATTTTTGGTGATAAATTTTATGCAAAATTACATTTACATAAAAGCATAAAAGCAATGTGTAAAATCGTTACAAAAGGAACTTATCTAAATGAACCCTTTTTATTACAAAGTTCCAATAAAAATTCGTGATCGTATCTTGTTGAACAAATATTTGGACTTCTTCGATATTGTATGTAAAAGAAAATTATGTTTGTACTCTGATCGTTTTCCTTTTCTTTATTACATACCAAAATAACGTTATAAGTGCTTCAAATGTGTACCTTGACACTAGAGTTTGTAAGACATTAGGTTTTTTTAATGATTTCCCTAATAATTAAAAGAAACCCAGGAAAATCGAGTCGGTCCACCGAGGGCTCCGTTAGAAAACCACGTTTCCATTTTCAAAATATTTTCTTTTACGATTATTGAAATCTAGTTGTTGCTCATTAGTAATGGACATAGATTTATTTATCCTGCAATATATACGTAAATTTCTATCATCTATGTAGATTTATCAAAACATTTATTGCTTTAACTCAGAACTTCAAAAAGTAAAATAAAATCGAGGAATCTAGAATAGGCAGATTTTTCTACTTAAAATTTCAAACATAAGTCAAAAATAAGGTATTGTACTTACTGACTCAACCTAGGAAGATGATTTTTAAAGTTTGACCCCCCACTCACCCACTTCTCTTGAGATGAAAATAAGAATATTTTAATTATTTTTTTCCTTTTTATAAAGTCATTTTTTTTTTCGACAGCCCATCTTGAGTGTGTGGCCCATATGTCCAAATCCAATCATTGGATTTGAGATGCTTTTGAAGTGATTGCAGACAGCGACATCTCTTGGGGCCTTGGGTCATCACTGCACAACGACATGGATAAGTTTCGTTGCCATCGTTGTCACTGACACAGAATTCACCTGTAAAGAAATAGTAAAGTTATAGTATTCATAATAATAGCAGAATATCGTAAAATAGTAAATGGAACAGTGAAATGGATGGGTGACCATCCATAACATTACTGGACCCCTCTGTATCTCGGTCAGTAAATAGAATAGTAACACGGACGGGTGACCTGACCATCCATCACATTTCGAGACCTCTTTGTATCTCGGTCCTGGCTATCATTAGTAGATTTTTTTCGGTCGTTACGGGTAGTCAGCAGCTCAGAAGTCTGACATTCTGGCTTACCTAGGGCTATCTTTTTATTGGCTCAGATAGGCAGTTGGTCCATGTCAAATTCTGGTATGCGGCTGCATTTAGTAAGACTGGAGACCAATCCTAACATGGTTTGAATGGCTTAGTAGGATGAATAGTGGAATGTCGTGATGCTTCAACGGTTAAGGCGTTGCCTCTCACGCAACAGGCTATGGGTTCAAATCCAAGCCAATCCAATGAGATTACTCCTTCAATTCATACGTACTTTACAACTTAATTTTAGGAATCACCGACATCGGTGAAGAAAAAAATCGCTAGGGAATCAGGTGAATATAAGTTTGAAATAGCGCATCCGTCTTGATCAAACGTGGGGATAAATGCTTGTGCCTTCTGTGTATGAGTGGAGGCCTTTTCCGTGCAGTGGGACAAGAAAATGCTGGTACTGTTATTATTGCTAAATTTTGAACGATTGAGGTAGAAAAGCTGAAGAGCTCGTGGCTAAATAAAAACAGGCGCACGGGTTGATCGAAGGTTAAGCTACGCTTTTCGAGGTCAGTGCGTGGACGGGTGACCGTTCGTAACATATCGAGACTCCTCCGTGCCTCAGAAAACACGTTAAACCTTTGGTCCCGACTGTCATTTGTAGATCTTTGACAGTCGTTACGGGTAGTCAGAAGCCCGAAAGTCTGACAACCAGTCTAAACAATGGGTATCGTGTTGCCCAGTAACTGGGTTGTGGAGGTCAAATATGTAGGAATTCGCTCCATGTAGTTGGGAAAATAGTATTTTCCTTATTTTTAAAAAATATAAGGAGATATACAAACGAAATAGAAAAGGAAAAATAATATTTAAGTCGCGCTTGCTCCTAAGGCTTATTTCTAATTTTTACGTATTTTTCTAATATTTTTAATAAACTTTAAATTGTAAACATCATATGTATATCATCATAATGTTTAAATTTGTTTCGAACCCAATCTAAATTTTATTAAAAAATAAATAAATCACTTCTTTCTTGAAAAAAATCTTTATAATATAACATAAGCCGACGAATTTCAACCCTAAAGGGTCCAGAATTATGTATTGAACTCATGGTATCAGGTTGTGCGTTATTCCTCACAATTGTTTAGCTTGAAGCCTGATCAAAGATTGGCCAATAAAATGAAATTAACTAAATATTAACAAGCATACACATACGAGAACTACTTAGTGGAAATTATGTATTTTTCTAACTCCTCAGCTGTTCTTTCCTGATAAATTTCATTGCGGGATCCAAGTCACTTGAATCGTTTCTCCGGGACTCGTCGGGCATCATTGTCTCGACGCTTTCCTGGTGATCGCCACTGTTGATTCTGGTTTTCAGGAGTTGCAATGGTTTGGGAATAGTGTGGCGGGCTTGTCGCAACAATAATAAAAAATACACTCACTACCAAGATCTTTAGCCCAGAACAAAGGTGGGTCGTTTGAGTTCGAGTCCTCAGCTGTAGCACCGATCACTACCGTCACGCATATCAGCAACAGCGCGACTGATAAGTACCTCATTATTCCGTAAATTAACAATGCGAATAAAATAAACAATTCTCAACAATTTGGAGTGTGAAACCAACCATGTAATTTGATTATAGAGGCTATTAAAATGTAGGGTCTAAGAAATAGAAGAATATAATGGCTAGAAAGAATGTGACTAGTAAGATGACGGTTGAAAGAGATGTATGGAGGGAGAAGACATTGCACTGACCCCAAATAAGATGGGATAAGGGTAATGTTGGGGTCGGATTCCAGTCTAATAAGTACCTTCTCTAATAAGTACGTAGGCTTTCGCGCTTCTGACTACCCGTAACGCCTATCAAAGATCTACAAACGACAGCCGGGACCAACGTCTTGACGTGCTTTGCGAATCACGGAGGAGCCACGATACATTACGAACGGTCACCCATCCACAGACTGACAGCGACAAGCGTATCTTAACCTTCGATCATGATGATGATGTTGAAACACAAAGAACTCATGTTCTTTATGTTAAATCTATATACACATAAAATCAGGCCTTTTTCTCTTAGAATTTAACAGAAACTACAGAACAGCTGCTACGATCCTTTTCTGCGCCTGAGTTTACGCAAATACTCACACACTTAAACCTAAATTAAACATGACGGTTTTATATTGATATTACCTTAAAAAAATTACCAACTCTTAGAATAAAGAAAAAAATGATTATTCCTTTTTTAAACTTAACTTCTTTATTGTAAAAGCACTTATTTTTATTCTTAATGGATTCATATTTTATTCTATTTTGGTAGATAGGTAATAAGCATATACATACTTATTAGTAAGGCAACTGTGATTTATTCTTCGTAGGTCACATATTTCTCCTTATCCATTCTGTCCTTATGCGAAGGTCTGGGATGTAGCAGCGGCATTGTTTAGGACCAATATTCATGACTGCACATCGACATCCATTGGTTTCATCGCAATTATTGTCATGAACACAGTGTACTGGAAAAAGTATTCGTAGTTAACGTAGCAAGTGCAAGGAGGCCTAACACGATCCATATGCAGGGATCGTAACAGGTGGCGTTCAGTAGTATCAGCCTGCTCTCATATGAAAAAAGCGTATGTACAGACGCCAGCACATCAAACTGTCAAACTTTCCCAATTGAAAATAAACCTTATCCTTTTGTAATTAAGTTGAAAACTAGAAATGAAATTTGACGGATTGGAGTACCTTGATGTGCTGGCCTCTTTACGTATTTGTGCGAAAAAGGTATGTACAATTTGGAAATCATTCAAAATATAATACCACAAACTGGATATGAGTTTCAACCCTTTGATATATTAAAATAATAATAATCCACGGTTGCTTTATTAGTAAAATGGTACCACCATTTATCTATCAACGTAACTACTTTTTTTTTATTTACTTCCCTATCTAGCCTATTACTGCCCCACTGTATTGCAAAAGCGTCTTCATAATCAAATTGACGACACGGTTAGCGCAGTGGCTGAGCGATCAACTGCTGCGCCGGGTGTCGTGGGTTCGATTCCCGCACGGAACAAATATTTGTATGGCTTACAGGTAATTGTTCCGGGTCTGGCTATTTGTGTATGTGACTTTAAATGTTTGTAAACGCACACACGACACAGGAGAAATTCCTAGTGTGGGGCAACGTTTTTTTTTTAATGAAAAAATAAAATAATATGAGCATTAATTACCACTCTTGGTGATTTGGAGTTTCCAGAATTATTTCATTTAATTTTCTCACAAAGTGTGCCTTCATTGATTTCAGTAATGTCTTCAATCAATTAAGAGAAACCGAATGAATTGGAAAAGTTATATTGTTACTTGCCCGGCTCTAAACACAATATCTAAAGCATAAAAGGCGGCTCTATAACCATTGGGCCATCGCAAACTTGTTACGAACGCGAATAACTTTTTTAATAACTTACCACCACTAAGCTGCGAAGTGCAAGAAAGTTATGATTATTTTTTTTTAATTTCGCGAGCTGCATACACTTTCACCTTAAGGACGAAGTTCACGAATTAAACTGAATTGAATGCGACCAGCCCATCTTACCCGCTTTTAAGAACTGTCACTGTCAAAATACCACCACAACGACGATACTCTCTGAGAGATGGATCCTATGATGTCACAGGAATTGTACTGTCATATAGATACCACAGAGCTACAGAACTAAGAACAGTGTGCCTAGCATGAATATTAAAGTTACGTAAATTAACTTTACGTTTCGAATAAAATATAAATTTATTTTTAAAACTTTATTTAAATCTATGGGTGACACTTATTGTGTGTGCCTGGTAAATTTAAACCTAAATGCTCTTTGAAATGATTTTTGTATTTTTAATTTTAAAATCGATTCAATTGGACACACGAAACATAGATCAGAACAGAACACACACAAAAATACAGAACTCACACAACTTTTAAAAAACTTACTTGGGCTCAGAGTTTTGTCTTGAGATCTGAGATGTAAAGCAGCAACATAAGCCGCGACCATCACAAAGGTGACCATTGAGAATATCAAAAACTTCATGATCAGGTACTAGCAACTCTGTTTGATGACATTTGACAGCGTACAGATGTATCTAATATGTCATGGTTCAAGCCCCACTTTCTTCAGCTTTCCTTATTTTGAACAATCTTTTTTTTACTTTAAAATTCTGAATTCTATCTTACTAGATAGAACGTGAAAAAAAATGTGATTTTTATTAGATAGAAATGGTGATTTTCGTATGATTGCTTGCAGTACTTTAAAATAAAGTAACGTAAAAGTTAGGACAGGTTGTAGAAAACTTTCAAACCTGGGGGAGTCCACAATTATGTTATGAACTCATGGTATCAGGTTGTTCGTCGATATCCCTTCCACCCAATATTGCTTAGGTATTAATATTAACGATAAAATTTGTATAATAATGTTCCAACACCTAGCCTCTAGCTGGTACGAGTTCACACTGCAGGTATAAAAAAAAATAAACTTAACATTAAAAATGTTCCATGTTCAAACCAATCGATTATTATATTGAGCTGATTTACATGATTACTTTTCACTTTTTCGATAAACGAGGTTACTTTCATCACGTGATGAAGGCTTAAAGTAAATACAATATACAAATACAAAACAGTTTATCATTATTATGACACCATCACGCCTGTATTTCCCTCGAAGGGTTAAGCAGAGTTACTGGTACATATTTGGTGACATGTGGTTATATTATTGGTGCACAAAAACGTTGTTTCAACAACCTATGTGGCGCAGCGGGCGAAGGTCCGAGGTTGCGGGTTCGATTCCCGCCTTGGGACAAATGTTTGTACGATCTACAAAGATTTGTTCCGAGTGTTCTGGGTATTTTCTATGTATAATAAAAAATATCTATCTATGTAACGTATTGTATTAAGTATATCAGTCATCTAGTACCCATAACACAAGCTCTGCTTAGCTTGGGGCTAGATGATGCTGTGTGGATTGACCAGCATTATTTATTTATTTTATTTGTCACAAGTACGTATAGAATAGGTTGGCGATTTCCGACTTACATTGTAGTCATTAGTAGTACTTATAGTTATTATTATCAGTTGACGGTGTAACTCTGTAGATGTGAGAGCGTGATAGGGACTACGAACTATAAATAAAAGGCTACCGCAGACTCTGATCTGCATGGTCCAGATCATGATCAGACCAATATAGTGACGACCGATGTGGCGCGGCGGGTGAAGGTCCGCCTGCGACGCAGGAGGTTGTGGGTTCGATTCCCGCCCTGGGACAAATGTTTGTACGATCTACAAAGATTTGTTCCGGGTGTTCTAGGTATTGTATTGTATTGTTAGACGGGCCGATTTCCGCAACTCCACGACGTAGCGCGTATTTTGCGTAAAGGGTGGGACAATACCTTATTCGATCCACCCCAGTTCCCCGAGAAAGGCCAGCAGCGCCCTGACGTTACTGGCGATCTCTCGGAGAGTAACCGGGTTACCGAAGTATTTAGCCCTGTATGCAGTAACCTCTGGACAGTGTCGACTCGTCCACCTTCATGCATGCTCTGCATAGCGGGCTATCTGTAACTCCTATAGTAAATAGGTGCTTGTTAAATGACCCATGACCTGTGACAGCGGCTGTGACTGTGCGCAGCTGCTGCTTAGTCAGTAGGAGGGCCTGCTTTGTAAAGCGGTCGTCAATTGTAGGGAGTACCTCCATGGACAGCCTGCAGTCTGTTTGGTCCGACCAAATTTTGTTGTGCTGAACCCTAGTGCGTTTCCTTACCAGAGTAGGTATATACCCAAAGAGGAGTGGTACGATGGGTTCCGGTCCCATTACTTCCATGCTAGATCCCCTTCTTGCAAGTTCGTCTGCAGCATCATTGCCACGAGAACCGCTGTGTCCTTTAATCTATTGAATGGTTATGTTATTTAGAATACCCACCTGATTTAAGCGGTGATGACATTCGTATAAAAGCCCAGAGTTGGACTTTTATACGAATGTCGTCAACTTGCAGGACCGACATACTGTCTGATAGAATACGGACAGTGTGGTCCCGAACCTGTCTGGCTGCAATAGCTGAGGCTGCTAGGGTTATACCCATACACTCTGCTTGGAACACCGTATTGTGGGCCCCTAGAGGTGTGGCTATATGTATATTGAGGTCCTCCGAAAAGATGCCAGCGCCAGAGCCGGTACCTGTCTTGGATCCGTCTGTGAAAATACGCAACTCTGCTGGACGTTGTCCCTAGTACGGGTGATCCTCATGGAGTTGGATTTTGTATCTTTTATCGAAGATAAATTGCTTAGGAGTGTTCTGGGTATTTGCTATGTATAATAAAAAATATATTTCTATGTAATGTATTGTATTAAGTATATCAGTCATCTAGAACCCATAACACAAGCTCTGCTTAGCTTGGGGCTAGATGATGCTGTGTGGATTGCCCAGCATTATTTATTTATTTAATGTCTGGGGTTTGAAAGAGACTGTGACCTTTGAGTATTTTGTTGTGTTTCTTCTCAGGGTATTCGTATAGGGAAACACCTAAATTTTAAACCAAGTTTTTTTATTTTTATTTAATGTCGTGTAAAAGTTTTTTTTAGTCTTTTTACAGATATAAAATCATTCCATTATACCATTTCATATGAGATATAATATTGTATTGTATTGCATTGTAGGATAGGCCGATACGCGCAACAGCACGACTCTACGTGTCCAAAAATCGACTAAACTACCAAACTTTTGTTTTATCGTACATACGTAAAACATCCGGTCAAAATCATTCAAATTGTCATGGTGGCCCAGTGGTTTAGGCCTCGCCTCTTGTGCACGAGGTTGTGGGTTCAAACCTGGGCAAATACCAATCTGAGTTTTTCAATTCATAAGTACTTTCTAAGTTTATCTTGGACATCACTGACATCGGTGAAGGAAAACATCGTGAGGAAACCTGGACTTATATAATTGATGTAAGTCTGAAATCGCCAACCCGTCTTGAGCAAGTGTGGTGATTAATGCTCATGACTTCTCTGTATGAGAAGAGGCCTTTGCCCTGTAGTGGGACAGTAATAGGCTGGTACAAAATCACACAACATTCGCCTTAGTGAAAAATAGTGGAAAGAAATACACACATCAAAAATGTCTAGGGATCAAGTACGTTTCAGAGTCGCCGCAGTTGAGGATAATTATTTCAACTTTTTTGGATCGTAATTCTTTTTAGTGAATTTCACTATTTGAATAGAGAATTTTCTTTAAATTTTATTAAAAATAGAAAATCAATTGTCAATCAGGATTTCTATAAAAGTGTGTATTAGCGTTTTTACAAAACCATTACAATTTCTGCATGAGAACTGAAAAAAGTGCATCGATATGGAGCACGCATGGGATACGTCCCGAAGAACTCTACCGAGTATGGCTGCCATGCACACTATACAACAACTTTTTCCTTTTCGAACGTTCTATTTTCATTTTTTTCTTGCAGTTTGAGTACTTTACGTGGCCTAACTAAATGGTCTATCTTTGGTATTGTTCGTCAAGACGTTCAGCTCCTTAGTTCTGAGTTGAGCTGGACGATTACTGGTAAATGCTGGGACCGACTGGATAGGTCCTCTCATATCTGAGTGTTTCTTTCCTCAAAAGACGATCTCAGACACTGATCTGCATGGTCCTCACATGATCTGACCAAGATAATGTCTGGACTGTGACCTCGGAATTTGTTTCGGTATTTCTTCACAGAGTAGTCAGGTAGGGAAACAAGAAACGTGACGTGTTTTAGAGTTTTTTTCAATCTTTTTTTTAATTAATCTGAAATAGATCAATATTTAAACACATAATGATACATATACCTAGTAAATGATTTTAAGGAATCATTTCATGAATTATCGTTTGCCCTACGTTTACATATTAAACGAATTCGTAAGTACCATTACGGGTCAATAGATATCATGTCACGGTTGTAATGAAAAGTTCTTGAACACTTAAATTCATGTATATTTCTACTGACTAAACCAGTACGAGTAGCATGACCAATTCAATATCTATTCTACTAATAATAGACAACGTTCTTTCTTTCCAACTTAACATACATATTGTGTTCTACTCGACCATGAGACACCCCGTAGACTTTCATCTCCACGGTTTTAACATCGCCATGCTAAGGACGGTAGAAATATTTTAACAATCTGTCATGTTGTCTATTCTTCTGTAGACAAAACCCGTTTCAATGGTGGTCATGATATGCGTGCAGTTGCGAATAAACAAAAAATAAGTGAACTTCAGATTAACACACAATATTTGCATGTACAGGTTATCCGTATTAGGGAATCAATACAGATGCTGAGCGATTGACTTCTGCGCTGCGCGGGTTCGATCCCCGCACGTAACAAATATTTGTATGGCCTACAGGCAGTTGTTCCTGGTCTGGCTGTTTGTGTATGTTAGTTCAAATGTTTGTAAACGCACCCACGATACAGGAGAAATTCCTAGTGTGGGACAAAGTAAAATACATATATATACATATAATTGATCTTTATCTTTTATTGTTTAACACTGAACGACACTGCCCCGTGTATTAAAACTTCACTAAAAGTGAATCATCACGTTGACAAGTATACCTGTTGATTTAATGGTACCTACGTAGGTACGTTTTTTGGTTATATCGTGATATGATCTCGTAGGTATATATATATATCTGTATTGTTCACCTTATTGATTGATAAGCAATTCAGGTGGCGGCACCGTATGTTCCGTCCATATCTTACCTAGGCCTCCTTCTTTTCGAGAAATCACTGGTTGGCACTCAAGATGTCCATCGGGAGGTACAGGATCGCAGATGGAGTAGCCCGGGCAGCCGCCTATTTCCTTGCAGTCGACTTGCAGTCTAGCAACTAAGCAATTAATAATAAATAATTAGTTCAAATCCACAAAGATGTCACGTGATCGCAATTGCCACCACTAGGCATGCGGTGTTGGTCTCGATTCCTGAGTGGGGTACATTTTTATTGGATTTTCCCATGTATAACAGTCCGCAGTCTGGATTTGTGCCTAGTTGATGGCAATAGGCTCGCCCCCTTTTCCATGGGACTTTGAATATGACTAGCCAAATGTGGGTGTAATATTGATACTACTCTGCCAAGCCCTTCGAGGAATACTGTAAAAAATCATGATTTCATTCTAACCCTAGATTCATATTAAAAGAAAGTTTTAATTTCCTTTTTTCCATTTTAAAGAAAAAAACATCAGAAAATAAAGTCCAAATAAGGAAAAAGCCGACGATAAATCTCAACCATGGTGATCCAGAATCATGTTGGTAATGACGTCATGCCGTCAAGTTGTGCGTCGATGTCGCTTCCATCCTCTATAAATTTTCAATTCAATTCATTATAATACCTATATATATATTTTTTTTTTATTTTCATGTTGTGTTTAGATAGGTACTTAACCCGTATTGTCACCATGTTACTGAAACATAATGTCAATGCAATAATTTTATTTTATTTTATTTTATTTTATTTTATAATTTCTTAATTTAATTTAATATAATATTTCAAATATTTTAATGATTTCATTTAATGATTCTACAATGCTTTGTGTACAATTTTCACTACTATCCCATTAACATTGTATCACAATATAAAAGCTGTGCACACCTTTAAGTGACAAAGTCACTATAGTATTATTTAAGAAATCCTGTATGTACGAATGTTTTTGTGACTTTGTCGTTGGAGTGCCATAATAAATAAATAAATAAAAGTCACCGGAAAACTGTAAAATCTGTGAGTTTTTAAAAAATCTCGCGGGATAATAATGTCGCGATACAAATGTGAACATAAGACAGGTAAAAAGAAAATAATAGTTTAAAAAACTAAAAAAACACGCTTTCATAAAAAATCCAACTTCAACTAAAACATGAAAAATAAATAATAGTTTTAAAAAAAAAATAAAAAAAACACGCTTTTATAGAAAATCCAACTAAAAATAAAAAATGAAATTTAATAAATTTGGATTAACAAAAGTGTTAATAAGATACAAATGTAAATCAATCGAAAAAAGCGTGGAGTGCATAGTGTCAATAGTTATAAACATTTTTTATTTTTCCTTAGTTACTGTCATTCACAGTCGGCTACATGTATCGTCGTGTATTCTTCGATATTAAAAGAACAAAGTGATCCTGTAAGGGTTCAGTTTTTTCCATTATAGGTACGAAACCCTATAAATAGATTTTCACACTACGCACTGATTGGTCGCTAGTTCGTATCCGTTCACAATGGCTGAGCACAACACCGACAGACTATAAGCTATCAAAGTTTGACGCGTATTCTTTTAAATAAAAGGTTCTGTTCACAATGTCGATGGTTAATAATCTGTGTACAACTAACCGGTATAAAACGAATTACGAAGTAGGGCCAATGCACAGGCACCAAACCAAAGGCACCCCGCGCATTGGTGTAACCTAACCCTAAAAGTTTAACTGTGAGATTATTGTAAAAGAAAATAATTAAAATAAATTATTACTGCGGCGGCTTGATGATCTCAGTTTGTAAGCAGCTGCATGAGCCAACAGCATCACGAACGTGAACAGCAGTGCGACTTGCAGAAACTTCATGATGGCTAACAGTAACACTGCTGAGCTAGAAAATTATAGAATACAATTTGAGTGCATTCATTGAATACATTCTTTTTTTGATGTGCGAACGACTAACTCTGCGCTCCCATAATACTTGGAAGGGATCTTTGTGCGTGTTTGCAAGTCAAATTTGTACGAAAAGGCGTCCAAAGTGCCGTTGGCCTTAGATTGCTCATGTCACATTTACCTGCTACAATTTTCTGTACACGAAAATTGAATGGAACAAGAATATAAATACATCCTCATTTTTGTTGACACTCAACCTCGTAAGGGCTCATTGTACTCATCATTATGACCTTTACACTTGAGAAAAAAAACAGGTGCTCAGTATATTACCTGTTTCTTAGATCGACAAAATGTGTGGAGCAACTGATTTTTGTTTTGCGATTTCATGATTGGCCCATATTCAAAATTTACCGGTATAATGAGCGTAATGATCCTTTAAGAGGTTTAGTGTTACGTTTTTTTTTAAATAAAAACGTTGCCTAACACTAGGAATTTATCCTGTGTCGTGGGTGCGTTTACAAACATTAAAAGTCACATACACAAACAGCCAGACCAGGAACAATTACCTGTAGGCCATACAAATATTTGTTCCGTGCGGAAATCGAACCCACGACACGCGGCGCAGTAGTCGATCGCTCAGCCAGTGCGCCAACCGAAAGAATGAGAAATGAGTATGTAAGAGGAAGCCTAAAAGTACCGCCTGTGACCGAGAAGTTATGTGGAAATCGGTTGTCATGGCATGGGCATGTGATGCGAAGTAATGAGGACCATGTTGCGAGGAAAGTTTTGAGTATGAATGTACAAGAGTAGAGAGAGACCAAAGAAAAGATCGATGGATTGTGTGAAAGATGATATGGCTAGAAAAGAGGCGACTCTCGAACGAAACAAAACTTTAAATGATATTTCAACGTTGATTCAACATTATTAATTACTGACAAGGTGTTGAAATTATTCATTTAAATTCCTTAAAAAATAAGACCTTGTCAAACTATTTTTTTTTTCTGTTAATAAAAAAACGTTGCCCCACACTAGGAATTTCTCCTGTATCGCGGGTACGTTTACAAACATTTAAACTCAAATACACAAACAGCCAGACCCAGAACAAGTACCTGTAGGCCATAAAAATATTTGTTCCGTGTGGGAATCGAACCCGCGACACGCAGCGCAGCATCCAATCGCTCAGCCACTGCACCAACCGTGCCGTGTATTAAATAAATAAAATAAATAAATAATGCTGGACAATCCACACAGCATCATCTAACCCCAAGCTAAGCAGAGCTTGTGTTAAGGGTACTAGATGACTGATATCCTTAATGCAATACATTAAATAGATAGATATTTTTTATTGTACATAGCAAATACCCAGAACACCCGGAATAAATCTTTGTAGATCGTACAAGCGTTTGTCCCAAGGCGGGAATCGAACCCGCAACTTCCTGCGTCGCAGGCGGACCTTCGCCCGCTGCGCCACATAGGTCATAATACTAGTAATAAAGAGATAAGAATAACTTGAATTACCAGTAAAAGTTATTAGCGCCTGGATCTTAGGTTGTAAGCTGCCACGTAAGCCGAAGGCTTCACAAACATGAACAACAAAAAATTATCAACTGCTCTGAGATAGAAAAGTGCTCTAAATTATTCTCTTACGCATTTTACAGTTATTTATACCTTGTATAAGGAATTAACCGATGAAAATTGATTTAACTGAATTGATTGGTGTCCGTGGTGAAAGGCTGGTTTACTTTTAATAGTCAGTTAACTATCTTATAATAAAGCATTATCTATGGACACCAATCAGTTCTGATTAGCAAAGGATAATAACCTATTATTGAACCAATACATAAACGTTAAACCCAACTTATACTATGGAGCATTTTTCTAGCTCAGCAGTGTAAAAATTTGACCTTCCAAGTATTATGGGAGCGCAAACTGCGTACGAGTAAGTCGTACGTATTGCGTGCGTTAAGTTCGCACTACAAAAAAAAGAATGTATTCAATGTATGCACTCAAATCAAGGCAAGTCATGATGGCCCAGTGTACTAGGCCTCGCTTCTTGTGCACGAGGTTGTGGGTTCAAACCTGGGCAAATACCAATGTTAGTTTTTCAATTCATATGTACTTTCTAAGTTTATCTTGGACATCACTGACATCGGTGAAGGAAAACATCGTGAGGAAACCTGGACTTATATAATTAATATAAGTCTGAAATCGCCAACCCGTCTTGAGCAAGCGTGGTGATTATTGCTCATGCCTTCTCTGTATGAAAAGAGGGCTTTGCCCTGCAGTGGGACAGTAATAGGTTGGTACATTACATTACATTACTCAAATCATATTCCATGTGTCACTAGATCAGCTGTGTTGCTGTTTAATGAAGTTTCTGCAAGTCACTCTGCTGAACGCGTAACTAATGCTGGTGGCTCATGCAGCTGCTTACAAACTGAGATCATCAAACCGCAGCAGTAATAAGTTGTTTTAATTATTATTTCATTTATGAAAAACTCACTGTTAATATAGCTGCTCAACCTGAGACGATAGCGTCTGGTCCCAATTGGTGATTACATAAAAAAATTAATTCTGTTAATTCGACAGCACAGTTGGCGTAATGGCTAAATAATCGACTGCTGCACCTCGTGTCGTGAGTTCGATTATGACGTTGCATCCGGAGTCGTTTACTATACGGACATTGTAGAAACTAGATCTCTGTGCGTTCAAGTGTTTTTGTCATACTGCTGTATCTTGGTGTCCAACTGTTTCGGAGATTACCTCAAACAAACCGACATATTTTATACAGCTATACGGTAGTTGTACTTTCGTATGCATTTAGTAACCTAGCATATTGACATCACAAACAGACACTTCAATTTTAGTTATTTGGTTGAATAGATACATAGATCACTAGATCTATGTATCTATTCAACCAAATAACTAAAATTGAAGTGTCTGTTTGTGAAGCGTGTACTGAGGTCACAAATCAATTTGTTAGGATAGTAACTGAATAATAAGATGGGCCGCCCTGCTTGTATGAACGTCACCAGTGCACCTAAAGATATTTCCAACACGTTTAAACGTGTGAACGACGACACGGTTAGCGCAGTGGCTGAGCGATTGGCTGCTGCGCTGCGTGTCGCGGGTTCAATCCCCGCACGGAACAAATATTTGTATGGCCTACAGTTAGTTGTTCCGGGTCTGGCTGTTTGTGTATGTGAGTTTAATGTTTTATTGTTTAAAGTTCCTAGTGTGGGGCCAAGTTTAAAAAAAAAAAGTCCATTTTAGAGCAGACTCATCACTGAAAACATGTGCAGGAAAAGCACTGACAGACAATTAGAATTACCATTAGAAAGGAGGAAGGTAGGGCTATTAGAAACACATTGAAACAGGGAATATCACCAAGGCATTACGGGCTCAGTGTGAGCACCTAAAATATTCTGGCACTCACATAAATAGATGAATGCCGATATTTTTAATGTTGTGTAAAGTACATTCTGCCACCAGATTTAATTAAAACTGGATTAGTGCAGACGCCAGCAAATCAAGCTATCCCAAACTGTCAAATTTTCTCAATTGAACATGAACCCTTATTCTTTAGTAATACAGTTGAAAAAGTACGAGTATTTACATAAAAACCTGTTATTTTGAAATTAAAAACACAAACTACATTTTTTTTATATAGATGCATGTTACGCGCCGGCCTTACACCTACATCATGGTAATATTATAATACAGCATTGTAACTCGGCCGCATGTCAGAAATAAATGCCTACAGCCGCGCGGTAAGTAAACATGCGTTAGGGCTGCCTTCGCATCCAGCATTTTAATTACATTTGCCTACTTTCTGTTTCTATTTAGTTTTGTGATTGTAAATATCCTTTTTATATAAATAAATGAAATACTTTGTATATTGAATAGGAAGTGTTCAATAAAAATGCGTGTTGTTTTTTGATTGAATTCTTTTTTCTAGTATTATTCATACACACAGATAATAAACAAATATTATTAATAATAAAATACCACATCTTTACTTTGAATTATGCAAACTAACAAAACACACATGCACCGAAGTTTTAACACAAGCGTAAGTAGGTAGGTACCTACCGTATCATGATTCATTCAGAACCGCATATGACTACATATTTCACTCGTCTCAATAACTTTCCGTTACTCTATTCGATTTATTTATTAATCCTTTATTTTATCCATTATTTTATAGTCTTATCTTTCAGAGTTCCCAGGTAATTAAAAAAAACTTATGTCTGGATGCGTTATTGAAGAATTCATACGACCAAAAACAACACAATAGTTCCTACTCGTCATATTAACTGATTTTTAGAGAAAAAATCGCGCGGTTATTGTTAAAAAAACAACACACCGTCCGTTCGACATTGCGGTACAGTCGTGACTGTCTGCGCCCCGAGCGCAACCCGGGATCGAGGCGCGTAGGTATAGCTCGCGTTTCGTCCGGTTGTATGAAGTTGGAATACTGTATACATTATATAATATTATATAATATTACCGTGCCTACATCGATGACGGTGGAAGTTTATCTTTGCGACACATATACCTATTATTATGTGTGTACATAGAATTGTGCAAGATATAAACAGCAATAGGCACAAAGGGACGTTTACAACTGGGTTACGCCCAGTTACCCTAGCACCACGGTTTAAAATTAACACTGATATTAATGGGTCCTAAATGATGATTAAAATCCGTTCACTTGATTTATTTTAATTATATATATATATAAATCTCGGTTTCTTTTTAGACCTCCGATAGCGTTCGACATAATTTGCGAAAGTAACTCTGTTGGTTTGTTTGTTACCATTTCACGACTAAACGGCTGATCGGATCGTAATTAAATGTAGCAAGGAGATAAACTATATCCTGAGGAAGAACAAAAGGTCCATGAAGCAAGCAAGAAGCATCCGCGATAACCAATATTAACGAGGATGAAGTCCGGGAAAAAGCTAGTTTCAAATTAAAGTCAGTGTGTTAAAAGTCATACTGGGGTTTTATTCTTTTTCCATGTTTCGATTTTACCCTTATCCGGAGTATTTGTAGATACTTCTAGATTAGCTGAGGCATGACCGGGTTAGCCGGGGGTTGCGGAAGGATAGTACGTTCTCGCAACCCCCGGCGTAGGTGTGAGTCGGAATACCAGGGGCCACCCTGGTATTCCGAGTCACACAGTAATAACAGTAATAGATTTTAGTCAGTAAGAGTTTGACATTCCCCTCCGCTTACCCTAGGACGGAGGACATACATGGGGATTTTCATACTCGGCAAAAAATAAGGCATGACCAGGTGATGGGACTTACATTTTTCAAATTAGCTAGGAGATACGAAAAACAGTCAGAGACTAGAGAATTGAAGTAAACGATTGAATTTGCTGAACAATAAAACCTCTTTTTTTTCTTATTTTTTTTCAAAAAAATGGGAAATCATCCAATGACTGTTCTGGGTGAAACGGGAGGGTGGACTTTGCAATTAATCTTGTCTATCCCCAAATCACGGTTGGTATAAGTATGTCATTTTACCTTCTTAAATATCATTAGGAATAAATACAAAATTATAATTTGTCATAGAAGAAAAAAGTCAGTAATCCTCCTTATTAGGTACCGGTCATGGGTTCCCTCTATATGGCAGAATTTTGATGCTCCGAAATTTATTTGGCATAACACACTTGGCATAATCTTCTTTAAACGAATATATATATGGCATAAAAATCATTTAATATAATTATTGTTTGGCCGAATGTTTATACGTCCGAATTTACAAAGGCATACTTTTAAGATGGCATAATTTTATTTGGCATTATTACTTTTGGCAAAGCTTAATTTCGCATAATTTCGTTTCACATAACGTTTATTTAGAGCGACGATTATTTGGAATAATTTCACTTGGCATATTAAGAAGATGGCAGAATTTCATTTGGAATAATTTAATTAGGCATAATTATTGTCATTTCTATAAAATGTAATCATATTCTTAACCTTAAATTAAAATTAAAATTAAAATATTGTCTTGAAAAGTCAATATGTTGTACTACAAAAGTTAGTGAAGTGACAGAACCGAATTGCTGCAAAACCGACTTCACGTAGTCTTGTTTGTCCTACCCCTAGAGTGTTATTTAAAATCGCGTAGGCGCGTGGGGCCGCCGGAGGGCCGCAGCGCCGGAGCCGTCACAGAAACCCTGCCTGCTGCATGCTGCTTGCTTGCTTGCTTGCATGTTGCATGCTTGCCTGCATGCTGCATGCTTGCTTGCAAGCAAGCATGCAAGCAAAATATATTTTAATATTATTTGACGACACGGTTGGCGCAGTGGTTGAGCTATCGGCTGCTGCGCCGCGTGTTGTGGGTTCGATCCCCGCACGGAACAAACAAGCTTATATGATGGTTCTACTTTTTAATTATTATGGATATGAAATTTATGCCTAAAGGTGATTCTGACTTACAAAATTATGCCAAAAGACGATTCTGACAGTGAACTTTCTGCAATATGATGGTTCTACTGTTTAATTATTATGGATATGAAATTTATGCCTAAAGATGATTCTGACTTACAAAATTATGCGTTTTTAATGTATTATAAATGAGTGTATGCCGAACGATTTTCTGCGAAATGAAGTTTATGCTATGCACTGTTATGCTAATTAATATTATGACATAAAAAGTTCTGCTATAAAGGGTAGACCCACCGGTCATCGATACGCATACATATAATACTCGTACAACCATATACAGAACTGCATATTAAATAAATAAATACACAAAAAGAAGTGTTCGAAATTCGAGCTGGCCACGAGTAACAAAAATGGAAATTGAAAAATAAAAAGGCGCAAATTTTGACAATTGCTGCCACAACTGGCTGAACATAATTTTATCAAATGTTACCTTATATTCGAATTAAAACTCGTTTACGGAGCACGTACAGACAGTCCTGAACGACTGTTCAAGGCGGGTTCCGGCGCTGAATGCCCAGCGCTGGAACCTACCGGACGATGTACGGGCTCTGATAACCGAGAAGAACGCGTCCGTCCGTGCCTATAGCGCTTTTCCCTGCTCTGCGAACAAAGCCCACATGCGAATGCTACAGCGTACTGTCAGCAAACGTGTGGCGGAGCATAGGTCGGAGAGCTGGGACAAGATGATCAGTGAGCTAGAGCCCAACCACCATGCCTTCTGGAACCTCCAGAGGAAACTCCGGTCCACCGTAGAGGCTACCATGCCTCCCCTCACTCGTCCAGATAAGAGCGTCGCGTTCGACGACTCGGAAAAATCCGAATGCCTAGCCGAAAGCTTAGAGACTCAATGCTCGCTTAGCTCCCAGCCGTTCGACCAAGCTCACCTCTTAAAGGTAGACGCCGAAGTCGAACGTAGGTCCTCGCTCCCTCCCGTCGACAACCCTGATGATCCTCTGCCTCCCGTCACTCCGGACGAAGTGCAAGACATCATTAAAGGGCTCAAACCGCGCAAAGCCCCCGGTAAGGACGGTATCACCAATAGGGTGTTTCAAATCCTCCCCGCGCAACTCGTTATGCTCATGACCGCCATCTTCAATGGCGCTCTGAGCAACAATATCTTTCCTCAATCGTGGAAAGAAGCCGTGGTTATTGGCATCCCCAAGCCTGGCAAGCCCAAGTCTGAGCCCACGAGCTACCGACCTATCAGTCTGCTCAATGTTTTCGGCAAAATCTACGAGAAGCTTATTTATAAGCGACTCAAGGACTATGTCGAGGCAAAGAGCCTGATACCGAACGAACAGTTCGGGTTCCGGCCGGGACACTCGTGTGTTCAACAGGTGCACCGCGTAGTCGAACACGTCAGCGCGGGCTTTCAGAGAGGCGCGCTCACCGGCGCCCTCTTCTTCGACATTGCGAAAGCCTTCGACAAGGTCTGGCACAACGGGTTGTTATACAAGCTATACCAACTCGATGTGCCAGATCGTCTCGTGCTCATCTTGCGAGATTTTCTGTCGAATCGTACGTTTAGATATCGCGTAGACGGTACGCTATCGTCACCTCACCCTATCCGCGCGGGCGTCCCTCAAGGATCCGTGCTGTCTCCTCTCTTGTTCTCGCTGTTCACTAGCGACGTCCCTAGGGGTAGAAAGGCCCAGTTGGCGCTTTTCGCCGACGACACGGCCATCTACTATACCGGTCACAACCCTACCACCATAGCTCGCACTCTCCAAACTTCCGCAAACGTCTTAGGCGCTTGGTTCCGGAAATGGAGAGTCGAGGTCAATCCCGACAAAAGTCAAGCGGTTCTCTTTAGGAAACCCGGACGCCGCAATGTCCCCACGCCTAGTCCGTTAGCCATGTACGGCAAGCCTATCCCTTGGGATAAGCGAGCCAAATACTTAGGTGTGATACTCGATCACAGACTTTCGTTCGCCGAACACATAAAGGCGGCGCGTTCGCGCGCCGTCTTCGCGTCCGGCAGGCTTTATTGTATGACCAACGAGAAAAGCAAGTTGTCACTCAGGTGCAAATTGCGGCTCTTCGTCTCGGTCATCCGACCAATCATGACATACGCTTGCGCAGTGTTCGCTCACGCCAAGCCGTATCATATTCATAGGCTTCAGACCGTCCAGAACCGATTCCTGCGCAGAGTCACGGGAGCCCCCTTCTACGTCCGAAATGAGACTCTCCATGTAGATCTCAAAATACCTACGGTGAAACAGTTCATGAAGCGACTCACCCAGCGCTTCATGGACTGTTCTACCGCTCATCCTAACCCCTTAGTGTCATCGGCCGTCCGATACACTCCCTCGCGAATAAGTACAGTTCGAAGACCGAAACACACACTCACAGAGCCAGATGATCCTATCACTCTCCTCCAGGAGAGCGATAAGGCCACCAGCACTGTTCGCAAACAAAAACGGACATTCCGTCCTCGCCGCCGAGGCCCGTCGCGACGACCCCGTCAATGCCCCCCTCCCGACCCTTTGCTAGAGCCAGCCCGCGAAGCTGAGCCGATTAATGTTTAAAATGTCCCTAAATAATGGAACAATCAGATCCAGCCTGTCCCTTGCTGTCCTCTTCAGCGACGTCCTAAGCCGAGGTTCGTACCCCGCAGGGGGTGCCCTTAGCGATAGTCGCTTAGCTTATAAGTTTTTATGCCTGGCTGGAGGCCTTAATTTTAATTAAGCCCCCCACAGGAAAGTTCGGTTGAGCAGTAAATATCCCTAAAGGATAAACTGCGAGATGCCCATTCCAAAAAAAAAAAAAAAAAAATATTCGAATTAATTCTTCGGTATTAGTTAAACGTTAATTTAACAAATTTCATTCTAGTGCTAAGTATTACTTTTTATTGTCTCACAAAAGGTGCGAATAGATTATATTCTCCTCGGGGATAAAAGTGTCTTTGCCTTGAGCGAGCTTCAATCCCTCGCTGTATTCAGGATTCTTAGAACTCCCTCGTTCCGCTCCGAAGTTAAAAGATCTCAGAAAGCCTTCGAGATTCAATATCGCGCCCGGGATTTAAGATACTGCTTTATCCGCTTGATGCATAATCTAATATTAATTAACAGCAATTAAATCTCTCCCCATGTTTTTATGTATTCAGTTTAGCAGGCAATTTTTTTTTTGTTTTGCTTGAGTTACTTGTCGATTTTGGTAAAAAAGAGTTTTTATTTATTTATTTTGGCATATAGGTGTGTGCTAGCTAACATATAGCAAATTATTTAATTTAATGATGTATAAAGATGATTGACATAATTATCATTTTTTTGGCATAATATGTTGTATCGCTTCAAGTACTTCAAAACTATCAGACAGACATGTTGCTGGGGAGTTTGTTCCGCCACTTCTTCTTCCCAGCAAAAACACTAGGAAGGGTGGTCATGTTGGAAGTCTGTCTTTCGTAAACGTTTTTGATGTTCAAAAATTGCTGATTGTCAGCCTAATTTGAATAAATGAATTTTGATTTTTCCTGGATTTCAGAGTATGAGCTGTGACGTCAACCACCAGCATCACGAACGAATGAATGCAGTTGCCGCAAGTCGCGCTTAAGCGTTAATGTTTCAACTTCATGATGACCAGCAGCAACACTGCCGAGATGCAGAAATATTCTAGATTTTTCTTAGCGTTCTACAGCTATTTTAACCTAGGATAACCGTTGAAAATTGATTAGTCACCGTAGTGAAAGGCTGGTTTACTTGTAATCATTTATTGGCTTGTTAGTTGATCTTGTAATAAAACATTTTCTGTGGACACCAATCACTTGCGATTAGCAACGGATAATAACTTGTTATATTACCTAAAAATCGACGTTAAACGTAACAAATACAATAGAAAATTTGTCCAGCTCAGCAGTGTTACTGTTAGCCGTCATGAAGTTTCTGCAAGTCGCACTGCTGTTCACGTTCCTGATGCTGGTGGCTGATGCAGCTGCTTACAACGTGAGACCCAGACGGTACCTTGACGGTAATAACAGATACTTCTTCTTTTAATTTTACCAGATTAGTTATTATTATTCATTTATTTTCAGATAAACATCCATAAAAAATTGTTAGTAACACAGAAATACTTATGGGAAACTAATGTTAGTAATGACAAACATGAGACAAAAACTAAATACAAAAATAAAATATATGACCCATTGGATACCCAGATACTCGTGCGCGTGTTTACTTGACCGTGTGTAGTCGTATCCAGCGCTCGAGCATTGGAGAATCCCACCGGTCCGACAATACGTACAGGATGCTGTTGGTACTAGCACGCATGCGTGTTAAGACAGAGGTGCAGCGCTTGCGCATGACTGCAGCGAAACTGTCTACGTGGGCCTTGGCAAACATGCCTGATGCGCTGCAATACCGCAGCAGATTAATGTAGGAACATATTGGACCACGGACTTGGGTTCTGTGGTCAGGATTTAGTGCGGTTTAACAAGTTTTGTCTAGCTCATAGCTGGTGATTGTCGCTGAATGCCAGTGCAGTGCCACCAAAGGATTTTCAGGCGAAGAATAATCTACTTATTTCAAATAGCAACAACAACTGGGTACCTCTTCCATGTTAAAGTTCTTTAGATAAAGAGGTTGCGAGCTGACGATGTTCTTCCTACTGACATGTCCTCACCAGATTTTCGTTCCACTCCACATATTTTCGTTTGATATGATACATTTTAATGTTGGTATTAATTGTTTAGAATACAAGCCCTGCAAGACCAGCCGCGACTGTCCACCATATGCACCTATATGCGTCAAAGGTCGCAGTAGCTCCGATGATCCAGAGGCTGTCTGTTTACTACTGTTCTAATAAAAGAGAACTTCGAAGTCAATATCATTTGTTTTTTTTATCCTTTATTACTCAAAAACAATTTGTAAAAAAACATAAACATACCTACTTACAAATCACACAACACAAGACACGGCAATTAGGTGCCACAACATTATTGATTAATTATACATAACTAGGTATAGTATACCTACGAAATGGAGCGGCGGGCACAGATCCGCCTGCGCTACAGGATATTGCAGGTTCGATTCCCGCCTTGGGACAAATGTTTGTACGTCGCTTTAAAAAAAAGAAAATAAATTATCTTAATTGATTAATTGTTTAGATTGGAAGCCCTGCGAGACTGACAGCGACTGTCCACCTGATGAACCCAAATGTTTGCCGCTGGATGGAAGCCCAGTTCCTAGGACTTGCTGTACACCTTTATTACCTATGAAGGAAGACGTCGATGTTTAGATTTTGACATAAGTACTGGCCAGTAATACTGCTAACCTTTATGTATTACTAGGTAATTTTATGGCTATTGTGTCCGCATTGTTTTCATTTAACGTATAAATTATAATTATAATTGCCAATGTATGACGACCGATGTGGCGCGGTGGGCGAAGGTCCGCCTGCGACGCAAGAGGTTGCGGGTTCGATTCCCGCCTTGGGACAAATATTTGTACGATCTACAAATATTTGTTCCGGGTGTTCTGGGTATTTGCTATGTATAATAAAAATATCTATCTATGTAATGTATTGTATTAAGTATATCAGTCATCTAGTACCCATAATACAAGCTCTGCTTAGCTTGGGGCTAGATGATGCTGTGTGGATTGTCCAGCAATATTTATTTATTTATTTATTTATTCTGCTAGCCCTATGAGAGAAAGGCGTGAGTCAATGGACATATATTATGTTTTTCTTTGTACATATTCTCCTACCGAATTTCCGTTTGATAAGTAAATAAATGGTCTGATATTATACCCGTTTCTTTTTTTAAGTTGTTTCAATACTGGTAGGTGAATTCAGAAAGGAGCAGTCAGAAAAATAAATCTAGATAATCCTGAGTTCTCTTCTGATGCTTCTTGCATTTCGGCGTCTTTAGCACCAATACACACGAATCTACGAACGATTTTAAAATTGAATGTACAACTTGCTCGAAGCATTTAAGTTTAAATTAGATTTACCCAAAGATATGAAAAAAGTTTCAAAAATAAATTAATGTTATACTCGAAACGAGAATTTGAATTTTAAAATCGTTCGAATTGGGGTTACGTTTAAGCATTCGTGCTTGGCACACTGAGCCTTCGACATATTAGTTTAATCTGTTCAAACTAATGCGTTGCCGACCTTAATAAAATTGAAAACATACATGCACACATACATACATACCTACATACATACGTACTTTCTTACATACATTCATGAACTATGTGCATACTTCTGAAAATAAATTATTGACAAGTCACAAATTAAACGGTAGTCAAGTAACGAAATTGATGATGATAATTTTTGTTCCAGATACTGGGCTCAAATTTTTCTTAAGTAACGTTGAATATCATATTTTTAAGTATCGTACGTTCCCGCGACCCCCGGCGTAGGTTAAATTGAACATGGGGTTGTTTTAAGTCAGTAAGAGTCTGACAGACCCCTTCGCCCCCCAGTGCGGAGGACATCCATGAAGATTTTCCACCTCGAATAAAAAAAAACCAAACATAAGGCATCTCAAGGAGCAGATGAGGTTTTGTTATTCTGTTTATTTGCCATTGCAGCTCATTTGTGGGGCTCTATATCCCCTTTTATAACTAGGAAGGTCTAATTCCATGATTTTAGCTCAACGGGAATTACCCTATAGGTCTTTATTTATTTGCCTTTAGGCCGTATTTTTTATTGCATTGACTATAAGTCAATTGCTTAAAAGCAAAAGCTTGAATTCTTTGAAGCTTAAAGGGACCATAGGGTTGCTAGGGAGTTTGTTCAGCCACTTCTTCTTCCCAGCAAAAACACTAGGAAGTGGTGAAGGGTGGGCGTTTTGGGGGACTGTATTTTGTAAAAGTTTTGACGTTCAAAAAGTGCTGATTCTCAGCCTTATTTGAATAAATGAATTTTGATTTTGATATTAAATTCAACATGATACCTTTACACGTTCCTGAGTAACAGTGTCTTGACACACCGACGAACATCGAAGTGATATATAAGAGTTCCGTTTTTTTTCTTTTGAGTTAAACAACCCTATAAAAATATGTTATGTCTACAGAATTTATGCCCACGCACTTTAGTCCTAGATTATTATTGGGAAGAGAATAACTTTAATGGCCGGCATAAATATGTTCACATTGGTACTTGCCCAGGTTTGAACCCACGACCTCATGCACAAGAGGCGTGGCCTAAACCACTGGGCCATCATGAGTTTTTCAATTCATATGTATGTACTTTCCAAGTTTATCTTGGACATCACTGACATCGGTGAAGGAAAACATCGTGAGGAAACCTGGACTGGACCTGGACCAACCCGTCTTGAGCAAGCGTGGTGATTAATGTTCATGCCTTCTCTGTATGAGAAGAGGCCTGTGCCCTGCAGTGGGACAGTAATAGGCTGGTACTTTACTACTTTGCTATAAGTACGTAAGTACGAACGTGAACAAAAGCGCGACTTCTGCCAACTTCATGATGACCAGCAAGAACACTGCGGATATACAGAAATGTTCGATATATGCGTTCTACAGCTATTTATACCTAGTTTAAGTTATATATACATATAACTTATATGAACCGTTAAAAATTGATTGTATTGAATTGATTAGTGACCGTATTAAATGGCTTGTTTACTTCTAATAATAGTTTTAGTTAGCTATCTTATAATAAAGCATTTTCTATGGACACCAATTAGTTCCATTTAGCAACGGATGATTACTCACTACCCATAAATATGAGCTGTTAATCAACAAATACTATAGAACATTTCTCCAGCTCAGTAGAGTTACTGTTAGCCATCATGAAGTTTCTGCAAGTCGCACTGTTGTTCACGTTCGTGATGCTGGTCGCTCATGCAGCTGCTTACAACCTGAGACCCAGGCGCGATGTTTACGGTAATTATAAATATTTATTTTTTTAATTATCGAAGACAATAAATACCTTATCAGTGAAGGTACGCATCTGACCAATTACTGTATAGAGTTCTGCGGTCAGGATTTAGTACGGTTACAACATGCTTTCACCTACCTCATAGCTGGCGATTGCCGCCAAATGTCAACGCAGTGCTGGCAAAGGTTTTTCAGGCCAAGAACCTGCACTATGCTATATATTATTTATTAATATGATAAAGCTTAAGAGTTTATTTGTTTTAACGCGCTAATCTCTGGAACACCAAGTTGGATTTGAAACATTCTTTTTGCATTTGATAGACCAATTCTTGAAGAAGGTTAAAGGATGTTTAATAACACGCTACAACCCTTAGAAGCGGGTGAAATCGAAGGGCACAGGTAGTACTTCATATAGCAACATCTACTGGCTAGACTTTACGTGTTTAAGTTAAAGCGGGTAACCAGCTGATGACGCTGTCCCTTCTTTGATTCATTATTATCACAGTCGAAAAACGTCCACTGCTAGATATAAACCTGTGCTTCTCGCAACCAGCGAACTCCTGAGGCCCTCACCAGGTCTCCGTTCTACCAGGTTTTCGGCCTGAAATGGGAGGTCTCAGCACCACGGTGGTACACTCTTACGAGATAGTAATCTCGCAGAAGGAGGCTGCGGAAAGGGAGAGGGAGCGACGCCCGTAGCAGGCACACCGGGCGTCGGCAGAGGGCAGACAAAGCCCTCTTTCAGTCCCCCTAAATTAATCCGGACGTCTCCGAGTCCGTCACCCCCCATACATCAAGACAGAAGGTAGCGGCACGTAATGTTGAATCAAAAACACAAAAGGCGGAAGGATCGCGTCGTACAGAATGTATTTTGTTGTTTCGATTGTATTTTCCCGTGACCCTCGGCGCAGGCGTGAGATGGAACACCAGGGTAGTTTTTAGTCACAAAGAGTCTGACAAACAGCAAAGTTGTTTGTCAGACCTCAAAGTGGAAAATCCTCCAGCGAGGAACAAAACAATTATAAATAAGTAGGCTTTTCAACAAGGCGTTCTGTTTCAAAGATCCTAATCATGTAATTAATTGTTTAGTTTTCAAGCCATGCAAGAGTAACAAGGACTGTCCACCTGATGAGCCTGTATGCGAGAGAATGATCGGGAACCCCGATGGACTGTCTTTCTGTATGTACTTCCCTACAACAGAAGTCGTCGAAGTTTAGTTTGGACATACACTGTCCTATTACGCCGCTACACACTTTCGTGACTTATTTTTTCTTTTTAACTTGAGTAATGTTTGATTATTTTGTGTCACTTCGCAAACATAGGTACAATGTGTTTATTAAAATTATGGTTCCCAATGTATTCTCCTACCGGATTTGTGTTTGATAAATAAATGGTTGTGGTATAATACTTGTTCGTTTTTATAGTAATTGTAATGATCATGAACGGAATTCTCCACTCAACGCTAGCTAAATTGTAAAAGATTGACCAGTGAGGGTGGCAGAAAAATATTTCTACCGGGCAAAGATGACTTGTGAAGTGAGACGCGAAAAAGTGAACCAACGGTCAAGTAGTCCGGGATTAATTTAATTGCTGGCAAATAGGGACACGTTGTGCTGAAATAGTCACCATCATTATGTCATACGTATTGTTTTTGGTGCGATATTGTGTATTTGTGTGCGATTGGCGGATGAAACGGGGTGAGTGTTTACGTCTATTTTACGAGGTTTAGATTTTGTGATTGGGGATGTTTTGCAATGCTGACTTCAACATTATTTTGTTCTCAGCTTGCGGAAACGCCCCTACCATCCAGACCAGCTAATTTCTAGACACGTTGTGAAGTACGGACGACATATTCGCCACGGTGCAGGTGATTAGTAAGCCCGCTGGTCTCGGGGCATAGAGGCGCGCAGTGTGCCACGAGTTTTCTTTTTGAAACAATTGTTATGTTTTTGTTATTTGTTCTTCCTTCTGTTTACTTTGAGTTTGTTATTTTTAGTGTAGGAATTAGTTATGTTAGTTTTCAGTATTAAATTGTGTTCCTATAACTTGTTCTTCTTTTAAACAGTCTACTTAGAACCCCGGTCATTACACAATTATATATATTTTTTACAGCCTTGTTGGTCTAGTGGTTGCAAACGTGACTTCTAAGCATGACGTCTTGGGTAAAAATCCCAATAACATAGTGCTCAACCCAGGAATCGTCCTGGGTTGAGCACTATGTTATTGGGATTTTTCATAAGGAATTTCGCAGTAGCAGCCCGGAGTCAGGCTGTATGACCGGTTGATGGGAGCAGGTTCACCCTCGATTTCATGGGACTTAAAAAACTCAATTAGTGAGATGAGGGTATACTATAGGTATTAACTACTTGTATATTATTTTTTAACTTATAAGGTAAATAAAATGTGGAGTAAATGATAATAAAATGTACTACCCGGAGGTGATTTCAGTAAACAATTCTTCTCAATAAAAAAAAACTCTTTTAATTCTACTTGTATTGCGTTTACGAAACTAAATCCATTGGAAATCTTTGCTTCATCTATCACAACTAATGCTCAACCGATCTTAGAGATAAAGTTTGTATAAGCACCCAGTTTCTCGAAAGACATTAACGACCCGTAACAAATTAAATGCAAGTCAAGTAATCCGATTGGCTATTTAAAACGTAATGAACAAATCACAGTAGTTCAGGCGCGTATGACAATTTGTCACATTCATTTTGCAATAACTTTCTTTTTTTGCAACCAATCACAGCTGTTAAGGCGCGGTTGTAAATTATATGTCACATTAATTATTATTATTTTTTCCAAGAATTATTTGATTTTAAGTCTTTTTGTACAACGTGAGTAACGTATTTCAACTATAATCGAACATAATCAGTAGTACAGATGCCAGCACATCAAGCTACCCAAAAAAAAAAACCTAATTGAATTCAGACAATCTTTACACCGTCCATATTATTAAATAATAAATAATAATAATTAAATAATAATATTATTAGTAAAGCGTGTACTGAGGACACAAATCAATTGAATTGGATTAAAACCCGTAGTATAAATACGGTTATTTAAAAGAAAAAATTACCTCCTTCTGTTCCTCCTCTCCTGTTGCCTTCTGTCACAAACTAATTATATTTACAATTGCATCATTGTATGCGTATGTAATTGTTAAACAAGATTTTTATTTCTTTCTTTTCTTTCAAATGCAAGAACCAATCTAGAACATTTCCTAACTCTGCTGTGTTACTGTTAGTCGTTATGAAGTTTCTGCAAGTCACGCAACAGCGTGGCTTGTTTTGAACAACAGTTCACGATCATAATGCTGTTGATTCATATAGCTGTGTGTTATTAAGAATGAAAGTTACACCTGTATTCCAGAAAGGGCTAGCAGAGGCGTAGCAATAGAATACCCACAGTTTGACAGTTATGTTCAAGTCCCAAGTAAAAGGAGACGAGCCTATTGCCATGAGCCGGGGCTGGACTACGGGTTGCTACTGTTTTTTTTTCTTTTAGTTAAACCCTATAGCACTTTCCGATCCAGGAATCGAGCTCATGACATTCTGTTCAGCAGTAGCGTATACGATCACTAGACAAATAAGGCAGTAACTATTAAAATAGTTTTTTTTTTCCTTTTTCTATTTTTTTTCACTGTAAAATAAAATAGAAAAGTGTACACCTCTGCCCAAAACTTTGAGGAATACAGACATGATGTTGTGTTATGATTTTCTTTGTTAAATGTCGTGATAGCCCAGCAGTTCGGGCCTTGCCACTACAACATGTCAGTAACTACATAATATTATGTAGTTTCTAAGTTCAACTTAGACATCACTGACATCGGTGAAGGAAAAGATATTGAGAAGAACTGGACTTACAGTATAATTAATATAACGACGAACGATGTGGCGCGGCGGGCGATGGTCCGCCTGCGGCGCAAATATTTGTACAATCTATAAAGATTTGTTCCGGGTGTTCTGGGTATTTGCTATGTATAATAAAAAATATCTATCTATGTAAAGTATTGTATTAAGTACATCAGTCATCTAGTACCCATAACACAAGCTCTGCTTAGTTTGGAGCTAGATGATGCTATGTGGATTGTCCAGCATCTTAATTATTCATTATTATTATAAGTCTAGACCGCTTTGAAGAAGCGTGGTGATTAGTTCTCGTACCTTCTCCGTATGAGAAGAGACCTTTGCCCTGAAATGGAATAGTAACAGGCAAAGTACTAGTTTTGAAATCCTTCTATAACATATTAACACAAGCACTTTGCCCGCGATTTTTCAATTTAAAACAACAACACAAAAACAATTTAGGGAATATCAAAAGACATGCTCATTCGCTCATGCCTTCATGAGCAAATGAGCATATCTTTTGAATTGTCTAATAATATAATTATCATATTATTTTATTTTATTTCTTCATATATTAATAGTTGTATCGTTTTTAAAAAATAATTTTGAGTATTGCCCGAGACAGTATATTGGAATCCTAACTAGATTATATTTGTCGTCTGATGTACTTTGTACTAACACATAATCTCGCGAATAAATTATTCTCATTCTTAATTTTATTCTTCATGGTTCAGGCGCTAAATTGTGATAACAATAACAAATAATAAGCAGTGATTACGAAAACAGCGTACAGTTGGACCGACGATCTGATGAAGATCGCTGGAAGCCGATGGATGAAGGCAGCGCAGGACCAATCATTGTGGAAATCTTTGGAGGAAGCCTACATCCAGTAATGACCGTCTTTTGATTGAATGATAACGATGACAAAAAAACACACACACAACTCACTCACTCTGTGACACTACCGGCTATGTAAATATTGGTATCAAATAAACAAATGATAATATTGAATTTTTCATTTATTATTATTCAAGTTCAAAGTATTTTTTTTTTGTCTTTTATTACATTTTTCAAATTTCGAATCTAAGAAAAAAACGTGGTCAAGAAGTCAAAAAAGTATTGGCAAGTTGGTTGTTGGTACTCTGGAATCTACCGTAGTCCTGTTGTAGGGTGATCACGGGTGTATCAGTCCAGTACATTCACAATTACCATAGCCGTTTATTCCCCTTCCTTTTCCTATGCAGAAACAGGCAACTTTCTCAAGGTAACAATCGCTGTCTGAACGGCATAAATTTTCTGTAAATAGGAAACACTCATTAAATTTGGAATAAACTATTATGTAAGTACATGAAAACAAAAAAAGAATTATAGACCATCGAAAAAATTCATCCGCATCGCTGTCAACGGGAAAAGTGCCCAATAGGCTGGCAGCTTTGCCACGTTGAATGGCAATGCTGATTCTTAGGCCAGCCCTCTGGTCAAGTGAAGAGTCGACTGAGCGCTTCGCGATGTCCCGAAAAACTAAATGGGTACACGGACATGGGATCAATGTTCCCATTTAGTTAAAAACTAAATTTAGCTTGATTGACATCAAGCAATTTCTATTTTTAAACTATTTGAAGTCTGTGTTTCCTACCTGACTACTCTAAAAAAAACATTTAAACACACTCAGGCCACAGTCCCTTTTAAATTCCAAACATTATATTGGTCAGATCATGCAAGGACAATGCCGACAACACGGTTGGCGCACGATTGGCTGAGCGATTGGCTGCTGCGCTGCTGCGCTGCGTGTCGCGGGTTCGATCCCCGCACGGAGCAAATATTTGTATGGCCTACAGGTAGTTGTTCCGTGTCTGGCTGTTTGTGTGTGTGAGTTTAATGTTTGTAAACGCACCCGCGATACAGGAGAAATTCCTAGTGTGGGGCAACGTTTTAAAAAAAAAAAAAAATGCAGATTAAAGTCTGAGGTGGTATTTTTATATTGGGGATACAAAAGTAGTTTTACAGATTAATGTGTGTCAACCATTGCTAAACTTTGTATTATTTAATCCTAAAACTCTTTTAGTCTTTATACTTGCCAGAAGAAAGAAAGAATAATGAAAAGTTGGCCGTCACGGGATGCCCGGCAGATGTGAAACATTGAAATTGATGGTTGTTGGTAGTAGTAGTAAGACATTTAGTCATAGTAGTAGTAAGACATTTAGTCGTAGTAGTAGTAAGACATTTAGTCGTAGTAGTAGCCAGACATTTAGTAAGTCAGTTAGTCGGTGGAGAGGGGCATAAAGCAGCTCATCATCATCTGCCTAGTCTTTTCCCAACTATATTGGGCTCGGCTTCTAGTCTTACCGGATGCAGCTAAATACCAGTATTTTACATGGAGCTACTGCCTGTCTGACCTCCACTTAGTACCTACTGTATTTTTAAAATTGGAAATAGTTTGGGAACGCGCACGGTAATGACATGTTAAAATAACAATGACAATAAGGAAATGGCATGTCTCACGGCTGTGCTTTAAGGTCCACTTTAGCGGTAATGCCAGACGCTTTCAAAGGAACGTTTTGGGGATTTGTGACGTGTGTGTAACTCATAATATACATAAATACTAGCTGATCCAGCAAACGTTGTTTTGCCATAAAAAAATGTTTGGAGTGGACCATCCTTAACATTTAGGGGGATGAAAAATAGATGTTGTCCGATTCGCAGACCTAACCGATACACACACACAAAAATCGGTAGTGCCATTTCGGAGGAGTTTAATTACAAACACCGTGACACGAGAATTTTATAAGTAAGATTACCTAATAAAGATTCAGTTAACAGGCACGGTGAAAGTACGGTTGGCGCAGTGGGTGAGCTATTGACTGCTGCGCCGCGTGTCTTCGGTTCGATTCCCGCAAGGAATAAATATTTGTATGGCCTACATAACAGGTAGTTGTCCTGGTTATTTGTGATTTTGAATGTTTGTAAACGCACCCACGTTACAGAAGAATTTCCTAGTGTGGGGCAACTTTCAGAAAAAATAAAGAAAGAAAAGTTACACCTTGAATACTTACGATTATATAAATCACCATAAGATTTTCGCCATGCAGCCACATTAGCCACCAGCATCACGAACGTGAACAACAGCGCGACTTGCAGGAACTTCATGATAACAAATAGATGGTACACTACCAACTTCTTTACTGCCTTCGATATTTATAGTATTTTGATAGAGAACCAAACATAAATTCATTATTTACGCTAGTATAATTTTCTCATACAATATAATGTAATATAAATATATCGTGGATAATGATATCATTATTAATAAAAGTCGCTCAATAATAAATGTAGTAGTGGGGCAAACGCCGTGACGTTATTTTGTAATGGCGGCACGTGGATAGAGTCGTTTTGGAAGGTGGGGATTCTCGAACGGACACTTCGCATCCAGACACGGTCCAACTCACTTGTGCAAAACGAAACTGTCAGTTTGCCCAGTGATATTATTATCAGTTGTCATTTTGTTTATAAAAGTGTCGTTATATTTGCACTTTGTGTTTTAAATACAACGCCACCTACAAAATGGACCATTTACCACTGAACCGAGATGGTAACGACCCCATCGCTCCGCCGTCGCTGACGTCGTCATATTTACCTCAGATTTATTCACGAATAAATTAGCCAGTTTATTGGTTATATGGCTACAATTTTTGTAAAAAAAAAAGTATTTACCTACTTTGATTATGTGATTGGTTTTTTAAGCCGTGTAAATCAAATTAATAAATAAATATATATATCGGAAGCACATGGAAACACCTCGTCGTCATGGTGAATAAACGAAATGATAGTCACAACACTTAGTACAGACGTCTATTAATCCACTAAGATTAACATAATTTAGCAAAATCACTCGATTAGGAAGGTGGAATCGGATTACAATATTTGACGGCACGGTTGGCGCAGTGGCTGAGCGATCGACTGCCGCGCTGCGTGTCGTGGGTTCGATTCCCGCACGGAATAAATATGGCCTACAGGTAGTTGTTCCGGATATGGCTGTTTGTGTATGTGAATTTAAATGTTTGTAAACGCACCCACTACACAGGAGAAATTCCAAGTGTGGGGTGACGTTTAAAAAAAATAAAAAAAATATGAAGGGTACAGGGGAAAAACATGCTATGTCACATTTTTATGTTTTTTGAACTGGCAATGCAATTGTGAAGTATAAATTTGGTAGAACGAAACGCCAAAACACACTTTGCAGTAACATGCATAGTCACGGAGTAATATTCATAGTAAAATATTGATACAATAACAAGCAATGTCCAACTCGTACAGGAGAAAAATAAGCATTGTCCATCGTGGTTAGATTGTATCATCATGATTAGAGTGATCCCCAATGTATAAGAATACATGTCCTTTTTTATCTCGACCCATAAGAGAAATCAGGGTTGAAAAGGATCATCCAAGATTGATTATTCACAGAGAACATTACAATTCCTCTTGGACGTCATCGATTCTCATGGCACCTAAAAAAGAGGTTGAAATCCCATAATGACTCTCATAGTGCTGGTGAGTTTGTACTGCCAGATCAATCCTATGAAGACAGCCTTCCAGTTTCAAAAGCAAAATTTATGGATATCCAGGCCCTGTCAAAGTTTTGAGGACCAAGCTAAGCAATACTTCTCACAGATAAAATATAATGATACTTAAACAATAAATATTTTTGACTTTGACGACCTATGTGACGCAGCGGGCGAAGGTCCGCCTGCGATGCAGGAGGTTGCGGGTTCGATTGCCGCCTTGGGACAAATGTTTGTACGATCTACAAATGTTTGTTCCGGGTGTTCTGGGTATAATAAAAAATATCTATCTATGTAATGTATTGTATTAAGTATATCAGTCATCTAGTACCCATAACACAAGCTCTGCTTAGCTTGGGGCTAGATGATGCTGTGTGGATTGTCCAGCATTATTTATTTATTTAAATAGGACTAACTTTGAAGTATACCTTATACATTACCTAAGAAAAAAAGAATCATCGAAAACGTCCGTCTGTCTGTCTGCCTGCGGGCTGTATCTCATAAACCGTTTAATAGGTATCAGTTAAAATTTTGACAGCGTATCTATTGCTATTTCCACTATAACAATGAAACGTCAAAAGCAAATTGAAATAAAAAAATAAAAGGGAAATACAATCCATACATATATCCATGTTATATTTGACGGCACGGTTGGCGCAGCAGCTGAGCGATTGACTGCTGCGCTGCGTGACGTGGGTTCAATTCTCACACGGAAAAAATATTTGTATGGCCTACAGGTAGTTGTTGGTCTGGCTGTTTGTGTATGTGAGTTTGAATGTTTGTAAACGCACCCACAAAATAGGAGAAATTCTTAGTGTGGGTCAATGTATTGTATAAAAAAAAATGTTGTTTTTTGTTCAACATTTTACTGAACTCTTCGTATGCGAGCGCGACTCACACTTGGCCTCTAGTCTAGTTATTTTTTTTACTATGAACATAATGCGATAACTCGAAGTAAATAATCTAGTACTTAATCGCAATATGTACGTTAAACAAAATCATATTTAGTTCTGCAATTAGGTGGCGCGTGCGCTTTTCGTTCCACCGCAATTGAGTGTGACGATGATGTACCTTAACAAGATGTGGGTTTACATATACATAGCATTACACCCTTGTTTCCCGAAAAGGTAGGCAGAGATACTTATCGCTATTCGCAAATGAGACAGAACGCGATAGAGCACATCTAAACCGCCTTCATGAGTAGGTAAGTGACAATATTCCACAACAATGATGACACGGATAAATATGGAAAGTGGTTTCGATGTGCTGATCGTGTTTAGTTTGATTGGTTTTGACTAATACTAGACCATAATGTTTACGTAAATAAAATGAAAAAAAACAAAAGTACACGGAATTGCAGTGCGAACTGCAGTGCCGCAGTCGCCAAAAGTGCGTTCAGCGAACAACCTCTATCACATAAACATCACATAATAATCTGCCTGTATTCCTCGAAGGACTAGGTTAGGTTGTAACCTAACCTCTAAGTGCACCCAGCCGGGGTTTGCTGAAGGATTGTATGGCCCCACGTCCGTCGCCCCCCACACATCAGAAACGAAGTGTTCCACGCGCGCCCCTCTTAGAAGTCACGGGGGAAGTCAGACATCTCACTCCCCCCCTTGACCTGACAAGGCCTGCAGAGGCGGGCCGGCACTAGCCGGGGATTGCGGAAGGATCGTACGTTCCCGCGACCCCCGGCGTAGGTGTGAGATGGAACACCGGGGTGGTTTTTAGTCAGTAAGAGTCTGATAGACCCCTCCACATCCATGAGGATTTTCCACATCGGAAAAAAAAAAGGATCGTACGGCCCCGCGACCCTGACGCTATAGGTGTGAGCTGTTACATCGGAGTGGTTTTTATTCAGTAAGAAACCACTCCGTCCCCCCCAGGGTGGAGGACATCCATGAGGATTTTCCACCCCGACAACAAAAAAAAAAGAGTTTCACCTATAGTAACTTCTACCTGACAGGGTAAGTTTGTGTGGAAAGGTTTAACACAATGCCAATTCTAGCGACGGCCGCTGAGGCGTCTACGTCCTCTGTTGGGTGATCCTAGGTATTGCTAAAAAGACAATCCTTCTCCTGCCCTTATCCCGATTTGTTCGGAGTCGGTGCAGCATCTCTTCTTCATCCATACATCTCTAGTTACCGTCATCTCAATAGTCGACTACTTTCTAGCCATACCTTCTTTCACACAATTCATTCGTCGTTTCTTTGGAGTGACGCTACTCTTGTAACCTACAACATTCACACTCAAAACTTACTTCATTACACGATCCTCATTCTTCCGCATCACATCCCAATACCACAACTGATTTCCACACAACTTCTTGGTCACCGGCGCCATTATCAGAATGCATCACTAAAAAACGATGTAGGCAAAAAAATAAAAATCAATCGTCTATTTCATTTAATTTTTGTTTTATCCAACACCAATGAAAGAATTACGTTAGTCAGTAAATTCAAAAAGCTTGTATTATTTGTACATTTAACCGACTTTGAAAAAACGAAGAGGTTATACCTAGCCTACTGGAGATGGGAGAGTGCCCACGCAATAGCAGTGCTTCAGGCTGTCTGTACCCAGCCCGCAGAAGCAGTCATCTGTGAAGTATCGGCAGTCGGAATGTGCAGTGCAGAGGTTGTAAGCTTGCTTTGCTATAATACATACAAATATATATTAATAATACCAGCATATAACTGTCCCATTGCCGGGCAAAGGCCTCTTTTAACACAGAGAAGGCTAGAGTGTAAAATACCACATTGACTCAAGATGAATGAAGAAGTGTTGGTATTTATTTCCTCACGATGTCAGTTATGTCTAAGATGAACTAAGGAATTATAATACATAAATTAAAAAAGTCAGGCAGAAGTGTACCCACTTTTCGCCAGTTATTTTTAAGTCCCGAGAATAAAGGGCGCACAGAAATACAGACTGCTACTGCAAAATTCTATATTATTCAACCCATTAACGTCCTAGGGCCTTGACCAACGAGGCAGTTATATAAAGCATGGATTACTTACGTGTGCTGGCCCGGGTGTCAATCAGGTTGAAGGCAGCAACATTATCCACCAAGACAATGGTAATCAGCAGACAAAGCAGTAAAGTCCTCATGATGAGCAGCCTTCTTCCTAGTTTATAAAGGTACAGTAAAAACATGACTTCTACCACTGATATTTATATGAAAAAGAAAAATGATTATATTAGTACAAATTGATTTTAAATGCGTCGAACTTTGCTCTAGATTAAAATTGAAATTGTTTTAGCTGATTAGTACGGTAAGGCTGTTAGTAGACTGTGGTCACTCGATATTAGAAGAAGGGAAACATGTGAAGATGTCACAATATAACATCATGCATATCTTATAAGTTTAATAATGTTCACTGAAGCCCGCGTAGATTGTTTTTATACAGTAATGCGTAAGAGATGCATCCCTGGTACGCAGGGTGCGGGACAGCACCAACTGCATCCTAAAATGTATCTCTGGCTGACTAGATTTCGCGATCGTTAACAGGTGCTGCAAAATTTTTGCTGGTCTTACAGCGTGATGATTTTTTTTTTTTTTTACTAATATACGCTTTAAGTAAAATTGTTACTAATACTATGAGTTATGGTACTTGAATAAATAATTGAATTATTATTAATAGCTTCCTTCCTAAAAAAGGTTTTATTTTAATACGAGGCGCCTGCCTACTCTTGAACCGATTACTGCTCGGATTGACTTAAATTTTTAACAAATTAGCTTTACATTGAACGAAATTAACCAACTTTGAGGGAATAACTAAATAGAAAATAATAGTAGTCATTTGCTTATAACGTAGGTAAGCTGATAAGATGTGACTTAGACTATAAGGGAGTAATCATTTTGTATTTATCTGTGGGGGGTTGCAATCAGCAATACGAACGAAAATTTTGAAAAAAATAATCTCCGAAGGTTATGTTAAAGTCCCATGTAATTGGAGCGAGCCTATTGCGACTAACCGGAAATAAATCCGAAGTCCGGGCTGTTACTGAAAAACTTCAATAACATTTCTTTTCACGATTAGGGAATCGATCCCAAAACCTCATGCTTAGCAGCAGTGAGCACTAGACCAACGAAGGAGTCTAATATTTTTTTCAATCTTTTGAACATAGGTTTGGTTTGTTGGGTTTTGTACAGAAAATAATTATGTCAAGCTACCATATGTAGGTATTCTTTACATAAAAGTAGGTAATCTGACGATTGAAAAATCAGCCCACTATTTTATACTTTGTTGATTTTAATAGATTTTTCTTCATCAATTCAACCAAAAGACATTCACTGCTGGAAATAACGCTTAACGACACGGTTGGCATAGTGGCTGTGCGATCGACTGCTGCGCCGCGTGACATGGGTTCGATTCCCGCATGGAACATGTATTTGTATGGCCTACAGGTAGTTGTTCTGGGTCTGGATGTTCGTGAATGTTACTTTTAATGTTTGTAAACGCACCCACGAGAAACTCCTATTGTGGGGCAAAGTTCTTAAAAGAAAAAAAAAACATGGACATAAGCCTCCCCTTAAGCTTTCTAGAACGATAGATCCTGCGCTGACCGTGGCGTGCCGAGGGTGCCGATGCTTCCAGTAATCTTTGCCAGATGACGATCTGGCGAAGGTCCCACTTGAATTATTATTCAAGCATTATTGAAAACCTCTCTCACTCTCCAAATAAAGGCGCTGTCTAAGGCAAATTGTTACCATGGACGTAAAGTCAACTGTACAATATATTTTTACATTTTATTTATTCGGTTGTTTTTATACCTATATGTGTGAAGATTCATCTCCATCATCATCATAATTTCCATAATCAAACCTACCTACCCCACAGCCTGCACTCCACTGCATTTGGAGAGGGCTGGGTAACGCGATAGTTCATAAACCTGAAATCTATTCTAACCAATGAGAGACTAGATTTTTGATTTTCGAACATCTGAGCGCCCCTATCTACTTTCAAAGATTTAAAAATGGAAAGGACCCGTGATACCGACGTCTTTGGTCGAAAGACATCCGTGCCCAGAAATTCTCGGTTAGTCCGGCTCTAGTTCTGCTCGAACCGGAAAATAACTACTAAAAAGTCTCGACTAGGGCATAGGGGGATTAACCGGTAATTGTTGGGGTATTGATACCAGTATGTTCAAATGTTTACAGTGAAACGAACATAGCACACAATCTTAAGTTTTCCAGCCGATGAATGTGGAACTTGTGAGCAATGCTATATCATGATTCACGACTGCTACTGCGAGCTGCACTCAAACACGCGATGTTAAAATAGTCGTTAAGTTTTCTTAAATTGTCTAATGTTCATCTTTCTTAGTTTTTTCTTTCATTAGAACCTTAAACTAACAATAATAAACACAACAAAAGATTTAGAGAGTTCTTTCGTTTTCGATCGTTCTCGCGTGATGCCGTGACCCTGGTAAATAGGGATTCTTTTTTATATATATAAAATATAGAAACGATGCTTGAGCTTTACGAGCCAATTAAATATTAGCCATCTTAGATACAACATTCAAGGAGACCCCTCTCCTGTTTTGTGGGAACAATATTTTAAACGGAAACCACGGATCACGGTAGCGTGTGGTATTGTAAGGGTGGTTTCCATTTAAAAAATAAAATAAAATGAAAAATAAAATGTTTCTTCATTTACATCTCAAGGCAGGGGCCTTGAGATGTAAATGAAGAAACATTTTATTTCTCTTCCACAAAGGCGCCTTAAACCATCTTTACAGGTCAATTCATCTTCACAAGATAATTTATTATTGTAAGTCATGATTCAGTCAATATTATGTCCAACGATAACCATTTAGTTTTTTTCTCAATACTTACACGTACAAGGAAAAAAATAGATTTTATTTTCGGAATTAATCTCTAATGCTCATATTTTGATCAGATATTTAGGATTCCAAGAATGACCGAGGTCGGGGGTTATCACCTAGTATTTTAGATAAACATCAATTACTATTTGTTAAGACCGCATAAAAAGAGCTTGAATATAATAGGGTGGTCAGTTTTGTCTTATTTAGTCTAGTAGACGTTTATTGATCATGAAGAAGTTCACGGTGAGTCATTTATATTTTTGATGTGAAACATATTCTATAAGCGCACATAAACAACGATAGGTTAGAGCCTATCTTAGCATCACGCCCCCTTTACGCCATTTCTCTGGACCCCATTGTGTGTCGCGCAAACTATACACTCCGATGGTTCACTGTATGATCTGCAGACCCATCGACTGACCGACCGACCGACTGACCGATCGACCGACAAACCGATGAATGATGATAATACAAATACAATATACATTTTTTTTTTTTTTTTCCAACATTAGTTTGTGAGTGGAGCCTCCTTTTAAGCAAATAATGCCTGTATTAGGAGACTCCGCTCTTCCTTAACTTAAAATTAAAATTATCTTAAAAGTGATACAGAACTTATTTAAATAGTGTATGTGTGACTAACGGAGTGTCGGTGTGTGTGTGAGTGGGGTGCGTGTGGGTGAGTGCGTGTGTGTGTGTGAGTGGGGTGCGTGAGGGTGAGTGCGTGTGAGGGTGCGTGTGTGTGTGTACGTGATGGTTTATTTTATGTGTTGTAAAAGTGCTTCAGTACCTTCATACGTTAGAGGTTTTACCCAATCAACTATCATTTTTTTTCATTCATGTAGTTTTTTATAATGTAATGTGTCAACGACATTCTAACTTGCTAATTTTTACCCACGGGAGAAATTTGTATGGTTTGCCAGTAACGATTATCTGCATAAGCAAAACATTCATCTTGGAATAAAATCCTATGATTTTTCATTAACTTATTTAATTCATCTTCTTCTATTAACTTCATTTCGACAGAATCGTTCGGTTTCTTTAATACTTCCGCAACTCTTGGTTGATCAGACCTCGTGTCGTCGGACCTACTAAATAAATCTGAACTTTCTACATTTTCCGCCTCAGTCATTTTATTCTTTTGAGCTCTAGTTAATACATTTACTTCGTCAAGCATATTCTTTAATTCATCCGATGTTATTACAATTCTCGACAATGCATCCGCGGCAACATTGTCTTTTCCTTTAACGTATACTATCTCAAAATCATATTCCTCTAATGTTAATCTAAATTTCATCAAACGACTTGAAGGATCTTTCATCCCAAAAAGATATATTAGTGGTTTATGATCCGTTTCAATGATAAAATGTTTGCCATAAAGATATGGCCTGAAATATTTAACAGACCAAACAATGGCTAGCAATTCTTTTTGTATTGTTGGGTAATTTCTTTCAGCCTTGTTTAATGGTCGACTTGCATATGCAATTGGTTTCATATTTTTGTTACAAAGAACTGATCCAATTGCTAACCCGGACGCATCAGTTTTTAAAATAAATTCACTATTATCTGCGAAATCGGGGTATTGTAGAATTGGTGGGTTAGTCATATATTGCTTAAGGCTGTCAAATGATTCTTGACAACATTTTGACCAAATAAAAGGTTCATTTTTTCTGCACAATTTATTAAGCGGTGCTGTTATTTCAGCAAAAGATGGAATAAATTTTCTATAATAATTGCAGAAGGCAATAAACCGTTTTATTTCTTCAGAAGATTGTGGTATAGGATATTCAAGCAAAACTTTAATTTTTTCTGGGTCTGGTAAGACACCTTGTGCTGACACAACATGACCAAGATATAACAGTTCCTTTTTTAAGAATTGACACTTAGTGGGATTTAGTTTTAAATTTACTTTTCTTAATCTTTCAAATATATCTATTAAATTGCGATTATGAGATTCTAAATTACGACCAAAAACAATTAAATCGTCAAGATAAACAAAACATTTGTCAAAAGTTAAACCAGATAAAGCCACTGTCATTACCCTACTAAAAGCACTTGGGGAAATTTTTAAACCCATTGGTAGACGTTTCATTTGAAACTGTCCAGAATTTGTACTAAATGCAGTAAATTTCCTACTTGAAGGTTCTAAAGCTACTTGATAATAACCTGAATGTAAATCAAGATGGCTAAACAAAATAGCTCCTGAGAGAGAATCTAAAATTTCAGTTATGTTAGGTAATGGAAATTTGTCATCTTGAATTTTTTCGTTCAGTTTACGATAGTCTATTACCAAACGCCATTTCTTCTCACCATTTTCAGTATTTTTCTTGGGTACTAGTAATATTGGACTAGACCATTCACTTTGCGTTTCCTCAATAATATCATCGTTTATCATATTTTGTATCTGTTTATTTAGTTCTGCCTTTAATGATTGTGGTAATCGGTAAGGTTTTGTGTAAATAGGACTAGTATTGGATTTTAATGTTATTGTTTGCTCATAAATATTAGTAGTTGTTAATTTATCGCTAGGCAAATGAAAAACATCTGAATACTTTTCACAAATATCTTCAATAGATGTTTTTTCCTCAGAATTAAGATGTTGTAATTTTAATAATGTTTTTAAAGTTTCTGCTCTAGTTGCATTTGCTTTATTTTTATCATATTGATAGCAATCGAATACAGATAAAGGTTTTAAGATTGGTGTAAATATTGGAATACGTATATCTTTTTCACCTACATTTAAAATTTTAACAGGTATTTTATCGACATTTGCTTTTACTATAGCACCAGCTAAAAATAAATTATTCCCTAAGTCTTCGGCGTAAACAACACTATCTTCTTTTGAATATGTATTTATTTTTATGTAATGGATAGATTCGCATCGCGCCGGAATAGTTAAAAATTCAGAATTGCATTCTGATTTATCAAATATCGGCGTTTTTATTTCTTTCTCATTTATTTGTAATGTTACAATTTTTGTCTCTAAATTTATCTTTGCTAGATACTTGGTCAAAAAGTCTAACCCGATAATACCATCGGCCTTAAGAGGTAAGTTCTTAAATACATGGAACTTATGTTTAAATGATTCACCATTATCCAATGACAATGTTAGATAAACATGACCTTGTGAGTGTATTTGACCTCCTATGCCATTGACTAAAACATTATTTCTGAAGATATCTATATTTTGTGGCAAACTTTCCTTTCGTATAATTGACAAAGAAGCTCCTGTATCTAATAACCAGTAATATAAGCTGTTTCCTAAATTAAATGAAATTAATTTCGTTAGTCCGTTAAAAGCAAATATTTCACTTTGATTCACGAAAAAATTTTAATTGATCTTTTTGTTCTGTTTCTTGACCCCTGTTATTTGTTGGCTCAGTTACTTGCGCCGAATAAATTCTGCGGGTATTTCCTCTATAATTATTATTCCGAAAATTTCTGCCTCTATAAGATTGTTGCGATCCCCTGTGATTGTAATTTCCACGTGGATTAGGGTTACCGCGATAATTATAGTATTTAGAATAATATTGTCCTCGTACATACCTATTTGATGATTGTCCTCGTCCTTGAGTACCTCTTCCTCCATGTTGCTGATATCTCGAATGGTTGGCAGAGTTTCCTCTTTGTCCTCTATTATTTGATTTATTAGTAAAATGCATTACGTCACCTGAACCCGATGAAATCAAACAATCTTCATCCTTTGCAGCCTGTATAGCATCTTTTAGTGAGTTATAATTGCGAGATGCAACTATGGTGCTTAACCTAGAACTTCTTAATCCATCTGCAAATTTTCTAATGGCCAATTTTTCATTGATTGGCTTTAAAAGATTATATTTAGTAGACTCACCATCTGCTTGAGAAATTGTCAAGTCCGTAAAAAGTTGTTCAAGTTCTGTCCCATATTCATCAATTGTTCTAAACCCTTGGGAAGTATTTTGAAGTCGCGAATGAATTGCCGTGAATGACTTTTTAGTAAGTAGATGAGTACGCATATCCTTGACAAGTTCTGAAATAGATGTATAAGTCGCAGCCATTCGTAATTTCGCGTTTTCTGTTATCCTATTTTTTTAAACAAATTTTATTAATAAATCATTATCTGACGCGTTAATCATTTCTGAATACATTTCAATACCATCAATCAGTCGTTTCGTTACATTCTCTGTACCGTCCATAACAGGCAACAAACTACAAGCCGTTTTTAGGTCGAACTCCATTTTGACTATTTTAATATTTGGATCCGTACACAAATTATTAATGTCTTCGTAAAGTTCTTTAATATTTTTGAAAATATCTGATGCTGTGGATATAATCTTGGTATCCTGTTTTGATTTTAAAAGCAAAAACAATTCACCGCATGTGTCAAAAATATTTTTCGCTTCACCTAACTTAATTTCAATAGTTTGTCCAATATATCTGGATTTACCTTTTTTAACTAAATATTTCCTTATTTCTTTCAAATCGTTGTAATTTTCTACCAAGGTCTCAATCATAATCTAAAAATAAATTTCCTTACTTATAACAATTACATTATTGAACTAACTACGTACAAACAAAAGTGTAAAATTACATGCACCGGCGTAAAAAAAATGTCACACGTTTACATTATTGCAGCACTGTATCAAATTACATGAGTGTTTGTGCACGATTCTAGACAATTTACCGAAGAACATAATAACATTAATTATGGGCATGTATGCATTATGGGTTTTTAAACTAGTATCTACGTACTTAAAGTTCTTAAGATCAAATATTAGTTTGGACTTTCACTCGCGATATTTAAAACACTGATTTGTTCAATCGGTTATTTCACTTTTTTTTTCACTTTTTCATATTAAAAAGGTAACTCACTGTTATGTGGAAAACGCTGATGATTATGCCGCAGTTTCGACGTTCTGACGTCCCCGTAGTGATGCGCGGATACGTTGGATAGCCTGTAGACCAATTTCGTCCTGGATCCAGCGCTGATGGCACCTTTTGTAGACACGTACCAAAAAATAGCAGACTACCACACTAAAGATAGCCAGCATTGTGAAGACGGCGATGTTCATGCGCTCCACGTGTTCACCGACACCCTTCAATGTTGCTTCGTTGTTCCCGGCTGTGTTTTGGGTGATGAATACTTCATCTTTTTCAATCGCAGACCGACACATTTTGTTCGTTTATTATTTAGCTACCGAATAATGTAAACTGTGGCAGGGTCGCCATGAGATGTATGTAAAAGGTTAGGGTAATAAAAGAGAAGATCACTGCTTGGTTCCCATTGGAAAAGTATATTGAAAACTAAACAATTATACATGAATGCATTCAAGTAGTACATAGCGCTAAGTCAACAATAATATGAGACGTTAATATAAAGGAGCATACTAACTAACAATATAAAGGAACATACACACTTCATAGAGTCTAAATCAAAACTCAGTATGACGACAAATCCATGAGATTAGACCTTGGCCTTTCAGTGCGTCAGTAGCAGGCTGGTATAAGGATTCGATAGTATTGCATCATTGTGTTGCTATAGGAAAAATAGTATCAAATAAATTAGAAATTATGATATTTACTTTTATAAACCAGTAAAGTTCTGATGCTTCCCCTATCAGGTGCCTCACGACGTTCTCTAAGGTTAATTTTTCGTAAAAATAGCTCCAATAGAATAGTTATATCAAGTTATTTTTTATTATCCTGCACTGCGCCACTGCTTGGCAAAAACTTCTCTGGAAACCATAAAACAATTATTTTAAGGTTTAAAACGTAGCATAGACTAGCAAAGAGTATCATTTAGTGTTGTTATATTCCAGATTGTTCTGCTGTTGGTAGCCTTAATCGCCATGACGATCGCGAGGCCTCAAGGTGGTGAGTTAATCTTTATATTGTAGCCAACTATACTATCAATAACTCCATCGTTTTGCTGTGAGACCTTCAATTAACAATACACTACTAGGATCAGGATCAAAAACTCATTGCACATAACACTTGCCCGTGCATTTCTTAATCTAGAACCATCTTCAAACGTGTAGAAAAGGGCTTTAAAAAAAGTTAAAATATAAAGCAAAGTGGAAATCTTTACCTGCGTACTGACATTTTATTGGTCTTTGATATTAAACACGTATGATATAGTAGAAAAAAAAAACTAAAAAATGCACCCCTCGCTTTTTTCCATCAATATACATTTTTTTCTAATTTACACCTTTTCTTGATCAAAATTTATTAAATTTTATTTTCTATTTTTTAGTTGGATTTTGTATAAAAGCGTGTGCTTTTAGTTTTTTAAACTATAATTTATTTTTCATTTTTTAGTTGCATTTTTTATAAAAGCGTGTTTTTTAGTTTTTTAAACTATTTTTTTTTTAATTATTGCATTGTCATCGGCCTTTGACAGGTGTGCAAAATTTGAATGAAATCTGACCGTTTAAAGTGGGTCAAAATAGCGTCCAAAGGAGTCGGTTACAAACATACAAGTGAAGCTAGTATAAAGCGTGTAATATGAGGGACAAAATTGGAAGGTCTATACGGGAGAACCAACTTCTTAATTTAAAATTTCTTATTTCTTTCCAGATGACGTCTATGATGATGATAGCCAAGGTAATTCTGTAAATAATTTAATAAAAATCTGTGACTAAGTTTAAATAATATTTATTTATGGAAATAATTTAATTGTTATTATAATCCTTAAATGAAGAAATAATATTTACAAAAATTTTAATGGAGCAATAAGTTTCAGCAAATGCATAAAAGTATGGAATAATTTAATTTACTGTGAATTTATTTTATTAATTAGCTTCATTTAAGAGTTTTACAACACCTTTTTCTTCATCGTAAAGTAGCTCTTTTTGCACCGCCTTTAGGTTCACATTGCAGTGTAAATAACAGTATTGTTTTTTAGTTTGGTCGATGAAATGATAAATAGACATCCCTATTTCATCAAATTTTATTTAGTGTTTAAATTGATACTGTTCTAATACCAATTTCGTTTTTTTTTCAGTCATCGTCATAAATGGCCGTGAAGGTAATATACCTAACTTATTTTAATTTAATGTCTATCTATTTTAAGAACGATAGCACACATAATTACTTGCACATCTACCTACTATAGAAATCTTATATTCTAGTTCGTGCACTTTTTGGAACAAAAAAGTGGTGACTTTTATTGATCGTCATTATTTTATGGTTATTGCCATCATTTATATTTAATAATATCTGATTAGAAGAAAGTTGAAGAAGGGAGTGGAATAAATAAATAACTCTTTAACATAAACACAACAAAAACAAAGGGTACAACTTTCGTGCACGCAAGTGTAATCGGGAGTTCGGGAGGCAACAGTCGACTGTTGCACCAATCGTGCGCTCGGATTGACGCTACCTCATACCCCGCGTCCCGCTTGATTACCAAAGAGACCGAAAAAACGACTTGTGCTCATCTAACGACTCTTGCCAAGTTACGTGCCGGGGACTACACCAAGGCGTATCGTGTTGCCGAGTAACTGGGTTGTAGAGGTCAGATAGGCAGTCGCTCCATGTAAAATACTACTGTACGAGTATAATATTCAGCTCAATCCGGTTAGACTGGAAACTGACCCCAACATATGTAGTTGGGAAAAGGCTACGCAGATGATAAGTTGCTATATTACCTTAATACTCACACATACTTGTAAACCAACCGCATATACAATAGAATTTTAATAAAAAAAACATGTAATATAAAATTAATTTATCATCATCATCATCAGGCTATACTAGTCCACTGCTGGACATAGCCCTCTCCTAATGAGTGCCATAGCGCCCTGTCTTCAGCTTGCCGCATCCAGCATCTGCCTGCAGTCTTTCGTAACTCGTCATCCCACCTGGTCAGAGGGCGTCCTACACTACGTATGCCGAGTCGCGGTCTCCACTCAAGAACCCGTTTACCCCAGCGGTTGTCGGTTCTTCGCGAGATATGGCCAGCCCACTGCCACTTCAGCTTGCTAATTCTTTGAGCTATGTCGGTAACTTTAGTTCTCTGTCGGATGTATTCGTTACGAATCCTATCCTTCAGAGAAACTCCGAGCATAGCTCTCTCTATAGCTCGCTGAGCGACTTTGAACTGGTGGACCAGCCCTACCGTGAGTGTCCATGTCTCGGCTCCGTAGGTCATGACGGGTAGGACGCACTGATTGAAAACTTTAGTTTTCAAGCATTGCGGTATGGATGACGAGAAGACTCGGCGCAGTTTCCCAAACGCTGCCCAGCCCAGCTGGATCCTCCTCTTGGCCTCCTTCTCGAAATTGTTTTTACCTAACTGCAGAATCTGCCCGAGGTAAGTGTATTTGGAAACGATTTCGAGAAGGTGGCCATGTACGACGACCGGTATTGGATCAATGTGGCCATTGAATTCGAATCGAATCGAACGAATCGTCTCGCCAGGAGACTCGACGAGTTTCAGCCGCCGGAACAGGCCGGGTTTCGAAGAGGATATGGCACCATAGACCACATTCACACAGTGAGGCAGATTATACAGAAGTCTGAAGAGTATAATCAGCCCCTGTGTCTGGCCTTTGTGGACTATGAGAAGGCCTTTTACTCTGTCGAAACCTGGGCTGTTCTGGAATCCTTACAGCGATGCCAAGTAGACTATCGTTATATCGAGGTGTTGAGATGTCTGTACGAAGCCGCGACCATGAGTGTCCAAATACAGGGCCAGCAGTCTAAACCGATCACGAGACAGGGGGATGTTATATCCCCGAAACTGTTCACAAGTGCGTTGGAAGATATGTTTAAGACGCTGGACTGGAAAGGAAAGGGCATAAACATAAACGGCGACTACATCTCACACTTAAGATTCGCAGATGACATAGTCATAATGGCGGAGTCGCTAGAGGAGCTGAACCAGATGCTGGACGGCCTAGCTTCAGCCTCGCGACGTATCGGTCTTGGCATGAATCTGGATAAAACCAAAATCATAAATTTATTTATAATTTTATAATGATTAGTTGAAAAAAAACCTTCGATCAACATGTGCGGCTGTTTTTATTCCTCCACGAGCTCCTCTTTTGTTTTTTTAACTAATCTGGTCTTTATTTATTTTTCAGTGAAACTCTCCGACCTATATATTAACTGTAAGTATTTCTAAAATGTTCATTTTATGACCTAATGCTAACTACTTGTTTACTTAGACCATAGTGCCCACCCATACACTAATTCAGTTTGCACCATTTTGTTAGGGGGTTGGTTTGACTTACAGTCGTGTCGTTAATACCATCGTCACCCTTTTTAAATATTTCCTTTTGAAGTCAGGGCAAGTTATACCCAGTATATGAATAGTAATTAGTTGAAAACAAAAGTTACATTAGTATTTACCTATGTCTTGTGTACATCAAACTAAAACTTAAAAAAAAAATGTTTTGCGTTTAATCTACGTAAACAGGTGAGTAGTTTGTTACAAGTTATGTTTGGTTCCAAGTATATTTACTATTTGGCACGCAAAACATTTTGGTCTTGTAACTAGGCTTATAAATTAAATCTAAATGGGGCATGTTTTGCTGCTTGTGATATTTTTCTTTAAATGTTAACTTTTTCTAACTAAGCGGATATATTCATAAGAACCACAAAAACACAACTTAATTTTATATAAATAGAGAAATAACATGTCTATTGTTTGTCTTCCAAAAAGTCTGGTACATAATAATAACATTTATTAATTTATATTCCTTAAAAACGTTTTCAAATCTGTTATATTTAATTGACAGTTAATATTTTTTATAGGATGATTATGACTATAGAGACTCCATAAAAAAATACCATATTACGGTGATGAAACTATTTTTGTTGTGACTGTACGTTTGTTTCGTTTCTAGGTTTTCGGTTTCGTTTCTGACATGAGAAGTTTAAACTAAGTAATTTGGTGTTTGAATGCGTCTAACTTTCTATGACAACACTGTTATCTATAATCGTATAATCATCCCTCGATTTGTCTGGGTGTGTACTTTATAAAGAAAGCAGATGTTAGCTTTTTGGCGAGAGCGCGAAACACGCAGTTATTTGGTTAAGGTGGTTTTTCATTGCATTCACAAATAAATATCAGCCATGCGTGTAAGCATACCTAGAGTATTAACTATGAATAAGTACGAGTCACGTTATCTTATCATAATATGTAAAAAAACTTTATATTTAAAAATGGTGTATGACTAACGTATAAAATTTCATATGCATTTAGTAAAAATCTGGTATTTCGACATTACAAATAGACACTTCAATTTCATATATTACAAATAAATGAAATTTAAGTGTTTGTTTGTTGGTAGATTCATGTCTAATTTATGAATAATTGGTAACCTCACAATATATTTTCTTTATTTACAGCTGAACCCCGTAAACTTTTACTATTCTTTCAATAGTTGAAATAGAAGTATACAGAAGAAATAGCAGAATTCATACTGAAAATGTTTAGTAATTTATAAGAATTGCACATGTAAAATAAACCTTATATTAAACAATTATGTGTTTTAATCAACACGACGACAAACAATTTGACGAAAGATGTGGCGCAACGGGCTAAGGTCCGCTTGCGACGCACGAGGTACAACCTCGTGCGTCGGGTTCGATTCCCGCCTTGAGAGAATGTTTTGTATGATCTACAAAGATTTGTTCCGGGTGTTCTGGGTATATATAATAAAAAATATATCTATGTAATTTATATCAGTCATATAGTACCCATAACACAAGCTCTGCTTAGCTTGGAGCTAGATGATTCTGTGTGGATTGTCCAGCATTATTATTATTTATTTATTTATATTTTGATACAATAAAGCATGGTTTTTTAATTTAGTATGTATGACAAAATGTATAGGATTTTGAAGTGTCATATCATGACATTTGCAAATAGTCAAGTGTCCCGGAACGTGTTAAAATTATGAGACGAAGTAAATCGCCGAGGCATGACAGCCTTATCAAGAAAATTCTGAGCATGCTGGACCGCATCTCCCACAAATTCTGGCGTTATTGTTTACGTTCTGTATCCGACACTTCTACTTACCCACTGCGTTTATAAAAACGGTGGTTGTACCTATGTTGAAAAAAAACTGGTGACAAAATTAAAATCAAAACCAAAATTCATTTATTCAAATTAGGCTGAGAATCAGCACTTTTTGAACGTCAAAACGTTTACATAAGACAGTCCCCCAAAACGCCCACCCTTCACCAATGACAAGGAGAATAACAGACCAATCTCATTAGCGACTATTTCAGATAAAGTACTTGACGGTGTGGTTGAGGAGCCAATCAGTAAATATCTTGAAATACACGATGCTCAGTTCGGTTTTAGGCCACAGGTATTAACCGAATGTGCTATTTTGTCCCTCGAACATACTGTATAGTACTACAGAGAGAAGTACGCCTGTATTTCAAGCATTTCTAGACCTTTCCAGAGCATTTGACCTGGTAAGGTATTACATTCAGTGGTGTAAACCTAGCTAGATCGATTTATCGCCCTCGAATCTCCCCGCATACTAAATTTCATGAAAATCGCTGGAGCCATTTTCGATATTCAGACTATGTATATACACATCCATATATACAAGAATTGACCATTTAAAGCTATTAGATAAGAAGTGTGTATTACTAACATCATATGGATCAAGGTCTGAATTAAAGTACTTTTGTTTTGTTTATTTATTTATAATGCAGCTACCCAATAAATTGCATCGCTTGTTCCCACTCGAAGGCAATTAAAGATTTGTGGTACCCAAGTTCATGGCAATGTTTTCCGGGTCAGCTTCACAAACAGGGTCAGTGTCCAAAGATAAGACTGTGTCTTTACAAGGAGTGGTTTCGTAGCCATTATTAACAGAAAAAAATATCAAAAAAGTTAAGTAGAAATCTAGTCTTATTCAAAATGAATAAAATTAAAAAAATGTTGGTTGGGGTAACCAACATTTCCCAACTTTTAAAATACGCCGTGTGGGAAAACAAAGATAGTTTGATCACCAACATGGTAGCCAACCGTATGCTTAGTTTTTATTTAAAGCGATCACAAAGAGGAGATGTGATACATTTGACCCGAGGTTGACCGCCAGTGATTACAATATTGTTGTGCCTACCTATACGCAATCAGTTCTTGGTAAACGCACGATACCAATTACTAAAAGTCCAATTAGATACCTATTAGTTGGACTAGATACGTAGTTGTAGTTGTTAGTTAAGTTATTTTCTAAAGCTTATATTTTAACAACTAAGCATGTAGGTATTCCCCAAAGGGTTAGGCAGTGGTGAACCTTTAGTACCTACAGCCTCAGCCCAGTTATATTTAAGTCCTGTTTAGTACCTAATAAGAGGCGAGACTATTGCCATCAACCGGGCATGTAAGCAGACTACGAGCTGCTACTGAGAAACTACAGATGAAAAATACAATAACGCTATGCCCGACGTGGGAATAGAACCCAAGATTGAATGCTCAGCAGCAGCGCTTACGAACACTAGACCAGAGGCAGTTTAAAACTATGAATAAAGAAGACTTAAAATTTGACCAAAAATAGTTAATTTTGTTTGAAACAACGATGGTTTTAATAATATAATTATAAAATAAATATTTACTCAAAATACGCGCTAAGTCATGGTGTTGCAGAAATCGGCCCGTCTAACAATAGAATACAATAATAAAATAATACCAGCCTGTTACTGTTCCACTGCAGAGTAAAGGCCTCTTCTCGTACAGAGAAGGACGGACGATAGTTTTATTTAATGTGTCAAAATCTAAATTCATTTCTTACATTTAAAAGTGAAAATATACCTAAGTCAGACCCCCAAAACGCCTGCCCTTCACTGCTTAAAAGTATTTTTACTGGGAAGAAGAAGTGGCGTATGAAACTATCCAGCAAGGTGAAGTTAAAGGTACAATATTACATACCTAGCGTATTCCCAACTACGTGGGGGATGGCTTCTAGTCTGACCGGATACACCTGAATTCCAGTGTTCTATGGAGCAAAATAGAAACAGGATAATCTTCAATTATCCTATCCGACTATCAAACATTTACGTTTGGAAGCTGGGACCAACAGTTTGACGTGTATTTTCCGAGGCACGGAGCCAAGGAGCCGTGGGGCTGTTCGTTCCCTCGAGTATAGGAGTATAGGTACGATCATCATCATAATCATTTCAGCCAAAAGACTTCATCTGCTGGACAGAGACCTCTCCAAAAGATTCCCACAGCGATCGGTCCTGTGCTGCCCTCATTCATCGGATTTCTGCAATCTACATCAGATCTTCGCTGCACTGCGTCACAATAGAACCATCAGGCCCTAACGGCCATCTGTTATGCGATACGATAATGATTGTAAATCCCACACTTTGGTTTACTTCATCAAAACTAAGTATGCAATTGGTTCCTTGAAATTACGTAAACCTGGTTCATGCTTAGAAATCTCTCAACAGATCATTAGAAATCTACGAACTTTACTCCAAAGTAATTTAGTAAGTAGTAAGGATTAGATTCTCAATCCGACATGTATGTATATAGTTTTTTTGCATACATGCTCACGCATAATTTTTGCAGCGTACAGATTTCGACGATTCTTTTTATTGAAAATGAAAAACTGTTTTTCGTCGGTTGAATTTTATTGCTAAAAGCTTTTATCACTAATTTTCGGATTTCTATATATGTATACGTACACTACTACGACAAGGAAAACAATAGATTTGTTTTCAGAATAATCATCTCTACTGTTTATTATTAGATTAGATATTTCGGGTTCCAAGACCGACTGGTCAGGGGTTATCACCTTGTGTTCTACATAAACATCAACAATTGTTTGTTACGTCCGCATATAAAAAGATCTTTAGTATAATTTGGTGGACAGTTTTGTCTTACTTTGTCAAGAGAAACATTTGTGTGATCATGAGCAAGTTTACGGTGCGTAGTTTTTAATTTTATTATTTCATCACCATTTTGAGTGCAAGTACCAATGTGACCTTTTTAAATCACAATGTACTTTCTGAGTTTATCTTAGACACTACTGTCATCGGTGAAGGAAAATATCGTGAGGGAACCTAGATTTTTAATCAATATAAGTCTGAAATTGCCAACCCGCCTTGAGCAATGATGGTGTTTAATGATCTTGCCTTCTCCGTACGAGAAGAGGCCTTTGCCTTGCAGTGTGACAGTACAAGGCTGATATAAGTATTAGTTAGTATTGCATCATGGGAAAAATAGTGTCAAATTAATAAGAAATTTCCGGTTTTACTGTTTTTTTCAACATCATAGAAATAACACTATTTTAGTGTGTCTTATAACATTTTCTAAGATTGCTTTATCGTGGATATTGTGTCAATGATGATAGTTTTATCAAGTTTTTTTTTACTAGCCCGTACTGTCAAACCGTACTGGACAAAGGCCTCCCCAAGGCCTGTCTGCTGGTCAAAGACTTCTCTAAAAACCATAAAAAACATTTTATTCGATTTTAAGATTAGCATAGACTAGCATAGACTAGCATAGAGTCTATGTAATTGACTATTCTCTTATTTCAGATTGTTCTGCTGTTGGTGGCTTTGGTCGCCATGACCATCGCGAAACCTCAAGGTGGTGAGTTAATCCTTAAATTCTACCCAATTATATTATAAAAACTCCAGACGTAGAAACGCTCCAGAGCGGTGATGCCTTCAATCAAGGATCATGAACAAAAACCCAACGTACGACTCAGATAAACAACAGCATAGCGATTCCCAGCTTTCAAATGTTTTTTTTTTAAAATTCCCTACATATTTATTCTTCTTTCTGTTTATCCGAATAAATTATGTGTTTATGCTCTTCTCTCTCGTGTACGAATCTTCAAAAATTAACAAAAGGCTTTTAAATATCAACGAGTTTAGTTACTCTTTAATTTATAAAACTGTAATATTTTAAAATATTTATAAACTATCCGTTAAATACAATACCGAAGTTTTTTTTATTAATTGAATCACACTTATTAACATATTTTTTTTAAATGTATCGTGCTTAGGTATAGACACCGGATTGTAGGTAAATTCACACAAAGGCACTTTATTCTAAAATCAACTACCGCGCAGCTCAAGGTGAGCGCTCAAAATTCGTGCCGACAGCTATTATTTTCATTCAGTCCTTCATTCATTCCAACTATGGAAGCTATGCGTGGGATTTTTTAATTCGTTTAAAAAGTAAAGTGGGAATTCAGGGAATAATATGTAGGTATTTGCATTGCATTGGAATATGCTGGAGAAGATTGGGAGAGCCAAGTTTTTAATTTTGATTTTTTTATTTATTTGCAGTTGACGTCGTTGATGCTGACCGTCAAGGTAATTATGAAGTGACTTATGAGCCTAAAAACTCTTAAAAAGTACATAATAATCCGTAAGAAATCGTAACAATATTAATTTAAAAAAAAAATGTTTTAAAAATGGAGCACACTTGCCAGTGTCAACATGCAAATGAAAATTTCAAATCATCAAATGATTTATGACTTTTGTCACAAAATTAACATTGATTTTTAATCTAATAAAATTATTTTGTTATTTTTCAATTTATTTGCAGTTGATGTCGTCGATGCTGATCGCCAGGGTAATTATTAAAACTTTTTATAATTTAAATTTAAAAAAGGTACTCAAAAAGGAATATATGTACATAGTTCAAACTATATTTACTTTATTTCCATCATACTTTATCTACATTACAGTTGTCTTTGCCATACAACGAAAACCTCTCAGTCACGGTTTAGCTGTGTGCTCGCGAGCCGTTCATTTATTTTCTACAGCAGTAAAGTTTTAAATAAAATGAGTACATAATAATTATGCAGTAAATTATCCCTTCCTGTCATTTGTTCCCAATTGAACATGAACCTTATTCACTTGTAATACAATTGATATTGTATTAAAGAAATTTGACAGATTTGGGCAGCTCGATATGCTGGCCTCTGTACATACTAACATACCAATTATATTTTTTTTACTGTACTGAATTTCTTATCATTATTATTATTTTTTACAGTAAACGTTGTTGATGGTGACCAGCAAGGTAATTATAAGTTATTTTAATATGATCTTTTATCTAGTTCTATTTTAAAACGATAACACACACTCTCGCATTTATAATATTATAGTTAAGATTAGGATATAATGAATGTTGCCACGGATCCCAAAATTTTTGCTAGGCAATACTCGTGTTCAATCGTAAATCCATGGAGGTTCTACAGTACCTATTAATAATCTGTAGCCTTTGGTTTTTTTTATAAATATGGTAATTATTATTTTGTTTTTCAGTGAACTTTGTCGACCCTAATGTCAACAGTAAGTATCTCTAAAATATTAATTTATGACCTAATGCTTTGTAACTAACTTAACTAAGACAAATTTGCTTACCCTGACACTAATAAAGTTTCCGCCATTCCGCTAAGGGGTTGAATTCCAGATCAAATCAGCAGAAAATAAAAGTACAGTCGAGTCGTTTATACCATCGTCAGTTTTAAAAATATTACCTAGTTGGAATCATTTCAAATCTGTATTATTTTATATAAAGACAATACTGACACTATTCCATTGTCATTGGCATCGTAAAAAAAGCTTCTATCGTAGACTTAGCCATTGTACAGTGACTAGCACATCAAGGTACCAAAAGTGTCGACGACACGGTTGGCGCAGTGGTTGAGCCATCGGCTGCTGCGCCGCGTGTTGTGGGTTCGATCCCCGCACGGAACAAATATTTGTATGACCTACAGGTAGTTGTTCCGGGTCTGGCTGTTTGTGTATGTGAGCTTAAATGTTTGTAAACGCACTCACGGTACAGGAGAAATTCCTAGTGTGGGGCATTGTTTAAAAAAAAAAAAAAAAAGTGTCTAATTTCTTTGACAGTTTTTCAACTTTATCGCAAAAGCAATAAAGTTCATGTTCAATTGGGAAACTTTGAAAGTTTGGAGTAGCTTGATGTGCTGGCGTCTGTACCTACTTTGTGTCAATAAAATAGTTCAATTCAATAAATATTTTAACCAATTTTTCAAATTCCATTGTAATTTCTGTCAGAAAAATATTTGAATTCAATCAATATTTGAATTAATTCAATGAATCATTAAAATATGCTACGTAATATTATAAGTGAAAACTATCAACAGACACTAGAGGCTATTAAATTTATCACTTATTACTAGTTCATAAATAATAATACAATATATTTTCTTTATTAACAGTTGAACCCCGTGGACAACTACTGAAGTAATAGTTTAATTTCCTATTAATTATAAGAAATGAAGGTACAGTGTAAAGTATCAATAAGACACCACTAAAATTTTGTAAAATAAACCTAGATTTAAACGATTTTGTGTTTTATTTAGTACAATAAAGTACCCAACATGTTTTTTTTTGTATGATAAGCAGTATATTGTGAAAGATCCGATTGACCTCTTCGATTGGCAAATTTGGGTCGAGGTTGGCCTAGCTGACCACTTATGATCATTGCCAAGATTCGTGCCGGGACAATAGAGGGCAATGTACTAGAAGAGGTGCCCGATTCCGACACATTTGTCTCCTCCATCAACTGATAACTTTAAGTATCGTTGTTTGAGATCAAAACAATTGTATTGGGTTTACCATGGTATAACCACACGCCTGTATTCCTCGATAGTTTGGGAACGAATGTACAGAGGCCAACATATCAAGCTACCCCAATGTGTCAGATTTCTTTGATAGTTTTTCAACTTTATGCAAATAGAAATATGGATCATGTTCTATTGGGAAAATCTCTCCTCAAATCCTCTGTACACATTTTTTTTTTATTATTACAATCAACTTTGAGTATGACACCAAGCCTGAAATCGCGAAAAAAAATCAGCTGCTCCTGCCATACATTCTGTCGATCTAAGAAGTCGGAAATGTTCTGAACACCTGCTTTGTTTTTGGAAATCAGCGTTAGTCCCTTTGTAAAACTTTTCTATAACGATGTGTGCCCACAATAGCCCTTTGAGAGATTTAGCGTAACGAATACTAACCTTATGTTATATTGACTTATTTACGTCACATTTTAGTGTTATTTATTTTATTTTCATCTTTACTTATACTAGCAAAATTAAAATAATAAGTAAAGATTCAATATCATCTATCTGCCTAGCCTCTTCCCAACTGTGTTGGGGTCGGCTTCCTGTCTAATGAAGCTGAATACCAGTGTTTTACATGGAGCGACTGCCTATCTGACCTCTACAACCCGGTTACTGGGCAACACGATACCCCTTGGTAAGACTGGCTGTCCGACTTTCGGGTTTCTGACTACCCGTAACGACTGTCAAAGATCTACAAATGTCAAGATCTACAAATAACGTTAAGCTGTTCGTCCCAGACCAACAGGTTAACGTGCTTTCCGGGGAAAGGAGTCTCGATATGTTACGAAAGGTCACCCATCTACAGACCAACCTTATCTTAACCTCCGATCAACCCGTGCCGCTGTTTTTATTAAGCGCTCCTAAAATAAAAATAAAATAAAAGATTGTTAATTGTAATTTAAAAAAGTTTTAATGATTAATGCAATCTTTTATGAAAATTGCTTTTACTGCCGTGCGATATATGCCCTTTCAGCTTCACTATCTTCTTTGTCATTTTGCGAAACTTCTTTTTGGCGTGTTCCAACATTTGTTCTACCCTGCGTTCCTCTGATGAATGTGTTTCTACGCCCTCACACTCGCATCGCTTGACGTCATCATATTGAAACTCACAGTGACACTCAAGATGCGGCGTATGGCAATGCTGGTCTCTATCACATTCGTCACCTGGAAATAATTGTGTGCTATATTTTACTGCATCATTGGTCTGGTGGTCTCAAGAGCGACCGCAGAGCGTGAGGTCCTGATTCGATTCCCAGGACGGGCAACGTGTCATTGAGTTCTCCAATAGGAATTTTGTGGATTTGTGCCCGGTTGGTAGCTCTCAATAGGCTCGCCCGCTATTACATGGAACTTAAACTTAACTGGCTAAATGTGAGTGTTACTATAGGTGCACCTCTGCCCAATCCTTAGAGGAATATATAACAGGGGTGATGTTATGTATGTACATTGGTTTCACCGATCACTTGCCGAGGCTTTACCAACTATTTATTTATCATCATACAGTGTTATTTCACTCTGTAAAATAATAAAGTAATTGTTGAAAAGGACGCACAACGTTCAGTACAAGATTTTGGACCCCCCAGGCCTTTTTTGCCACATCCAACATTCACTTCCAAACGTGTGTGTAGACATCAGCACACCACTGTTTATTAATTAAGTTTATGTTAAAGAAAGCCAACAGACTATTAATAAATAAATTTTATACTTATCATGTATAGGCAGGCAAATCTGCTAATTACAACATTCTAAGGGCGCGTTCCCACTATGTCGTACCTACTGATTAATTAATCGTCAGACAACTAACGTCTTTAGCTGTTCCCATTATAACTACTGTTGGTCGTAATTTTAATTTATCGTTTAGCGACTATCGTACGTAGCTGCTCCCATTGGATCGCAACGACATTTTATCACATATGATTTGGCGTCACGATTTAGTCGTGACGATTTTTTAATGTTTTACGACTGTCGTGCTAGCCGTTACCTGTCAATCTATCGTTACCGCAAAAAAAGTCATAGATAACAGTTAATAGTGTCTTATATGTAAACACCTCCATTAAATATGTAGGTCACCACACTTAAATCTACACGATTACCTGTCGTCACTACAAAGTGGGAACGCGGCCTAACTAAACAGTGATGTGCAAGCTAAACGCTGTTCCGGAAAAGTCTATGTCTTGCAGATTATGTCCTGTGTTCAAAAATGACGAAGTTGCTGGTGCAAACGGGAAACGGGATGGTGACCCACCTGAATGCAAGTTTTTTCTGACAAATGTCCTGTGAGCCCCTGCAAAACAAAGTTGAGTGTCAAATTTCCTGTTTAGATTGTGCGGGTATGAGGCTGTAAAGATCCTCATTCTTCTTAGAAAAGGGAGGATCCTCCGACCAGACGGGCTTAATGACTGGCCGGCTACTGCCCGACAGTCAAATCAAAATTCATTTATTCAAATTAGGCTGAAAATCAGCATTTTTTTAACGTCAAAACGTTTACAAAAGCCAGTCCCAAAAAACGCCCACCCTTCACCACTTTGTAGTTTTTTTGAAGGTAAGAAGAAGTGACGCAACAAACTCCCCAACACGTCTGTCTGATAAGTTCGAAGAACTAGAAACCTATACAATATAGGTCAAAAAATTAATATAAATCATCTTTAGAAATCATTAAATTAATTTATTTGCCACAACTTAGCTATAACCCAAAAAAAAAACTAATATATACCAAAATTGAAAAGTAACTAAAGCAAAGTCCAATGAAAAACTTGCCATTGACTCATGTTTTACAGAATTACTCGTAGATTCGTTATTATTCTGTACAGGATTTCTTAGATGATATATTTCAATAAACTATTTGCCCTATAGCTTTGTATAATAATTATTGTATTTGCGCGCCAACAAGGCAGAATGTACACGGATCTTATTATTTTATTAACCATCCTATTTTGTATGTACCTGCATTCTAAGCAAATAAAGATATATTCTATTCTAAAAAAAAAAGCCTTCAAGACTGTCGACTGAATAAATCAAAAGCCTCCAGATGTAACAAGCGTGCCCGCTGACATGTGCAATGCTGGATTATATCCATATGGCTGTGACTAATGTCACTAATCATAAACTAGTGACAAACTAGGACCATCGAAGTTAAGACAATAAACAGTTAATTGTTATAACAGTAACTAAACCATGGCCAGCAAAACGACCAGTCAGTTGTTGTCGGGTCCTTGTTTATACGTTCAATATTTTACGTCATCGCGATGTTGGATATAAATAAATAATGCTGGACAATCCACACAGCATCATCTAGCCCCAAGCTAACCAGAGCTTGTGTTATGGGTGCTAGATGACTGATATACTTAATACAAGATATATATTTTTATGATACATGGCAAATACCCAGAACACCCGGAACAAATCTTTGTAGATCATACAAATATTTGTCCCAAGGCGGGAATCGAACCCGCAATCCCCTGCGTCGCAGGTGGATCTTTGCCCGCTGCGCCACATAGGTCCACATATGTCATTTTAGTTCTAACGTGGCGATATCGATGTTGCTACAAGATAGTGCACAAACGGGTGATTTACATACGTGAGTCTACCCATGGGCTGAAGTAAGCATCAGCAGCCACTACGGTGAACAACAGTGGCAGCACCAAACACCTCATCATATTCACCAATTTCCAACTGACTGAAGAGCTCCTTAATTAATTTTAATGAGAACCTCTCATTCATTATAATCGATTATTAATGCGTAGTACTTTGTTTTGGTTAATCTATTATATTACTAGGTGCAACGCATGGTTTTGCTTGTGTGAACATTTGAGTAATAACAATATTATGGGCCCAATATGCCTGAAATAAAAATATTTATTTTTTATTTTATTTATTTATAATTTATTTAATTTATTATACTTATCGTATTCGTTAAAATTTTCAAATAATTACAATTTCAACATTATTTTCGACGCCCGGCGTTGTAATTTTTTGTCGTCTTTTCCTTTGTTCTGTTGAAATCGTGATTGATACCACGGTTGTCAGAAAGACTTAGCGAATGGCTGCTGCGCTGTGTGTTGCGGATTCGATTCCAGACCAGACCCGAACACCTACCTGTAAGCCTACAGGTACGAGTAGGTGTTACGGGTCTGGCTGTTTATGAATGTGAGTTTAAATGTTTTTAAGGGCACCCACTATACAGGAGAAATGCCTAGGTTGGGGCAACGTATGAAAATAAATAAAAAGTCCTTCGTAACCAGATGGGGGTCCAAATTCATGTACTGATAGTATCAGTTGTTCCTTCTACATACTGTATACGCAAACAAACAAATGAATCATAAATTGTGGCAATTTGCACGATTATAAATTATCCGATAAATTGGAAAATCAACCGTGTAAACTACAAGACCTAAGTATGTAGCAATAAGGAATATTATACAATAATTTAATAACTATTAAGTACCTTTTTGCCGTAACCAAAACCAGTATGGTTTGCCATTCGTTGTTATTGCAATAATAATGGCTGGTAAGTTCTGTGTCGCACTTAAAATACTTAATTGAATTTAATAAAAAAAAATTAAACTCACATTATTTTACATAACTCATCATTTGCCTAGCTTTTTCCCAACTATGTTGAGGTGGAGTTCCAGTCTAACTGGATGCAACTGAATACCAGTATTTTACATGGAGCGCCTGCCTATCTGACCTCTATAACCCATTTACAGGGCAACACGATATCCCTTGGTAAGACTGGTTGTCAGACTTCCTTGCATCTGACTACCCGTAACGATTGTTGAAGATTAACAAATGACAGCCGGGACCAACGCCTTAAAGTGCTTTCCAAGGCACGAAGCAGTATCGATATGTTACGAACGGTCACCTATCCACAGACTGACCTCGGCAAGCGTAACTTAACCTTCTATCAACCCGTGCGGCTGTTTTTATTTAGCCACTAGCATTATTTTACACAATTAAAATTAGAAAAAAAACACTCATAACACTATATTTCGCCTGTATTCCCAAAAGGGTTAAGCAGAGTTGTATCTACCTAATAGTGCCAGTAATGTTTGGGTCCCATGATGAATAGGGGGCCTATTTTTCACAACACAAATCCAGACTCCATGCTACGACTGAGAAATTCTACATAAAAAAAAAACTCAGTAATGGAATAACACTTTGCCAACCCGGAGAAGCGAAAAACAAAATAATGAGTACAAAAGATTTTCATGTGGAAAAACTCTCTGTATTATCCAATTTGTCTCAAGGAATCAATAGCACGGAAAATTGTAATACCTCGAAATATTTTCGTGAAAACTGCGTTCATTTTTCACAGTCAACCGAATGAGCAAATGGATGGTATCGAATTATCGTTACGTTGAACGAAATACTTTTTCACAACAATTCTAGGGCCTCTGGAGGTCTCCACAATAAGGTCAAGGTCATATTATATCTACGGTTATTGAAATAATTATTTATGAAGCCATTTTGGGTAAGTATCGGGTTTCTATTAAGTGGTTTTCGTGTTTAAACTAGGTCTAAGGTGTTTTGTTACTAACAGCTGTTTGTTTTTCACAAAACGTTGGGTTATTCAGAAGGTTATGTTATCACTGCCGGCTTGAATGACATATTCTTAGCAATGAGAATACTAGGAAGATGATTTTTGATTATTATAATAGTGATAATTTGGCGTTTGTCCCTCGTACGCCATCCTAAGGTCTGGGGATCCGAGATATATATATATATTTTTTTTTATTTTTTTTAAACGTTGCCCCACACTAGGAATTTCTCCTGTATCGTGGGTGCGTTTACAAACATTTAAACTCACATACACAAACAGCCAGACCCGGAACAACTACCTGTAGGCCATACAAATATATGTCCAAAACATTCAAAATAATAGTTTATTATTTGGTATATACTCGTACATAAGGGTTCAAAAGTATCCCTTTAAAAACATCATGGTGTACACATAAGATGTTGGGTGAAGCGCTGCGCTCCTAGTATCACGACGTAATCTGCATAAACAATAATATCAGCCTTTTACTGTCTTCTGTCCACTGCAGGGCAAAGGTCTCTTTTCATACAGAGAACGCACGAGTATTAATCACCACTCAAAACGGGTTGGCGATTTCATACTTACATACATTAATTATAAGTCCAAGTTTCTTCAAGATGATTTTCCTTCACCGATGTCAGAGATGTCCAAGATAAACTTAGAAGAGACTTAAATTTTGTTGCAGGTTCCAAAACTCGTTTCTTTCCTTTTCTTGAGACGCAAAGACAATATTCAGCTTCGTATTTTTTATTTTTAAAAAGTTGTCACCGCTAAGAAAGGGACGAGATAAAAGCTATAATAAAAAGCTCGCTAAAAGCGTAGCCACATTTTTTTTTTTCTTCATTTAAAAAAAATATCCCACAGACACCCGTTCGTTCTCTCTTTTTGGGCATTGCCGCAATCGAGCGAAAAGATAACTGTCCATTTTTTTTTAGTTTACCGATTATCACCCGCTGCTGTGCAATTTGGGTGAATTTTTAGCAGCTGAAATACTAATCAAGTTGTTAAACCTAGCACATAATCTTTATTCAAGATCTACTTAAACATTCAACCTTGATACAAACTGAGCCAACTTCCCAACTCAATAGGGCGTAAAAATCTCATCGGCGTACATCAAAAACTTTGCCAGAACATGAAAGCAGCGGATCACAAACTTTCCATGAATTTGACCGCGACCCGAGCACTACCGGAGACTTACGAGCACTTACGAAGCCGGAAATCTTGATGGATGATGTTTCCTGGATCTTAGCTTTCGTGTCTTTTTGAGCGTAAAGATTCCTTCCACTAAAAGATTTCTCGGTAATTCTTAAAATAAGGAATGAAAATTTTAATTTGTTTTTGCTTTTCTTTAGTTTTCATCATTAGAATACTGAAAGAGAAGCTCGTGGCTGAATTATAACAGCCCCAGGGGTTGATCAAGGTTAAGCCACGCGTGAGGAGGTCGGTCCGCGGATGTGGGCCCATCCATCACATGCCGAGACGAAAAAAATACGCTAAGTCGTTGGTCCCGGCTTTAATTCGAATACCGCACAGTCGGTAAAACGGCTTTATCAGACTTTTGGGTTTCTGCCCGTACCAGTTTGAATGAAGTGTCATGAACTATCGTTGTGAAAGGAATAAAGAAAGAAAAACATTAATTTGAGACGCGCACAGGAAATACAAAAAAAAAAACTAACCCAATTGTTTGGAAAGGGCTAGACAGGTCGTGAGTTATAGATGGTAAGTGGTATTTAAACGATAAAGATAATAAAATACTCATAAAACTTTTACGATAGACGTAAGATGGATTAATAAATTATTTTTTCCTAACTTTGACACTCAGAATATTACAAAATTTGCGCGGTCTTTATTCAGCCTTCCCAATTCTCTTTAAAATAACGAGATTGTTTCAGTGTCATAATCCACGAACGCGGCTCTTCCTAATGAGGCCTATTTAGAAGTAAAAGAGACACGACTTAAAGATTACACTTTTTAATTTTGTTACTTTTGCTTCGTTGTCTTTCATTCATCCTCTCAACGAGACCAAACCATGGAACCATACTCTTTTCCATTTTTGTCAGTACAACTTCTTTTAAACCACACCGTTGTTTTATAAAAATTTTTAGTTTTAATTTGGCCTGAGGAGCCCGATTGCTCTGTGTGTATCAAATTATACATTTAATCAATATGTAGTGCATGATGTGCTTACCTGTAAGAGATTGATACACTTGACCCGATTTGATTTAATGTAACCCATAATTGTTTGAGTGTACTCAATTGTTGGTGAGCCAAATAAATAAATAAATAAATAATAAATAACAAATTGGATCAGAAACAGCATGAAGGTCTGATAAGTTAATCTAATAAGTTAATTTGAATGAATTTTATTTCTTTATTAATCGATCAGTTGACTGTAAAATTGGCAGTCGAAGTTGTGTATCTAAAAGTTTTGAATCTAATATCAATGATCTGAAATAAATGAATTTTATTTTATTTATTATAACTTGAGAGATCAAGAAGATCAAGCAATATTAGTTTGTCAAAATTTTAGAGGTTTCAACAATGCGAACTTTCGTGTTTTTAAGAATATATTTTGAAACTTAGACAGGCAAAGTTTGGAGACCTTCAAGCAAACATTAGGCGGCCCAGGAGAGTGCTAACTGGCATGAAAACTAGAGATCCCGTAGTATCCTAGGTACGGACGCCAGTTAATCAAGCTACCCAAAGTGTCAAATTTCTTTGATAGGTTTTCAACTTTAAACCGAAAGAATAAGGTTTATGTTCAATTGGGAAAATCTGACAGTTTGGGGTAGCTTGATGTGCTGGCGTCTGTACATGCAAATTAAGTTGGGACAGTTAGTTATTGTATTAAAATTAGATCGTCTGTGGCGTTCAAGATTACAAAGTTTGGTTTTGCAATATAAGATTTTGCATGTTTTTGTAGGGTGGTGGGTTCATATCAGGACAAGTCCAATTCATTGGTATTTTGTAAGTTTATCTACTCTTTTGAAACAAACACATAAAAATATCATTTCAACAAGTATATATTTCACTGCGGCTAGGCATACCTACTCCGTGTCAAGAAAGTAACGGGAAAAGATCAATAATACACAAAATGTTATTTATTATTCCTAATCCAAAATGTTAATTATAAATTATTGAAATCCGCAATACACACTAGATGTGATATTACTAAACAGCGCTATATTTATTCTAAATAGGTAACAAATTCAACTCAAACTCGGCGCCAAAATACGCCTAAACTCACTTATGATTCACCTGGGAATCTAACCAATAACCAGCAGTAGCGTTTGCAGCCACCAGATGACTAGACCAACAAGACAGTCACTGGAGCAACAAAAAAAAACAAAGAAATAAAAAAACATGTTATAAAAAAAAATGTCATATACTGGCCACTTATGTTTTTATAGACACGTTTACCAAATAATACATAGATCAAAATGTCTGACACGTGCCATTTTCTCTCTTGATCCATCTTACTAAGGCACTAACGTTTAAATATTTCCATATTTTGTGGCTACATGGAAGATTAATCGCTTGTCAATCATGACGCTCGCTATATTTGACGATTTGAGTACGTGTTCATGTAAGCTATATGAAGATTGATCCATACTTTAGCCGAAGAAAAGGAATCCATTTCATTAAAACAACATTTTCTTGAACGTAAAGACATTTTAGTTTACAGAACCCTTTTAGTACCCTTAAAAATAATATCATCCTATTTTCTTTGTGATTTGAATGTATGAAAATAAATGGTACACTTAATAAAAACCACATAACAGCCTTATAAAAACAAATAGAGGCAGATACGAGTATACAGCGCAGTTTGTCGTGAATTTGTGAGCAGTATTACACGTCACCATACAATATGAGGGTGTAGGTACCTCTACCTGTCTTATTTATGCAACCCTAGTAGCTACATAATATTTTGCCACGAAAGGAGATGTTATTTTTAAAGGTAGAATGGGTCAACTCACTTGGAGTGAAATTTTAAGAGTGTCTTTGTATCGGCAAGCCCACCATACTATTCCCAAACCACTGCAACTCCTGAAAGCCAGAATCAACGATGATCATCAGAAAAGCGTCGACTCAATGAAGCTCAACTAGTCCCCGACAAACAATTCAACTGATCAACTGAAAAAAAGAGCAGACGAGTTATAGAATTACATAATTCGAATTATAAGTTTGTCCAGAGTTAAAACCTTATACAGGCCGCTACAAGAATCATAAAAACAACAACAACTTCAATTTAAAATTTAGACGACATGGTTGGCGCAGTGGTTGATCCATCGGCTGCTGCGCCGCGTGTTAGGGTTTGATCCCCGCTCGGAACAAATATTTGTATGACCTACAGGTAGTTGTTCCGGGTCTGGCTGTTTGTGTATGTGAGTTTAAATGTTTGTAAACGCACCCACGATACAGGAGAAATTCCTAGTGTGGGGCAACGTTTTTTTTTTAAATAAAAAATAATAATAAAAAATTGAATCATAGAACTTATAAAGACAGTTTGTTCGTCGATGTCCTTCCACTCCTTGTGTGATATTAAAGTACGGGTTGAAGAAATTAAAGATCCACTAAAATTCTAGAATGCGACGTTATTAACTGCTTAATCCAGAATTCAAGCGCTCACTTTAATTTTATACAATGGAACTTCTTTGATGTATCCTTTCATAAAATAACAGGTGACTTACATGAATAAAAGAAGATAAAAGTAACAGGTTCTCTAAGTAATCCTCACTATTGTTTTATTACGAAGTATTCATATATTATTGTCGTTGTGTTAACATTTCTCTTTTAACAGTATTTAATACTCTCTTTATTTTCTTACAAAGCTTGGGTTACTGAACTGTGACTTTAATTTATTTTGCCTTTCTACTTTCTTTTGTAACTAGCTTCTGCCCGTGACTTCGCCCGCGTGGAAGTTAGTAAAATTTAAACTTGAACCCTACTTATTTTTTCTAAAATAAAAGTAGCCTAAAAAATATCCGAGAAAAGACTTAGAAACGGAATGTTTTCCGTTTCTAAGTCTCTTCTCGGATATTTTTATGTTCCCCTGTACAATGTACAATTCGCTTGTCTTATTTTAAGTACATAAGTCATAAGAAGTTTCGAAATTAGATCTATCTACATATTTAAGCAACTGATGCTATACTGAATAAATGGCATTTCTTTTGGCAAATGGCAGGTTTTGTAACTGTAGGTACTGTAAGGCAGTTTATTGGGGAGCATTGCTTCAGTGGACAAGGTCGAGAGCTCACCTCCATAAATGATAGACTCTGCTGATTCAACTAGGTATATATTAAAAAAAAAAAAAAAAAAATATGCTGGACAATCCACACAGCATCATTTAGCCCCAAGCTAAGCAGAGCTTGTGTTATGGGTACTAGATGACTGATATACTTAATACAATACATTACATAGATAGATATTTTTTATTATACATAGTAAATACCCAGAACACCCGAAACAAATATTTGTAGATCGTACAAACATTTGTTCCAGGGCGGGAATCGAACCCGCAACCTCCTGCGTCGCAGGCGGACCTTCGCCCACCGCGCCACAGTGGTCGTCAAATTTATTTGATGTACATACGTCTTTTCATTAGTGCATCACTAAAACAAAATTTTGCCGCCCTGAACAAATGGCACGTTCTATATTCAAACTATTCTTAAATCGCTTGAGTGTCTGTGAGGCTGGAAATAAAATAGTTCCAGCTGGTGTTATACCAGCTAGAACTATTTAATTTCCAGCCTTAAGGTTCCCTTAGGCATACAAACTTAACTATTAATTCGACTATACTTAGCCGATATTTTCTATATTTTAAATTGTCTTCAAAAAATCTCAAAACATGGTCAAAATGATTTGGCAGTAGAATTTATATTCATAAATTCGATGACTAATCCAAAGTTTACCTTAATAAAATCTCATAGATTGAGACATTTATCGTGGGTGACTATTAAGCTGAGTAGTTAATCTACAGGGGCTCGCGGCTAAGACACTATCGTCGGTCGATCTCTTATGTACAGTTAAGCTGGCCGAGGTCAATCCGTGAATAAATGACCATCCATTACATATCCACCGTACAATAGAAAGCACATTAAGCTGTTGTTCCCGGCTGTCATTAAAATTTGTAGATCTTTGGCCGTCGTCGTCTATAAAAGTAATCAGAAGCTCGGAAGTCTGACCGACTTACCAAGGGCATTACGTCTATCTCTCATCGCCTATCATATGATGAAACTATTAAATTCAGTTCCATCATGTATGATGCTACATATTTGTAAAAAGGCTGGGCAGACACTGAGTAGCTTTTCTCTCTTAACTTGCTCCAATCATGTATCAAGCTTGCAAACTAACTCGACCCAAGAGAAGCACATGGTACCATTGTATTCCAAAATACACGACCAATTCCTGGCTGTTTGTGTTCGTCTGTGAGCCACGCGGATAAATGGCATCACTATTAGAGAGAGAGACCCCCGGAGGTCTATTAGGAAGGCCATATATAGGAATAGAGTCGTATGGGCTGATGTTATGGAGCTCCAAGGGGCAACAATGGTTTGAATGTAAAATCATTTGTAGGTGAAATTCTTTGGAGTATTTGTCTACAGCGTGGCGCTACAATGGTGAAATTAATTTAACACACATATACGTTTTCACATTTTCGTTTCATGAAGAAATTATGTTTCCATTTAACGTTATTATTTGCGGATTTATTTAAAGTTTTATAAAATAGCATTTTGGAGCAACCTGTATGTAAAGAACTGTCGCGCAGCGGTCATTTGCGGATAAAACGGATCATAACATTTCATGAATGAAATTAAAATGAATAAGCAATACTTTAAAGGAAAGAGATATATATCCCTTTGTCGGCGAGCGGGCGGCGCAGGCGACGCGTCCCCTCCCCACCCCGTCGCGTCGCAGCGAAATCCAATTCTTTTTTTGCATTTCTAGTGCTAGCCTAACTTAACTCGTGCCCTTGACGGTTTTTTTTTTTTTTCTTTTTTTTTTTCGCTCTACGCGCTCGACCCGAACGGACGTGCCGCTCTCGCTGCTCCCGCTCCTCGCTCGCTGCGTGACTCTTCACGCTCCGCCATTGTTGCGCCTCCGCGCAACTCCGCCGTAGTCGCCGACTACGAAGAATCCCGTGCATCAGAGCCGTCTTTTTCAAGACAGTGGGTTACTGATTTCGCTATTTCGTTAACGGAAACGTGCGTCTAACGTCTTTGGCCCCTTCAGGGCTAAAACCACAGTTTCGTGGTCTCTCGGTGGATACCTTACGGTGCCAACGAAGCCGAGTGCGGTGTTGACCCGATACACCGGCCGAGCCCCTTCAGGGTGAGGCAGTCAAGTCGGCAGGGAGCTAGAAGCTTGGCCTTGGGGGATCTCCTAGTCAGCTCTAGTCTCTATTTTCCTTCCCCAGCAACTCACCTGGTGTCGGTTGGGTGTGTCTACCCCTTCGCACCAGACTGGTCAGGGCCCCGTTCGCACAATAAGATTTGCGACGGGATCACAAGCTTAGGGCTCACCCGAGGTACTCACCTCCCTGCCTACACCCGGCAGGGAGGGTTTGGTCACACATCCCCGGGCGTACCCACCCGGGGAGTTAGAGTTAGAGATAGGATTAGGCATAGGCCCCAAAATTAATCCCTAACGGGACTCTAGTTCAGCCATGACGGACGCTGACTTAGCAGCGTTCGTCAGAGAGGTCCTCCTAAAGGACCCGGACATCCGCGCCAAATATTGCGGGAAAAATGCCGCCTTCGACAGGCTGGCCGCTCAACCGGAGCGAATTATTCGCGACGATAGTAACTCGTCGCCGTCCCTGTCCACGAATGTAGGTAGTCTCCCATTGTCCAAAAAGACAATGGCACCGGTATACCCGGAACCCGCGCCCCGTCCAACGGTCGATAGCCCCTTATCGCCGACCTCTTCCACGAACGCAGGTAGTCCGGCGCCTTCGTCCAAAAAGACAAAGGCACCGAAATACCCGGAACCCGCGACCCGTCCGGCCTCGGCTTTTGTGCCTGTTACCGCCAGGTGCAACAAAAGTCCGATTCTCGGAATGCCAGCCCCCGCGCATGACGATTCCGATGAATCAGTAGATAGGATGGACACGACGACTGTCCCTCGCTCACGCAGCTGCTCAGAGGCAGAGGAGTCTCCTTCCTCCTCGTCCGACGACGACTACCAAGTCGTAGGAAAAGGAGGAAAGAGGAAGCCCTCTAAAGCTCCCTCACAGGCCACCAAGGCCAAAAAAATCGGCGCCCCGTCCTCAGTTGACGAATCCGCGCCCTCTCCCCCCCGCTCCCCCGTACCCCTGGCACAGGCCTCCGGTACGGGCCCTAATGGCACCGCCACCCGTAAGGCGAAGCCACCTCCCTCTGTCTTCATCCAAGACAAGGCGAAGTGGACAGCCGTCTCCAAAATGTGTGTTGATCGCAGGATCAACTACACCAACGCCCGAGCTACCCCTCTGGGTATCAAGGTAACCCTGCCGTCAGCAAATGACTACAGGGAAATAGTATCCCTTTTACGTGGGAAGGCCATCTCCTTCCACACCTATTCCCTCCCTGAGGAGACGCCAACCCGTGTGGTTATCAGGCGTATCCCCAGGGAGATCCGAACGGAGGACATCCTGGCCGACATCCGCGCCCAAGGTGTCCCCGCGTCCGCCGTCCACCGCCTTCATAAGGCCCGGGGTGGGCTAGTTTATGATATGGTCCTAGTTATTTGCGACCCCACAGAAGGGCACCACCCCATATTCAACATCAAAACGGTGTGTGCCCTGTCCGGTATTAAGATAGAGAAACCATACCGTCCCCATCTAATTGGCCAGTGTCATCGCTGCCAATTGTACGGCCACTCGCCAGGCCCAGATGCGTCAAGTGTCTGGGCGACCACGCCACGGGCAAATGTGACCGACCCAAGGACCGCACTCAGTGCACTGAACCACCGAGTTGTGTTCTGTGCGGACAGTCCGGTCATACCGCGAACTTCCGAGGGTGCCCGCGAGCCCCAAAGTCATCTTCCCAAAGGTTGATGAGACGTGCAAACGCTCGTCAACAAAGGGAATGCCCCTCTACTAGGGCACCACCCCCGCCATCGTCTGCGCTCCCTGAGCGCCTTAGCCCACAGAGGTCATCTCCGTGGAACAAGCTCAACCACCAGAAGGCCTTCCCGGCCCTGGCGGCTAAACGCAGCCACCCAACGGCGCTGATGGATTCACCCATCCCGGCGCCGACCCCAGCCCCTGCAGTTCAGGCTACCCAGACCGCAGAGGCTGAGGTTTCCGCCTTCCGTGCTCAGCCTACGGAGGCTCTTTATGACAATAAGATCCGTACACAGCGCAATATGAACGTCATATTGCCAGTGTACTTAATCTTTTGCAACCGCGAAGCCGATCGTCTAGCCGATCGCTTAGAAGCTACCACAGACCCTAAGAAGCGCATCGAAGCGCTCATGGAGGCCCCCTCGGTGCTCCGTGACCTAGAAGCCCATTTTAATAACCGCAATGGATAGGTACGTTAACGCTAGAACATTGAAACCGCGATCCCTAAAGTTAGGATACGTTAATATAAATGGCTTACTCCAGCAACGGGCTGAGTTTGCCAACTTCCTCCGCGATCACCAACCGGACGTCCTCCTCATACAGGAGACGTTCCTCAAACCGCACAACCGCGACCCCAAAATTGCAAACTACCGTATGGTGCGCAATGATAGATCCCGCTGCCACAAGGGCGGTACAATGATTTATTATAAAAACTCATTGCACTGTGTCCCTTTAACTTCTCCTCCCCCGACCTCGCTCCTTGAGTACTCTATCTGTCGGCTCGGCATGACTGGCCATCAGCCAATTACTATTGTATCCGCGTACTGCCCTCCCGCTCGTGGGAGGGATGACATCCCAGCGTTATCCCACGATCTCTCGGTTCTCCTCGGCTTGAGTGACTCCGTTATCATAGCGGGCGATCTCAACGCCAAGCACCCCGCGTGGAATAGCAATATAACTAACGCCAGAGGGAGGGCTGTCCTCAATCTGGGTGCCTCCCTTAACTATGACGTCATCGCCCCGATGACTCATACCCATTTTCCCCACGATCCTGACCATAGACCTGACATACTGGACATAGCGCTCCTAAAGAATGTAAACCTTCGTTTACAATCGATAGAGGCGCTCCACGAGCTTAACTCAGACCATCGTCCGGTGATGATGACGCTAGTTCCCCGTACGGGTCCGCTTGACCCTGATCAGCCACCCCCGACTCAATTAGTTACCGACTGGAGGAAGGTAAGCGAAAAGCTGAAATCCTCCTCGTCGCCTCTACTCGACTCCATCCCCGATCTAATCACCTCAGTCGCTGACACCACTGAGACTGTTCAAGGCGGGTTCCGGCGCTGAATGCCCAGCGCTGGAACCTACCGGACGATGTACGGGCTCTGATAACCGAGAAGAACGCGTCCGTCCGTGCCTATAGCGCTTTTCCCTGCTCTGCGAACAAAGCCCACATGCGAATGCTACAGCGTACTGTCAGCAAACGTGTGGCGGAGCATAGGTCGGAGAGCTGGGACAAGATGATCAGTGAGCTAGAGCCCAACCACCATGCCTTCTGGAACCTCCAGAGGAAACTCCGGTCCACCGTAGAGGCTACCATGCCTCCCCTCACTCGTCCAGATAAGAGCGTCGCGTTCGACGACTCGGAAAAATCCGAATGCCTAGCCGAAAGCTTAGAGACTCAATGCTCGCTTAGCTCCCAGCCGTTCGACCAAGCTCACCTCTTAAAGGTAGACGCCGAAGTCGAACGTAGGTCCTCGCTCCCTCCCGTCGACAACCCTGATGATCCTCTGCCTCCCGTCACTCCGGACGAAGTGCAAGACATCATTAAAGGGCTCAAACCGCGCAAAGCCCCCGGTAAGGACGGTATCACCAATAGGGTGTTTCAAATCCTCCCCGCGCAACTCGTTATGCTCATGACCGCCATCTTCAATGGCGCTCTGAGCAACAATATCTTTCCTCAATCGTGGAAAGAAGCCGTGGTTATTGGCATCCCCAAGCCTGGCAAGCCCAAGTCTGAGCCCACGAGCTACCGACCTATCAGTCTGCTCAATGTTTTCGGCAAAATCTACGAGAAGCTTATTTATAAGCGACTCAAGGACTATGTCGAGGCAAAGAGCCTGATACCGAACGAACAGTTCGGGTTCCGGCCGGGACACTCGTGTGTTCAACAGGTGCACCGCGTAGTCGAACACGTCAGCGCGGGCTTTCAGAGAGGCGCGCTCACAGGCGCCCTCTTCTTCGACATTGCGAAAGCCTTCGACAAGGTCTGGCACAACGGGTTGTTATACAAGCTATACCAACTCGATGTGCCAGATCGTCTCGTGCTCATCTTGCGAGATTTTCTGTCGAACCGTACGTTTAGATATCGCGTAGACGATACGCTATCGTCACCTCACCCTATCCGCGCGGGCGTCCCTCAAGGATCCGTGCTGTCTCCTCTCTTGTTCTCGCTGTTCACTAGCGACGTCCCTAGGGGTAGAAAGGCCCAGTTGGCGCTTTTCGCCGACGACACGGCCATCTACTATACCGGTCACAACCCTACCACCATAGCTCGCACTCTCCAAACTTCCGCAAACGTCTTAGGCGCTTGGTTCCGGAAATGGAGAGTCGAGGTCAATCCCGACAAAAGTCAAGCGGTTCTCTTTAGGAAACCCGGACGCCGCAATGTCCCCACGCCTAGTCCGTTAGCCATGTACGGCAAGCCTATCCCTTGGGATAAGCGAGCCAAATACTTAGGTGTGATACTCGATCACAGACTTTCGTTCGCCGAACACATAAAGGCGGCGCGTTCGCGCGCCGTCTTCGCGTCCGGCAGGCTTTATTGTATGACCAACGAGAAAAGCAAGTTGTCACTCAGGTGCAAATTGCGGCTCTTCGTCTCGGTCATCCGACCAATCATGACATACGCTTGCGCAGTGTTCGCTCACGCCAAGCCGTATCATATTCATAGGCTTCAGACCGTCCAGAACCGATTCCTGCGCAGAGTCACGGGAGCCCCCTTCTACGTCCGAAATGAGACTCTCCATGTAGATCTCAAAATACCTACGGTGAAACAGTTCATGAAGCGACTCACCCAGCGCTTCATGGACTGTTCTACCGCTCATCCTAACCCCTTAGTGTCATCGGCCGTCCGATACACTCCCTCGCGAATAAGTACAGTTCGAAGACCGAAACACACACTCACAGAGCCAGATGATCCTATCACTCTCCTCCAGGAGAGCGATAAGGCCACCAGCACTGCTCGCATACAAAAACGGACATTCCGTCCTCGCCGCCGAGGCCCGTCGCCACGACCCCGTCAATGCCCCCCGCCCGACCCTTTGCTAGAGCCAGCCCGCGAAGCTGAGCCGATTAATGTTTAAAATGTCCCTAAATAATGGAACAATCAGATCCAGCCTGTCCCTTGCTGTCCTCTTCAGCGACGTCCTAAGCCGAGGTTCGTACCCCGCAGGGGGTGCCCTTAGCGATAGTCGCTTAGCTTATAAGTTTTTATGCCTGGCTGGAGGCCTTAATTTTAATTAAGCCCCCCACAGGAAAGTTCGGTTGAGCAGAAAATATCCCTAAAGGATAAACTGCGAGATGCCCATTCCAAAAAAAAAATCGTGCCCTTGACACACTTCTTCACAGTAGTGCGCATAATTACATCTACTAATTTTGTGAATGTTTCCGCGAAAAAAACGCTTACCTATTGTTTTATTTATTTATTTTTGTGTAATGAGTAATTAGATTATGGTACTGTGATAAAGACGCTTTGTTTTCGTTTTCCAATTTAGTAGGTACTTTGACATCTCTTGCGATACGGACGCTTTTCTTTGTGTTATTAGTGCTTGTGTAAACTTGTGATCGTGATGGCAAATACACATCCGAACTACACAGCAGCTAAATATGCGGACATGATCCTAATTTACGGAGAATGTCGTCAAAATGCCGCTCTTGCGATAAGGACATATCGCGAGAGACATGGCGGTTCAAGACAATGCCCTAATAATCCTCGCACTATTGTAGGAGCTCTTCAGCGCATCCGCGAAAACCGGCCAGTGGATCCTAGGTCTCAACGCCCTGATCGACCACCTACTCGACACAACCCAATCCAGTTAACTGAAAATGTGCTACAATATTTCCAAAACCAACCCAAAACTAGCCTCCGCCAGAGCGCTAGGCATTTTCAAGTTCATCACAGAACCGTCCATAGGATATTAAAGCGCGAAAAGTGGCACCCATTGTTTAGAAAAGTACATACTTTGCTATCGCGTGATAAAATTGATCGAGTGAATTATTGTCAGTGGTTGCTGAGTAAAATTGAAGAGGACAGTGACTTTCTTTCCCAAATTTGTTGGACTGATGAAAGCACGTTCACCAGAAACGGCATGTGGAACCAGCACAACCTACACCATTGGGCACCCAAAAACCAAAATCCGCGCGTGTGGCGGGAGTCAGCCCATCAGTACAGATTTTCTTTAAATGTTTGGGCTAACTGCCCAAACATTTAAAGAAAATCTGTGCACGGTGACAACATCATCGGACCTGTATTCATTGATGGGGCTTTAAATTTTCTTATTTTCAATGAGACCACCAATGGGATAAGGGCAGGAGGATGATGACCACCGCGTTGGCGGATGCAAACGGCGTTTCATGTTTTCCCGCACATTTGAAAATAAATTGTCACTTAAAGCCATTTCCCTCAATTTCTCAAACGCATTTATTATTCGATGGCGTAATTGTTCCACCGAATCCGCATTCTCCGCGTACACATCGTCTTTGATGTATCCCCAGAAATAAAAATCGAGTGGGGTGAAATCTGGCGATCTTGCTGGCCACTTACGAGGTCCAAATCTACCAATCCATTGTGCACCAAACGTGTCATTTAGCCACTGCCTGGCTGTTATTACAGAGTGTGCTGGCGCGCATTTTCTTTAAATGATTGGGCAGTTAGCCCAAACATTTAAAGAAAATCTGTGCACGGTGACAACATCATCGGACCTGTATTCATTGATGGGGCTTTGAACGGAGAAAGGTTTCTTAATCTACTAAATGATACGGTGTCAGAATACACAAATAACCTAAACGTCCATCAATACCAACGAATGTGGTACCAATTAGATGGCGCGCTAGCACACTCTGTAATAACAGCCAGGCAGTGGCTAAATGACACGTTTGGTGCACAATGGATTGGTAGATTTGGACCTCGTAAGTGGCCAGCAAGATCGCCAGACCTCACCCCACTCGATTTTTATTTCTGGGGATACATCAAAGACGATGTGTACGCGGAGAACGTGGATTCGGTGGAACAATTACGCCATCGAATAATAAATGCGTTTGAGAAATTGAGGTAAATGGCTTTAAGTGACAATTTATTTTCAAATGTGCGGGAAAACATGAAACGCCGTTTGCATCCGCCAACGCGGTGGTCTCATTGAAAATAAGAAAATTTAAAAATAAAGACAAATAAAAGCAGTGATTAGTGATGACAGTTATAACATATATTAGTACCAAGAGAGGGTGATATGATAAGTGTTCGACTAAGCTCCTCCGCTGTAGGTATCACTTGCGCCGCCCGCCGCTGCTCGGTTTCTTTGATTATACGCCGTCAAAGATTCGGACCGATCACGAGTAGGTACAAAACGCGATGCGCGGTTGCCAGCGCGTTAACGTAAGCCAGCTAGGTAAGTAATTTCATGAATTATTTTTTTGCAAGGGTGATCCCAATTTTAGTTACATTTTTATCATTTAGTTTGTTTGAATTTTTTATTTTTCCAATTTACGAGTTATTTTAACCTATTAAAATTAATATGATTAATAGGCACTAGCCCTACACGTGTGTTAAATTAATGTCACCATTGTTGCGCCACGTTGTATATCAAATAAATCGGTAATTTTATAACCAATAAAATAATACGTCGTAATGTTAATTGGGAAAAAAATTATAATAGAATCCTAAAACTACCATAAAAACCTAAAAATAATATCTTAACATAGGGTGTAACAATGGGCGTCCTTACAGACTACCTTTCGATGGTCTTGATAGAGGAGGATTAAAAATTATTTAATAATAACACTAATAAATTTCTTTATTCAAGGAAAAAGGACTCAATTGTGTTAGTAAACTTAAGAACTATGTTAGTTTATTTAATTTAGTTTTTAATTTACTCCATCCCAATCGGATTTCGGGCTTCAAACTACCAGTAATGACTGTCAATACCAGCTGGAACCAACGGCTTAGAGGTATTGAATGGTCACCCATCCACAGACTGACTGACCTTCGATTGACCCATGCGGCAGTTTTTATATAGCCACGAGCACCTCATTGATAGAGAAGGATTTGCAGGATAAAGATTATGCAGGTGGGCTTTTTGGTACATGGTAATGGTAATTACATTACAATTTATTTATTTTCAATACATAGAATGAATGGAATGGTATGCTTCAAGAGACACAGGTAAATATGGGTTTGGTGAGAGAAATTAGCATGGATGAAGTTAGGAATGCAGTTAGAAGTATGAAAAATGGAAAAGCTATGGGCCCAGATGATATACCAGCAGAAGTATGGAAGGTATTAAAAGAAGATGGATGTATGTGGCTGACTTTATTCTTCAATAAGTTGTTGCATGAGGAAGTGATCCCACAAGAGTGGTGCAATAGTTCACTAGTGCCCATCTTCAAAAATAAAGGGGACGTACAGGACTGCAACAACTATCGAGGGATAAAGCTCCTGTCACATAGTATGAAAGTATGGGAGAAGGTGATAGAGAAAAGATTGCGAGAGGAGAGTGAAATTACCCCAAGTCAATTTGGGTTTATGCCAGGTCGAGGAACAATGGACGCCACCTTTGCACTCCGCCAGCTGTGTGAGAAATACAGACGTGCACATAAAAACTTGCACATGGTGTTCATTGATCTGGAGAAAGCGTATGATAGGGTGCCCCGGGAGGTGTTGTGGTGGGCCGTGAAAGAGAAAGGTGTGCCTGGGAAGTATGTGGAGTTAATTCGTGCAATGTACAGCCGGTCTAGGACGTATGTCCGATCGGCTGCTGGCAACACCGACAAGTTCAGTGTGGCTGTAGGACTGCACCAAGGGTCGGCATTAAGCCCTTACCTCTTCTTGTTGATAATGGACGCTCTGACGTCGGACATACAGGAAGAGGCACCCTGGTGCATGTTATTTGCCGACGACATTGTTCTTGTCGGTGAAGATGGACCTGAGATCCAGAGCAGACTGGAGAAATGGCAACAGAGGCTGGAGAGTGTGGGCTTGAAAATCAGCAGAACCAAAACTGAATATATGTTCTGCGATTTCGGCGGTCTCTCCAGTCCTGAAGCAATGTCGCTTAACAGCGTGCTTCTCCCGGTCTGTTCCGACTTTCGGTATCTCGGTTCACTCGTGCAAAGTGACGGAGAAATAGATCGGGCTGTCAAGCACCAAATTAACATAGGGTGGATGAAATGGCGGCAGGTAACGGGAACAACCTGTGACCCCCATATTCCCCTTAAACTTAAGGGGAAGATTTACAAAACAATGGTCAGACCTGCTGTCTTGTATGGATCAGAATGTTGGCCCCAAAAGGCATGAATGAAAGGCAGTTACATGCAGCTGAGATGAGAATGCTAAGGGGGATGTGTGGTGTTACGCGAATGGATAGAATAAGAAATGAGTATGTAAGAGGAAGTCTTAAAGTTGCGCCTGTGACCGAGAAGTTGTGTGGAAATCGGTTGTCATGGTATGGGCATGTGATGCGAAGGAATGAGGACCATGTTGTGAGGAAAGTTTTGAGTATGAATGTGCAGGGTTACATGAGTAGAAGAAGACCAAAGAAAAGATGGATGGATTGTGTGAAAGAGGATATGGCAAGAAAAGAGGTGACCCATGAGATGACGGCAAATAGAGATGTATGGAAGAAGAAAACATGCTGCGCCGACCCCAAATAAAATTGGGATAAAGGCAGGAGGATGGAGGATGACATAGACTCGTCTATACTGAAATTACTTCCTTGTTTCCATTAGCCCTCAAACGTTAAAAACATAAATGTTTGTATGTGGTTATTATCAGTAGTCCATGTGAATCCAGCCACTCATCCGCTTAATCCTATTAGTGCCTGTAACAACAAAAATATTGGCTTTGATACCACTGTTATTTGGAGATCCTATCTGCTTGAAAAATAACATTTCGATAAAAGAGTTTTTCACAAACCCAGTTATCATCACTTGCTACATAACCGAAAGCAATGAATCATAATAAATGGTTACCCATCCAAATCTATTTTTGGATGAGAGAATTCTCCTTCCACTCCAGCGTGTCTCGTAAGTTGGAATGGCAATTATTTCCGCTTCTCAACTTGCTCGGAATTCGCTTTAAGACGTCGACATCAAAAGATGCATAGATTACAATAAAGAAAAAATCCAATTTCCGTACTACGTGTGTTCTGGATTCTACGAATATTTTATTTATAGAGTTGTACGTGTTACGTCTGGCTTGAAATCGGACCGAAGCGTTTCTAGACTTGAAGCAATACCTTTTTATAGCCTGTTAAGGAAAGGGTAGGATGCAAGAAAGATAAATGTATTATATGCCACGGCAGACAAGAAATAAATATCTTAGTACCAGGAATTTCTAATTATAGCGTTTCTGCTTAAATTTTGTTCAACGTCATTATTCAGATCGTCTTCCAGTACGCGGCCGCCACACTAGAACTTTTCCATCCCAACGGCTATCTGTTCTGAGAGCGACTTGTCTCGCCTGCCACTTAAGTTTAGCAATTACACTCGAGAGCAATGAATCCGGGTCACTTAAAGAATCCTAAAAATCTCGGAAACTAAAAATGCTAGGTTAATGCAATAAATTGTATTTAATAGACAATGTAATACTCCTTAAATGAAGGTATTAAAACTTCTTAGTTATTGTAAAGTTATATCATAAAAAAATCAAATTTTAAAAAGGGCCACTTTCGAAGATGGAACTACGAAATTACAGCATTTGGTTTTGCTTTTGTTTGTAATCTGTCATTTATGTGGGTACATAAACCATGTTGATAGTGCTCTATATTCATTATTCAAGCTGAAATTATGTCGCTTACGCCTGAAGAATGCACCAGAATACTTACAATGCTGGAAACCGGCCGGAGTCAGCGCGATACAGCCAGGACTGTCGGTGTGTCGCTGTCAACAGTACAAAGAGTTCTCCGACGTTACGAAGAAACTGGTTCTAACCTACGCAGACCAGGAACGGGTAGAACCAGGTGTACCACAGCACGAGAAGACCGATACTTGATGAACACCATGCTTCGAAATCGCTTTCTCACAGGAACTGAACTCACAAATCAGTTTCGACGCCTCGGAGGAAGTATCCCAAGTGCATGGACAGTAAGACGTCGGCTTGCTGAATCTAACTTAAAACCCCTTAGACCTGCAAACGGCCCTAAACTGGAGCGTGGGCATCGTATTTCAAGACTAAGATATGCCCAGAGCCACGTAAATTGGAGTATTGAAGATTGGTCAAAAGTTATGTTCTCCGACGAATCAAAATTTATGCTCTACAAGCACGATGGAAGACACAGAGTGTATCGAAGACCAGGGGAAAGATTCAAGCAAGCATGCATCGAAGAAAAAGTAGCCTACGGTGGTGGGTCTGTACTTGTGTGGGCCGGAATTTCTTCTGAAAGTCGCACAGAGCTGGTGATCATAGAAAACGGCTCTTTAACTAGCGTAAGATATGTGGAAGAAATCCTCAATGATCACGTTGGTCCATTTATGGTCAATTTAGGTGAGGATGCTATATTTATGCATGACAATGCCCGACCTCATACAGGTAGGATTGTGAATGACTACCTTCAAGAGATGAACATTACTCGTATGGAGTGGCCAGCGCGCAGCCCGGATATCAACCCGATCGAGCATGCTTGGGACGAGCTAGGCAGATGCGTAAAACAACGAAACCCTCCCCCAATCACGCTTCGTGAGCTCAAAATTGCTCTCACAGAGGAATGGGAGAATATTCCCCAAAATCGTATAAGGAACTTGGTGTACAGCATGACAAACCGCGTAAACGCAGTAATGGAAGCACGAGGAGGCAATACGAAGTATTAAAATTCAAGAAAATCGTAATAAAGTTCAAAAATTTCATGTTTCCTATTTTTGTTTTAAGGAGAGATCAGCAGTTTTTTCCTTTATGTAATTTTGTGTTAATAAAATGTATGGTGACTCATATTTTTTTTACTTTCATTTAAGGAGTATTACATTGTCTATTAAATACAATTTATTGCATTAACCTATCATTTTTAGTTTCCGAGATTTTTAACATTCTTTAAGTGACCCGGATTCATTGCTCTCGAGTTTAGTTGGGCTATGTTGTTTAAATGAAGTTGCGGAAGGATCGTACGTTCCCGTGACCCCCGGCGTAGGTGTGAAATGGAACACCATGTTGGATTTAGTTGGTAAGAGTCTGACAGAGCCCCCAGGGCGGAGGACATCCATGAGGATTTTCCAAAAGGATGAAAAAAAAATGTTTAAATGGTGTTAGTGAAGTCAGAACAAAAACTAAAAGTATAACACAGTAAATTGTCGGCAGTTGCACGTCGTGACTGTGATGAGAAGATGACCACTCAGGATGATGCTGTGCCATGGGGGAGCTTAGCACAGCTTAGCAGTTTTCTTTTTCGCAAACGTTGCCCCACTATCGGAATTCCTCCTGTATCGTGGGTGCATTTACAAACATTCAAACTCACAAAAACAAACAGTCAGACCCGAAACAACTACCTGTAGGCCGTACAAATATTCGTGGGGACACGCAGCGCATAAGTCAATCGCTCAGCCACTGCGCCAACCGTGCCATCGAACTGAACTAAACTTGCTAAAGATTGACATGACATCATGACTTAGGGATTTAATCAATCAATGTATTCATGTCAACTGTAAACAAAACTGTAAAACGTACGTTATTGTTAAGTTATAAGCACATAACAAAAAAATATCAATGAATTCAATAAACCTAAATATTTATATTTTTTTCGAATTTCTTTTCCCTTTTCTTTTAGGTAGGTGCAATTTCTCACCTACCACTATTTGTCTTTGCATCACCCAAAGGTTGACTAGTAGAAAATGCCTATGGCATTAAGTCCGCCTCTGTACATTTGTGTGCTTAAAGTATTATAGAAATTTATAATAATAATTAAACCTAAAACAAGAAAATAAAACAAGGCGTCACAAAATTCATAGTCATCGCTGTCAACTGGTAAAGTACCCAAAAGACTGGCGTCATTCCTTCGTTGAATCACAGTGCCTCTGGCCAAAGTAGAGGCCACCCCTTGTGTTTCGGAAAGCGTCAATTAAACGCTTTGATATCTCTTTAAAAGTAGATGAGCACTCCGACCCTTCCGGAGTTTCAACCCTCGAAAATGTAATACTTGTCGGTTATTATATTTTCAAGCCGTTTGGAGGTATCTATTAATTGTAGACAATTTATTACATTTTGTAACGTTTTAAATTCATCCATTAGCAATTAACAACACGTTTATAAGTATCACTTAAAAATATATCAAAACACACTACACTTTTAACAATAGGTACTACATTTTTTTTCGGCATGTCGCACATTTGGCCTTAGTATAAACAGAATTAAGAATAAGTATTATATATTGAAGATTATTATAATACCCAATTAACACTACCTGGAACGCATTTTCGACATCAATCCAGGGTAAACTTTACAAGAATATGAACCATATGTGTGTGTGTTGTGTATTTTAGTAGTATTTTTTCATTCTGTTTCGTTTTATAAAACAGTCTTGTTTTGGTTATTCTTTTTTTTAAATATATAATAAGGAAGGGAAGGGCTCCCACTCAAGTACTATTTTCACTTACTGGTGTTTCCTCAATTTATATTTCATCACAATTTTGAAGATGAAATATATATATTTGTATTTTTGAAGTTCTTAAGCGATTTTTAGGCAGGGACAAAACTTAGGGTTCGCGTCACCGACATGCCAATGGTCTATAAGCATGTCAGTGACTCGAACCCATAAGTTTATTGACATAACACTGACTGTTATTCCAACGTTTAAAGTTTTGACTTCTGTCACCGACTGCCTATTTTTTTTGTATTTTGTACAAGTATGTGTCTATCTGCCTCAAAGGGTCAAATAACATCCTAAATCTTAACCGCTAGTCCCTAAAAATAGAGGGTCCCACCGTTTGACTCACAATTGCTTTATATTGAAAGATATTTTACGGATACGATTCCCGTTTTGATTTTTGTTTACCCAAGAGAAACCCGTGTTCGAAATTCAATTTGGGAGTCATGGGTCGAAAAATGAAACATCGCTTGCTCGGACCGAAAAGGGTGGCCGTTCAGCAGTAAATAGGGGATAAAAAACTTTGTTATGATATGGAAAAATACTAGCTATCCCTCGCATCCTGAGAACCTTTAAAAAAAAAGCATTTATCCAACCCAAACTATTTTAGGTACACTTTTTTATACTTGGTAGGCTTGCGCTTGACCAGAACTCGCCTGATGTTAAGTGACGCTGAGGTCTAGATTCACTTTCGCATTGAAGACCGTATGATTGTAGTTCGTGGGGAACAAGGATTCCGTCAAGGAGTTCCACAGTTCGGTCGCCCGCTCTATCAATTCGCGGCACGGTTGGCGCAGTGGCTGAGCGATTGACTGCTGCGCTGCGTGTCGTGGGTCCAATTCCCATACGGAACAAATATTTGTATGGCCTACAGGTAGCTCTTTCAGTTCTGGCTGTTTGTGTATGTTTGTAAACGCACCCACGATACAGGATAAATTTCAAATGTGGGGAAATGGAAATCGAGAAAATAGTATTTTGATCCATAGATATGATGATACCCTCACCCACCGAAAGCGAAATAAAAAAGAATAAAGTTAGTTACACATGCATATGTGGTCCATCTTCCACTTTGACTGAAGATGGACCAAAAAGGCACTTTTTATCTCAAAATGTAGATGTGAAATGAGAATGAGTTTTATCACCGCCATTACAGTCGTCACCTGAGATAGCTGCATTTAAACCAGGTTTTCCGATACAGACAGTATGTCGCTTTGCTGTTTTAGTATGGATATTGACAGATGTGAAGTCATTTGTGCTTACTTCAGAGCAGCAAACTTACAAGACGTGAACTAAATCTCGTTTTAAACAATCCAATTGATTTGGTCAGGACAGTCCGTCCGTCTCCTCGAATTTATACATGGCAAACAGCTGGTCAGCTGTTTACCTTTCTAGCAATATTATAATTCTCACAATCCATATTTTTAGGACTGCCATTATGATCACAGGTAAAAAAAAAAGATTATAATCGGTCGCCTTCAGGCTGAACCTTTAGTTATTTCTGTGTTACCTATTTAAAATATCTAAAAATAGCGTCTCATTCTTTCTGCACGGGTCGTTTTAATCAACAAAGTTACCCTGTTCAACACTCCAGCATGTTTTTGAACTAAAAGGGATAAGTTTTAAGCAATATTATCAAAGGTTTTTCCAAGCACGCTTTGTCAGACTCAAAAAGTTGCCATTCATTCAAATGGAATCGCTGCTGATGTAGCAAAAAGTCAAAAGTTAGCTTGTTTGAAAGGTTTTTTTTCTTTTAAATTCTAGACGAAGTTTAGATTAAGTTTTATTGGATTTGAGTGAATGGTTTTGAATGCGATCAATCTCACCAAAGTCTTCTAAGACCTTATTAATAAACTCGGAGATAGTACAAACGTTTTTCGAGTTTGAGTTTGGTATTTAATCCTCGAAAAGGTCGTCGTTATATCGGAGAATGTCTCAAGGCTCACGTACCGATTTTCGTCTTATTGTTGAGACCGTTTGAGCAACACGGAGCTGTTGCTGCAGTTCAAAAGCGTTAAAGCGTCGATTTTGGCAAAGAAACTGTTGCAATAAATTGGTCGTGCCGCATAGAAGTGGACGATACCTATCAGATCCTGGATAACACATAAGTAAACCAGTCTCTTGATATCTTTGTACACTTCATGAACAGACGTGAGGGTTAGATGAAGTCTTGCAGCCACAACTCACAGCAGGCAGCTAATGAAATGATGTTCTTTAAATATTCTTCTTCTTTTGTTATTGGTCGCCAAAAAGAAAATATTGGGAGTGTTTCGATATTATTTGATGAGAAATGTATTTTAGAAGAGTAAGTGTGGAGTTTATAGCCCATTCTTTTCCATAAAAAATATTTTTGGAAGTGGCAACATCATCACAACCTTTTGTATTTTATTTTCCTTGTCAATTTGAGGTTCAAAAGGGCTTCCTTTTTTATTTTAAAAATGCTCTAATTGTAACGAAGTATTTCCTTTTGACTTTGACTTTCATGTGTAACTTTACTCCACAAATATTTGTCATGGGGGATAATATAAAAACAGAATTAAAATCTACTTGTGTGACTAGAAAAGACTATTTATAGAAATTATAAGTGATTTTTTCCAATAGGAAATCTTTAGATTTGTCCAATGGCAACGGATCGTCCTCTTTTTCTAACCAATGATCCCTTCATGAAATACAGGCCCGAAGTGTATGTAGACTTAATTAATTTATCATGCAGCATTACATATCATCATGCCTGATTTCTCCGAAGCATTACCTACGTGTACACCCACATTTTGCCAGATATGTTTAAGTCACAAATCCAGACTATGGGTTGCTATTGAGAAATTGCAGATGGAAAAACCCAATAGTTCTTTGCCTGACTCGGGAATTGAACTCAGTACCTCATGCTCCACACAGACAACAAGCAGACTCACGCGACAGTTTATCTCACTTCTGGATCCTTGTTAGAAATGCACCACCATCGCCTGCTTATGTAATTATTCATCACTTACTCTTGAACTGCGGGCTTAATCAAGCTTCTTAATATTAACTACCTACATATAAAACCCTGTAGGTACAGATGTCAGCACATCAAGGTACCCTAATCTGTAAAATATATTTGATGGTTTTTCAACTTTATTACAAAAGTATAAGATTCATTTTCAATTGGGAAAATTTGGCAGTTTGGGATAGCTTGACTTCTTGGCTTCTGTATAATGTGCATGAATATTCAGCCTTTTTGGTCTAATATTTACATTAACTTTGTAGTTTAGGCACAGCGCTACAAGATAAGTAAGTTCTCTGTATTCTGTGTCTACAACACAAAAGTGTGAAAGCAAGTAAATTAACGACATATTATATTCTACCTTCTGCACTAATTACTAAAATAATGGCGCGTGTAAGACTATTCGTTCTAGACGCATTCAACCAGGCAGAGTGTAGACTGCGTTATTACCTCGTTACACAAATACTTACTAGGACGACGGCCATCTTTGAAATAATTGTAACTATGATTTTAGTTTTTTTTCTGTTTTTTTGTCTGTACATCTTTTAAAGAATATTGTTTATTATATATTTAACAGCTTGTTATCTTTTAATATAAAAAATTATCGTTTCACGGTGTTTTTAATCACACTTCTCCGAAATGGCCCGACCGATTTTCGTGAAATTTGTGGGCATATCGGCTAGATCTGCCAATCGGACAACATCTATTTTTCATCCCCCTAAATGTCAAGGGTGGTCCACACCAGATTTTTTTTTAATTTTATTTATTTTTGCCTTAGAATGGCAAAAATACGTTTGCCGGGTCAGCTAGTTATTACATAATAATATTATGTAATAGCGTGTGAGCGCCAAATGACCGACAAACGATACATTTTCTATTGTGTCTCGTTGTTTAATAATTAAGGTGTTACGTTTAATTTTAAGACCAAACTGTTTATGCTTAATATACTGCTGTTTGTTTTCTCAAAGATAATAAATATACGCTGTGTCTTGATGTCACACCATTTTCTATTATTTATGAATATACTTCAGACCTCCTTTTCTCTTCTCTTTTAAATTTTTTTCTGTTTTAATCTTATGTCCCTTTCCTTCCTTTCTTTCTTTTATCATTAACGTAATCATCAACATCCTGATTATTCCGCTAACTAGCAACTTCATTGAACCAAGTTTATTTGACCTTTTCATGACTTAAACAATATAAACTTTTTAGGTAATTTATACTTTGTTTTAATTAGGAAGCCTTTCGATTAAGTTTGTTAACAAGGTTACGTCAGTTTGTGTGTTTCAATTAAGTTTTTAAAGTAACTTGGTTTATTATGAAACTTGTTTTAGGTAATATGACGACACGGTTGGCGCAGATGCTGAGCGATCGGCTGTTGTGCCGAGTGACGTGGGATCCTGCACGGATCAAATATTTGTATGGCCTACAAGTAGTTGTTTCGGGTCTGGCTGTTTGTGTTTGTGAGTTTGAATGTTTGTTAACGCAACCACGATACTGGAGAAATTACTAGTGTGGGGTAAAGTTTTATAAAAAAAAAACCATGAATTGGTTTTTTGATGTGGAGAAAGTTTTATGAATAGGTATATAATAATACAATTTTAGAAATAATATTTGGTGTTATTGTTTTTATTCCTGCTATTAAGACGCACAAGTCAATGGGTGACCGTTCATTACATATCGAGACTCCTCGCCTTGGAAAGCACTTTAAGCCGTAAGTTGGTCCCGGCTGTCATTTGTAGATTTTTGACAGTCTTTACAGGTAGTCAGAAGCATAAAAGTCTGACAACCAGTCTTACCAAGGGGTACCGTGTTGCCCAGTAACTGAGTTGTGCAGGTCAGATAGGCAGTCGCTCCATGTAAAATACTGGTATTCGGCTGCATCAGGTTAGACTGGAAGAAGACCCCAACATAGTTGGGAAAAGGCTAGGCAGATGATTCTCTTTCTTCCTATATTTTCATGAGATATATGTACATACTTGACTAGGGCTGCGCACAGCTATTAAATGAAATTGGTATTAATTTAACAAAAAAACATTAATTATAAAAATAGGGCCCGAAAAATGGTGGGGAGAAGGAAGAGAAAAAAGGGGCAAAATCTTAACAAAATGAGACAATTGATATCTCTTTCTGACATACAGCGCAAGAACAGGACGGTGACAGATGAGAACAAAGTTATAGATTTTAAAATAGTTTATGCCATTAAAAAACCCCGTGTTTTTTCGTTCAACTAGCATTCACAGCTCTTATTATTATTATTATTTTAAAAGACAGAAAGGGATAGAAATAGGTCAGATTGTCAGGAAAAGAATCGGTGCTAATTTCTAAACCAAATAGAGGGCATGTACGACGATGACAATGCTCCAGAGGTGACAGAGGTGGAGATGAGTGTTGCGGTACGAAGGCTGAGTGCCAAGAATGCCGCCCCAGGACCCGATGGCTTGCCTGGTAAAGCCTGGGTCCTGGCCATGGGGGCTCTCGGGTCTCGATTGAGAGAGCTCTTCAGCGCATGCATGGAGAGGGGCCAGTTCCCACTTCGCTGGAAGACAGGGAAACTGGTCCTTATCGCGAAGCCGGGGCGCCCTGCAGACTCTCCGTCCGCGTACCGGCCCATTGTGCTGCTCGACGAGGTGGGCAAGCTCTTTGAAAGAGTAATTGCAGACCGCCTTGTCGCGCACCTAACACGATTGGGGCCGGACCTGGCGGACGGCCAGTTCGGCTTTCGCAGGAGGCGCTCCACGGTGGACGCCATCATACGCGTGCGAGCTCTCACGACGGGGGACGCGGTGTCCCAGGGCAGGTGCGTCGTGGCGGTGTCGTTGGACATCGCCAACGCCTTCAACTCCCTGCCCTGGAGTAGCATTAGGAGGGCACTCCGGTATCACCGTGTGCCTGACTACCTCTGTCGCGTGATCGAGGCCTACCTGTCGGACAGGTACATCATCTACCCTGGTCACCAGGGAGAGTGGAAACGGCGAGAGATGTCGTGCGGTGTTCCGCAGGGATCGGTACTAGGGCCGCCCTTGTGGAACATCGGCTACGACTACGTGCTGCGCGGCGACCTCCCTGACGGAGTTAGCGTGGTCTGCTACGCAGACGACACGCTGGTCCTAGCACAGGGGGAGTCGTACCAGGTGGCGGTCGAATTAGCGACACGTGGGGTTGCGATAGTCGTTGATAGGGTCCAGCAGTTGGGACTCGAGGTGGCGCTGCACAAGTCTGAGGCCATGTGTTTTCACGGCCCTCAGAGCGCAGCGCCTCGGCGTTCCCAATTAACGGTAGGAGGAGTTCACATCGGCGTCGGGTCGACGATGAAGTACCTGGGACTCGTCCTCGATAGCCGGTGGAATTTCGAGGAGCACTTCCGACGCCTGGCTCCCAAACTAAATCGAACTGGGGCTGCCCTCAAGCGGCTCTTGCCCAACCTCGGGGGTCCAGGCGCCTCCTGCCGGAGGCTCTACGCAGGCATCGTCCGGTCCATGGCCCTTTATGGGGCGCCGGTGTGGGCACCGTCACTGCGAAAGCGACCGGCGGCCCAGCTGAACGCGTGCCAGAGGGTCATGGCCATACGGATGGTGCGGGGATACCGCACGGTTTCCCGCGAAGCGGCGAGCCTCCTTGCTGGCCAGCCACCATGGGATCTGGAAGCAACTTGCCTTGCACACATGCACGATCTGCGCGTGGAGATGCAACGGCGGGGCGAAACTCCGCTGCCGCGACAAGTCGCGGCATGGCGGGCGGAGTTCCGGCGGGGTCTCATGGTGGAATGGCGACAGCGACTGTCGCAACCCAGTGCTGGGCACGCCATAATCATGGCGGTAAGTCCCCTCTTTGAGGAGTGGCTGGAAAGGCAACACGGCGTCCTTACCTTCCGCATGACGCAGGTCCTCACCGGACATGGTAAGTTCGGGAGGTTCCTGCACCGGATTCGTGCGGAAGAAACGCCCGGGTGTCACCATTGCGTAGACCGCCCGGAGGACACGGTGGAGCATACAGTAGAAGTGTGCCCCGCTTGGGAAGAGCATCGCCGTGTCCTCGTGGGGGCAATCGGCGGCGGCAATCTCTCGCGCCGGGCCTTGGTACAGGCCATGGTCCGGAGCGAGGAGGAGTGGCAGGCGGTCGCCTCCTTCTGCGAAGCAGTAATGCTAGCAAAGGAGGCGGCCGATCGCGTGAGGCAACGGTCCTCACGCCCCAACCGACGCCGAAATCCCGATCCCGATTACCGGCCACCGTAGGCGCGGGCTTGCGGACGGCGAGCAATGGGTGGCTCGTCGTTCGCCCGTCCGGTAACCATCCGGACCGAGCCCAAGTCGTCGACGGCGCGTATTGTTCCACGCGCGCCTCAAGGAGATGTCAGCAACTGTAGGGACCCAGCAGGGTCGAAGCCTACCGGGGCCAAGGGTCTGATTCTGAAAGGAAGACTCGGCCCTGGTACAAAAGGCAACGAAGGAACAGGAGTGGGTTTTTAGTCAGTAAAAGTCTGACACTATCTCCCGCCCCGCCCAAGAGCGGGGGATGTCATAAGATGATTTTCCCACCACAAAAAAAAAAAAAAAAATAGAGGGCATGTACTCGTAAATAAAAAGACAAGAGTTTCATAAATGTTTAATATTAATCAAGAGCCTTAATATAAACGCCTACGTGATAGTGTGGCCAGCTGGTTTTCCTCTTTACACGCACAATGGCCGAGGATATTGTTCGCTTCAGAGTGTACACATACACATTTCATGGTATCCGGCATCCAACCATCACAGTCAGCATTGAAGGCACAGTATCTAACTCCTGAAAAAAAAACAGGCAGATGTAGGTGCGTGGGGATATAGAATAGAATAGAGTATGTTGTCTCTTTATTGTATGCCATGAAATAGGTAGGATGGGGGGTAAGGTAGGGTCAGGGGTGATATAGGAAGGGGATAGGTAAGTTCAAATACATCATATGGTTTAAGGTGATGTTAAATAAATAAATAATGCTAGACAATCCACACAGCATCATCTAGCCCCAAGCTAAGCAGAGCTTGTGTTATGGGTACTAGATGACTGATATACTTAATACAATATATTAAATAGATAGATATTTTTTTATTATACATAGCAAATACCCAGAACACCCGGAACAAATCTTTGTAGATCGTACAAACATTTATCCCAAGGTGGGAATCGAACCCGCAACCTCCTGCGTCGCAGGCGGACCTTAGCCCGCTGCGCCATATAGGTCGTCAAAGCGTTCGTCTTGTTGGAGCTCCAAAACCTTGTAATAATATTAGAATAGAATAACTGAGCATGATATCAGCACATGTTTCTGACTAGTGCCCTTTCATCATTAAAACTCGACTTAATTTAACAGTGCCGGAAACTTGTATTTTTTTAAGTAGATATAACATCGATTTTAAATATGGATGCGAATATACAGAGTGGAAGAGAGATCGACGAACATACCGATACCATGATTTCATGATTCTGGAACATAACCCTCAAGCTTTGACATTTTTCGTAGGGTATTTCATCATTTTTAAATTTTTAAAAATCTGTTGTGTTTTTTACTTAAAACCGTTAACATTTGTAAAGTTTAAATAAGAACTGTTTAAATAAAAACATCTGAAAATAACGTAGGAATAAGGACAAACCAATGAAAAATGTTTATGCAAGGGTGTCAGTTTATGTGTCGATCTTCCACCCTGTGATAAAAAATACTAGATAAAAAGGACTGCATAAACGAGTCTAGCATAAAACTAACCTACAGCATTGACATTTATTAGCTGTCTATGATATACTTTAAATAGCATAAAAGCAAATGGTAAAAATGCTGTCTAGCAAGCCTTTTAAAAAAATATCTTGTTTCTGACTGCCTTGTTGATGTGGTGGACTCAAGCGCTACTCCTGAGCTCAAGTCCTGGGTTCGAGTCCCGGTTCGTTCAAAGTGTTATTGGGTTTTTCTATCTAGATTAGCTAAATGCCAAAGCTAAATGCTTTTTACACTAAACTGAATTTATTTATTTATTTAATACTTTAAGCACACAAATGTACAGAGGCGGACTTAATGCCATAGACATTTTCTACCAGTCAACCTTTGGGTGATGCAGAGACAAACAGTGGCAGGTGCAATTTCTTAAAAGAAAAGTGGAAAGAAATATATATTTACAAATATATATATACATATATATTACTGAATTCAGAAATCCGAATTGGAAAAGGAGCTATACGAGTCAGGAAAGTAGAAATTTAGTTAGTAATTAGGATCACCGTCTTCAAATACTTCTGGTTACACTTTCCTAAATCCTAATCCGGATTCATATTTATGAATGTTGCGTGTTGTTGTTGTTGTTGTTGTGTGGTGAGTGTTTTGGAAAGTGCTATTTAGCTAACAGCATCAAAATCAAAGTCAAAATTGTTTTATTCAAATTTGGCTGAGAATCAGCACTTTATGAACGTCAAAACGTTTACAAAAGATAGTCCCCCAAAACGCCCACCCTTCACCACTTCCTAGTGTTTTTGCTGGGAAGAAGAAGTGGCGGAACAAACTCCCCAGCAACACGTCTGTCTGATAGGTTTGAAGAACTTGAAGCTATACAACATATGACAAAAAAAAATGTTAATCATCTTTATACATCATTCAATTAAATAATTTGCTACATGTTAGCTAGCACACACCAATTTGCCAAAATAAATAAATAAAAAGAAATATATACCAAAATCGACAATTAACTCAAGCAAAGCCTGCTAAACTGAATGCATAAAAAGCCTCCAAGGCAGTCCAAGGGCGTGCCCGCTGACATGTGCAATGCTGGATTATATAAATAGGGTAGTGACTAAAAGTCACTACTCATAAACTAGTGATAAACTAGGACCAACGAAGTAAATAAAGTAAAAATTTACGAGTACAATCCAAAAATCAGCCATTAACCCCCGCCATATTTGAGGGAAGGGGGTAACCCGACCCCCGACGCTACCGCTAGCAGTGACATCTAAGTGAGCATGACGAACTTGCTGTCGGTTGCTCAGATAAAATAAAATAAATTGCTCTGGTCGCTAGTTCACCACATAATGCAATACAACTCATTCACACAATGTAATGAGAGGATCATGTCCATAACATTAAAATAAGGACAGTAAAAAAAAACAGACACAAAAATAAAGAAAGATAGTAAAGATAGAAAAAAGAAAGATAGTTGCGCATGCAACTATCTTTCCAGACCAGACCAGACCAGACCAGAGACCCAGGAAGCGATGGATGGATTGTGTGAAAGATGGTATGGCTAAGAAGGAGGTGACTTCTGAGATGACGGCAAATAGAGATGTATGGAAGAAGAAAACAGGCTGCGCCGACCCCAAATGAATTGGGATAATAGCAAGAGTATGATGTATATATTAGTATATAAATAAATATAATTGAAGTCTCAATTTGTAATGTGAAAATAACAGCTTTTAACTAAACGCATACGAAAATACATACGGCAGTTATTACAAAGATTTTTTTTAAATTTTTTGTCTGTCTGTTTGTTCCGGCTAATCTCCGAAACGGGTTTTTCACTGTCAGATAGTTCATTTTATAAGAAGTAACTTAGGAAGAAGTATTGGACTACTTTTATTCAACAAAAGAATCAAGGTTCCGCGTAGAAAAATAAAAATCCGTGAAATTCTAGGCGGACAAAGTCACGGATTTTAGCTAGTGCAAAATAAATCTATCCATACTAAGGTTATAAATTTAAAAAATAAACAATTTTCGAATAAATGTTTTTTTAATTTTTATTCTATTCTATAGACAAAATATTAATAATGTACATTATAACGACGTAATTCATCAGTCTTGATTGTATCTCGGCATTTACAGTATCCGAGGATGCTGTCATCATATGGGAATACACACTTGCATGGAGTTTTGTCCTTGTTCAAACATTGGTATTTGATTGTGCAGTAGCGAGCTGAGAACAAACAGTTATTTCAATACTCTGTCTATGAAGAGAGATTAAGGTGAGCCTTAATAAAAGACCTTCAGTGTTTGTGAAGTATGTGGAGATGAAGCAAAAACTCTGTTATTCATTTTTTAAACGATGCCCCACACTAGGAATTTCTCCTGTATCGTGGGTGCGTTTACAAACATTTAAAGTCACATACAACAACAGCCAGACCCGGAACAACTACCTGTAGGCCATACAAATATTTTTGTTCTATGCGTGAATCGAACCCACGCCATGCAGCGCGGCTGCCGATCGCTCAGCCACTGCGCCAACCGTGCCGTCTATTGGTACAGAGGAGGTTCAGATTTGACATAATTAAAGTTTAGTTTAGTTTTCTGTACTTCTTCTACATAAGAAGTGTAATGTGTGTAGTGTAGTGTAAGTGCAGGAAGCTGATACAGTCATTTTTATTGTTGACTACTGAGCCACCACTAGTAACAAGAAATTGGAGGAGGAGGAGGATAACTATCTAATAATCACCATCCCAATTTATTTGGCGTCGACGCAGCTTGTCTTCTAATTCCATGCGTCTCTATTTGCCGTCATCTCAATATTGTCACCTCCTTTCCAACTACACAATCCATCCATCGTATTTTTATTTACCTCTACTCTTGTAACCCTCCATATTCATACTCCCAACTTTCCACTACACCAACACAACATAGACTCTCTCTTTTTGTCTATTGCTCACAACATGATCCTCATTCGTCAGCATCACTTGTCAATACCATGACAACCGATTTGGTCACCATTTTCAGACTTCCTCTTACATTCTCATTTCATATTATATCGGCTTGCGTAACACCACACATCCCCCTTAGCATTCTCATATCAACCGCCTTTCATTCATCGCTTTTGCGGCCCAACATTCTGATCCATACAAGACAGCAGGTCTTACTATTTTGATGACCTATGTGGCGCAGCGGGCGAAGGTCCGCTTGCGACGCAGGAGGTTGCGGGTTCGATTCCCTCCTTGGGACAAATGTTTGTACGATCTACAAATATTTGTTCCGGGTGTTCTGGGTATTTGCTATGTATAATAAAAAATATCTATATGTAATATATTGTATTAAGTATATCAGTCATCTAGTACCCATAACACAAGCTCTGCTTAGCTTGGGGCTAGATGATGCTGTGTGGATTGTCCAGCATTATTTATTATTATTATTGTTTTATACAAACTCTCACATCTCCACTAAGGAAACTAAATAGCAAATAAGCCAATATGAAGTAAAACACTTTATGTCTTAAGAGTAGCAAATTTTGCATAAAAGGTGCTCAAATTTTTGTAAAAGCGTTGAACGTTACATACCTTGTGTTAGATGTGAATTATAGACACCAAACTAGATAAATAAGAGGCTTAAAACTTTTATCAGCGACATGAAGAATGATGTTTAACAAATGGAAGAAATTCCTAAACTATTTCGCATTTGTTTTCAGAGAAACTAATCCCTTATCTAGAAGATAAAGGTATTAACCGAAACACTTAAACTTTAAAATAGATTATAACCCAAGAGAAACGAAAAACATATAGTTTAGTTAAGAGTTGTTATGGCGATCCATTTAAACGCAATACGTTATTTTTATTTAGTAACAATGACAAAATATGAAAAGCAATATAGTAAAACCTACTTTTTTCTGTTTCCACTATCGCAACGACAGCTAACAAGAAGAGGACAGACAGCAAGACTTGCAAGTACTTCATGATCACCACACTAAAATCAAAAGGTTAATTTTTTCCTTCATGTTATATACCAGAACGACTTACCATGAAAATTGATTTTTATCGCTATTTACAAATCATTTGAAAGCAATGTAAAATCACAGAGAAACAAATGCTATTGTTGTAGCATTAAAGGCTATTATTGTCTAAATTGATGTCTCAATATTTTCCAAATGTATAAATAAATTGAATTTTGGTATCTTTATACAGGGTGGAGGCCACCACCCATCGATAGACTAACTGATATCATGAGTTCATTACATTTTTCTGGACCCCCGAGAGTTGAACATTTTCATCGGATTTTCCTAAGTGAAAAATGAAGATTTCCACAAAACTAAAAGATTTTTTGTATGAGTGACATCAAGTATAAACTTTTTAATTTAAAATGTCATTGGGTAAGATAGTAATGATGATTCTCTCGTGAATTTTTATAGTTTTAATTAAAAAACACATCAGAATAAAACATAAAAATACATAAAAAGACGACCTATGTGGCGCGGCGGGCGAAGGTCCGCTTGCGACGCAGGAGGTTGCGGGTTCGATTCCCGCCTTGGGACAAATGTTTGTACGATCTACAAAGATTTGTTCCGGGTGTTCTGGGTATTTTCTATGTATAATAAAAAAATGTCTATCTATGTAATGTATTGTATTAAGTATATCAGTCATCTAGCACCCATAACACAAGCTCTGCTTAACTTGGGGCTAGATGATGCTGTGTGGATTGTCCAGCAATATTTATTTATTTATAAAAATGACTTAAAAGCCGACGAATAATTTCAACGCTGAGTGTACTGACCCCATGGTATCAGTCGATGTCCCTTTCAACCTGTATATATATACAGGTTCTAATCTTCATATTGTGGCTTTATAAACATAGGTAAAGGTATATCTATATAAAATATCACGCCTTTTTCCTAATCAGAACGCCACCTTAAAAAATATTTTGGTTCGTTTACGTTCATACATCTGGTCATGCATGTACGTCAGTTACGACAACTGATCTTTCTGAAGAACATCACCAATAAGGTCTTTCGAGAGCGTCCCTTCCCGGAGTTTCTAAACACATCTGCTTTACACAATATACTTTGAAAACCTTTTCTACGTCGTTTTAAGAGCATATTTCTGCCAATACCTTCACTAATGAAGTGCTTGACGATCATGTTGAAGCATAAAATCACAGGATTGTAAAACAAATGCCACTTACGAGTACATGGCCAATTGGTAATTTTGCTTATCAACTTAAATTACTAACTAGTAAGTCTAGGGTAATGACTTAAGTATTGTTTTACTCTTTCTCTGTGCAAAGGATTCTTTTTAAATAAAAATGATGTTTGTGAAGCATTCATTTTTCATAAATAATATTTTATCGAATAAATGAAAGAAAGAAAAACCCGCAGCATATACATATATTTTTTGTACATGTTTTTTTCAATACCCCCATCAAAATAATTCATGTATATTTTAATACACTCATGTAAGTAAATGAATGAATTTATATGAGTATAAACTTATCTTAAACCTCAAAATAATAATATTACAGTCACAGTGTTCTTGAAGCTAATTAAAAAATCACTCATCGGAACTTGACAAAAGCTAAATAGGACCACTCCTGAGATATGTTATCGTTCAATAAATTTAAAAATCGAAAGAGATATGAAAAAGAAGCAAACGTATTGATTAAGAATGTCCTGCATTTTTAAAGTCGTTTAAAAAGAGCTGGAATCTCTTCCCACAACCTTTACGTGAACAAAAGCATGAATGGTTCCGTTTTTTTAAATAAATCACGTTTGCTGTATGGCAGCCCCCTTTAATTTTTATTTTATTCTGTTTTGAGTATTTTTTGAAGTGAATGATAACCTGATCGAAAATTCGTAAGACGAAAACTTCTTTAGCGGCTTTGTACAAATTTTTACAATTTTTTCTGAGAGATAAACTTTTTAATGTAATATAAATTGTCATGTTTGTGTACGATGGCGCAATAAATAAATATTGTATTCTACCACATAAATGATAGTACTTTTATATAGATAATTAAAGCAATTCGTGCAAAATTATTCCCTATCATTCCAAAATATCAAAAATGCACAAAGTTAATGGGTAGTATTTAAACGCAAATCAAAAAATATCCTTTTCCTATGCAATAAGATTCCGAAGTTCCATCAAAATTACTGATTGCACAGCAAAATATTCAACTCAAAATAAAAAGGATTTTTTCAATCATTAAATTTGCCGAGCATGGCTTCTTGAAAATTAAGACAAATATGATGAACAGGTTTTGTTGTACTTACTGGTTAATAGCCCTGGCTGGGGGCCTTCTTGTAAGGTCACCACAGGATCGACCGGTTAAGCAGTAAACAGCCTTATAGTGCTGAACTGCGAGTGGCCCTACCTAAAAAAAAAAAAAAAATGTGCAGTCAGTATTTATGCTATGTATGTAGTATTTTTGTACAAAAATAAATTTAACTATATTGCATTATGAGGAAAAAAGTAATGTCATATTGATGTATGAATTCGAATTATCTGCAGTTTGAGTTTTGTTAAACATTTAGTTTATTTGTAGTGAAGTAAGTTAGTTGATGTAAAAAAGAATATAAATGATGAGTATGTATTGATAGGCGATTATTTATTTGATATGAAATTTAAAATATCCCAAAGTTAATATTCAAGTTTTCACTTCTGCCGGCACTCCCGGAGTGCAACCGTTTTTTTGTTAAAGCGGCTACTTAAATACATCATCTGTGAAAATTTCAACTGTCTATAACGGTTCATGAGATACAGCCTTGTGACAGACGGATAGATAGACGATTATCAGGGTCCCGTTTTACCCTTTGGGTACGAAACCCTAAAAAAATAGTGGAAGCTGACTTTAGACTTGTCCTTTTTGTCGATTATTTTGACATCAGAAAAAGAAATACCTGAAGGTACTTACGAGTAAAACCAGATATTCATCTCCTGGCTGAATGGCCTCGTTGTGATGCGTGTTCCATGCAAATTAATGGTTTCTAGTCCCCAATGCCTAGATGTCGTGAGTAAAGATTTATTACACCGATTTGTCCACCGAAGCTGGTGCGACCATTTTATGTTCGTAAACGTACCGTGGTAATAAATTCAACAGCTACAGCATGTTTCTTTTACATTTCATTTTAGTACTTGCTGTGCCCCGCGACTTCACCAGCTTCTAAAGGCCTTAGCGTATTGAACAGCCTATATAACCTTCGTCAAGAATTGGACTATCAAATGCTAAATTAATTTCTCAGATCCGACTTTTGGTTCTAGCGATTAGTGTGTTTAAACCCAAACCCTTCAGCTTTAATGTATTACATAGTATAGTTTTAATATAGTAAGAAAAATAGAGATAAAAGAAACTGCGGCAAAATAACTATAATCTCCATTCTCTCATCTTCTTGCCCTTATCCCAATTAATCTGGGGTCGGCGCAGCATGTCTTCCTCTTGTATACATCTCTATTTGCCGTCATCTCAGAAGTCACCTCCTTCTTAGCCATATCATATTTAACGTAATCCACCCATCGTTTCCTAGGTCATACTCAAAACTTTCCTCAGAACATGATCTTTATTCCTTCGCATCACGTGTCAATACCATGACAACCGATTTCCACACAACTTATCTGTCACAGGCGCCACTTTCAGACTTCCTCTTATACTCATTTCTTATTCTATCCATTCGCGTAACATCACACATCCCCCTTAGCATTCTCATCTCAGCTGCATGCAACTGCCTTTCATTCATTCCTTTTGTGGCCCAACATTCTGATCCATACAGGACAGCCGATCGAATTTTTTTAAATCTCCATCAGGTCTAATTTATTCTCCATTCTCTAAGGCATCAAAATTTAGCTAGCAGATAAAGTAACCCACGAGCTATGTTTCGGTACTACACTCAACTTATAACAAAGGACGCATTAACAATTTTGTCAACACTCGCTGAAACAATATTGGTTCAGTACTCCAGAGGCACACTCCACTGTATGCCTGAACCTGACCAAACAAGGCTGGATTTAACGGAGACACGCCTATTGGACATCTGAAACTCACCCTTTGAATTTGGGAATGGATTTTACTAAGCTAACAGGTTCAAACTATTGTATCCACGATCGCTGCACATCTACCATGGTGTTGTAAATTGTTAAGGGTGATTTTAGTCTTAAATAATTTTGACGACCTATGCGACGCAGTAGGTAGCGGGTTCGATTCGCCTTGGGAAAAATGTTTGTACGATCTACATACGTTTGTTCCGGGTGCTCTAGGTATTTTCGATGTTTATTAAAAAATATTAAACATAATGTATTTATTATTAATGTATGTAATGTATTTATTTTTAGTATTAAGTATATCAGTCATCTAGTACACATAACACAAGCTCTGCTTAGCTTGGGGCTAGATGTTGCCGTGTGGATTGTCCAGCATTATTTATTTTTATTTATTTATTTACATACTGAAAACAGAAACTACAGAACGCCACCTGCTAAGATCATTACATACTCCTTTTGCTTCGTTTTCGTTAATACACTCAGTTGCGAGTAGATACTACGATACTATACAATACTATATATCTAAAACCGTAAACTAGGAATAAACTCAGAGGTATATTTTGCTGTCGACGAAACCACATAGTACAAAAGTTAACATAGCTTATCAGTCTAGCTTTTTGCTTATTGCAAATGCTCGTAAAAGTACAACACTATTTATATTTTCGTGAACCGTGAAACTTCTAACCACTGCAAACGAGTTGAGGTTAGCCCAATTACCAGACTTACGGGCTTTTAACACTCATCTGTGTAACCCAACTATATATGGGTCGGTTTCTTGGAAGGAATGAGCGACTACACATCGACAGAAGAATCCCCACAAGTAATCAGTTCATGAAACGCCTAACCAAGCGCTTCTTTGAATCAGCCGAGCGACACCCCAACCCACTAGTCGTCTCGGCCACCCGTTACTTCCCAACCAACATAGGTAAGATTCGTCGACCGAGGCACATTCTCGTAGAGCCTGATGACGAAATAACTGTCCTCCACGAGAGCAGTAAGGAAACCAGCACTCTTAGGAAATATAAGTACAAGAACCGTCCCACATACCGGCCTTGCCGACGAGGCTTGCGACGTCCCAAGTAAAATAAATTCAATCTCTTGCTTCTTCAAGGCCAGCTCGTGATGCTGAGTCAGTAGTATAAAAATCCTCTATAGTAATAATAATAAGACCCAGCCTTTTTGAATTGAAGTCCTTGATTCCAGTCCATTGATAATCGTGCCTTCTCTGTATGAGAAGGCACGATTATCAATCACCACGTTTGCTCAAGATGGATTGGCGATTTCAGACTTATATTAATAATAAGTCCAGGTTTCCTCACGATGTTTTCCTCAACCGATGGCAGTGATGTCCAAGATAAACTTAGAAAGTACAGATGAATTTAAAAAAACACATTGGTTCTCGCCCAGATTTGAACCCGTAACCTCGTGCACAAGAGGCGAGGCCTAAACCACTGGGCCATAATCACATATAAAAAAATTACACTAATGACTTTTAAAAATTACTTTTCGGGAAGTGGAAATTACATAAAGTAGGTATGCATTTATCTTTTCCTCCAAGCACCGCATAAAAAATAAAAACGGTTAGCTAACTTCTGCCATCACATAAAACAAAGTTATCCAAGTTTGTTTTGTAACTTAAACTTGATAAAAACTCGAAAGTCATCATCGTTTACATGTTGTTTACATAATTTCAGAAAATGTATCCTGGAGTGAAGAAAATTGCACAGAGTCATTTTAAGGTACACGAGGAAGTATCCACTTGAGCATAATTGATAGGTGCTTGAGGAAGGGTCGAAGTAGGTACTTCCTAATACCCTAAAGAATAAGAAAATAAGTTTATTTAAATAAACTTATGTAAAAATAAATAATATTTAAAAAAAAACTAAAAAAACACGTTTTTATAGAAAATCCAACTAAAAATAGAAAATATTTTTTTTTTAGTATATGTATGTATTTTTTTGTTTTCTTTTAACTATTATGTGTTTTTCATTTTTTAGTTGAATTTTCTATAAAAGTCTGTTTTTTAGCTTTTTAAATACTATATGTTTTTAATCGAATTATTGCATTGTCATCGGTCTTTGACAGGTGTGCAAAATTTGAACGAAATCTGACCGTATAAAGTGGGTCCAAATAGCGCCCAAAGGAGTCGGTTACAAACAAACAAGCATACATACTAACATACAAGTGAAGCTAATATAAAGCGTGTAAAAATAGCTAATATGTAAAATATGCGGCACATCTCTCAATAATCGCTCAGCTTAATGCTGAAACTCAACACACGGCGCTGAATTTTGAATGGCATTCTATAAAGGGTAATAACCGGAGCCTGAAAATAATTACTTAGCTCCGAATCAACATCATAATGTTTTGCAATCACGGAGATCGTTTGAATTAACGTCAGCCATTTATGGTTGTGGTTAATGGTGCCTCTTCTTACCGCTCTCTCTTTCTCTCTCTTTACTGGATATTTTTTTAAAAGGAAAGGAAAAGGAATCATTCGGAAATAAAAGGAAAAGTATTTTTTTGCATTTAAGAATCTACACTAGGCCCCGCCTGTCGGCCTGTGGCGGGAAAGTCATGCGCGTATATACATGGTTATACTTAACATGACATGACTTTACTTTGATTACTATTTCAGCGGTGGCTAAATAAAAATAGCCGCACGGGTCGATCGATGGTTAAGCTAAGCTTGCCGAGGTCAGTCTGGGGATGGGAGACCATTCGTAACATATCATGACTCCTCCGTGCCTCAGAAAACACGTTAAGCCGTTGGTCCCGGCTGATATTTGTAGTTCTTTGACAGTCGTTACGGGTAGTCAGAAGCCCGAAAATCTGATAACTAGTCTCACTCAAGAGAATCGTGTTGCCCAGTGACTGGGTTGAAGAGGTTAGATAGGCAGTCGCGCCATGTAAAATACTGGTATTCAGCTGCATCCGGATAGACAGGAAGCCAACCCCAACATAGTTGGGAAAAGGCTAGGCATATGATGACGGTTATTGGCATTTTGACGGCACGGTTGGCGCAATGGCTGAACGATCGATTCGATTCCCGCACGGAACAAATATTTGTATAGCCTACAGGTAGTTGTTTTGGGTCTTATGGCTGTTCGTGTATATGCCTTTAATTGCTGGTAATCGCACCCTCGACACAGGATAAATTCCTAGTGTTTTAACAAAAGCAACAAAACATAGAATAAAGACAGTTAAATCTATCTAAAGTAACATAATATCTACCGATGATGACTAGGAAGCGCTTCCTGCATCAGAAAACTTCACATAATCCGCTTTGTAAAACTTGTACAGACTTAAAAATAGAATGAGGAAAAACAGCCTTTTAATCAAAGTAAATTTAACGTGAAATAAGCTCCTTAGTTCATGGCTCGTAAAATGTACAATGAAATGTCTTTGTAATTTGCTGAACAATTGAAATCATCAAAGATTGAGTACTTGTTATCCTCAACTACCAAATTTTGTTCGAAACGTACGTGAGTTCTGGTTTCAGGCCTTTATAATTCCGTTGTGAAAAGGGGGTAGTGATATTCGTCCTGTAAGTATAGCTCTATCTCTTTCTCACACTGGCTTTACACGTCATTGTTCAGATCCAGTCCAGAGTTGAGCTGATAAATGCGTACACTGACTGAATAGGTCCACTCAAATCTGTGTGGTTCCTTCCTCAAAAGACCATCTCAGATGCTAATCTGTATGGTCTTCATATGACCGATTTGACCAAGATAATACATATAATAATAATGCAGAAACTAAAGAACGCCTGCTACGTTTAGGTTGAAACAACTGGTAATGCACGCACACCGGGTACGAGTACCACGCACCAGACTTTTTTGAAGAACATCACCAATAAGGTCATTGTATCTAAGCCTTCTTTCTAGGCCGTCCCTTTCCGGCGTTTCCACTCACAAATGATTTATAAATGCCAAGATAAAGTGTAATTAAAAAAAGAAAAATTGACGACCGATGTGGTGCAGCGGGCGAAGGTCCGCCTGCGACGCAAGAGGTTGCGGGTTCGATTCCCGCCCTGGGAAAAATGTTTATACGATCTACAAAGATTTGTTCCGGGTGTTATGGGTATTAGCTATGTATAATAAAAAATATCTATCTATGTAATGAATATTATTAATTATATCAGTCATCTAGTACCCATAACACAAGCTCTGCTTAGCTTGGGGCTAGATGATGCTGCGTGGACTGTCCAGCATTACTTATTTATTAATAAAATACACTTTAAAGTGACACTGACCTCTGAGTTTGTTTCTGTGTTATTTCTCAGAACAGAATAGTCGGATGAAAGACTAATCAATTAACCATTCCATATAACAAAATTTAATGTCTTCATCTGTGTGAGTGTGTGGTACAACTTGTTCATAATAACGTTAATAATTATCCCCGAAGTGTTTACAGGAAAGCAGCCGCTGTTGAGTGACAGTCTACTGAGGATTGTAGCCCTAACTTAATTACTTCAACATCTCATGTAAGTTGGTATGACGTAATTTAATTAGAACCAAGTTCAGAGCTAAGATGAAGTGATTTAGATTATGAAGTGCGCGTGTGTGTGTGGAGTATGTAATAACATGAGCGAATAATTATATATCTCTGTATTTTATTTATTTATTTATTCATTCTGCACGCGTAGCATGACGACACGGTTGGCGCAGTGGCTCAGCGATTGGCTGCTGCGCTACGTGGTTGCGGGTTATATTCCCATACGGAACAAATATGTGCATGGCCTACAGGTTGTCGTAACGGGTCTGGCTACGTGTGTCTGTGAGTTTAAATGTTTGTAAACGCACCAACGATACAGGAGAGAATCCTAGTGTGGGGCAACGTTTTAAATAAAATTAATAAAGAAACTCGGTATCAGGAAAGCACACAAATAAAGTAGATACCTTTTGAACTGGTTAATTAATGTTTTCATCTATAATCTTTCAAGCACTCAAAAATATGAGCACACAGGGATCGGGAAAAAAAATCAGGAAAGCACACAAATAAAGTAGATACCTTTTGAACTGGTTAATTAATGTTTTCATCTATAATCTTTCAAGCACTCAAAAGTATGAGCACACAGGGATCGGGAAAAAAAAATGTGCTGTTATTTACGATATATCGGGTATACGAATATAAATGTGTCTGAACAACTGTTTTTATTTTATGTTTGGGATAATCCCATAGTAAAAGTTATTTATATTCATGAGTACTTTCATTCACCCCTTGAAAGGTTGCCAACTTATTAAATATCGCCCTGTGTTCAATTCTGTTTAACCCTTCGGGAATTAAAGGCGTGATATTATGTTATGTGTATAATTTTGTTGTTACCTTTCTTTCATTCTTTTTATTTTTTTAAGAAAACTTTGCCATACACTAGGAATTTCTCCTGCATCGTGGGTGCATTTACAAACATTCAAACTCACATGCACAAATCCGGAACAACTACCTATAGAATGGCCTACAGGTAGTTGTCCCGGGCACGGAACAAATATTTGTATGGACAGATATTTGCTCCGAGCGGGAATCGGACCCACGACACGCAGCGCAGCAATCAGTCGCTCAGCCACTGCGCCAACCGTGCCTACCGTGCCGTACTTATGGTACTTGTCAATTTTTTTGCAATACATTTCTTCGTCTGCATTTAGACATATTATGAAAAAAAGCTTATGTCATAGTGAGAAGCAAAAGCAATAGAAAAAGTTTACAGAAATATTCAAACCAATGCTATGACGGGATATGACATACCATTGTAAAGTGCATCACATCTTCCAAAGAACAAGAAGCTGTAAGTTGCAGGGATCAGAAATGAGTAGAGTATCTTGGCACATGTACGTATAGTCGTGTCTAAAAGGGGCTCAACCTAGCTTTAATAAGATTAATAATGCTTATAGGACAAGTGACAAGCGGATACGTTTATCATAGAGGATAGTAGTGATCAAAATTCATTATTTTTAGTTTTCTGAACTCCCTTTCTTTACAGACTTATTTATGCCAAATTTCCAATTCCTCCGTGCGCTGCTTTATACAGGTCGTCCGGCGACAGACTGTTAAAACTTTAACAGAACACAGTACTTATGAATATGAACAACCTTCGTCTTGGGAACAACACTGAAAAATAAATCTGCTGTTCGAAACACAAGAGCTATACTAACAAGACGAAATGTATGGCCGGACACTCTGTATATGCATAAAAAGGAATACAAAGTTTTATCATACTATCAAGGATACTCCATGATTTAAATCAGCCATGATTTATCGAGCAATTAATGTGTACAGCTTGTTATTTTAATTAGCATGTGACTGAATAAATTATAATTCATCAAGAAAACACAAAACAAACCTGTTGTTTTTATATTTTTATTTTATTTTATGAAACGTTTCCCTGCACTAGGAATTTCTCCAGTATCGTGGGTGCGTTTACAAACATTTAAAGTCACATACACAAACAGCCAGACCCGGAACAACTACCTGTAGGCTATACAAATATGTATTTGTACCGTGCGATCACAGTCGCAGTCACAGATCACAGTCGATCGCTCAGCCATTGCGCCAACAGTGCCGTCAAATATGTTTAGTTATTTATTTATCGGATTAAGTAGGAAACGACAACTCCTTGCGAGTTTTTCCTGAGAAAACATTCATAGAAACAAAACAAATCCATCTCATTACTGCACTCGCTCCATCGTACACCTTTATCCATCGATTTGCACAAGGCAAAATCGCACTTCGGACCAAATAACTAACAAACAAGTTAAAATTGTCAAATGAAAATCGACTCAATCATCTGTTCTAGTGATATTTTTAAATTATGTAATAAAACATAGCAACATTTCCTCTTCCACTTCACTAGAACAGTTTCGCAAAATGAGACCCGCACTTCACCGCTGTCGCTTCTAATTTAGCCACTTGAACATCCGTCATCTCCCTCACTCGCTGTTTCCCTTGCATTATCTCTTAATTGGAGCTGATGCCACAGTATAGATAGGTAGAAATGGTCGAGTCCCTACAAAGAGCTAAAACTGAGGCACACACACACTGACGCGTCCGTACAGCGGCAGCGTTCAAAAGTGCACTAGCACTCACCGTAATAAATTGAAATGATGAACTGAGCACATACGTTCCTCCTATATCTAATACAAAGGTATTAATTAAAGGTAATAGGTCTTTACCTATGAAATTGCCGTTTTGTATGAAAAAATTTAAATGATTTTTTTTCATGTATTTTTTATTTGTATTAATCGAAGTAATCACCCATGCAATCAATGCATCTTTGCCAACGCAGTGGCAGTTTATTGATGCCCTTCTTAAAGAAATCAGCTGGACGGGAGGCAACAAATTCTTCAAAGGCATTTTGTACTGCCTCTCGGGTATTGCATTTTTTTCCCGCCAAGAAGTTATCCAAATTCTGGAAAAAGTAGTAGTCTGTAGGCGCAAGGTCTGGTGAGTAGGGCGGATGACGGAGAGCTTCCAACCCCAGTTCTTGCAACTTGGAGACCGTCTGCTGTGCAGTATGAGGTCGCGCGTTGTCGTGCAGGAGCAGCGGAGACGAGCGATTGACCAATGCTGGTTGGAGATGTGCCAGCTTCTCCATCATTGTGTTCAATTCTTCACAGTACACATCTGCAGTAATGCTCACCCCGTTTGGTAAGAAGCTGTGTTGAATCACACCGGCGCTAGACCACCAAACAGTGACCATCACTTTTCTTGGGGTAAGTTTTCGTTTAGGGCATTGTTTAGGTGCTGAACCAGGATCCAACCAACTTGCTGAGCGCTTGCGGTTATCAAACAGAATCCATTTTTCATCGCAGGTAACAATGCGGTTCAAAATTCGTTCATTTGTGTGTCTGTTGAGCAGTGCAAGGCACGTCTCGACGCGTACTTCGCGCTGGCGATCATTGAGTTCGTGGGGCACCCATTTGTCAAGCTTTTTTACCTTGCCAATTTGACGCAAATGGACCAATATTGTTTTGACGCTAACGTCGAAAGCTGCTGCTAATTCAGCCGTAGATTGTGTATCATCAGCTTCCACAATCGCCTTTAATTCGTCATTGTCGACCAAAGTCTTCGGACGACCGCGAGGTTCATTTTTCAGGTCGAAATTTCCAGAACGGAAGCGAGCAAACCAATAACAGGTAGTGCGTTGGTTTGTAGTGTTAGCTCCGTAAACGTCGTTGATGTTGCGTGCCGCTTGTGCCGCGTTGCTGAAACGACGGTACTCATATTCCATAATTACTCGAATTTTTAACGTATCCATGATGACGAAAAAGATTTAAATGCGATGAAAATGTAACACTAATCAATAAACAAATGACTACTTTTGGAAAAAAAAAACCATGTTTTTAAAATAAAATTAATTTGCAATTAGAATTCTTAGCCAAACAAAAAATATTTTGATTTGAAATGGCCAGTACTGCAGAACGGCAATTTCATAGGTAAAGACCTAATATTAATTATCTAATACAAAAATTGCACATTTAAAGAAACGAGCAATTCTCGGAACCGGCTCCAACGATTTTCATGAAATTTTGTATGCAAGGGGTTTGGGGGGCGATAAATTGATCTAGCTAGGTTTCATTGGAACGAAGTTCTTTTTATAAAACGTTGTTTTATGCAAAGCTCGGTCGCCCAGGTACTAATTTGTTGTATGTACATTAACACAACAACAATTCTGTACAAATTAGGATTACGCAATCGACGTCCATGTCATGATGATACGTCACCTGACCAGCTTGAAGAGCAGTCGTCTCCTACCACACTCGTCGATCGTAAAAAATATATTTAGTGTTAAAATTTTCTTGTTTGCTCTGACTATATTAATTGTTGTGTGCTCATCTTCTGTCCTGTACTCCTTCTCTTCCATGTCAAGTGGATGTCATTTCTTATCTGACTCATCCCTGAGAAGAAAAGCCCGAACAAACTCGAAGTCACTTTTAAAATCCAAGCATTATAAATTATATTATTGAAATGATGTGTGTCTAAGTCATGCCACTCATGCACGGTTTCCTGATTCGATTTCCAAATTCAAACCCGCATGAAATATGTTCCATTCATCCAAATTCAAAGTAGGTATGAGAAAGTAAACGCCATATATAAACTTTGTTTGGAATAGGTGCATTCGGATGCCCAAATAAAGAAAAAAAAATAGGAAATCGAATCATATGCAGCTAGGATGCAGAGCAAAGTCTGGAAAGGCTTTACGAAGAAAGAGCCATTGTAGCAGGGCAAACACGGCTTACTATGACAGGTTTGAGTCACTTATTTTATCACAGTTTGGGCGATAAAACCGTAGCATGCCACCATAATCATTCTTGTCACAAACGTCTTAGGTTGGTACCTACGCTTTGCTCGCCCTGCACCTATGAGTTGACCTGTCCTGACAGACGGCATCTATGCCGCAGTCACCGTGTAGCTCAATCCTATTTTTGGGAGCTCTTGTACGTGTAGCGTGTATATGTGTGCCTACATTTTCGCTAGCTGTACGGACCCGACTTTCTGCAACGATTTGTTTTGTGCCAGTACTCCACGTCCCAAAGTAACGAAAACCGCAGAAACAGCCAGCTTTAAAATTATATTAACACTGAGAACATGGGTTGTAATGTAATTAAGTGATAATGTTACTTCGTGCCTGTATTTCCGGGAGGGATGGGTAAAGGTTAATAGTATTTCCACATTTCATCAATTTCAGCTACTGAAAGTATTTGCTTTATAGACGGAGAGACACTGTATCAAGGATTGACATAACCCACATCTGGAAAAAAAAAAATACTAAGCTCTTAATTTAGTACCTATCCCGTATCAATGGCACCATCTTTTAGTGTGTCAGTCACGCATATACATCTAAGCACGTTTCGCAATATCATCACCTTCTGCCGTAAATATAAAACGTTATACGTTCCATGTCTCGGAATTTTCGATATAACACTTTAGTGTGATACCTGTGTGCCTTCTCGTAGAACGTAAAAGGGCCGGAGAGTAATGAAAGCTGTAAAGGTTTTGATGATAAAGTTAAGTAAGATTAAATTGTTGAAAATTGAAGTGCCTCGCTCCAATTTTAAAATTAATAGTTTTTTTTTTTATTTTTTTTTTATTGGAATGGGCATCTCGCAGTTTATCCTTTAGGGATATTTACTGCTCAACCGAACTTTCCTGTGGGGGGCTTAATTAAAATTAAGGCCTCCAGCCAGGCATAAAAACTTATAAGCTAAGCGACTATCGCTAAGGGCACCCCCTGCGGGGTACGAACCTCGGCTTAGGACGTCGCTGAAGAGGACAGCAAGGGACAGGCTGGATCTGATTGTTCCATTATTTAGGGACATTTTAAACATTAATCGGCTCAGCTTCGCGGGCTGGCTCTAGCAAAGGGTCGGGAGGGGGGCATTGACGGGGTCGTCGCGACGGGCCTCGGCGGCGAGGACGGAATGTCCGTTTTTGTTTGCGAACAGTGCTGGTGGCCTTATCGCTCTCCTGGAGGAGAGTGATAGGATCATCTGGCTCTGTGAGTGTGTGTTTCGGTCTTCGAACTGTGCTTATTCGCGAGGGAGTGTATCGGACGGCCGATGACACTAAGGGGTTAGGATGAGCGGTAGAACAGTCCATGAAGCGCTGGGTGAGTCGCTTCATGAACTGTTTCACCGTAGGTATTTTGAGATCTACATGGAGAGTCTCATTTCGGACGTAGAAGGGGGCTCCCGTGACTCTGCGCAGGAATCGGTTCTGGACGGTCTGAAGCCTATGAATATGATACGGCTTGGCGTGAGCGAACACTGCGCAAGCGTATGTCATGATTGGTCGGATGACCGAGACGAAGAGCCGCAATTTGCACCTGAGTGACAACTTGCTTTTCTCGTTGGTCATACAATAAAGCCTGCCGGACGCGAAGACGGCGCGCGAACGCGCCGCCTTTATGTGTTCGGCGAACGAAAGTCTGTGATCGAGTATCACACCTAAGTATTTGGCTCGCTTATCCCAAGGGATAGGCTTGCCGTACATGGCTAACGGACTAGGCGTGGGGACATTGCGGCGTCCGGGTTTCCTAAAGAGAACCGCTTGACTTTTGTCGGGATTGACCTCGACTCTCCATTTCCGGAACCAAGCGCCTAAGACGTTTGCGGAAGTTTGGAGTGTGCGAGCTATGGTGGTAGGGTTGTGACCGGTATAGTAGATGGCCGTGTCGTCGGCGAAAAGCGCCAACTGGGCCTTTCTACCCCTAGGGACGTCGCTAGTGAACAGCGAGAACAAGAGAGGAGACAGCACGGATCCTTGAGGGACGCCCGCGCGGATAGGGTGAGGTGACGATAGCGTACCGTCTACGCGATATCTAAACGTACGATTCGACAGAAAATCTCGCAAGATGAGCACGAGACGATCTGGCACATCGAGTTGGTATAGCTTGTATAACAACCCGTTGTGCCAGACCTTGTCGAAGGCTTTCGCAATGTCGAAGAAGAGGGCGCCGGTGAGCGCGCCTCTCTGAAAGCCCGCGCTGACGTGTTCGACTACGCGGTGCACCTGTTGAACACACGAGTGTCCCGGCCGGAACCCGAACTGTTCGTTCGGTATCAGGCTCTTTGCCTCGACATAGTCCTTGAGTCGCTTATAAATAAGCTTCTCGTAGATTTTGCCGAAAACATTGAGCAGACTGATAGGTCGGTAGCTCGTGGGCTCAGACTTGGGTTTGCCAGGCTTGGGGATGCCAATAACCACGGCTTCTTTCCACGATTGAGGAAAGATATTGTTGCTCAGAGCGCCATTGAAGATGGCGGTCATGAGCATAACGAGTTGCGCGGGGAGGATTTGAAACACCCTATTGGTGATACCGTCCTTACCGGGGGCTTTGCGCGGTTTGAGCCCTTTAATGATGTCTTGCACTTCGTCCGGAGTGACGGGAGGCAGAGGATCATCAGGGTTGTCGACGGGAGGGAGCGAGGACCTACGTTCGACTTCGGCGTCTACCTTTAAGAGGTGAGCTTGGTCGAACGGCTGGGAGCTAAGCGAGCATTGAGTCTCTAAGCTTTCGGCTAGGCATTCGGATTTTTCCGAGTCGTCGAACGCGACGCTCTTATCTGGACGAGTGAGGGGAGGCATGGTAGCCTCTACGGTGGACCGGAGTTTCCTCTGGAGGTTCCAGAAGGCATGGTGGTTGGGCTCTAGCTCACTGATCATCTTGTCCCAGCTCTCCGACCTATGCTCCGCCACACGTTTGCTGACAGTACGCTGTAGCATTCGCATGTGGGCTTTGTTCGCAGAGCAGGGAAAAGCGCTATAGGCACGGACGGACGCGTTCTTCTCGGTTATCAGAGCCCGTACATCGTCCGGTAGGTTCCAGCGCTGGGCATTCAGCGCCGGAACCCGCCTTGAACAGTCGTTCAGGACTGTCTGTACGTGCTCCGTAAACGAGTCGACTGCGCCCGTGGTGTCAGCGACTGAGGTGATTAGATCGGGGATGGAGTCGAGTAGAGGCGACGAGGAGGATTTCAGCTTTTCGCTTACCTTCCTCCAGTCGGTAACTAATTGAGTCGGGGGTGGCTGATCAGGGTCAAGCGGACCCGTACGGGGAACTAGCGTCATCATCACCGGACGATGGTCGGAGTTAAGCTCGTGGAGCGCCTCTATCGATTGTAAACGAAGGTTTACATTCTTTAGGAGCGCTATGTCCAGTATGTCAGGTCTATGGTCAGGATCGTGGGGAAAATGGGTATGAGTCATCGGGGCGATGACGTCATAGTTAAGGGAGGCGCCCAGATTGAGGACAGCCCTCCCTCTGGCGTTGGTTACATTACTATTCCACGCGGGGTGCTTGGCGTTGAGATCGCCCGCTATGATAACGGAGTCACTCAAGCCGAGAAGAACCGAGATATCGTGGGATAAAGCTGGGATGTCGTCCCTCCCACGAGCGGGAGGGCAGTACGCGGATACAATAGTAATTGGCTGATGGCCAGTCATGCCGAGCCGACAGATAGAGTACTCAAGGAGCGAGGTCGGGGGAGGAGAAGTTAAAGGGACACAGTGCAATGAGTTTTTATAATAAATCATTGTACCGCCCTTGTGGCAGCGGGATCTATCATTGCGCACCATACGGTAGTTTGCAATTTTGGGGTCGCGGTTGTGCGGTTTGAGGAACGTCTCCTGTATGAGGAGGACGTCCGGTTGGTGATCGCGGAGGAAGTTGGCAAACTCAGCCCGTTGCTGGAGTAAGCCATTTATATTGACGTATCCTAACTTTAGGGATCGCGGTTTCAAGGTTCTGGCGTTAACGTACCTATCCATTGCGGTTATTAAAGTGGGCTTCTAGGTCACGGAGCACCGAGGGGGCCTCCATGAGCGCTTCGATGCGCTTCTTAGGGTCTGTGGTAGCCTCTAAGCGATCGGCTAGACGATCGGCTTCGCGGTTGCAGAAGATTAAGTACACTGGCAATATGACGTTCATATTGCGCTGTGTACGGATTTTGGCGTCGTGAAGAGCCTCCGTAGGCTGAGTACGGAAGGCGGAAACCTCAGCCTCTGCGGTCAGGGTAGCCTGGACTGCAGGGGCTGGGGTCGGCGCCGGGATGGGTGAATCCATCAGCGCCGGTGGGTGGCTGCGTTTAGCCGCCAGGGCCGGGAAGGCCTTCTGGTGGTTCAGCTTGTTCCACGGAGATGACCTCTGTGGGCTAAGGCGCTCAGGGAGCGCAGACGATGGCGGGGGTGGTGCCCTAGTAGAGGGGCATTCCCTTTGTTGACGAGCGTTTGCACGTCTCATCAACCTTTGGGAAGATGACTTTGGGGCTCGCGGGCACCCTCGGAAGTTCGCGGTATGACCGGACTGTCCGCACAGAACACAACTCGGTGGTTCAGTGCACTGAGTGCGGTCCTTGGGTCGGTCACATTTGCCCGTGGCGTGGTCGCCCAGACACTTGACGCATCTGGGCCTGGCGAAGCAGTTTCGCTGAGAGTGGCCGTACAATTGGCAGCGATGACACTGGCCAATTAGATGGGGACGGTACGGTTTTTCGATCTTAATACCGGACAGGGCGACACTCCGTTTTGATGTTGAATATGGGGTGGTGCCCTTCTGTGGGGTCGCAAATTACTAGGACCATATCATAAACTAGCCCACCCCGGGCCTTATGAAGGCGGTGGACGTCGGACGCGGGGACACCTTGGGCGCGGATGTCGGCCAGGATGTCCTCCGTTCGGATCTCCCTGGGGATACGCCTGATAACCACACGGGTTGGCGTCTCCTCAGGGAGGGAATAGGTGTGGAAGGAGATGGCCTTCCCACGTAAAAGGGATACTATTTCCCTGTAGTCATTTGCTGACGGCAGGGTTACCTTGATACCCAGAGGGGTAGCTCGGGCGTTGGTGTAGTTGATCCTGCGATCAACACACATTTTGGAGACGGCCGTCCACTTCGCCTTGTCTTGGATGAAGACAGGGGGAGGTGGCTTCGCCTTACGGGTGGCGGTGCCGTTAGGGCCCGTACCGGAGGCCTGTGCCAGGGGTACGGGGGAGCGGGGGGGAGAGGGCGCGGATTCGTCAACTGAGGACGGGGCGCCGATTTTTTTGGCCTTGGTGGCCTGTGAGGGAGCTTTAGAGGGCTTCCTCTTTCCTCCTTTTCCTACGACTTGGTAGTCGTCGTCGGACGAGGAGGAAGGAGACTCCTCTGCCTCTGAGCAGCTGCGCGAGCGAGGGACAGTCGTGTCCATCCTATCTAAAGATTCATCGGAATCGTCATGCGCGGGGGCTGGCTTTCCGAGAATCGGACTTTTGTTGCACCTGGCGGTAACAGGCACAAAAGCCGAGGCCGGACGGGTCGCGGGTTCCGGGTATTTCGGTGCCTTTGTCTTTTTGGACAAAGGCGCCGGACTACCTGCGTTCGTGGAAGAGGTCGGTGATAAGGGGCTATCGACCAACGGACGGGGCGCGGGTTCCGGGTATACCGGTGCCATTGTCTTTTTGGACAAAGGCGCCGGATTACCCGCGTTCGTGGAAGAGGTCGGCGATAAGGGGCTATCGACCAACGGACGGGGCGCGGGTTCCGGGTATACCGGTGCCATTGTCTTTTTGGACAATGGAATTCGCTCCGGTTGAGCGGCCAGCCTGTCGAAGGCTACGTTTTTACCGCCATATTTGGCGCGGATGTCCGGGTCCTTTAAGAGGACCTCCCTGACGAACGCTAATAAGTCAGCGTCCGTCATGGCTGAGAAAAAGTCCCGTTAGGGAGTAATTTTGGGGCCTACGTCTAAACCTATCTCTAACTCCCCGGGTGGGTACGCCCGGGGATGTGTGACCAAACCCTCCCTGCCGGGTGTAGGCAGGGAGGTGAGTACCTCGGGTGAGCCCTAAGCTTGTGATCCCGTCGCAAATCTTATTGTGCGAACGGGGCCCTGACCAGTCTGGTGCGAAGGGGTAGACACACCCAACCGACACCAGGTGAGTTGCTGGGGAAGGAAAATAGAGACTAGAGCTGACTAGGAGATCCCCCAAGGCCAAGCTTCTAGCTCCCTGCCGACTTGACTGCCTCACCCTGAAGGGGCTCGGCCGGTGTATCGGGTCAACACCGCACTCGGCTTCGTTGGCACCGTAAGGTATCCACCGAGAGACCACGAAACTGTGGTTTTAGCCCTGAAGGGGCCAAAGGCGTTAGACGCACGTTTCCGTTAACGAAATAGCGAAATCAGTAACCCACTGTCTTGAAAAAGACGGCTCTGATGCACGGGATTCTTCGTAGTCGGCGACTACGGCGGAGTTGCGCGGAGGCGCAACAATGGCGGAGCGTGAAGAGTCACGCAGCGAGCGAGGAGCGGGAGCAGCGAGAGCGGCACGTCCGTTCGGGTCGAGCGCGTAGAGCGAAGTCCCAAAATTAATAGTAATAATAACAGCCTATTAATACAGGGTAGGGCAAGGGCCTCTTCTCATACAGAGAAGAAAAAAAAAATTATAAGTCCAGTTTTCCTTCGCCAGTGATGTTCAAGATAAACTTAGAAAGTACATATGAATTGAAAAAGTCACATTGGTACAGTGGCGGTACCTTCATATAAGCCCAAAAGCCTTATTAAAATGCTCGATAGAGAATCAATATCAAACCCGAACTATTTAAAAGTTCGCGCGCTTAATTCTTATCAAAATAACACAAAGTATCTACCTATTCTACACTACTACACATCGCGATTGTTCGCGCGCAGAGTTTCGCATTTGTTGCATCTACATATAGCTATCTCGCTTACACGCACGGGCTTTTACCTGGCTTGGAAATACTATATCTGTCTCTTTCGCACTTACAGCGATGTGCCGTATAACGAATTAGACCTTGTGCATAGTAAAAATCGAAAACTATGGCAGATTTAAGCAGGGCTTACGGTATGAAGTTGCACGCGTATGTGTGACCTTGTCAGCTTGCCAACTCTGAAGTGTTGCCGTTTTAGTCACGTTGTGAGATCTTGAATTTTTAACGAGTTTGGAAACTTTTTTAACATTTAGCAACAATAAAAACTAGCGACTTTTTAAAATAACGAAATTAAATATTCAAGCAATATCTTAAAAATATAAAATTTGCGATAGATGTCGCAAATTTAGATTTTTTTGCCTAATTGACAACACTGAGTAGTTCCCGGCATCCGAGACTGCAACTAACTTCAGTTTCATTTGCTTAAGTGGGAAAAGGTTATGTTGTTAAAGTTTTTTGTGTGTTTTCTTAGATTTCCTCAGTGATACAATTGTTTTGGTGACTTACCTACAACAATGGAGCTAATTGTATTTAAAATGCGTTCAAGTTTTGATTGGCGAAGATAAGGTAAAATCTTTAAACTTTGCTCAGAAAAAACAGTTAATTTCTTCATTAAAACCGACGCCTAATCTGTGTATTTCTCAGACTAGTAAATCGCATAAACGAAAATTTAATAGATCAGTGTATAAAACTAGTTGGATTGTTGGCTGTTCGCATACTAATAAGTTGTATTGCTGGTGCTGCATATTTTTTTCGAATGAAGATTCCGTTTGGAATACATCTGGTTATAATGATTTAAATAACATATCTGGCGCCATTAAAAGGCACGCAAATTCCTATAAACACCTGTGTGCAATGGTTTCTTTCGGTAATTTTGGTAAACAACGAATTGAGACTATATCACGCCAGTTATCTGAGAAAATTTCAAAATATAACACGCGCGTTGAAAACAACCGTAGTGTTTTTCAAAGATTAGTCGATTTTGTTTGTCATTTAGCACAACAGGAACTTCCTTTAAGAGGACATGATGAGTCCAAAACTTCATTAAATAAAGGCAATTTTTTAGAACTGGTCTCGTTAATTTCAAAATGCGATGTCGTTTTAGAAAAACATATGCAGCATCATAAAAGTGACAAACCGGGGCCGAGTTATTTATCTAACAAAATTCAAAACGATATTATTCATTCCGTAGCCGATGTGATGCAAACTTGCATCGATTACGAAGTTAGACCAACAAAATTTGTTTCAATTATTATTGACGAAACCCCCGATGTTAGTCATAGAGAAGAACTGTGCTTGATTCTCAGATATTATTATAAAAATGAAATTCATGACCGTTTTTTGGGCTTTCTTAATGTGTCGGAAAGTCGCACAGCACACTCACTCTCTAATATTATTTTAGAATTATTGAATAGACATGATTGTATCGCAAAATTAGTAGCGCAAATCTATGACGGTGCTAGTGTAATACTGGTAAAATAAAAAACAAAACTTTCTTTTTTTGAAATCGGTTAATTTTTTTTTGGGCTTGCGTTATTTTGAAACCCTAGGCACGCCACTGCATTGGTACTTACCCAGATTAGAACCCATAACCTCGTGCACTAGAGGCGAGGGCCTAAACCTATGGGCCAAAATTAATAAATTGATTGATATTTTTGGTTCATATAGGTATCATCTTAGTAACTCAAGTCTTCCTTCTTAATTTGTCGACGTATGTGGCGCGGCGGGCGAAGGTCCGCCTGCGACGCATAAGGTTGCGGGTTGGGACAAATGTTTGTACGATCTATAAATATTTTTTCCGGGTGTTCTGGGTATTTATGTATAATAAAAAATATCTATCTAAGTAGTGTATTGTATTAAGTATATCAGTCATCTAGTACCCATAATAAAAGCTCTGCTTAGCTTGAGGCTAGATGAAGCTGTGTGGATTGTCCAGCATTCTTTATTTATTATTTAAATTGCTGGAAATTTGTCAGCACGACCAACCTAATTCAGTAAAGTGTCGTATGGATGAGAAAAAATAGCGTAGGAACCTTTCTAAATGACGTCATATATACTCATGTAACAAATCAAGCCTCCCTTCACGTGATAGCATCGCACCTTAATATTCAGGGTCTACTTATAAATACATACAATTTCCTCTACTTCCCTGTTACGGGAAAAAAGTAAAAGTGTATCCTTAGCGAGTGTTCCCACTTGCGCCGCGTCAAAACGACAGAAAATCGTAGTCTTTGTATCGCAGCACGTACTTGCGTTGTATCGAAATGATAGATAAATTTAACAAGTACCAGCCTATTACTGTCCCACTGCAGGGCAAAGGCCTCTTCTCATACAAAGAAGGCACGAGCATTAATCAGCACGCTCAAGACGGGTTGGCGATTTCAGACTTATATTAATTATATAAGTCCAGGTTTCCTCACGATGTTTTCCTTCACCGATGTCAGTGATGTCCAAGATAAACTTAGAATCTACATATGAATTGAAAAACTCACAGTGGTACTTGCCCAGGTTTGAACCCACAACCTCATGCACAAAAGGCGAGGCCTAAACCACTGGGCCATCATGACATTCAAATGATAGATAGTCGGGGTCATTTGCCCTAAGCAAGTGTTCCTACTTACTAAGCGAGTATTCCTACTTGCACTGTACGTATCCCGAATACCGAAACGACAGATAGTCGTTGTCATTCTCCCTAAGCGAGTGTTCCCACGTGGACTATATTGAAACGACAGATAGTCGTAGTCGTTTATCCTAAGCGAGTTTTCCCACTTGCACTGCATCGGAACGACAGATAGTCGTAGTGGTCCTCCCTAAGCCAGTGTTGCTACTTTCACTGTTTGGGAACGACAGATAGTCGTAGTCGTTCGTCCTAAGCGAGTACTCCCACTTACCTAATGAATACCCTCGGTGACATCATCTAGTTAGTCATACAACTGAAATTTTAAACATTGGTCTTGCCTATTTCTTACAAAATTAGAAATTTTAGTACCTAGAATCCGAAGGGGACATGCTATAAATGCACATGCACATGAGATATTTCAGCGTTATCTTAAGTATAGATTGCACCTACGATACTTCTGGTAGCATAGGAGACCAAAGGCAGCGGCGGCCAGAGACGACCACCTTCCTTTTCAACCTTCTAATAACAATATAAAGATAGGAGCGAGTCGTCTAACGTAACAAAATGGTTACAACGTAGTGGGAATGGTGCCTTATCGGTTGTGTTATCAATGTGTTCCGGTTCCGACACGGCCACGGTGCCAACCAAGTTATAAAACTAATTTACTTCGCGAACCAATACCATTGTTTGTTAGCTTTTAATAGAAAAAAGTGTCCGATTAAATTGTTTTCCTGTTCAAATACGGAGGTGAAAGGTTTGTTTTATTTCGCTTTTCTGAAACGTCTTAACAGTTATTTTTTGTTGTTTCAAGGTCAGCTGTGTTTTGTGGTTATTACAAATGGCTCAATAGATCATCATCTGCCTAGCCTTTTACCAACTGCGTTGGGGTCGACTTTCAGTCTAACCAGTAACCAGAATACCAGTGTTTTACATGGAGTGAATGCCTATCTGATCTCCACAACCCAGTTACTGGGAAACACGATACCCCTTGGTAAGACTGGTTGTCAGACTTTCGGGTGTCTGACTACCCGTAACGACAGTCAAAGACAGACAAATGACGACACGGTTGACGCAGCGGCTGAGCGATTGACTGGTGCGTGTCGCGGGTTCGATTTCCGCACAGAACAAATATATGTATGGCCTACAGGTAGTTGTTCCGGGTCTGGCTGTTTGTGTATGTGAGTTTGAATGTTTGTAAACGCACCCACGATTCTGGAGAAATTCCTAGTGTGGGGCAACGTTTTTAAAAAAAATAAAAAATAAAAATTACAACCGGGACCAACGGCTTAATGTGCTTTCCGAGGCACAGAGGTGTCTGTGTATGTTACGAGAGCTCGGCAAGCATAACTTAACCTTCGATCAACCCATGCAGCTGTTTTTATTTAGGCACGAGCTCCTCATAAACATAAATAATGATTTGATCAAAAACACATTTTTCATTTACAAATAATTTGTAGGCGAAGTACAGACGCCAACACATCAAGCTACCCCAATTTGTCAGATTTTCCCAATAGAACATGAACCTTATTTCCAATGTAATAAAGTTGAAAAACTATCAAACAAACCTGAAACATTGGGGTAGCTTGACGTGCTGGTCTCTGTACCAGTTTTCATCATGAAATATGTTATATCAATTTGCAACGAAAACCGCTCAACCGCTCTCATGTAAATTTTCAGATGGGGTGAATAAAATTTAGTTTGCATTCGCAATGAAAAATTTATTCGCAATCTTTTAAATTTGCAGAGTGGCGTGAAAGGCAAATCCTCTACAAAATCTCGAGATATCTAATCTCTTTTAATATTAACCTCATACAACACGTTCTATAAAGGTTGTCCTATCTAAAAAATCTTTTCACAGAAATCTCAAGAAAAAAGATTGTTTACTAAACAAATTGGCTGAAACCAACGTAAAAAGAACTACCTCGTAGTGATACAGCAAGCGTACAAAAGGTTATGTTACATTCGTTATTAAATCCAGTGTAGGAAAACCTATTAGACTGAAAACATTTCGAATTAAAAGGGGCCAAGGAATACTGCATTTTTGAGCAAGTCATTACTCTCTGAGTAAACACTAATCTTACATGTTTTCTGAGAAAATTCTCGAGATTGCCTGTTTTCAGAAAAAAATATGACCTGTACATATTTTTGTACTCAAGTACCTTAGTATTGTTTGAAGGGTTTCTTCAACTTTTGTGCGGAGATATTGAATAACTTTCTCCTTAGTAGTTTTCTATTTCAATGGAAACCTTTCCTTATTTGAGGTTAGAAAAATCTCCATTTTTCTCGGTTGAATCTATTTCTCGTTATTTTGAATTAGGGAGCTTTGCGGCGTTTGCGGTTGAATGATAACATAAGTACAGGTCGATTGAAACTTAAGTGAAGCTATGGTTGCCAAGGTTGGTTTGTAGATGGTGACAAACTGACGATCGAGACCGCTCCGTGGCTCGGAAATGAATCCAGCTGTCAGTTGTACATCTGTGGCAGTCTTAACATTAATCAGTATCGCGACAGTCCAACCAGCCTTACCTAGGAGTATCGTATTAAACAGTAACACAGTAACACTCACACATAAACAGTAACATTCCACGTAATATACTGGTATTCAACTGAATTCAATTCGACTGGAAGCCAACCGCCACATACTTGGGAAAACGCTGGGCAGGTGACGATAAGAGCGTTCAATTAATTGGATATCATGTAGTTAATCATGCTGTTTTTTTACGTAAGGCTTTATTAAATGTATTAACTCTCTCGCTCTCACACATAGACACTACGAATCAGAAGCGTGTTTAATAAATAAATAAATACAAGTGGGATGAATGTCACATCAATATACGGTTTATCCATTCATTATACACTATGGATACCACATCTATACTAGGGATCAAACCACATACTTGTATATGAAAAATATGAAAAACATATATGAAAAAATACATCTTACATAGACATGAAATCAATTCTTAGAGGCATAATATATATAGGTCCAGTTGAAAACAGGCACTAGTTGTCTGGCATTTTTGCTAAACTGGACCCTTTTAGCGCAGCCGTAAGGCACATACTTAATCATATATTTATATACATATATGTTTTTCTTGTTCGTTATACTGTTTCATGCAATATTTCTATTTTATTTTTTTTGTTTTGTGTCGTTGTGTGCCTGAGCCTGTGCTGAATAAATGTTTTGTCTATCTTTCTTTCTTCTTAATATAAAAGAACAGAATAAAATACTCTACTATTGTACAACATGGAAACTTACAAATAATGTCTTTAAGAGCTACATCCGTGGCCTTATCGCTAGTGATCTCTTCCAGATAACCTTTGGAATCCAAAAGTATGTGGATGCATTGATAGAGAAGGAGAAAATATATTATGTTGGTAGTTCGTGATGTGCTATAACATACATAGATAGGTAAACAAGAACACAGCCCTACCGTACTGTACTCTGTATAAATATGTTACCTCAAATATTTGGGAGTTATGTTAGTATTCGTGACGGCGCGCGGCTAGAACTAACCACACTCGAAATATTCATGAAAATTAATTCACATTAATCAAATTCAAATTCTATTTCCATTCCATCAGAACAGAATGATAGATGAGCAGATGAGCTGCAAAGTTATACTTAAAACCAAATATTACTACGACATAATTTTCTACTATTTACGTCTTATATCGGCTGTATCCGCCGAAGGCCTATGCAGAGATGTACCTCATTTCGCCATTTATGTTTAAGCAGCGAGCTCATCAGCTGGGCACCAATCCAGACTACGGGCCGCTACTAATACTTTCCAGATGTAGTAGTAGAAGTAGTACCAGCCTATTACTGTCCCACTGCAGGGCAAAGGCTTCTTTTCATACAGAGAAGGCATGAGCATTAATCACCACGCTTGCTCAAGACGGGTTGGCGATTTCAGACTTCATCATCTGCCTAGCCTTTTCCCAACTATTTTGGGGTCGGCTTCCAGTCTAACCGGATGCAGCTGAATACCAGTATTTTACATGGAGCGACTGCCTATCTGACCTCCACAACCCAGTTACTGGGCAACACGATACCCCTTGGTGAGACTGGTTGTCAGACTTTCGGGCTTCTGACTACCCGTAACGACTGTCAAAGATCTACAAATGACAGCCGGGACCTAGGGCTTAACGTGCTTTCTGAGGCACGGAGGAATCTCGATATGTTACGAATGGTCACCCATCCACAGACTGACCTCGGCAAGCGTAGCTTAACCTTCAATCAACCCGTGCGGCTGTTTTTATTTAGCCACGAGCTCCTCGATTCGATTCCTCCTTGGCGTTTTCAGACTTATATTAATTATATAAGTCCAGGTTTCCTCACGATGTTTTCCTTCACCGATGTCAGTGATATCCAAGATAAACTTAGAAAGTACATATGAATTGAAAAACTCACATTGGTAAGTTCCCAGGTTTGAACACATAACCTCGTGCACAAGAGGCGAAGCCTAAACCACTGGGCCATCATGACATAATAATAATACTTTGCCCAACCTAGGAATCAAACCCAAGATCTCTGCAGCTCAGTAGTAGTCCTTTTTTGGGGGTATGAGGAACAGAGTGCAAAGTTCCTCATCTACCATTGAAAAGGGAGGATCCTCCAACCAGACGGGTGTTGTGTATGGTGGGCCACTGGGCAACGTTTGTTGTCGGGTTCTTGTATACATACTCGTATGTTCAATCGCTCGGATAACTTTAGTTAATAATAATATCACGATGTAGGATCTGCACGGTCCTTACCTGATCTAACCAAGATAATGTCTGGTCTTTAAAGAAGACTGTGATCTCTGAGTTACTTTCGGCGTTTCTTCTCAGTGTAGTCAGATAGCGAAATACGTAGGTACCAACCTAGTTTTTAAATATATATTTTACTTGTTGACGTGTAAAAGTGTTTGTAAACACTTATTTACAGAAATAAATATAATTTATCATTAGTTAATATGTGGCGAGATAGATGTCTCTACATTTGCAAACATAGGTCCAACGAGGTAGTCTTCTACTTTTTATTTATTTCTTAATTTAATTTATAATTTGGTACAGACACCAGCACATCCAGCTACCCCAAACTGTCAAATTTCTTTGATTCTTTTTCAACTTTATCTCAATATTAGAAATAAGGTTCATGTTCAATTGGAAAAATCTGACACTTTGGGGTAACTTGATGTGCTACGTGTGTACACAGCGCTAGTGAATGACAACTCTATTCCAGTCAGTGCTAGTAAATTTCAACGTAATATCAGAAAAATTCAATCATCGTAAAAACAACACTGTTGCCTGTTTTGTTGCATCTGTTGCTATACAAAGTTTACGGAATATGTAACACAGTTTCAGTTCCACGCCTGCTTAGTTTAGAAACACAATTTTACAACTCCGGGAAAAGAGGAAGAAACATTTGAAATTCGAAGTAAAACCCGGCGAAAAGCACGCACGCGCTCGCGGCGGGTTTCGTACCTTGGTATAAAAAATTTATTCTTCTATTTTCAAAGTTGAAGTTTCATTGTTAGCGACCGCATAATAAGTTCGACCGTCGAGGGCTTTTGTTCATTTCTAAAATAACTATGGTAGTTAGAGAAATCGTTTCATATTTTCTGTAAAATACATATAGGTTAGGTTATACTTTCATCTACTAGACTTAGTTTGTGTTTTGTAAACTTAAGAGACAACAGGAGATGGGGAGGGTGAATAGAATAGAATACATTTTAAAACGAAATGAAAACTTTAAGAGCTACATAGGGTGTAACAATGGGCGGCCTAATCGCTGATAGTGATAGTTTGTAGTGTACTATTTACATATATACAATACATAACTAAAAAGTTGAATAAATACACCGATACATGAATAAATAATAAATAAATAAATATTGCTGGACAATCCACACAGCATCATCTAGACCCAAGCTAAGCAGAGCTTGTGTTATGTGTACTAGATGACTGATATACTTAATACAATACATTACATAGATAGATATTTTTACTATACATGGGCCTTAGTTGCCTGAAATATCAATATTAAAATTACAATAGGACATAAACATACATATAAATGACATTTTAGAAGAGAAGTAGTGAGTCTTGATCATATTTTTAAAAGAAGATTATGTTCTTGCCCGTCTTACCGACACTGGCAAAGAAACAAAACAGTTGTGAGATAGTCAGACAGATAAATTCGAAGGAGTGAAGTTCGTACCACTTTTTTTATACAGAACCCTAAAAATAACGTTGGCGTGCGCCGCGGCCGGTTGTATACCTATTTATTTTCAGTGTTCTTCTCAACTCGTGAAGAACTGTGAACGGAATTATAGTGGACAGACTTTTTCGAACTACGTCACAACGTTTCCTCACCTGAATCCAATCCATCTACGTTTGTTTAATATTTCCTTACCTGACTGGAATCCATGTACACTGCTTTGATTTGTGCAAGAGATCATGTCCTTAACGTAGAATTTTCAAGGCTGGGGCAATTACTAATCGTTCCAACTAATAAGTCCTTAGTCTTAATATCCTAAAGCTCTGAGTCCAGTTACACGATTACTGACAAACATGTGCACTGGATAGATAGATTTGACGACACGGTTGGCGCTGTGACTGAGTGATTGGCTGCCACGCTGTGTATTACGGGTTCGCTTACGGGTACGCTGAACAAATATTTGTATGGCCTATAAGTAGTTGTTCTGGTTACTGTTTGTTTAAGTGAGTTTAAATGTTTGTAAATACACCCACGATACAGGCGAAATTCCTAGTGCGGGGCAACGTTTTAAAATGAAGGAATCAAAAGACCGGTCCAATAAAATCTGTGTGGTTCTTTTCTCAAAAGGCCATCTCCGACACTAATCTGCAAGATCTTCATAATAGGGTAGTGTCCTTAAAAATTCTGTTTGGTCCGAAAGTTGGATAACTCTTTATTTATCTATCAATCTGGCTATTTCATCTATCTCTATCTATATAGCTATCTCTCTCAAAATTGAATGAGGATTTTCAGACACTCTCTCCTTCACATTTGCGATGTTAACTTCAGTTGCACACATTGATGGCCAGAGCGAGGCAAATCTTCCACAACATCTCGAAGGCTTTTGAACGATTTGTACCTGTCATAAGCACGTGTTTTTGATAAAGTCGGTTAACCGTAAATAATCCTTCTCTACCATTTTCAGTGACTTAACACGAAATTCTATTGGCGATGCAAAATTTAAGGCAAACTCTTAATTCGATATTTTTTGCCATTACAAAATCCGCAATACACAACTAAAAGCAGCATTGTATTTAATCTATATAACAGATTTACGAGTAACTCCGCGCCAAAATGGAAAACAGTTGTGCCAATCTAACATCAACAAATAAAAACCCAAAAAATTGAATTTGGAACCAAGAATAAATCAACCATTCCCGATTTTACTGAATGTATATCAATTATGCAGTTTATGTGTGTGGAAAATCCACTTCCCATCCATTTTAAACCCACTCCGAGTGCTCTGCCTAAATATAGGTCACTCCCCTCCTCTAGGGAGTAATAAGGAAAGTCGGAAGGTGCTTAGATGTTCAGACCAAGTTTGCTGATAACATCTTATAGCGATCACAAATCCACGTTCGCGCCCTAGTGATTACGACCTTATCCCTTCGATTTTATTAGTGGGGAGAAAGCTTCAGATCCGTAATGGCTGATAACTGACTTTTCGTAAGAAACAAAAAAACAAAACAACGTACAAAAACCATCACGCCTGTATTCCCCAAAGGGTTGGGCAGAGGTGCACCTATAGTAGCAGCGATATTTCGCCAGTTATGTTTAGGTCCCATGTAATAGAAGGCGAGCCTATTGCCGTCAACCGGGTACGAATCCAGACTCCGGGCTGATAGTGACCATATTCCTGTTGGATGAACTAAATAACACTTTTTCCGACCTAGAAATCGAACCCATGACCTCACTATCAACAGTCACGCTTGAGACACTAGAGCGACGAGGCGATATATAAATAAATGCTTTTTTCTTAGGTAGGCAGAGACTACAGAACGCCACCTGCTACGATCCTTACATACTCCTTTGACTTCTTTTGTTCATATGTTCGGTTGCGAATAGGTAGTACGCACCTGACCTTTTTGGTTTTGGTCCCTAAGTTTTCACTAATAGGCGCTGGAGCGTGAAGTCCTGGGTTCGTTAAAACATCTGGTCATACACGCACGCCGTTTGCGAGTACTAAGAAAAAATATTTTCACAAAAAAATATACTTCAAACAAGTAAAGACTATAATTTGTGTTTGTCCCATAAATTTATTATATGTAGCTCTGTGATGTGTCTGTGATGTGTGTATCCTGAGCGTCGTCGTGGCGTCAGGGGACTGATAAAAGCACTTTTAATCATGCCACCTTTCAAACAAATAAAACTGGCACACAACCAGAACAGGCTGAACAAGGTTTTTCTGGGTAAGCTCACTCTGTTGTCGACTTTGTCTCCTTCACCTAGACTAGAGTCAAGAGAATAACCCAACTAAAATGAAAAAAAAAAACGCAATCAAAATCAGTTGATCAGTTTGGGAGTTAGGACGGCACAGACAGATGCACAATTACACACGCGCTGAACTTATTAGACCCCTCTGACTCTGTTAAGGGGTTAAACCACAATAACGCTAAGCCCAAAATGCTGTTAGTAAAGGACACCATACTGTGGAAATAAATAAATAATGCTGGACAATCCACACAGCATCATCTAGCCCCAAGCTAAGCAGAGCTTGTGTTATGGGTACTAGATGACTGATATACTTAATACAATACATTACATAGATAGATATTTTTATTATACATAGCAAATACCCAGAACACCCGGAACAAATATTTGTATATCGTACAAACATTTGTCCCGAGGCGGGAATCGAACCCGCAACCTCTCGGCGGACCTTCGCCCGCTGCGCCACACAAATGGATTGTAACATTTGCTCGGAAGGCATGAATGCTGTAAAAGTTAAAATAACAGCTTTACGGAACTCTGTACAGAAACCTGCATTAATTTTGTTGCTCTCACGCATACAAATTGTTAAGAAAAGGCCAAAGTCGATTAAGAAACGCCTCTAGGCTTTCTGAATTTCACGAAGCGACATTTGGTAAAATACAATGTGGCATACAAATGTGTAATTTCACTGAATAAGAAGAAATACATTAACTGCCTCGATGGTCTAGTGATGACAAGCGGTGATGCTGTCGTGGGTTCGATTCCCGGGTCGAGTAAAGTGTTATTCGGTTTTCCTATTTTCTTCATTTGTAGCAGCCTGGAGTCTACATTTGTGCTCAGTTGCTAGCAATAGGCTTGCCCCATGTAACATGGGAACTAAACATAGCTGACAAAGTGTGTGTGTAAGCAGAGTTACACATCTGCCTAACCCTTCACGGAATACGGGCACGATGTAATGTTATGAAGAAACATATTTTAGCTGAAATATAGGGTTTTCCAATAATACGTGTTATTTTGATATTCAAAGACAAATGCCATTTTTAATATAAATGATCGCATGTTTATTTCATTATAAAGAGGAAAGTATGCCGTTAATAGTGGAAAATAACACCAGGCAAATGACCACCACGACCACGCTTAATCGACGCTGGGCTGTTGGCGTCGCCTGTTGGCGTACCTTCTCTTTCACATCTCGGTGGCCAATTGTGATCACCCCTTCGAGAGATAACAATGTCCCGAAACTTTTCCCGTAAAAGATCAATGACGTTGCTTGTGTGGCACGTAGCGCCATCTTGTTGAAAGTATTCCATTCACCGTAACTGTTGCTCCAGCCTCATTTTCAGCCACGTGAAAGAGAAGGTCTACGCCAACAGCCCAGCATCGATTTAAGACCTCAAAGATGGAATTCGTGAGGCTATCGAGGACATAGGGCAGCCACTTTGCGATTTGGTTATGGAAAATTTCACGAAAAGGATATGGTCCTGTAAGCGTGGTCGTGGTTTTTATACAGAAACGAGTAAGAGATGCGCTTCCCTGGTACGCAGGTTGCGGGACAGCACCAACAGCATCCTTAACTTGATCTCCGGCCGACTGGATTGCGCGATCGTTAACCGGTGCTGCAAAATTTCTGCTGGTCTTGTAGCGTGGTTAAAATTAATACATTAATATTATATTTTAGTTTACTAACATAGGCTTTAAGTAAAATTGTTACTAATACTACGAGTATTGTTACTTGAATAAATAATTGAATTATTATTTATTATTTACGAATTTAGATGAAATTTGTAATGATGGTAGCTCATATCCTGGATTAACATACATATGCTATATTTATCCAGGAAAAGTGAAAGAATTTTGAATCATCTCATGTTAACTTTTACTTTGTAATCGCGGACAAAACCACAGGGTGTACCTGCGGTTTTGCCCGCGATTACAAAGTAAACGCAGCCAACGAGATTAAAAAGTTAACTTAGTATGTGTATAAACAAATGGAACTTCTAACCAATTTAACGACCTACGTGGCGCAGCGGGCGAAGGTCCGCCTGCGACGCAGGAGGTTGCGGGTTCGATTCCCGCCTTGGGACAAATGTTTGTACGATCTACAAAGATTTGTTCCGGGTGTTCTGGGTATTTGCTATGTAGTATAAAAAATATCTATCTACGTTATGTATTGTATTAAGTATAGATATCAGTCATCGAGTACCCATAACACAAGTTCAGCTTAGCTTGGGGCTAGATGATGCTGTGTTGATTGTCCAGCATTATTTATTTATATAATTAAGCTCTTCGTTTTAAATGTTCATCATTTGCTTTTTGACTGGTTGCCCTTAAAATAATTCAAAACCCGTCATTCTCAGAACACTAAATTAATTAATTACGTAAGCAAACCCACAAAATTCCTAACAGCCTGTCTTCTAACAAAATTCGTGGTTCTCAAACGCAGAGCAACTAACAAACTTCGCTTTTGTAACATTAGTAGACACTGTTGAAGTACACGAGTGACCCCGTGATGCTCAGCCCTGTTGCTGTTTGCAAGTTAAGGTGTTTTCTCACCAGGAGCACCCGCCTGTAATGTTGTATTACAGATTGGATTTAAGGTATTACATTCCAGTAGGTACAGCCGCACTGACTGACAGGCATTCGTTTGTAATGTAATGTTTCAGATTCGAATTTAAGCATAGCATTACAATACTGGCTCACTAACTGACGAGAATTCGTTTGTAATGTATCGTTCCAGATTCGATTTTGAGCATAGCATTTATTTTAATGCTGGCTCACTGACTGACGAGCATTCGTTTGTAATGTAACATTTCAGATTCGAGCATTGCAGTACAATACTGCTGACACACAAGAATTTGCTTGTAACGTAACGTTTCAGATTCAATTTTGAGCATTGCATTGCAACACTGCTTCACTGGCTGACGAGAATTCTATTTTAAAAATAGAATTTAATTTTTATTTTTTTATTTAAGGTACATCGAACCTCTGTGAGAGCTGGAGTCAGAACTAGGGTCGGAACCTGTATGACAGATCTCCAGGCTCACACCCTTATGGATATATTAAAAGTTTGCGGCATCTTTACAGTGTGTAGCAGTAGTAGGTAAAAAGAATATGGAGAGATTTGTCTTGTAGTGTAATGTTATGATCTACTGTGTGTGTTTGTGTATAAGACTATTGTTTGTGTTTGTGCTTTTTACAGAATATGCCTGAAATTTATGCTGCAGTTTTTTCAAGTGTTCATTAATGAATGAAAGAATTCACTTGTAATGTAACAATTAAAATTCGATTTTGAGCATTAGCAAAACTAAACAAAATGTTACATTTAGTGTAATTACAGGTTGCACACTGTAATGCTCGGTTCTCACAAACTGATGCAATGCTCGGCTCTGTAACATTACATTACAGTCGAACCCTCCCGGTGAGGAAGCACCTTAATGACAAAGTTCGTGGCCAACAAAATAAACAGAGGTAGAATAAACACAGCCTGTATAGTTCACCTCGTGCTTGTTCGGTTCAGCAGTTTAGTTACTAATGTGATTCAAAGTTCTGGCTGAAAGTTGCAAAGGACACGTAGCTGATAAAAAAAGATGTGGGGGTAAGTGGGGGTCACCCATCTACACATTGACCTCGATTTTTTGTGCCAGAGTATGATGAAAATTGATTACTGGTATTGTTAACATAACATCACGCCTGAATTCCCCGACGAGTAAGGCAGAGGTGTTCATTGGCATATTTTATCCGGTATGTTTTGATCCCATGTAATAAGGTGCGAGTCTAATGCCATCAACAGGGTACAATCGCAGTCCCTGCTCTAAGAATATAGATGGGAAACCCGGGACCCCAACGAGGATGGTGCCATTTTGACAAAAATGCCAATACTATATTTTAATTTAATATTAAAATATCGTCTTATTAATTAATATAAGTTCATGACAATGCGTGGTGATCAATATTCATGCCTTCTCCGTATGAGAAGAGGCCTTTGTTCTGCAAAGGCCTACCTAGACTGGCCTTGAGACCGTCTTAGTATTACAGAAGGAAGGTATTCAGTTCGTAGACTGACGTCCGATATTCCTGTGGTTTTCGATTGCTTATTTATTTACATTTACAACACAAATATCATTACTGGTTACCCCAAAACGGTGACGTGGTCGTTAACAATATTATTTACGACATTAAAAACATTAATCATTTTTTGACCTCATTCAGAGAGCAGGAAAATAAATCTATCCTTTCCGCGATTTCGTTAAGTTTTCAGTTTGACTGATTATCAATTACTATCGATTTTGAACCTTATTACTGAGAGAATGCGCTAACGGATGATGATGACACAAACAGCCAGACCCGGAACAACTACCTGTAGGCCATACAAATAATTAATTGTTCCGTGTGGGAATCGACACGCGGCACAGCAGTCGATCGCTCAGCCAAACGTGCCGTCAATTACCGTCGATTACCCCCATGTCAATATTTCCAAAATGTATATCATATCTTACCAAAAAAAACAGTTTTTATTGAACATATTAAGATAAATTGCCTATGGCATTAAGTCCGCCTCTGTACATTTGTGTGCTTAAAGTATTAAATAAATAAATAAATAAACTTGATAGCTTTAATCTTTATCGGCGCCAGTACCTTATGTTTATTTTTGAAATTAAATATATTATAAATCTTCTTGAAGTCTTAAAATTATGCGTATTTACTTTAGGGTTTAATACTTTAAGGTTATAATAAAAAGTTTTACACAACGTATAAACGGCAGAACGATGTGTTTATACCTAACTAACCTGCATCAATACTATTTTTATCAGACGAGCCCTGGACCTCCAAATAAAAATTGAGCTCCTTAAAATAGGGTTCAGCTACAACAATACATGCACGTCAGTCGGGACTAGGGTTTATAATATTATGGATTGATTTCATATCTCGAAAAATCATATCTTCATCATTTCTTCATCATTCTCGTAAATCGTTTCCATTGGCTCCGCAGTTTACAAAAAAAAATGAAAATATTGTAAACAAAATACAAATAAAAATTAATCTGTTTCGTTACGGCTAAATATGAACACAAACATGTAAATAAAATGTAGGTACTACAGTGTACACTTGAAGCACGAAATAATGACGCAGCCGCGCTTACTTGAAGTGTGCCCGTAATTTTAAGGGGCTCGCGACACTGCCGAGCAATTTAATTATTTTAGTACGCTTCTAATTAGTTGAGAATAATTTTCTAGCAGGTTTCATTTACAAATTCATTAGAAATTATGGTGTTTTGTGAATTTATCTTTTACTCTTTACGTTATTTAGGATATGGTACACAGTCAAATTATACATAATGGTAGCAGTACACCTTACAGTACCGGGTCGTGAGTTAATAGCTATTAATAATACAGCTCCGCTACGATATGAAGCGCCGCCGGTACGTTTTCACATAGACATGTCCAAAAAACAAATCTCCTGTGGCTTTGTGTTCCAAATTTCAAACAATTCTAGAATCAGTGGACTGTTCCAATCCAGCCAGAACTAATATTCTGCCAGCCTGTATGCTATAACTAACAGCATGTAATGGAAACTCACAGCCCGTAAGGTTCAATTCAGCATGCAAGCCTCATAGTACGGATTACACATCGGGTGGCAGAAAAAGTTTGTTTATTTTTTCACTCATTTCTTTTTAATTCTAATAGGTATTTCCTTCTTACTTTCAAATCGGGTAACTGCGTCAAGGCACGTACTAAGTACGTCCTCTTAACAATATACTCATCATAATACATAACAGTTTCCTTATTAGGCTTATTAGACACTTTCCATAACGTCAGTAAAAGATAAACAGTGTTGTAAAACTATTTTCATCCCGTAATAAGATATTTATGTCTTGTATTATGAACACAGGAATGAAGAAGATTATAGTGTCTACTTTACGTCAGTCAGCTCATAAAGCGGGAAATCTAAGGCGGTGTGCAGACGTAGCCACTTTAGTTGACGTAACCACAACTGTTATCTAATCAGATTGTAGCGAAATAATAACAGGTACAGGGGTCGATTGAAAGCAAAGCTGGTAAGGTGGGTGACCATTCAACATATACGGAAACTGCTCCGTACGTCGGAAAGCCCGTTAAGCCGTTGATCGCGGCAGTCATTCGTAGTTTTTGGACAGTTGGTACGGGCAATCAAAGTTCCGAAGGTCTTAGCAAAGGATATCGTATCATCCGGTCAGTGGTTCGTCTTAGAGGCAGATAAGGAGTTGTAGTATACATATGTTTGGAGGAGCTATGAGCAGCAAAGAAAAAAAAAAAGAAAAAAAAAATCGAAGTCTAGATTTTTTAACTAACTTCTCACTCCTGAGTGCCTAAGGCTACAGTCCACTAACTGGGTTGTACAGGACAAAATAGATAGAAAATAGACCGGTTAGACTGAAAGCCAACCCCAACTTAGTAGGGAAAAGGCTAGGCAGATGAAGAACTGTCAACTTTTGAAGAAGTTTCCGTTGGTTGGTTTCGATTTCCAGTAACAACACATATTGGCGCTTCATTTTGAAAAACGATTATATTAGATACGGGTTGCCAGTTGCCGAAACTCGAGGATCAAAAAATCGCACCGTCTGCTGAGCGCCTAAATGGTTAAGCCATTGTTGCTTACCACAACATGAGCTGTCAGATTGAGTAGCTAAGTGAATGATTGGGTTTCGCTGACGTTAGTTAGATAAACAGACATGATACATACAGGAATTATTATGAGTAGATAATATTTTGAGATTTCACAACAAATTTTGACTTTTGAGTGAAGTTGACTGTTTCCTTGGTCTTATGGTCGTAAACACTACTGCTGTACATGAGGTCCTGGGTTTTTTTTCCCAGGTTGGGGTTAGGATTATTGGATTTTCCATTTGAAAATTCTCAGTAGCAGCCTGGAGTCCAAATAACAATAGGCTCGTTCTCTATTACATGGGACTTAAACAGAACTAGGGAAATATGGGTGTACGTATGACCTGTATTTAACTCTTCATGAAATTTGGATTTTTAATTTTTTTCTTTCATTTTAAATATGGAACTTTAGGAGTGATAACTGTCAAAGTTTAGCATTTCCATTAAAAGTCTTAGTATATTCCGTAATAACCTCGAAGGCTGCCAACACTGGATAAGCACTTAGTAAAAACTTTTTAGATTCCACTTGACGCTCCCATTTTTCTTTCTGTGCAACAAAGTCTACAACCATAACAGTGTTGCCAAGTTAAATGTCATCTAAAACAAGTGAACTGTTTGTTGTCAAGAATCAGCTGGAAGCGATAAGATAAGGAAGACTCATATTTATCTTACCGATATAGAATATCTTAAGACTTGGCTCGTGAACAGTTTGCAATGGGATCTGAAAATTGACACAACCGTTATTAATATATCATAAAATGTCGTTGTACTTAGGGAAATCCTTTTTCTTATTTGTGCACTGGCTGACTTACGTATTACTTAAATAACCAAGTGAGTTAACTGGGAAAATGTGGATGTATAGCACATCCAGCTATCCCTATAACTCTAAAATATTCCCAATTGAACTTGAACCTTATTCTTTTGTAATCAAGGTGACAAATGATCAAATAAATTTTACAGACTGGGATAGCTTAATATGCTGGCCTCTGTACCTTAGGTACACCTGTCCCTTACCCTTCTGAGAATACACATTCCCTCACTCTATTTTCCGTCACCGAACCTACTTACCGTACTTGTTATATGTATAAGAAGAGACCTACATTGTAAGTTTCACTCGCTTAAGACTGCAGCATCATTTAGAACTAGTTTCAACCAAACAAATGACGACCGATGTGGCGCGGCGAGCGACGGTCCACCTTCGACGCAGGAGGTTGCGGGTTCGATTCCCGCCCTGGGACAAATGTTTGTACGATCTACAAATATTTGTTTCGGGTGTTCTGGGTATTTGCTACGTATAATAAAAAAAAAATATCTATCTATTTAATGTATTGTATTAAGTATATCAGTCATCTAGTACCCATAACACAAGCTCTGCTTAGCTTGGGGCTAGATGATGCTGTGTGGATTGTCCAGATTTATTTTATTAAACGGATTTGTTTCCTTCTTCTTCTTCTTCGTCTTCCCAGCGAAAACACTTGTAGTGAAGGGTTGGCTTTTTGAGACACTGACATGTCATTTTTGACGTTAGAAAAGTGCTAATTCTCAGCCTAATTTGAATAAGTGAATTTTGATTTTGTTTTTTTTATCCTCACAACTACCGTAAAGCCCTGTACTAACTCGTAAATCGAGTACATTCAAATAAAGAGTAATCAAGTTTAGGACCCATGGCACTTGATAAGAACTAGTATGTAGTGAGGTACAGACCCTTACCATACGGGAAAGTACATTTTTATACCTTTTTCAGAGACAAAAGTTGGTTATAATTTTTGTGCTATACCAATTTTTCTGCTCGCCACTACACTATAAATCTTGAGTACCCATTACTGCGATACGTTTAGTATACACTGGAGGCCGTATATATTGGCAAACATAATAGCACCTTGCGCACGAATTGTAATGTCCCCAACCGAAAATATGGAGCATTATTGTCTCCCAAAGTTAATACAAGTATAATCCCTGACTTAAAGATGTTACTTATTAGTTTTGTGAGAAAGTTTCCTAAAGCTTAAGGATAAGGTCGTGTTGTTAATACCTTTTAGGAGGAGTTAGTGGTATATTAATAAGTTATATGTGTTTCATAAACGTTCCGGTAATAGTTTGTTTTATCTCATGTTCTCGTATCTCATGTTTATAACGAAGGTGACCACTTAAAAGGGTTTTTGACGATTTATTCCCTGCAGGGAAGAAGATAGGGTACGAAATTTGTATGGAAACTCGTCATTTTTTTTCAAAAGTATATGCCATCGAGTACACGGTGAGATTTATGAAAAAAAAACACGGTATAAGTGAAACTTATTTTCGTATTGTTGACATTTAACTAAAAAACAAATAGCGTGGAGCATTGGCACAAATGAGTGATAGTATATACACTACACGGTCAGCTGATGCGAACCACAGGCGCCGCCATATTGGCCTCGGCTGCTCTGTCAAGCGCCTTTCACTTTACTCCTACTCCGCGTCCAACCGTCACGCGACATGCAATAGATGGACGAAAAAGTTTGAGGCGTTATATATAAATGTTTCACTTTTAAAACATTTTACTGAATTTAACACAACTGCCTTAACTTGGCTATGTCATGCTTATATGATGAAGGTCTGTCATTACTGATTCATTAACGGTCTACAGCCCCCAACCTTATTCACAGCTGCGGCTGTAAATTGTTGCCGATATACATAATATCACGACAATATTCCCCGAAAGGTTAGGCAGTGGTGTATACATAGAACATTCACATTTTGCTAGTAATGTTTAAGACCGGGCATAAATCCAGACTCCGGGCTGTTACAGAGAAATTGGAAAAGCCCAATATGACTTTGCACGACTCGGTAATCGAAGCCCAGGACCTCATGATTAGATGTAGCGATTACTACAACTAGACCAATTACAGAGCTCCCAATATGTATCTCGTGTATAAGTTTACCCTTTCCCCTTATTTCAAAATGATTGAGAATACAAAAATAAATTTAAAAAATCGATCGCCTATTGTTTTAATGAGTAAAATTAGCTAATCCTTATTGAGTCTGACCTGAAAACCTGAAAATCTTCTCGACGTCTAAGATCGACATTATATTTGTAAAATCATAATATTCTTATCTAAAAATATCAAATTATAACCGTCTCGTCGGTCTAGTTGTAACAAGTGCTACTTTTAAGCATGAGGTCTTGTGTTCGATTCTCGGCCCCTTTATACATAGTAGACTTTCAAATGTATCTGGTGAAATGTAAGTGTCTCTGCTGAAGCCTCTGGGAAATATAGCCATGACTAGCTGTACCCGCGACTTTGTCCGAGTGGAATGAGCGAGTTTTTCTTCATATTTTTCTAAAATAAAGCTAGCTTAAGTTACTCCTTATAACATTAGCCATCTATCTGTGAAAGTCCCGTCAAAATGGGTTCAGCGGTTTTGTAGATTAGACCAGACAAAAAAATAGGAATTAGTTTTTTGGTATAACCATATGTGCATATATGCATTTAGTAAAAAGCGGTTATTTTAACATTACAAACAGGCACTTCCATTTTATTTATTTGTATAGATGTTATGCTATGTAGTATTACTACACTATATCTTTTGTAGTTTTCACACCAGTTAGAAGCAGGGAGAGCCGGCTATATCAGGATTATCAACGTTCCCTTTGAAGCAGTCTTGTAAAGGAAATCACAAAATCAACCACACTTCCCGCTACCAATGTACAGAAACTTCGAACCAATAAAGTTCTCAAAACTTGTTCCAAACGAGATCATCAAAGAAGTCGAACTAATCCAATTTATGAAGAGTACGAAACTTGAGTAACGCTTAACGACGCCCTCAACCCTTTCAAGGGGTATCGATAAGCACATTTTGTTGGCCACATATTATGTAAATAGAGTCCCAAGTATTCGTAAGTGACCATTAAATTGAGGTTGGAAGGACGCAGAGACATTTTAAGGAGAAACGGATATGTATATTATGTACCCATTTCCAGACGCTTCGACATAATGTCGTCCATTTTGTGCTTGCTTTTACCTGGCGTTCTATTTTCGCTTAGCAACACTATATTATCCACCATCATGGATCGCTAAGAAGGATTCATAATTCTCCACCCAATAAACATGTTATTGTGTTCGTCACTTCGACAGATGCATGGCATGAGCAGGTACACACGCCAGCACATCAAGCTATCCCAAACTGTCAAACGTATCCAGTCCAGTCCAGTACCAGCCTATTACTGTCCCACTGCAGGGCAAAGGCCTCTTCTCGTACAGAGAAGGCACGAGCATTAATCACCACGCTTGCTCAAGACGGGTTGGCGATTTCAGACTTATATTAATTACATAAGTCCAGGTTTCCTCACGATGTTTTCCTTCACCGATGTCAATGATGTCCAAGATAAACTTAGAAAGTGCATATGAATTGAAAAACTCACATTGGTACTTGCCCAGATTTGAACCCACAACCTCGTGCACAAGAGGCGAGGCCTAAACCACTGGGCCATCATGACATGTAAAAAACATGACATGTCAAACGTATGTGTTTAACCAATTGAACATGAACCTTATTCTTTTGTAATAAAGTTGAAAAACTATCAAAGAAATTTTTACAGATTGGGGTAGCTTGATGCGCTGGCCTCTGAACATTAAAATGTCCATTTACTTTGTTTCTATCAGATCTTGTTTATGTGTTACACATCCGTAGTCAGAACCGCGAAAGTCTGACAACCAGTCTTTCCAGGGTACCGCGTTGCCCAGTTACTGGGTCGTGATGGTCAGTTAGGTGGTATTCAGCTGCATCCAGTTAGACTAAAACCCGACCCCAACATGATTAGGAAATGGCTAGGCAGATGATGATGAGATATACATCCGTATAGTTATACTATTATATATATATAGTTATACATCCACTCGTCCCTATAGGCTCATTTAAAAACCAGCATCAGACAGCACCTTTCTGGCTTTACCCTTGAAATGGACCTTTTGGCCCAGCACTGAAATATGCAGATATGAACCATTTTGACAGCACGGTTGGCGCAGTGGCTGAGCGATTGACTGCTGCGTCGCTTGTCGTGGGTTCCATTCCCGCTCGAGACAAATATTTGTATAGCCTACAGGTAGTGGTACCAGGTCTGGTTATTTGTGTATGTTGGGTTTAAATTTTTGTAAGAGCACCCACCGACAGTGGAGAAATTCCTAGAGTGGGGAAATGTATTTAAAAATGTTTTTTTTTTAAATATGCAATTAAATGTTTTTCTCTCTTTCTTTCTTTTCTATCTAAAACCTTTCCTACTTACCCAAAGACTGTACTACCCAAGTAAACCTTCGACACAAACTTTCTGTCAGCCGAAACATGTGAAAACGGGTTAAGTCTTACATAAGTGGGACACAAATTGTGGCACCAGGTGAGGGGGGCACTTGTGTATTCCGTTTAGCGATTCAAGACTTGGTAAACTAAGTGCTCGTACTATTGAAATGTTTATCTAGTTTACTTGGCAGTATTACGAGACTTTCTGGGAAATCCTGAGGGCGACTTATCTGTGATGTTCTTCGTCAGTGTAGTTGTGAAACTAACGCAATTTACGCGTCAATTTTTGCTGCTGAATGAACAAAACTAATGTTAATCTACATAAGTATTAATAGTTGTTCTATTAATCGCAAAAAGTAGGTTTTCATGTCTGTCTCCATGACTACTTCTTATATAGGTACGACACGACTTATTTTGTTTTGGACCATAATTAAAAACTAATCATTCGTTAAAAATTTCATTGCGTTAGTAATACATATAATGATTTTGTTCAGATAAAATTATAAAAAGATTGGAAAAATTGGGATTTATGAAAAGCCGACGAAGAATTAAAAAAAAAAAAAAAAAACAATGCTGTGGAGTCCAGAATCATGTACTGAACTCATGGTTTCAAGTATTGCGTCGTTGTCCCTTCCACCTTGTATTACGTACTAGCACTTCACCCGACTTCGTCCGCGTGGATTTCGTACTTGTCCTCGAACGTTAAAATCCCCTCCATGCCCTTTTAAGCGTAGTTTTGAACATAATATTAGCCTATAGCACACAGGAATATTGTAGCTTTCTAACAGTGAATAAGTTTTTAGAATTGGATCATTCGTTCCGGAAATTACCTCCTACATACAAACTTACAAACAAATTTTACCTTTCAACAATTTTGGATTCCTCACGTAAAAGTGCAACTCCCCAAACTGAGACTTTTGGTAAGGTAGAAGACATGGTGCATTTGTTGACAGAATGTGTCCGCTTTCAGACTGAGAGGGAAAAATTAATAACGGATCTAAAATTAAAAATGAATAACATAGGATTGTTTCGCGAGATTTTGTCTATGCCATTGTCTAACGCTGCTAAAAGTCTGTTTAAATTTGTAAGTCTTCGTTTTAAGTCCACTGTTTGAGTAATCGTTTGGTCTTAGAGGTAAATAAGGATTCATTATATTATAGCTGTAATAAAGTACGATGGGACTGCCATGTATTTTATAAAAGTCCCTGAATTAAATAAACAGTTAAAAAACAAGTATACATAATAGAACCTCCTTATTAATAAAAGCGCATATTAAGACAATTTTTTATTTATTTATTATAACTTTATGCACAAGTAAAAACTGAAGGAAGGCCTCAGCTTCATTAACAGAACTTTAAAGGTATTACAAGTTAATCATTTAGTTTACAAGTAACTTTGCCGTACCCGTGGTCTGTGAGACCGACAAATATCATTGCGTGTTTTTTTTTCTTATTTTGTCTGATGACATTTCCTACATTCTGTTAAAGTCAAAGTCAAATAATTTATTTTAATTAGAGCATTGAAAAGGCATGATTGAGCGTGAACATTAAAATAAAAAATAAAATACAAAAATAATTCTAGTCTAGGTTAGCTAACCTAGACTAGAATTATTTTTGTATTTTATTTTTGTTAGTAAGCATAGCTATGCTTACTAACAAAAACACACAATTCACTTTGTGTTTCACACCGAGTAATCTACCGGGAATTAGCTCGTTTTCCACAAACCTTTTCAAAACATAACATAACGTCTAGGTATATACACCGAAGGGCTAGGCAGAGATGTACTTGTAGTACACACACACACACTTTACCAGTTTGTATTTAAGTCCTACGTATTAGGGGACGCGCCTAGTGCCATAAACCGGCTACGAATTCAGAATCCGGGCTGCGACTCAGAAATGTCAGTAAGAAAAACCCACTAAGACTTTGCCTGGCCCGGGAACCGTACCCATGACCTCGAGCTCACCAGTAGCGCTTACGACCACGTGACCAAATAGGCAGTTGCTCTCAGCATTAATCAACATATTTCAGATTGACACAATTAAGTTCGTCTACAACTTTATCACCCGATGCAAATTGAAGTATTAGAGTTAGAAGCTACTCGTATACGATTAACTATGTACAGTTAATTAAGAAGTGAAGCTCCTGAACTTTGATCTAGTTAGTATTTCCTGGAATTTATTTTGCCGCTTCTTCTTCCCAGCAAAAACACTATGAAGTGGTGAATGGTGGGCGTTTTGGGGGACTGCCTTAAGTAAATTTTGACGCTCAAAAAGTGCTGACTCTCAGCCTAATTTGAATAAATGAATTTTGGGAATTAACAGTGATCTCGAACTTTTTCACAAACGATATTTATTTCTGTAAATTGGTTTTTACAAACACTTTTTCACGTCTAAAAAAGTTTTTTTTTTAAACCAGTGAATTCGGTGTTTTCCTATCTGACTACTCTGAGAAGATACACCGAAACAAACTCAGAGTTCAGTCTCTTTTAAAGTCCAGACGTTATCTTTCGACAACCGTTGTGGCGCGGCGGGCGAAGGTCCGCCTGCGACGCAAGAGGTTGCGGGTTCGATTCCCGCCTTGGGACAAATGTTTGTACGATCTACAAATATTTGTTCCGGGTGTTCTGGGTATTTGCTATGTATAATAAAAATATCTATCTATGTAGTGAATTGTATTAAGTATATCAGTCATCTAGTACCCATAACACAAGCTCTGCTTAGCTTGGGGCTAGATGATGCTGTGTGGATTGTCCAGCATTATTTATTTATTTATTTATTTATTTATTTATTTATTTATTTATTTATTTATTTATTTATTTATTTATTTATTTATCTTGGTCGCATCGATCATATAAGGACCGTGCAAATTAGTGTCTAAGTCGGTCTTTTGAGGAAACAACCACTCAGATATAATGGGCTTGTTCAGTGAGTTGCATGAGCACGCATTTGTCAGTATTCGTAGAGCTCAGCTCAGAACTTAACAAGTCTGAACTCGTTGCTTAAAAGAGTTATTGAGGAGTTTCTCGCTCATTCTTCTCCACTAGAAACTACCTTTTGGAAAATGTCTTTTCAATGGACTGATTGAAATAATTGTTTTGACTTTGACTTCGTATCTAATCAAACTGTCCCACTTTCGACACATGGTACTTTATGATGCTGTGAGTCATCCAAAACCCACTTAAGCGACGGGTGGTGCATTACCTCACTAGAAAAAGTTCAGCACATTATGGCCTTTCTGAAGTTTAATGATTTCTATTTAAATTTGATTTTCAATTGAAGAATAATCTAGCTAGTAGAACTGCTCCAGTGATCTTGACCTACCGTTTTTACATGTCTTAGGCCCGTTTGCGCAAAACGCTAGATAAGTTTAGTGCTAAACGAGTTTAAAACATTTTTTTTTTCATATCTTTCTGTTATTAATTTGTTGGCACGCATAAGAAAGGCATTGTCAAGAGTGACAGGTTGTCAACGTCACTCTAGCTAGTTCTCGAACAAGATTGACCGACTAAATTCAAGACTCGTCATCCAAATTCTACACGGTTGTGAGAAACGCTCTGGACAGAAACCGGTGGAGGCAGATCATCCGCGGCAGGTGCAACCCTAATGCTGACCAGGATCTTCAGAAATGAGGGACCGACCTCAAAGAGAGAGATTATATTGATTATAATTTAAAAAGATAAAAACTTAAACTTAAGGGGAAGATTTACAAAACAATGGTGAGACCTGCTGTCTTGTATGGACCAGAATGTTGGGCCGCAAACGGAATGAATGAAAGGCAGTTACATGCAGCTGAGATGAGAAAGCTGAGGGGGATGTGTGGCGTTACGCGAATGGATAAATAAGAAATGAGTATGTAAGAGGAAGTCTGAAAGTGGTGCCTGTGACCGAGAAGTTGTGTGGAAATCGGTTGTCATAGTGTGGGCATGTAATGCGAAGGAATGAGAACCACGTTGTGAGGAAAGTTTTGAGAATGAATGTAGAGGGTTACAAGATTAGAGGGAGACCAATGAAAAGATGGATGGATTGCGTGAAAGATGATATGGCTAGAAAAGAGGTGACTATTGAGATGACGGTAAGTAGAGATGTATGGAAGAAGAAATATGCTGCACCGACCCCGAATAAATTGGGATAAGGGCAGGAGGATGATGATGATGATATTTAGAAATTCTAACTTCCAAGGTATGACGAATTTGCTCGCTAAACGCGTGGAGGCAGACAATCGGATCACGTCTGGGAAGTTGAACAAACATAACACGATTGTTGAATGTTTATCCAATGTGCTAATGCCTTTTCCCAAAATATATTGGGGTCGGCTTCCAGTCTAACTGGATGCAGGTATACCAGTATTTACATGGAGCGACTACCTATTTGTTCTCCACAACCCTAGGTAACACAATACCCCTTTGTAAGTCAAGTAACTGCGGCTTGTCATATTTTAGAGCTTCTGACTACTGGTAACGGCTGCCAAAGATCTACAAATGACAGCCGGTACCACTGGTGAAATAACCTAGTAGCTCATATTCTATCTCTGAACACAATCTCTCAGTATAAAGGTAGAAAGGTCGATCAGATTAAATTCTTAACCAAGAACGAAACGGTTTTCAAGAAGATTTCTCAGATGATGTACACATGTCATGATTCCATGTACTCGTATGTCCCTTGATCTACATTCTGGAGAGACAGTCGTGTGTAGCCGACCTTATTCTAAGCACGTACTAGCACTATACTAACACTATTCCTTCAATTCAATGTTATCGACTCAAGGACAGAACATTAATTTCTAGCACAGCTGTTCATACCAATAGGTGTATTATTTTTTCTGTAAGAAAATTAAGACGATTTCGCGTTCTCTATCTTCTGCCTTTTCCTAATCATATTGGGGTTCGATGACAGTCTTACCGTATGCGCTGAATACCAGTACTTTACATGAACCGGCTGCTTGTCTACCCTCCACAACCCAATTACTGGGTTGAAAATTATTTATCATACTTTCGAGCTTCTGAATCCCTGTAACGACTTTCAGTGATCTACGAATGACGGCCGGGACCAACGGCTATGTGTTCTTCCAAGGCACAGAAGGCTCTCGATATGTTATAGATGATCACCCATACACCTCAGCAAGCCCAGCTTAACTTTTATCGACCTGTGCGGCTTTTATTAAAAGCCATGTGCCTTATATCCTTAGCAAACGGCAGTGTTTCATTACTTCCGCATTACTGAAATACATGAATTTTTTATCTTATCTCTAATCAAAATATTAATAAGTACTCGTATAAAGCATGACCGATCGCCAATCGTCTCTTCAGAAACTATACAATCACAAAAGACTGTTTCACCTCAAAAGTAATAACAAATGGATCTAGTTAACCTCATATTTTCCTCAAACAAAGTAACATACATCGAGGTTAAATAAATATTTGTTTTTAATTTCGAAAGGAAAAACTGTAGCGCCGTCGATACCAGCAAAAGGCACAACGTCGTTATTTAAGCAAACTTACCAACGTTTACCTGTGGGACAAATCATAAATGTTACATTGAAGGAAAACCAACATCAATATATACATCAGAAGTACTTCGATCTTCGAGCGGAACATGAATTTCCCCGGGGAATAGTTTAAAAGTTACAGCTGAAGTAAAAATTTATACTTAGGGGCTAGCAACTAGGTTTTGGACTTTAAACTTTATTTTTCAAGTTGTAAAGTTCATTTTACAAGGGAGAGAGGAAGGCAATTAGATGGCAACGTTGCGTGTAATCAACACTTTGTTCTGTATATCGATGCTGTTACTCATTAGCATTAGTAGTCTATCCGTTAATACAGCTGATTTAAAATAAACTAAGAAAGTAGCGAAATTAATTATTTTAATACTAGCTGACCCAGCAAACGTTGTTTTGCCATATTAAGCCCAAAAAGTAAAAAAAATAAAGAAAATATATTTAGAGTAGATGTTGGCCGATTCTCAGGCCTATCCGATATGCGTAAAAAAATTCATAAGAATCGGTCAAGCCGTTTCGGAGGAGTATGGGAACTAACATTGTGACACGAGAATTTTATATATAAGAAGATAAATTTAAGTATATAAAGAGGTAAAAGGCACCATATCAGCTTTCACAAAATCCTAAGTTCTGAGTTTACGAGTATATGGTAGAGAATCCTCTTCTATATAGAAATAAAAATGACACTGTGTGATGAAACGACGGAAAATAAATAAATAAATAAATAAATAATGCTGGACAATCCACACAGCATCATCTAGCCCCAAGGTAAGCAGAGCTTGTGTTATGGGTACTAGATGACTGATATACTTAATACAATACATTACATAGATAGATATTTTTATTATACATAGGAAATACCCAGAACACCCGGAACAAATATTTGTAGATCGTACAAACATTTGTCCCAAGGCGGGAATCGAACCCGCAACCTCTTGCGTCGCAGGCGGACCTTCGCCCGCCGCGCCACAACGGTCGTAAATCTTGCAACGCATTGCCTAAATTAGTTTGTCCTAATTAACTGATAAAACTACTACTACAAGATAAAAGAAAGAATATAAAGGAAGGAATATATTGCATGTTATATTAATATGTGCACTGGTGTTAAAACTATAAACTCTGTAATAAAGATCACACAATCATTGTAAATTGCTTTATTTTTAGCGTCTATTTACATCAAGCCTAAGGTTACTACGGACTAAAATGATGGCGCATAACAATAGAATTGGATACAATCAATATACGAGTATTTGACGACCGATGTGGCGCGGCGGGCGAAGGTCCGCCTGCGACGCAAAAGGTTGCGGGTTCGATTCCCGCCTTGGGACAAATGTTTGTACGATCTACAAATATTTGTTCCGGGTGTTCTGGGTATTTGCTATATATAATAAAAATATCTATCTATGTAATGTATTGTATTAAGTATATCAGTCATCTAGTACCCATAACACAAGCTCTGCTTAGCTTGGGGCTAGATGATGCTGTGTGGATTGTCCAGCAATATTTATTTTATTATTTATATTTATTTATCTGAAATATGGTGTGATCTGTCGGCCCGTAAAACGCAGAATTGGTGTCCAGAAACAGCGACACGAGGCCGCGGCAGACCACGAAGGAAATGGCGGTACTGGAGCTAGCGCAAAATAGCGAGCGATGGAAAGGATGGAGGGAGGCCTTTTCTCAGCAGTGGGAAAGTTACGAATGCATCCGACAGAGAATCAAAGTTACCGACATAGATCATAGAATTAGCAAGTTGAAGTGGCAGTGGGCTGGCCATATCTCGCGAAGAACCGACAACCGCTGGGGTAAACGTGTTCTTGAGTGGAGACCGCGACTCGGCAAACGTAGTGTAGGACGCCCTCTGACCAGGTGGGATGACGATCTGCGAAAGACTGCAGGCAGATGCTGGTTGCGGCAAGCTGAAGACAGGGCGCTATGGCGCTCATTAGGAGAGAGCTATGTCCAGCAGTGGACTAATATAGCCTGCTGATGGATGATGGTAAAGTTCGGGCTAGTAATAAATAATAAAAAATACGGTGTAAATATCCAATACTGTTGCATACATTTCAGTATGTACCTTTTTTATATTATTTTTACAAAAACAGTATTTATATATACGAACTGGTTTGTTATCTTCGAGTGCAATCGAAGAAAACAAACCAGAACAAAACATACAAAATCGTTTATACTAAAAATATACGTGCTGTGTATGATATATATAATGAACACAATTAAATAGTACCATTAAGGGAAATCACAACAAAAAACGTGAAGACTATTTTCGTATCATAAAAACGTTTAGTAGACTTATGGATGATCAAATTCCAAAAATAGTTTACCTTTTACAGAAGCCATATACAAAGAACATATCTCGCGTAATTACCCACCGTATAAATCACATGGAAATTTTCCTAATCATACCATTATACTAAATTACTCTCGCGTCAAAGATAAGCCAATATTTATTTAAGAAAGCCTTCGACAAACCACAGTTACAAGTTTAGCATACTATCTTTGCAAATAATATAACCAACATAATAAAAGACGCGACCGAAATTTGTTTATTCAGTTCAATAAAGTTTGTCGAAGACGACAGTGTGACATAGCAAGGGAAACACAAACAAAAATGGCTGCACAAAAGACTGTTGCGGATATAGAAAACAAAGTGGACAAGGGGAAAGAAACTGTTGATTACGATGACCTCATATCATACGCTGGTGAATGTGGACGCTATCAATGGCTCCTGTTCTTTTCTACGTTTCCCTTCTACGCCTTTGGAACCTTCGTGTACTTCTCTCAGATGTTCATGACAGAAGTCTCGCCCAACCACTGGTGCAGGATCCCGGAATTAGAAAACTTAACTGCCATACAGAGGAGGGATCTAGGAGTGCCCAAAGATTTGAACGCAAGATTTGGATATTCACAATGTAGAATGTATGAAGCTAACTGGACTGAGGTGTTAACAACAGGACTGACGCCTGATCCGACGTGGAGTACAGTGCCGTGTCAATATGGGTGGGAGTTCAACAAAACGGAGATACCATACCCGACTATTTCAAGTGAATTGGAATGGGTCTGTGATAAGAACAGTTATCAAGCAACGGCTCAATCAATATTCTTCGTTGGGTCTATAGTTGGTGGTTTTATTATTGGATGGATTGCTGATCGATTCGGAAGAGTGCCAGCTGCTGTTATTAGCAACATTGTTGGCTGCGTTGGTGGCTTTGCAAGCACTTATGCTCAAAGCCTGACTCAGTTTGCTGCAGCAAGATTTGTAATGGGTATGGCGTACGATAATTGTATGATTATGGCTTACCTTCTTATATTAGAATACGTCGCTCCTAAATACAGAACCATATTAGCAAACCTGTCCTTTGCTACATTTTACTCTCTATTCGTCACTGTGCTTCCATGGTTGATGCTCGCTTGTGGCCACTGGAAAACCATTTCTCTAGTCACTAGTCTACCTTTAGCGTTAGCTTTAGTAACACCATTATATTTACCGGAGAGTCCAAGGTGGTTGTTATCAAAAGGCCGCATTGACGAAGCGGTAAATAAAGTGCTTGTGATCGGTCGGATAAATAAAAAGGAAATACCGCTAAAAGTCATAGAACAATTTAAACTATCAGCAACGAATGCGAAAAAAGAGCAATCTGAGAGTTGTTTGGAGATTCTAAAGAGACCAGCTATAAGGAAAGTGTTTATACTAGTTTGTATTGAATTCATGTGCTGTACCATTGTTTTTGATGGACTAGTGAGGAGTATAGGTCAGTTAGACTTCGACTTTTTCATGTCTTTCTCATTAGTGTCTTTCACTGAGTGCCCGTCAATGATCATAGTGGCCTTTGTTATGGACTGTTTGGGTAGAAGATGGTTGACAATCGTCGTGATGACCATTAGCTGCATATTCTGCATACTTACAATATTTGCTAGTGGTATACAATCAGTGATATTTGCAGTAGTGGCCAGATTCGCTGTAAATATGTCGTATAGTGCATCTATGCAATGGGCTGCCGAGATTTTGCCTACATCAGTAAGAGGATCAGGTGTATCGATCGTACATATTTGTGGATACTTAGCCACAGTTGTATCCCCATACATCGTGTACTTGAAAGTGTATATGTACTGGCTACCCTTAGTGGTAGTGGGTTCTATTGCTGGACTAGGTGCTCTAGTCGCCTTTGGGTTACCTGAAACTGCAAGAAAGGATATGCCGCATACATTTGATGATGCAGAGAAACTTGTGAAGAACCAGCGACTTTGGACTTTACCGTTTTTGGAGTTCAGAAAACAAAAGAAGGGTGAAGTTAACGAAAGTTTTGAATCTGAACTGTGAAGTGTTTGGTCAACATTTCTTATGCCCTTATTCATTGTGAGTTGGGAATCGCAATTTGCTTTCGTGTTCAAGATGCAATCTCCGTGCGATGACTAGATTTTTTTATCTAATATTTTATTGAGTCATGGAGTCTGTTTTCTCAAACCAGCATTATGCATTGTTAATTCTCCATGATACATTAAAAAAAACTGTAAACAATTGATGTGACTGATTAAGAACAAATTAAACTCGAACTGATTTGCAATATATGTACGTATTTGCGATATTTTTATGGTCACATGTTTTTTTCTATGTTCTTATGTAAGACTAACTGTGCCCGCGACTTTGTTCGCGTAGAATTTATCAAAACATAGCTTTTATTTTTCTAAAATAAAGCGATCTTAGATTCTGTTACTCCTTATGATATTAGCCATCTGCCAGTGAAACTCCCGTCAAAGTTGGTTCAGCGGTTCCGAAGATTAGCCTATACAAACAGACAGACAGGAAAACATTTTTTTTTTAATAATAAAAAATAATTGTTTTAATTATGCATTTAGTAAAAAGCTGTTATTATAACATTACAAACAGACACTTCAATTTTATTTATTTGTAAATAAGGAAGGAGTGGCCGGACGTCCTTTCCCAGGAGCAGGACAAGGTAGACTCGCAAATAGAAATACAGTACTTACTTTTTCATGGTTTTTCTTACCTTAAAGATAGACAACAATCTAAACGAATCCTTACTAACCCCCATATCACATTTTTTTTTTTGAAAATCGAACACATTTCTTTTCATTCCAATCCGAGGGTAGATATGAAATCGTACCGCCCGTCAATTCCCGTGTGACCCGAACGATTCAATATTCAATCACCGACGGTTCCGCGGGTATGACGTGAATAAGTAATGTCAGGACCGATTTAACTGTTAATGGAAGGTTAAGAAATAGAACTGGCTTAGTAGTTTTGATTTTTGCTAAGTGGATGGCTGAATTTTAATATGTTTTTTTATGTAGCCTTACGTAATGAGCAAGTGTATTAATGTAAGTGTTTGACGACACGGTTGTCGCAGTGGTTGAGCCATCGGCTGTTGCGCCGCGTGTTGTGGGTTCGATCCCCGCACGGATCAATTATTTGTATGACCTACAGGTAATTGTTCCGGGTCTGGCTATGTGAGTTTCAATGTTTGTAAATGCACCCACGATACAGGCGAAATTCCTAGTGTGGGGCAACGTTTTAAAAAAAAAAAAAAAAGTGTATGATGATAGGGTTCTGTGACGTGTAAATGGAGAGGCCTGTGTCCATCATCAGTGAACCGTCATTGATAGTGGATGATTGGAAACCAAAAAAATACAACTGAACATATTGGAAATATAATGAGATAATTTCCAAAAATATGCAATATCAAGTCTACCCCAATATGTCAAATTTCTTTGATAGGTTTTTATTACACAAGAATAAGGTTTATATTCAATTGGGAAAATATGACAGTTTGGGGTAGCTTGATGTGCTGGCGTCTGTACATAAATACCACAAGATATTGTTTCCTACGAATAAAGAAAAAGTAGGCACAACTACTTTTCAACAACATGTTCTCATGTTTATTCTTAGCACTAGCACATCAAGCTTCCCCAATCGCGTTTTTAACTTTATAACAAAAGAATACGGTTCAAGTTCAATTATGAAAATTTGAAAGTTTGGGTTAGCTTGATGTGTATGTAAATGTGTTGTATGTGATACTTCGCTACTGTTCTAAATTTTAAGTAACTTAGTACCTACCTAAGATTAAATATTGTTAAGGTATTATCTCGAAACAGTAAAAGTGGGTGTTACATTATTTTCATGAATGTAAAATTCTCTATTTTTCTTGTTAAAATATATAACACATCTAAATATGCATTCACAATCCGTATATTTAAGACTAGTTATGCCCGCGACTTTGTCTTTGTAGTTTAACAAAACATAGGTTTTCGTCTCTTTCTAAAAGTTCAGCTCAGTGGTTTCGGATATTAGCTGAAACAAACTGACAGACAGGTCTTACCCAGGGTTATCGTGTTGCCCAGTAACCGGGTTGTGGAGGTCAGATAGGCAGTCGCTATATGTAAAATACTTGTATTTAAATGCATCCGGTTAGACTGGAAGCCGACATAGTTGAGAAAAGGATAGGCAGATGAAATGAAATTGACAAACAGACAAACATTTAAAAATTGTTTTTTTTATATTACTACCGTATAAGTATTTTCATATGCATTTAGTAACTTCAATTTTATATATGCGTATACTTTTTCTTAAACGTTGCCCCACACTAGGAATTTCTCCTGTGTCGTGGGTGCGTTTACAAACATTTAAAGTCACATACACGAACAGCCAGACCCGGAACAATTACCTGTGGACCATACAAATATTTGTTCCGTGCGGGAATCGAACCCACGATACTCGGCGCAGCAGTCGATCGCTCAGCCACTGCGGCAACCGTGTCGTCAATATAGATTTGTATATAGATTTAAGGTTTGTATACATTCTAAAATAATATGCAATAACCTGAAAAAACAAAAATGTGCAAATGCAAAGATAGATTTACAATTCAGTCTCTAATGATGATGAATAAACACATGAAACCTATGTTGCTCGAAATGGCAAGGAGCCTTTTACCGTCCGACTCGCACTTGGCCACTTTATTCGATTTTTTTTCTCCTATGACCTTTAAGCTTACTGTCACTCACGTTTACGAACCTATCGATAAGTAAAGTACTTATCCTAATACAAATTAACAAGTTAGTCATTACAAGTAATTGAGTCTGACAAGCTCATTACTGGGATCTCTTTGGCTGTAGGATTACCGATTTGAGGAAAAATATACTAAAAGAAAGTGGGAAAGTATTTTCAGGGTCCGGCGAAGTGATCGAACAAATGTATTAAGTATAGATGAAGTGATAGTTAATTACATTGTCTTCTCAGGCGCTCCGTCACCGGTACAGGAGCAATGTAATGTAACAGTTTAGATTCAAACATTACATCAGTGAGTGAGGAAAACCGAGCATTACAGCGTTACACTACCTGTAATTATACTATTTGTAACATTAGGTGCAGTAGTAAGTATGCACCATGACCGCTTCGTCTGACATTTAAAGGTACTCCCTCAGTGGAAGCATTCGCCTGTAATGTAACGTTACAGTATCGAGCAATATATCAATGAGTGAGGAGAACCGAGCATTACATCAATAAGAGAGGAGAACCGAGCATTAAAGTGTGCAACCTGCAATGGTACAATCTGTAACATTCTTATTAAACCTGTAACATTTAGTACTTAAAATTAACTACAGGTAAATGCTGAGTCGAATTTGGACCGTAACATTACAAGCGAATGCTCGTTAGTCAAAGAGGCTGTATTGTAATGTAATGCTCAAAATCAAATATGAAATGATACATTACAGGTGAATGTTCCCGGTGAGGGAGCACCTATAGGTGCAGTAGTGAGTACGCACCATGACCACTTCGTCTGACATCTACAGGTACTCCCTCAGTGGAAGCATTTGCCTGTAATGTAACGTTACAGTATCGAGCAATACATCAATGAGTGAGAAGGACCGAGCATTACAGTGCGCAACCTGCAATGGTACAATCTGTAACATTATTTTTAAACCTGTAACATCTACTACTTAATTTCAACTACAGGTAAATACAGAGTCGAATTTGCATCGTAACATTACAAGGGAATGCTCGTTAGTCAGGGAGGCTGTATTGTAGTGTAATGCTCATAATCTATGAAATGATTACAGGCGAATACTCCCGGTGAGGGAGCACCTTCAAACAATTGAACAAACATTGTAAAATAACTGTCAGTGAAGCAATATTGTAATGTAATGCTTAAAATCGAATCTCGTATTGTAACATTCCACGTTCGCTCATCAGTCAGTGAGGCAGTAATGTAACTTATGCTTATAATCGACGCTCGAATTGTTACATTACACGTGAATGCTCTCAGTGAGAAACCGCCTTTAAATTATGAACGCTGCGTATACATTGTACGTACATATGTATATGTAACAATTAACAAACATCTACACCAATTAGGTCATTAGCGTTTTCTTGTGGCAAACATTAATAGTACAATGTAAGTTTACCACAAAAGGTATTAGATCGCGCTAGGGTCAAAAAGATTAATAAATAGTTTTCCTTGAATCTATGTAAATGGGATGTGATGGCCCAGTGGTTTAGGCCTCGCCTCTTCTGCACGAGGTTGCGGGTTCAAACCTGGGCAAGTACCAATATGAGTTTTTCAATGCATATGTACTTTCTAAGTTTATCTTGGACATCTCTGACATCGATGAAGGAAAACATCATGAGGAAACCTGGACTTATATAATTAAAATAAGTCTGAAATCGCCAACCCGTATTGGGCAAGTGTGGTGATTAATGCTCATGCCTTCTCTGTATGAGAAGAGGCCTTTGCCCTGCAGTGGGACAGTAATAGGCTGGTACTTTACAACTTTTTTTTATGTAAATGGCCTCCTCCTTCTGCTCTCAGTGTCAAAATTCGAACAAACAACAAAATTACTTTTTTGATATTGATTAACAGCTTTTTTTCAGTTCATATACCTACATGTTTTTTGATGTTTCATGACATTATTCTATTTATGAGCATGTACTGTCCCACCGCTGGGCAAAGGCCGTAGGCGTATAACCAACTCTCTCAGTACTAGTCCAAAGGACCTAGAGAAAATCCCTTTTCTATAAAATTGTATGGTTTTGACATTAGCTTGATAGATGTCACGCGATTACTTTCCACATGTAATGTCATTGCCATACATTTTGACGTTAGCGTCTATTTTTTTACGCTACACTAAAGTGTCTAGGGCCTGCAGGTCATCTCACCATCTCTTTCAAGGGTGGTCTCGACGGCGACTTCCATCTTCAGGCACCCATTGTGTGGAGACTTTTGCCCAGCGTTCATTGTGCATGCGTCTCACTTGACAGAAGTAATAACAAACTATACAATTCCTTCATCATTGAAATTATTATGTACAAAAAAATATATATATTATATATTAATAATAATTTATATTTCCTATAATACTTATTATCTTCCGTTTTTATTATCTTCATGCATGTAAAATTCAATTTAATTGATATTCATTGAACAATTTTTTGTTTTTTAAAACTTGTACCTATTTGGATTTATACTTTTTAACTACTGTTTAATCTAGAACTCACTTTGTGTACCCAATAAGACACTAAAATTACTATTTGTACATCAATTCAGAACATAGAAATCGACTACAGTAATATATGTAAATAGTTCACAAATAAAGACTGATTGATTGATTGAAAAGAAAAAGAATCTCACAGGGCATCGAAAAATTCATCCGTATCGCTGTCAACGGGAAAAGTGCCGAAAAGGCTGGCAGCATTGCCACGTTGAATGGCAATTCTGATTCTTTGGCCAAAAAAATCGTTTCATCATGGTTTCACATAACAATAATACCAGCCTGCTAAAAGCCACAATAATACCGGCTTACAGAGAAACACGAGCATTAATCACCACGCTTGGTTGATGCGGTTTGGCGATTTCAATCTTAAATTTATTATAAATCCCGGCTTCCTTACGAGACATTTACTTTCAACGATGGTTCTAAAAAATACAAAAAAAAATACGCAACCTTTGACAATACCGCAGTATACGCTCTTGCGCTCTGAAATATCTTAAACTACGGCGTTTTCCTTCAGCGCTCTCCCAACTTCAACTTCACAAAGTTTAAATTAATTTCTATTATTCTTCACCCTCGTATTTTCCTTGTATTTTCACAACATATCAGACTTTTATGCTATTACTGTACAATCTCCAGCCATTCTCGACAGAGTAAAGCAATAAAAATTGCCTTAAATGACTCGAGATTCTGAAAAATGGGTGCAATCTCTCAGATGTTGCTTTTAATGCTAGGTCTTATTGCTCAGAAAATAAGGGTCATTGTTGAGTTAGTAGACCGTTTTGGAATGAATTTCGCAGTGTTGAAGTCTCTTGTATCCTTCATAATGGTTGAGTTGTTGAACGAGGGGCATCCTCGAAGGAATGTCTTATTTTGCAGTAAATCATCTTGTGTTTTTTTACATCTTGGAGGGATATAAGTAGTTTCTGACTTTCATTAAGTAAAATGACGATTATAGTGAATTAAATTTAAATGGTCGTGATTAGGGTGGTTCTTATAGAGGATTTTATGTACTACTGAAAGTTCAAATTTATTAGGGTTCCGTAGTAAATAAGGAATCCTTATTGTTTCGCAATGTCCGTCCGTCTGTCCCCGGCTTAGCATTGAGACTATTTGTACCAGAAAGCTGTAATTTGGCATACGTATACGGGATTTTTTTACTGCAAAATTGGTCTATCTGTATGATTGACCAATTTTGCAGTAAAAAAATCAATACTGTACAAGCGTAAATATTCATCTCAGCTTCAGAAGCCTTCCCTGTGCGTGATCTAACACGTACTTGCCTGTTTTTTTTTTGTTTATGAATTTTTAACCCTATAAAAGACACGTCATGGCATAAATATATATGTATGTAGTTAGAAATATTTGCGTACATATTGTGACCGAAGTAGTACATATAATCTTCTGAGTAATATTTTGTTCAAATAACCCTTTAGGTACTTCCCACTTTTTCTGCACAAGTATTGAACTATCCAGGCTGATTCGTTAAAACATCTTTAACCTACACTTTGATGCATCGTAAATAATGTACAGTAATACTAACATACCGTGCAATATTCAGTATAAACACCAATGAGCAAGTTACTCGCGCCAGTAACTCTACTCTCACGATACTGTCTCACGTCAGCGGAGTAGCACCGTGTGCTGTCTGTCAATGTCAGCCTTTGAAATATACTTGATATCATATTCAGGTACAGATAACATATTAGATATTATATTCTTTCCCTTGAATAATATACAGGCACTTTTGAAAATGAATAAAAGACGGGCCTGTAGTTAAATGTTTATTTACAGCAGCTAGGGTCGATCGAAGGTGACGACACGGTTGGCGCAGTGGTTGAGCCATCGGCTGCTGCGCCGCGTGTTGTGGGTTCGATCCCCACACGGAACAAATATTTGTATGACCTGCAGGTAGTTGTTCCGGGTCTGGCTGTTTGTGTATGTTAGTTTAAATGTTTGTAAACGCACCCACGATACAGGACAAATTCCTAGTGTGGGGCAATGTTTTTATTTTAAAAAGAAAAAAAAAAGAAAAGAAAAGGTACAAATACGCTTGCCCATGTCGGTCTTCGGATGGGTAAACATACATTATATACGAGGGGTCTTGAGCTTCGTGCCTCTGAAAGCACGTTGGTCGCGGCTGTCATCTTCTACGGTCTCCTACTACTATCTGTTATTGTAGTTACTGGTAGTCAGAATCCCGCAAGTCTGACGACCAGTTTTACCAAAGGGTATCGTGTTCCCCAGTTTTGGTGGTCAGATAGGCAGTCACTCCATGTAAAATATTGTATTGCTGTATCCAGTTAGTCTGAAAGCGGACCCCGATATAGTTGAGAGAAGCTTAGAGACTTAACTTAACCAAAATAAGTAATTGCAAAAGATAAAATTAATTTTAGTGCGTATTTCTCGGCCATTGCCACTGTGTAACTAACCTATCAGTGTTATCTTTTGGAAGGCAAGGACCACATTGTGACAGAATGGGTAAAGCCAGGCCGCACTTGTTAATAATCTATGGTAATAGGTACTTATATAAACCGTGACATATAACCCAATGAGTGGAGTGTTACAAGAGTAGAGGACATCAAAGAAACGAAGGATGGATTGTTTGAAAGATGATTATACCTAGAAAGAAGGCGACTATTGAGATGACGGCAAATAAAATGAATGGAAGAAGAAGACTTGCAGCGCAAGTCCCAAATAAATTGGGATACGAGCAGGAGGATCATGGTGATCTCTTCCAATGAGGTTTTTAATTAAGAAGTAAATAATTAACTTCTTTCATTATCGGCAAGCTGAAGACAGGGCGCTATGGCGCTCATTAGGAGAGGGCTATGTCCAGCAGTGGACTAGTATAGCCTGATGATGATGATGATGATTATCAGTTTCATTGGATTAGATAGAAAACATTATGTTTTACAGTTATAAGTAAAACATACATCAGAAAAAAGCCTAGAAATTACTAAAAGCTGATAAAAAAAATCAACGGTAGGAGGTTCAGAATTATGTACAGACGCCAGCACATCAAGCTACCCCAATCTGTCAAAATTTCCCAATTGAACAGGAACCTTATTCGTTTGCAATAAAGTCGAAAAAGGATCAAAGAATTTTGACATATTGGGGTAGCTTGATGTGCTGGCCTCTGTACTCAACTCATAGTATCAGGTTGTACGTCACTGTCCTTTCACCCTATACTTTTTACTATCGTTACTAATATTCTTCGTAGTTACTATTAATAATAACGGAAGGTCTTTTGCTGTCATTACGCCCTTCCTCATACAGTATCAGATAGTAGTAGTAGTAGTAGTAGTACCAGCCTATTACTGTCCCACTGCAGGGCAAAGGCCTCTTCTCATACAGAGAAGGCACGAGCATTAATCACCACGCTTGCTCAAGACGGGTTGGCGATTTCAGACTTATATTAATCATATAAGTCCAGGTTTCCTCACGATGTTTTCCTTCACCGATGTCAGTGATGTCCAAGATAAACTTAGAAAGCGCATATGAATTGAAAAACTCACATTGGTACTTGCCCAGGTTTGAACCCACAACCTCGTGCACAAAAGGCGAGGCCTAAACCACTGGGCCGTATCAGATAACATTACCTGATTTTAGATCAGCAAACATGTTTATTGTTATGATTTATTTACACACACTAACTTACCATGTTTTGTTCATTGTTTTGTGTGTAACAGATGAATGGGAAAATATTGTGTCTTTGATATACGATAATCTTATTAAAACGATGTTATCCATTCAATCATGATTTCTGTCTAACCCAGATAGAAATCATGATTTTTTTACAGTTCAAAGTAAAAAATAGTCTGCTTTGTTTTGGTTTTATCCATATGGAATTTTTACGTAGCAGCCCGGAGTCCGGTTGATTGCAAGAGGCTCGCCCACTTTCACACGGGTCTTAAACATAATTGTAAAAAATGGGTGTTATATAGGTACACCTCAGCCTAACCCTTTGGAAAATACAGGGATGAAGATATAAAATTAAAAAAAAAATACCAGGAAAATACCAACGAAAAATTTCACCGCTGGAGTTCAGAAACATGTACTAAACTTTTAATTGGCTAATTATCGAAATCGGCCAACTTTTCAAATTCAACTCGTTTCACCCGTACGCCAGCACGTAAGTACACGCTGTTTTTTCCCACTAGCTAGCTGGCCATCTATAGTAAGTTTTTTTTTAAATATTGCATTTTAAAGTACGTCAAACATTAGTTAGTCTTTATTTATTTTATATGTATATTGGATGACGTGTACTTGATCTACCTCGGAACTGAAAGGCAGAGTAGCCGTGTCATTAGCAAGCAAGATTAATTAGCTTACCCATCTGTCTTGCCACCGCGGCCGTTTAAAGAAAAGAAATAACCAAATCACACTACTCCGGCCATTAACCACGATAGCTTTCCTTATCTTTCATAATAAATTCCGGTGTCCATCCATCAGTCAATATACGCCATTAGAGACATTTTCGCCTCGTTCGTGTGACAGAGGCCCGTGAAATATGGACCATTCAACGTCCAGAATTTAAAATATGGCGAGGCCTTTCCCTATTGTGGAAAACGCTGAAGAATGCATTGTCAGCATTAATTTTCTGAGGGAGTTTTATAAGGATTTTTGCGTGTCAGGACACATAAATAAAAGACCTTTTTGCAGACAACTGTAGAATAAAAGTTTCTGAAGTTAGTACTATGACATATATGTATAATAACCAGAGGAATTAGGTAGAGTTATTTATGTACTTTCTTCACGATGTTTTCCTTCACCGATGTCAGTGATGTCCAAGATAAACTTAGAAAGTACATATGAATTGAAAAAATCACATTGATACTTGCCCAGGTTTGAACCCACAACCTCGTGCACAAGAGGCGAGGCCAAAACCACTGGGCCATCATGACACTCATATATATAATTAATATAAGTCTGAAATCGCCAACCCGTCTTGAGCAAGCGTGATGATTAATGCTCATGCCTTCTCTGTATGAGAAGAGGCCGTTGCCCTGCAGTGGGACAGTAATAGGCTGGTACAGATTTATGTATTTATGTGTAGATGTACTTGCATCGAAATGTTGATATTAATATGGATCTTCCCGGGATTTCCCGGTATTTATAATACAATCCCGTGTGGCCAATAATATTACAGATAAATAATAATAAAACCTCAGAGATAGATAAGACATTCGGACATCCGATGTCGGATGGTTTAAATTGTGTAAGAGAATAACTTTTTTATTTAATAAATCACGGGATATTTCTGGTCTTTATAATTAATGCCGGGATTTGAGGCATATCCACTTTATTCTTTCGTATGAAACAGTGTAAGTATATGAATAACTCTACCTAATTCCGACCTCTGATAATAACTATTGGCAATATGGAAGATTTGAACCATCATAATCATAATCATCTGCCAAGCTATTTCCCAACTATGCTGGGGTCAGCTTCAAGTCAAACCGAATTCAGCTGAATACAAAAAATGAACTGAGCTGAATTTTACATGTGGCGACGACCTATCTGACTTCGACAACCCAGTTACTGGGTAACATGATACACTTAGTAAGACTGATTGTCAAACTATGACTTTACGACTGTTTCCGTGTATTCTTTACTTTATTTTTACGATAACAGCTTTTTATTTATGGCCCAGTTTCTGTAACGAAAAATATCGCAACATTAATGTGACAAATTCTCATCTGCTGTGATTGTTTGAATGTATTTTCAACAACCAATCACATCAATAGACTAATTATAAAGTAATAGTTAATTTATTGCCAGAAAACTGGTGTATGACTTAAAAAAAGTGTCTTTAGAAAACGCAAGTCATTATGAGAGTTTTCGACGACACGGTTGGCGCAGTGGCTGAGCGATTGGCTGCTGCGCTGCGTGTCGCGGGTTCGAGCCCCGCACGGAACAAAAATTTGTATGACCTACAGGTAGTCGTTCCGGGTCTGGCTGTTTGTGTATGTGAGTTTAAATGTTTGTAAACGCACCCACGATACAGGAGAAATTCCTAGTGTGGGGCAACATTTTTTTTTTGATAAAAAATGAAAATAAAGAGTCTTATTTTAATTACACGAATAACAGCCGTTTACACAGTTTACGCTCTAATTAAAACTCATGACCCGGATAATCGCTTACTCCGTCGAAAAAGACGGATTGTAATTTTAATTCTCAACAGATTTTACGCCTATCTCTCGCATCTCACGGTATTGAAGATAAATTCCCGAGGCGGTCATTAGTCTCGCACTGAAGGGGTAACGATGCTGATTATTCCATCCATCTTTTAATGTGAAAATAATACCTTTAGCCAGAATATTCATTTTGGCATTGTTATTAAGTTGAGAATTCATTTTCCAGATTTTAATTAGAAACTTCATGTCAGAAGATTTTCCATTCTTTGACCTAGACTTAATTATTATTACTATTAATTTAATTGAGACATTGTCCATATCTACATACACAAAATTAAAATAAAATATTACAAATAATATACATTAAAATTACATACACAATGACACACACAATTAAATTACAATGTCATATATACAATTAAAATTAAATACAAAATGTCATATATAGAATTGAATTAAATATAAATGAAATAACACAGTACAACAATACGGTCAAACAATACGAGGAGAAAAGCTAGTATGAAGCTGCATCCACCTCTGCAACAGGGACAGGTCCCACCGCTCGGACAACACCATCAGGAGACTGTTTGAGCTCCCTCGTAGGCGACTTAATAGACTTAAGAGTCTAATTAAACTTTTACGATTATTTTCAGACAATCAAGACAATTTAGTGACTGGCTATACCTACAGATAATTTGATATTGTATGAATTAAGGCGAAACGAAGCTCAAGGGCTCTTAGAGCTACGTTTCGCCTAAATTCGCAATTACTTGTGAAGACAAATCCGACTCATCATCATCCACCTGCATTACATTTACACTTCCATACATCTCTACTTGCCGACATCTCAAAAGTCATATTGTTGCAAGCGCTACTTCTGCACGTGTGGTCTTGGGTTTTATTCCTGGATCTGTCAAAGTAATCTTGGGTTGATGAGATGACTTTAAATAGAGATGCATGGAATAAAAAGATATGCTACTAAGCAAGGCTGATGACAGCTAGATACAATACAAAAGATATCTATATCCATACTAATATTTTAAAGAGGTATTATTTGTTTGTAAGTTTGTATGTAGGGGGTAATCTCCGGAACGAATGCATTGTCAGCATTAATTTTCTGAGGGAGTTTTATAAGGATTTTTGCGTGTCAGGACACATAAATAAAAGACCTTTTTGCAGACAACTGTAGAATAAAAGTTTCTGAAGTTAGTACTATGACATATATGTATAATAACCAGAGGAATTAGGTAGAGTTATTTATGTACTTTCTTCACGATGTTTTCCTTCACCGATGTCAGTGATGTCCAAGATAAACTTAGAAAGTACATATGAATTGAAAAAATCACATTGATACTTGCCCAGGTTTGAAACCACAACCTCGTGCACAAGAGGCGAGGCCAAAACCACTGGGCCATCATGACACTCATATATATAATTAATATAAGTCTGAAATCGCCAACCCGTCTTGAGCAAGCGTGATGATTAATGCTCATGTCTTCTCTGTATGAGAAGAGGCCGTTGCCCTGCAGTGGGACAGTAATAGGCTGGTACAGATTTATGTATTTATGTGTAGATGTACTTGCATCGAAATGTTGATATTAATATGGATCTTCCCGGGATTTCCCGGTATTTATAATACAATCCCGTGTTGCCAATAATATTACAGATAAATAATAATAAAACCTCAGAGATAGATAAGACATTCGGACATCCGATGTCGGATGGTTTAAATTGTGTAAGAGAATAACTTTTTTATTTAATAAATCACGGGATATTTCTGGTCTTTATAATTAATGCCGGGATTTGAGGCATATCCACTTTATTCTTTCGTATGAAACAGTGTAAGTATATGAATAACTCTACCTAATTCCGACCTCTGATAATAACTATTGGCAATATGGAAGATTTGAACCATCATAATCATAATCATCTGCCAAGCTATTTCCCAACTATGCTGGGGTCAGCTTCAAGTCAAACCGAATTCAGCTGAATACAAAAAATGAACTGAGCTGAATTTTACATGTGGCGACGACCTATCTGACTTCGACAACCCAGTTACTGGGTAACATGATACACTTAGTAAGACTGATTGTCAAACTATGACTTTACGACTGTTTCCGTGTATTCTTTACTTTATTTTTACGATAACAGCTTTTTATTTATGGCCCAGTTTCTGTAACGAAAAATATCGCAACATTAATGTGACAAATTCTCATCTGCTGTGATTGTTTGAATGTATTTTCAATAACCAATCACATCAATAGACTAATTATAAAGTAATAGTTAATTTATTGCCAGAAAACTGGTGTATGACTTAAAAAAAGTGTCTTTAGAAAACGCAAGTCATTATGAGAGTTTTCGACGACACGGTTGGCGCAGTGGCTGAGCGATTGGCTGCTGCGCTGCGTGTCGCGGGTTCGAGCCCCGCACGGAACAAAAATTTGTATGACCTACAGGTAGTCGTTCCGGGTCTGGCTGTTTGTGTATGTGAGTTTAAATGTTTGTAAACGCACCCACGATACAGGAGAAATTCCTAGTGTGGGGCAACATTTTTTTTTTGATAAAAAATGAAAATAAAGAGTCTTATTTTAATTACACGAATAACAGCCGTTTACACAGTTTACGCTCTAATTAAAACTCATGACCCGGATAATCGCTTACTCCGTCGAAAAAGACGGATTGTAATTTTAATTCTCAACAGATTTTACGCCTATCTCTCGCATCTCACGGTATTGAAGATAAATTCCCGAGGCGGTCATTAGTCTCGCACTGAAGGGGTAACGATGCTGATTATTCCATCCATCTTTTAATGTGAAAATAATACCTTTAGCCAGAATATTCATTTTGGCATTGTTATTAAGTTGAGAATTCATTTTCCAGATTTTAATTAGAAACTTCATGTCAGAAGATTTTCCATTCTTTGACCTAGACTTAATTATTATTACTATTAATTTAATTGAGACATTGTCCATATCTACATACACAAAATTAAAATAAAATATTACAAATAATATACATTAAAATTACATACACAATGACACACACAATTAAATTACAATGTCATATATACAATTAAAATTAAATACAAAATGTCATATATAGAATTGAATTAAATATAAATGAAATAACACAGTACAACAATACGGTCAAACAATACGAGGAGAAAAGCTAGTATGAAGCTGCATCCACCTCTGCAACAGGGACAGGTCCCACCGCTCGGACAACACCATCAGGAGACTGTTTGAGCTCCCTCGTAGGCGACTTAATAGACTTAAGAGTCTAATTAAACTTTTACGATTATTTTCAGACAATCAAGACAATTTAGTGACTGGCTATACCTACAGATAATTTGATATTGTATGAATTAAGGCGAAACGAAGCTCAAGGGCTCTTAGAGCTACGTTTCGCCTAAATTCGCAATTACTTGTGAAGACAAATCCGACTCATCATCATCCACCTGCATTACATTTACACTTCCATACATCTCTACTTGCCGACATCTCAAAAGTCATATTGTTGCAAGCGCTACTTCTGCACGTGTGGTCTTGGGTTTTATTCCTGGATCTGTCAAAGTAATCTTGGGTTGATGAGATGACTTTAAATAGAGATGCATGGAATAAAAAGATATGCTACTAAGCAAGGCTGATGACAGCTAGATACAATACAAAAGATATCTATATCCATACTAATATTTTAAAGAGGTATTATTTGTTTGTAAGTTTGTATGTAGGGGGTAATCTCCGGAACGAATGATCCAATTCTAAAAATGTTTCCACTGTATGAAAGCTACATTATTCCGGAGTGCCGAATATAATTATATAAATGAGTGGAGAGTATGTTAAAGTTCAAAGGGAAACGTACAAAATCTACGCTGATAAAGTGCTAGTGTATTATAATACTCTTATGTCAACGACAATCCTAAAGAAGAACTCCTAAAGTAGATAAATCTTACAAATACCTCCGACCGACATCTGGTATCCCAAGTATTGGCTGGCGCGTGCCTGTTTCAGATCCGCTTCATTAACTACGTGTTGGGGATTATTCGGGAAGGAATCTTTCATTTCACCAATATTAGGAACATTCCAGATTAGATAAGTATATTATAAAACATTTAAGAATGATACCGGCCCGTTGCAAAGTAAAGACCTCTTCTCAAATACCCAGAACACCCAGAACAAATATTAGTAGAACGTACAAATATTTGTCCCAAGGCGGGAATCGAACCCGACGCAAGAGGTTCCCTCTTGCGTCGCAGGCGGACCATCGCCCGCCGCGCCACATGGGTCGTCCAAATTTTTGATAATTGTGTTTTTGGTAATACTAACGTATATACTTTCATAAAGCATTTAGTAAAAACCCGTTATTTTGACATTACAAACAGACGCTTCAATTATATTTATTTGTATAGAAGAAGATATTTATGTAACTTCATACAGTCAGAGATAGAGACCTGTGGGATTTTCTGTAAAAGCAAAGGCATAATAATCATTATAAAGTTTACCGCAATATCGTTAGATAAGGAACGGGACGCGACGTGACTTCCAGTCAATGGGCCTGGTTAGATGGAAGATATATAATACTTCCTTATCAGTTCGCTGCCATTAGGGCTTACGAAAATTATGTTTATTCAGCAAAAGGTACCTATGATGCCTATGCCTATGTTGTATTTAGGGACGGACCTTATAACTGTTATAGATTCTGAAGATTTCTTACAGACAGACAGATCTTTAGACAAGGAACCTATATTTAGCGCACAATAACTATACATCATTTTGACTTAGAAACAAAATCTCATTACACTTTCTTGCGTGTACAGAGGCCAGCACATCAAGCTACCCTAATCTATAAAATTTATTTGATAGATTTTTAACTTTATTACAAAAGAATAAGGTCCATGTTCGATTTGGAAAATTTGACAGTAAGGGATACCTTGATGTGCTGGCGTCTGTACATAATTATATTGAAAAAAATTAAGTATCATTATAGGTCTGAGTATAATACCCAGTGTAATATGTACACGTGTAGACGGACAGACCGAAAGTACAAGAGTTCCCTTTCGTATTTTCTTCATCACCAAATCCACTAGAGTAGATGGTAAAGAAAAACCGCCCAAACAGATGTCCAGTTCCTCAGCCAAATAGTCGAGAATCGCTATTCCTAGCCTCTTGCCCAGAAACTGCCCTTAACTTTTAATTTAGCCTTGCTCCAACCAACAAACTTTGACTTCTCGTACCTGCATTTGAATAAAACTCAAAGATTCGTTCAAAAGTTTTGAATATTCTCAAGTAGGGTGCCGGAGTTCACGGTCGATAGTAAGGTCTAGTGGACAATATAAGAATATATGCATTGTTTAAAACTTTACAGTGGATACCTATTTAATTATCGCGTGTCAAAGTATCGTTTTACGATTAATCATTAAGGCGGCCCGCGGCGCCGCGGCGTACTCGGCGTTAATTACGCGCGCGGTCAGCTCGTGATGGACGCTTCTTTTACCTAGAAAATGCAGCTAGTTGCGTGTGTACCAACATGTGTACCTACAGGCGTAAAACGAAACGTAAGTGCGCCACCTGGTGATGTTCTATCACAACTACAGTTTGGCACGCTTCTATAAAGTAGTGCGGTGTGGTAGGAACATAGGCAAAGGTATTATTTGTTGTGTAAAATACTTATTAGTTGTGTTTGTTGAACTATGTTTTGCTGGGTTGTTGCGCCACTTCTTCCCATCAAAAAAGGTTAGGTTTTGAGGGACTATCTTTTGTAAATTTTGACGTTCAAAACGAGCTGATACTAGGTCTAAATGAAAAAAGAGGTTCATTTCTAATTCAACCCTCACGATCCATACTAATATGTATTATAATTGAGAAAGTAACTGTTAGTCTGTTACCTTTTCACGCTTAATACGAATGAACTGATTTATATGAAATTTTGTATTGAGATAGATTATATCCTGAGTAAGGACTCTACCTCGAATCCGCGATAACCGACATTCACGCAGACCGAATTCACAGGCAAAAGGTAGCATGGTATATTTTGACATTGTTAAGTGTATTTTATAGAGATAGAGAGAGATAGAGAGAGAGATCTCTCTATCTATCTCTATATTATTGGATAAAATATATATTTCCATTTGTAATGATCATGAATGTAATTTTCCGCTCAACGCTAGATGGCGCGGCTAGGCTCGCTACGGTAAGCTCTAAAATGAGACAAGTGAGGGTGGCAGAAAAGGATTTCTACCGGCGATCACATGAGTGTGAGACACTGAAAAAGTGGACCAACTGACAAGTACTCCGGGTTTAATTAAATTGCTGGCAGACACGTTGCGCAAAAATAGTGACAAGTCATAATTATTGTTGTTGGTGCGACATTGTGTGTTTGTGTGCGGTTAGCGGATGAAACGGGGTAAGTGTTTACGTCTAATTCACGAAGTTTAGATTCTTTGATGTTTTTGGAATGTGGGGATATTTTGCAATGCTGACTGCTACATTATTTGTTCTCAGCTTGCGGAAACGCCCCTTTCATCCAAACAGGCTAGATCTTAGTCACTTTGCGAAGTACAAACGTCATATTCGCTACGATTTCGAGGAAGCCCGCTTGTCTCGGGGCATAGCGGCCAATTTTGCTTACTTCGTCACGAGTTCGGACCCGGTCCTGCGTTTTTCTTTTTGGGAGAATTATTAAGTTTTTTTCTTCCCTTTTTTTGTTTAGTTTTAAATTGTTGTTTTAGTATAGGAATTAGTTAGGTTAGTTTTTAGTATTAAATTGTGTGCCTGTAACTTGTTCTTTTTTAAACCGTCCACGTAGAACCCCGGTCATTACACATTCCATTATAAGCAATTTCATTCACCTCTTGAACGTGAACTCCTCAATGGTTCCTGTAGTCCTGAGCTCCTGACATCAACAAATAACCTCGTTGACCTTTCGTGTGATTGATTTATGATTGAGTTTTGACTCATTACAGCGTAGCCCTTGTTATTGTCCACTCGAGATTTTACCAGGAAAAACGGGAATTTATATTTTGTTCTTGGCTGGTTGTTATGATTGAACAGAAAATACCTCATTGGATTATACACACAGCATCATCTAGCTAAGCAGAGCTTGTGCTATGGGTACTAGATGACTGATATACTTAATACAATACATATATAGATATTTTTTTATTTTACAAAGCAAATACCCAGAACAGCCGGAACAAATCTTTGAAGATCGTTCGTTCGTACGTATTCTTCATTTAGAAGGTGTATCTTGCTCTGAGCTAGTCACTATCGGGAATCGGATAGGTAATACACAGGGGATGATCCCGTCGATTTTCTTGACGTAATCCCTAGCCGTTAATCACACCCACGGGCGATGAAGAGTGTTTTATTCTCTACCTTTCAAATAATAATATAAAATAATAAATATTACCAACCTGTTAGTATCCCACAGCAGGGCAAAGGACGCTTTTCATACTCATATATTAATAGTCTGAAATGTATTTTATGATTAAATAGGTTGATCATAAAGTGCTGGAACAACCATTTTGAATAACTACCGCTACTCAAATACAAAATGTAACGGGTACGTATGTTTTAATTAATTAAACAATTAATTAAATTAATTGAATTAATAAATTAATTGTTAATCATATAATTAATTATTTATTTAATTAATTATCTATGTCTATTGAGTCATGTCGTTCAGTTCTGCAGTGGATACAAAAGGAAAAGTACGAGGGACACAAAGCGCTTTGTCTCTTTTTGAAAAAAAAAACACTTTTTTGAGACTAACCCTCCGTCTTTTCTCTATTCCAATAGGACTCACTACCTCGATGGTTTCACGTAACGTACCCGTAAAAAAAAAATCATCACTACACCCTGTCGCCAATTATCTTGTGCAAACACTAGCCTTAAACGTTGTCATCTGTTAGAAAAGGACGGTGATAGAAAGTAACTAAAACAAAAGGTGTAATGTTCTCCTCCATCCGTCCAAAATCCGTCTCTTTCTTTCTATAGAAGAGAGAAAAGGCTGAAAATAGCTTAAATTGAGTTTAGATTTTGCACAATCGAATCGGCATCAATGTCTTGTGAATCCTACTAAAATTTTAGTCTTAAAGTAGGTATGTTTGTTGATTTGTTCTTCTTTCACGCAGCAGCGAAGCAAGGGATCGACGTACTTTTTATTTATTATTTATTGAATACTTTAAGCACACAAATGTACAGAGGCGGACTTAATGCCATAGGCATTTTCGACTAGTCAATCTTTGGGTGATGCAGAGACAAATAGTGGCAGGTGTAATTTCATAAAAGAAAACGGAAAAGAAATATTATAAACTGTAAATATAATACCTACATAGACAAATACTTACAACAACAATACTTTTTACGTAAATGGACCCGATAATTACATAGGTCACTTGATTTTTATGCCAGCAGTATACACGGTTTTTTGTGAGATGAACGGAAGAGAAACTGCGGCTAAAAGCTAGTAAGGTCTTAATTTAGGACAGAATTCATAATAACATTTTCCTTCACTCACTGTTTGCATATCATTGCACAGCGGAACCCTGCTGGGCATATATTTATTCAGTTCCCGAGATATCGTGTTGGTACTTGGCTCACTAATGAGTCCTACTACACTCTTGTCCACTGAATAAAACCCGGATTAAGTACGGTCAGCAGAAAAGTTTCGACAAAAGTTTTTTTTTATATCCCCCGCCAATCAATTCTTTAGGAAACCATACGCTTTCCTACACTACATACACAATACACACACACATATGGCATACACTGACCTTATTAGTGATGTTCTTCATAAAGGTCAAGTGCGTAGTACTCGCAACGATGTCAGATGTTAGACGTCTGAATTATGGTTTCTTTGTAGATAAGCTATAACCGTGGCCCACCATACATGTACTTTAACCCACAGAACACCTTAAGACCTCGTTATATTAGTTATTTAATTTGAGCATTACCATCGTTGCCAACTATTTAAGTACCGTATTTGAGCATAGGATTTTTCCGTGCCTCGGAAAGTACGTTAAGCCGTTGGTCCCGGCTGTCATTTTTATATCTTTGACAGTCGGTACGGGTAGCCAGAAGCCCGAAAGTCTGACTGCCAGTTACTGGGCAACACCATACCCCTTGGCTTATCAAGGGGTGTTGCCCAGTAATTGGGTTGTGGAGGTCAGATAGGCAGTCGCTCCATGTAAACTACTGGTATTCAGTTGCATCCGGTTAGATCGCAAGCCAACCCCAATATTCGAGTAGTTGGGAAATAGGCTAGGCAGATGATGATGACTCCTTAATTCCTCCCGGTTGTTACACGTAGTCAAAATCATCGTCTTACTGAAAAACATCAACAGCTGTTGTTTTTTATGTCAGTAACTCACAAAATTTGAATTAAAAAAATTCAAATTCTCTTTTTGCACTCAGTACACTTAATTCAGTTTGCAGCATGCCCTCATTACGATCTCGTATGCCACACACACAGCTATAATCGATAGTAGGCGCCTACAATCTACATAATTTAGATCTACATGACATACAGAACTCATCGCGATGAGTTCTATAGGTATTAGGTGGGTACATCTTTAGTAAAATACTAATCATTTTTTCTTTTTATTCTTCTCACGACTATCTTTACAGTGCTACTTAATGCGATAGTGTACACAATAATTATATAAAATTTTGTAACTGATCAAACAATACATTACAAGGGTCGAAGGAACATCGACGCACAAACCGCCAGCGTTGAAATGTTTCGTCGGATTTCCTTAATTCCTACGTTTTTCTCTTTTTTTTTTTTTTTTTTTGAATGGGCATCTCGCAGTTTATCCTTCAGGGATATTTACTGCTCAACCGAACTTTCCTGTGGGGGGCTTAATTAAAATTAAGGCCTCCAGCCAGGCATAAAAACTTATAAGCTAAGCGACTACGCTAAGGGCACCCCCTGCGGGGTACGAACCTCGGCTTAGGACGTCGCTGAAGAGGACAGCAAGGGACAGGCTGGATCTGATTGTTCCATTATTTAGGGACATTTTAAACATTAATCGGCTTAGCTTCGCGGACTGGCTCTAGCAAAGGGTCGGGAGGGGGCATCGACGGGGTCGTCGCGACGGGCCTCTGCGGCGAGGACGGAATGTCCGTTTTTGTTTGCGAAACGTTTTTCTCTGCTGGTTTTCTTGCTTTATATACATCTATACATGTAATAATCATAATTTCTACTTAGCCCCATAACATTATTAATGAAATACGTGTATTATTAACTTTATTACTAAAAACCTCTGTGAGTTAGATAGACATAATATTTCTGTCATGACTTTTTACATTTGAAGTAAAACACGTAGGTAAAAATAAGAAAAACCGACTAAAATTTGAATGCACGTTCAAGAGAATCAAGTTCTGCAAGCCTATACTGAGATAGGGGCCTTTTAAGCCTCGCACAGATTCTTTTTCGTTAATTATTTACCTGTTAGTTTTAGTTTTTGGTGTTTTTATTTAATGTGCGTGTCCCAAATAAATGTTTCTCTTTCTTTCTTTCTGCAATATAAGGTTGTGTTTCTGAATTCCACTTCTAAGTCAATTGCTCGTTCTCATACAGAACCGCCACGCGTTTTGGTGATTTGAAATCACCATACACGTTAAGGAAAAGATTACATAAGACGACTTCCAGGAAGCTTGCTCTTCTGGTGCAAACATGCAGAACTTCGACCACATACATGGATTCGACGAAAATATGGTAAGCGTTTTTTTGCGTACGTACGTAACTTATTTTATGCGGTCCGGCTGTCATTCGTAGGTACTTTACCGAAGGTAGTCAGAAGCCCGGAAGCCTGACAACCAGTCATACCAATGGGAATTGTGTTACCCAGTAGCTAGGTTGTGGAGGTCAGATAGTCAGTCGCTTCGTGTAAAATACCGGTATTCAGCTGCATTCGGTTAGACTGGAAACCGACATCACGGGAGGATTATTTATATATTTATTTATTTAACACACATACCATTATCATCACAGGCTTACCTAATACAATAGTATAGTCATGTGTCGTGTGTGTGTGTGTTTCATTATACACGCCAAATTTCTACTGCAAAGCTAATCCCTTAGGAGTCCTCATTTAGAGACTGGTTTCCCTATCAACTCCCAATTTTACGTATAAATCCAATGATTTTGTGAACCTTACGTACGCTCATTAGCACCGACTAAATACGACGCGTCCGTTGTGTCACTCGCGCTGAATTACCCTCCACGTGACGTGTCACGTCACGTATTACGTGATCGTGTCACTTGGTGCACATTAAAACGGAATTGTCATGTTAATTATGAAATTTTGTATTGCTCACTTTAGTTTTTGGAAGACCAATAGTATGTAATGATAGGATACGAGATATTTCGAACATATCATCACACCCGTAAAAAACCCGGAACAAATCTTCGTAGAACGTACAAACATTTGTTCCAAAGCGGGAATCGAACCCACAACCTCCTGTGTCGCAGGCGGGCCTTCGCCTGGCTCGCCACATCGGTCGTCATGAATAATTCGTCTCCTCGTACAACGTAAGTAACACAATGAGTCCTGCTGAATTGTCAAAATGAAAGGCATTCCCATTGATTGTGTGTTATCGAATTACCTCGCAGGGACAATCAGCAATTCCCAATGGGATATTCAACGCGAATGTGACATCTGCTACTTCACGCCGTTTATACAGGGTTTTCCAATAAGAGGTGTTATTTTTATATTTAAAGACAAATACCATTATTTTATATAAATGATCGGATGTTTATGTCATTATAAAGAGGAAAGTATGCAGTTAATAGTGGAAAATAACATCAGGCAAATGACCACCGCGACCACGCTTACAGGACCATATCCTTTTCATGAAATTTTCCATAACCTTATCGCAAAGTGGCTGCCCTATGTCCTCGATAGCCTCACGAATTCCATCTTTGAGGTCTTGAATCGACGCTGGTCTGTTGGCGTAGACCTTTTCTTTCACGAATCAAGTACTGAAATCATGGTGTCTGTTTGTGAGTCAATTTCCCTTCCAACCTATACTTTAGTTTATTAGGCAGACTGATTGACATATTTTATGGGAGTGTACTTTTCGACAGATGCAATCGCTGAACTCATGGTATCAATATGTGCATTGTTATCCCTTCCACCCTGTATAACGCATTGCGTTGAGAGTTATTTCAGTGACACACGTACAGACACTGCCTTAAATAGTTAGTACTGTAGCGACATCTATATCGCAACATACGATCTAAATCTGACGTACCCTACTTCGTGAAATTTAAGTTATCCGAGCAATTGAACATATATATTGACATATTCCATTGTTCTCTGAGTGAGTTCACAAAAAGTGCTTGCAATGATCACTTACAAAATGTAATATTGTTATTGTACAGTATCGCATTAGGTAACTCTGTAAAGATAGTCGTAAGTTGGATTAAAAAAAAAACATATATGTACATACAAAACCCGACAGCAAATGTCGGGCAAGTAGCCCACCAGACCCAACACCCGTCTGGTCAGAGGATCCTCCTTTTTCAAAGGTGGATGAGGAACCTCCCACCCTTTTCCTCATACCCCCAAAGTACTGTTATCAATTATATGCTTAAAGTATGTCTATAATAATAATATTTTTTATTTTCAGACAACAAAGATCCAGTGTACTTATTACTAGTTTTAAAAGTTAAAATGAAATTGAGAAAAACATAGAATAAATAGCATTGTGACACGGACCTCCCCAAATTAATGTTTCTTGATTGTCCTTCTCACCAAACTTTTAATAATTGGTGATTCAATACTCTCCGCCAAAGTTTTTATTATAAATTGTTCTACCTACCACACTGTACTATCGTCTCTTCCCTGGACCCGATAATACTCACGTGCGAATATAACGCCCACGTCTATCCACGCCACGCAGCCTGCCACGATAGATTAAAAGGGATATTTCACGTCAATTAAAACATTTTGCTGAAAGGATTTAGCCTGATGAAAAGGTGTTATTAAATGTCAGGGGATAATATGATGAGAGTGGGTGTAGGCTTACGGGAGTACGTGCTTGTATTAGGTAAGGTTAGTACATAACATAAGTACATAATCCCCGATGGATAAGGCCTACTGTACCTATTGTAAACCCATATTTCGCCAGTTATGTTTAAGTCTCAGGGGCACATGGCCTGACCCCGGGCTGTTACTAAAAAATCCTAAATTGAAAAACCCAATAACACTTTGTCCGACCCGGGAATCGAACCCAGGACCGTGTGCTCAGCAGTAGCGCTTCCGACCACTAGAACAAAGAGGCAGCCAAGATTATTACTTATAGTATAATAACCTAAACTATATAGTTTAAGCTATGTTTAGGTTATGTCGTTATGGCGAAGTGGTTAAGGCCTACATGCATGAGGTTGTAGATTCAAATCCGGGCAAGTAGCAAACAATGTTAAAATAACGCCAAAGTCCCTTTAAAAGTTTTGTTTCTATACACCCCGTTTTACGGTAGAGAATTCAAGTGTCAGATATTAAATATAAAACTCCCAAACTGTGATATGGCATACAAAACATCGCACAATCTAATGTCTTCTGTGTACTCATACATTTCAAAGTAACAAGAACGTTAACAGGTAATACGAATGGCAAACCCAAAATTAAACTCTGAATAATCAGTATGTAAATGACTCTATTTAACATCTGAGTCGTCAGAAGTTCGTGGAGGCTTTCAATTTTCCGGGAATTAACTTTCACACGTAAGGATAACGCTCCAATAAGTTACGGAAGATTTTCTCACTAATATTATACGAGATCATCGAGTTTTACCTTGAGGAAATCTTTGCTGGCGCTTCGGTGAGACAGGCTTTGCTGATATCGGAGAATTACGGCGCGCTTTTAAATACTGACGCCAATTTTCGTGACTGCCTCGTAGGTCTAGTACTTGCAAACGCGTCTGCTAAGCTTGAGGTCCTGGGTTCAATTCCCGGGTCGAGCAATGTGTTATTGGGATTTTTTATTCGTGATTTCTCAGTAGTAGCCCGTAGTCTAGATTGTGTGCCCGGTTGTGTGACAATAGGTTCAGCCCCATATTATAATATGGGACTTAAACATAACTAGTGAAATGTGGGTGTACTATAGGTTCTCCTCTGCCCAACCCTACGGGGAATACTGTGATGATGTTATGTTATACCAATTTTTGATCGGCTCGCCAGCATGCAGATAAACCCTGAGAAGTTATCGTAGTAAAAGTGTGGAAAAAAATAAAAATAAAATAAAAAAAAGGTTCCTTGATGTAGCTTGTCTCTTCTTATTTTCCAAGAGTCCAAGTTGTTATGACGACCGATGTGGCGCGGCGGGCGAAGGTCCGCCTGCGACGCAAGAGGTTGCGGGTTCGATACCCGCCTTGGGACAAATGTTTGTACGATCTACAAATATTTGTTCCGGGTGTTCTGGGTATTTGCTATATATAATAAAAATATCTATCTATGTAATGTATTGTATTAAGCGTATCAGTCATCTAGTACCCATAACACAAGCTCTGCTTAGCTTGGGGCTAGATGATGCTGTGTGGATTGTCCAGCAATATTTATTATTTATTTATTTATGTCAAAGTTACCTTCGCTAATTACCCCATTTCAAAAATATTAGGTTTCGTGATCGGCGAGTTTGTTTTTTCAGATCATGTAATTAGGAATAGTGAATACTAGGCGATACGCGTGATTTGTTTATCATTTGGCAGAAGAAGCACGCGCTGTAGTTTTTGCGTACGCTTGTATAAACACGTTTTTAAATCCGTTCATAATGTTGTTACCTTTTTATTCAATAACACAAAAGTTCATGTACTTACATGAAATTGTGTGTGGTAAATACCACATTTATCACAAATAAGTGAAAAATAAAACTTTTAGTTGCGTCAATATTTTTTGACATCGCCTGTGTGACAAAAACTATGAATTTTGAATGAAAAAAAAAAAAACTATAATGTGCTTCACGGTGCTTCCCCGCTCACATTCGTTATTTCTTGTATAAAGTTCTTTTTTTTAACGGTTTTATAAAGCGTGCCTTGTTTTCAATCAAATTTCAATTTCCGTTGTGGCAACATATTTTCTTAGCTTCTTTCTTTTCACTTGACCTAGTTGCCACACTATCAAATTTTACCCACCATTTGAGCTCCTGTTGCACAATATTTTGTTTTCAGTTTCTTTCCAAAATATTCGCCAACTAACGATCCTAATCGTTATCCGTCAATGATTACAAAACATTTCAACGAAGCATAGAGTCCCACAAAGAAAGCATCGTCAACCTTCGGGTTCAAACGTTCTACTTTTAAATAATTCATGAGCGGCTACTTTAACTCGATGTTCGGCGTCTGAATATTGTAACGGGTAGTTTGGATTCAACCGGCTAATGTCTGTAGTCGCCGGGTTCACAAAGGAATTCTCAGCGTTCTTAGAACGATATATCCGTTCTAAGGACGCTTGTTGCGCCGCAATACAGCAAATTGTTGACGAGAACTGGGAAATTTTATTTTATTTGTACGAGTATTATTCGTAACGTTTCACTTATTGAGAAAATCAATTCCATTTCACTATGCTTGAATAAAGCCCAAGGATGATTCAATAAATAAAAATAAAAGGTTTGGACCACTAGAATTATTTTCAATTTTCTTGAGTATACCTCTCATTTTATTTTATTTTGAGTTTGTGTAGTTATGTAGGTATCTAGGTATGTAGTTAGTATTAGTATACATAATTAGTTCTATATTATAATTAGGTACACATAAACAATATAGTGTATACCTGTGTAAATTTATAGTAAATTTCAGCTCAGAAATTATCCATAACAAAAATTGGATTTTAAAATGTAATGTGAATTTCAATTTCTGCAATTGGACAGATTTTTTCTTTTTATTTTGCTGTTTTTTTAATTTTAACTTTAATTAGTTTTCTGGGACTGTCTAGGTACTTTCAAGTTCTGGCGAACTCGGGCAAAAGCTGAAATTAATAACGCGAGGCAGATGAAGATTTAACGTTCAAGTTCTCTCAACACTACAATTTCAACAGAACAATTTTCCATTGCACTGGAATTTAAGATATCTTCAGCGAACTAAACTTTGCGCAGCCCTTAAATTCAAGACAACTCAATAAACTCTATGCGAACCAGAATAATCTCTGGAAATAAAACCCCGAAGGAATGGCTCCAGATATATCCAATACTCAATGACTGAAAACCCAGCGATAATGGAAATTCAATAGGAGCCAGAGGAACTAAATGACCGTCCCGATTCTACTATTGTTTGGCAGATCGGTCTGTGCCAATTTGATTGTGCTATCTTGAAGATTTATTTCTTCGTTTTTTCGACCTTTTCACTGTGAATTTCCAATAAAAGATGACATTTTAGCACTTGTGTTTTCTGTTTACACACCTTTGTCGCAAACGGTTTTGTGGGGCTTAGTTTTTAAGTTATGTTTTTTTGTGATAAGTAAATAAAAAATAAAATATTTTTACTAACAAAAAAATATTCTTAGCCTATATTGAGCCACGGCTGGGGAAAGGCCTACCTAACTATATAAATACAAAAAATAAAAAAGCGCGGATCCCTCGGTGTGGGCACGGTGGGCATGCCCACAACCAAACCAAGTGTTCAATAAGCGAATGTTATATTCAATCTATGGGTTAAGTACCCATAGATTGGATATAACATTACGTACTGTAACATGCTGATGTCTGTACATTCAAATATTGAAGAATAATCAAATATAATATTATGGGGTGGTCTTTATTAGAGCAACAGAAGCCAAAACAACAGTTTTTAGACTTCTTGTCTGTTTTTCTGTCTGTATGTTTGTACACGCATCATGCAAAAGTTCTGCATAGAAATGAATGCAGTTCTCACCGATTTATTACTAAAGGTCTAACTTAAAATATCGGATCTATTTTATTTCTAAATTCCACACGTACGAATTCGCTGGACAAAGCTAGTGCTTTAATAAAAAATAGGAATGACTTGTGCGTGATTGGGAACTAACTCGTTAAAACTAGTGTTCGTCCCGCGATTCGGCCTACACAGGCGAAATCGACGGCCGTCATTCTTTGACAGTTCTATAAAATCGCTATAACACGGCAAACTGACGTATTGTGTCAATTACACAATTTATTGTTATCCTTGATTGTACAATAGGACAAGTTATCGCCACGTTCGCTACTCGTGCGTGGATACTATTTCAGTTCTACAAACAACTCTATCTACTACTTACTACAAGCATAATATCGTAGCATTCATTAAGTAGTCATAACAAACCATTCTATCCTTACATTAACTTACCGAGTACCATAATAACGGAAGTATTTTCTTGCACCATATAATGCTATTTTTAGCTCCAAAATCTACAAATCAACTCAAGGAAATGGTCTGTACTTTGTACTTCTTTGACAATGGGCTATATTTAATACCCAAGTCGTTCATGTCATTCTCAGATGTATTTTATTATCCGGGTTTCCGGGCTATTTGACCGGGGATGGGCAGTCCGGATTTAGCCCGGATTTGGCACAATTGTGCCAAATCCCTCGTCGACAATCTAAACTAAATTTGGGCTGTGTCCATCTTTCTCTTTCTTATAAAACAAGAAAAGAATGGACACTAATAAAACTGTCAGAGATAATGTCTTAAAGCTTTTCTGTTCTTATTTACAGAACAGATCACAGTACGTCGAAATTAAGTCAGTTGAAAGCGGACATGAAAAAAATAACAAATCTAAGCTTGTGAGAGTACAAAAGGGAGTTCCACAAGGCTCAGTCTTGGGTCCAATATTTTTTATTATATTTCTTAATGACTTAGCAAACTATATGTATAAGATAGTACCAGGCATCAAAATGGTTATTTTTGCTGATGACACAAGTGCCGTTATGAGCGATATCTCTGTAAGGGACTTAGAAAGTAAAGTGAATCATGCACTGTCTGCTTTTGAACATTGGTTTTCCACTAACAATTTAAAACTCAATGTGGAGAAAACTAAATGTATGCTATTCAAATCAACCGTGAGGAATAATGATAGTATTAAAATAGCTTCATTGGGAAATAAAGTGGAAATCGTGCAAAACTTAAGATTTTTAGGGATACAAATAGATGCGCTCTTAAGTTGGAAAAAAGAACTGGAAGCAATCACAAATACTCTCAGCAGTGCATGCTATGCCTTGAGAAGTTTAAGGGACGAATTAACCATTGCTCAGTTACGAAATGTTTATTTTGCCTTAGTTGAGTCCAAGCTGAGGTACAGTATTAAACTATGGGGGAACAGTTATAAATACAACATGGATGCAGCTTTTGTTATGCAAAAAAGAGCCCTCAGAACTATTCTTCGCATAGACCAGACTGAATCTTGTAGACAGCATTTTGTGAAATTAAAAATTCTACCTGTACCTTGTCTCTACATTTTGGTTCTACTAAGTAGTTTTCAAAAAAACCTAGATAAGTACGAGACAAAGGAAGAAAGAGAAACTAGGGTAGAAACGCGCAGGAAAGATTTGCCTAATTATCTGCAGCCAAAATTAAATGTCGACAGACATAGCTCTAAAGTTCAGTCCGTACCAATCTTTAATAAATTGCCATTAGAACTAAAAATGATTAATAGTCCAAGAATATTTAAATTCAAATTAAACTCATTCTTAATGACGAAGTGCTACTATAGTATAGAAGAGTTTTTCAGGGACAAAAATAATGCCGTGTAACTTGTTTATTTAAGTTTAAGTCTAATTCTTGTTATGTTATTTTGTTGATAAAGTTGAATGTTTGTTTTTTTTTTCTTTTTGTTTTTTTTTAACTAGGCTAATTGTGTTTTTATATTACTACGATTGACTTATTTTATTTTTGACATTTTATCTATATTATTGATTCTAACTTTTATTGATTATTATTATTGTACCTGTTCAACACAAATGTATTTTTGTTCAGAATAAATGACTAATGACTATAATGACTAATGTCATTTTAGTAGAAATCAAGTTTCCATACAAGCATTGTTCACATTTCAGATCGCATCGACCAAAAACACGACGAAGTTCTGGGCATAAACTGATTTGACATATCTAATTTAGTTTTTATCTATCACTGTCCCTTTCTCAAGTTGTCTGTCAGAGAGTGATATCTATTTTTAAAGTTTAGTTTGTTTTGTGTAAAAGGGAATGCTGTTTCAGCTGTACACAAATCAAACTAATACTAGTGTTAAGATTGTAGGTATCTCTTCCAGAGTTTAGACCTCTGTTGACCATCCATACCACAAAAAAACCATAGATAAATGATCGAAAGTTGGGGATTGCAGCTTTGCTATGCTTTTCTTTTCGATGGACAGGATAATAAAGCCATTTTAACCCTATTTCGGCGATTGTAAAGCGGCAATGCGGCCAAGTAAAGATGCCCAATCAATAATTCGTAGATAATAAAAAATAAAAGGGAACTAAACTCCGAGGAATTGCCATACAGGAGTGGCAGTGGGGCACATAGGCATCTGCATCCGGTTAGACTGGAAGCCGACCCAAACATAGTTCGGAAAAAGCTCAGCAGATAATGATGATGATGATGTGTAGTTGCATTAAATATTCATAACATACACATGCACAATAAAGCTATAATCACTTAATGGTAGACTAGACTTGGCAGCGCATCGGAACTCGACAAGTACGTTAAACGCCAACTTAGTTACCTGCGCCTGACGTCTTCCAGTGAGCGCCCACAAACACAATCAAATATCTTCCGACAGCGCTGAGTACTCGCCCATACAACAGGAAATATACGGGAGTTGCGCCGGGTAATAACCGTCGCAGGTATAAACGAACCACCGATCACAGCCCCCGGTTCCCATACATTTTGTCTGATTTTTAGGAAGTCACCGCACTGTTGGTCTGTCGCTACTGTTTGTCACTGACCACCGGAGTTGGTGGTCGGTGGCTCGATTGCGCCGAGCCTTAAACGACGTAGACCCGCGTTTAATCATCAAACTGCGGCCCGCGATTTAGGAAGCAATTGTAGTAGGCAATAAATTTAAGTTGGCGTTTGGTCGGTCGGTCAGTTGGTAGTAAGCAGCTTATACAGACAGAGAAGCAACGCAGTGTATAGTATTGGCACACATACAAGGGAGTCGCGAGCGATGGAGTAAAAGGGCATGACGTCATGTGGCAAACCTGTAGATGTTTCATATATCATTAAAATGCATCTTGGGTCTAGGGGTTGCAAGCGCTATTGCTGTGCATGAAGTCCTGCGTTCGATTCCTGGATCGAGTAAACTCTTATTGGGTTTTTCCATCTGGATTTACAATAGTCTCGCCCACTATTACACGGGCCCTAAATAAACTGACCTATTTTCTTCTTATGCGACGCGCACATTCAACATTTCACCCCTTATGTTTCCAACAAGGAAATTCTCGGTTGAATGCCGTGTATACTTCCGCGGTGCGCCTCGCTTTGTGGTTGAAAACGTAAAGACAGCTGGATATAAACGTTATAATTTGCTCGACTGAACCTTTGCCTTTGTGGTCTTTATGTAAACTTATCTTATTCACAATCTTGTTGTAATTTCCGGTGGCAGATGAAATGGGATTACTTTTCATGAGGGCCAATACCTATCTACGTAAGTACATTTCAGTCTCAAAGTTTCTCTATGTGTTTCTTTCTCTCTTATAATATAAACATTTTCTTGTTTTGTAGATGCGATAACAAACATTTATAGTTACATACAGGAACAGCCAGACCCGGAAGAACTACCTGTAGGCCATACAAATATTTGTTCCGTGCGGTAATCGAACCCACGACATGCGGCGCAGCAGTCTGTCGCTCAGATTTGCCACTGCGCCAACCGTGCCGCCTTATCCGTTTCAGTTTATGATTATTTCATACATATTACACATTCCAACGGGGTTAGGCAAAAACTACAGAACCTGCTACGATGCTTACAATACTCCTTTTGCTTCGTTTTCGTTCATACATCGGGTCATATATGCACCTTGGTTGTGAGTAAGTGCCTACTACGCACCTTGGGCGAGTAAGGCCAGGGTTCACACTAATTTTATTTCCGATCTAAAACCCATACGATTACAATGTTAATTTTGCAATCATTCGATTATATTAGGTCTTTACCTATGAAATTGCCGTTCTGCAGTACTGGCCATTTCAAATCAAAATATTTTTTGTTTGGCTAAGAATTCTAATTTCAAATTTATTTTATTTTAAAAACATGGATTTTTTTTTCCAAAAGTAGTCATTTGTTTATTGATTAGTGTTACATTTTCATCGCATTTAAATCTTTTTCGTCATCATGGATACGTTAAAAATTCGAGTAATTATGGAATATGAGTACCGTCGTGGCAGCAACGCGGCACAAGCGGCACGCAACGTCAACGACGTTTACGGAGCGAACACTACAAACCAACGCACTACCTGTTATTGGTTTGCTCGCTTCCGTTCTGGAAATTTCGACCTGAAAAATGAACCTCGCGGTCGTCCGAAGACTTTGGTCGACAATGACGAATTAAAGGCGATTGTGGAAGCTGATGATACACAATCTACGGCTGAATTAGCAGCAGCTTTCGACGTTAGCGTCAAAACAATATTGGTCCATTTGCGTCAAATTGGCAAGGTAAAAAAGCTTGACAAATGGGTGCCCCACGAACTCAATGATCGCCAGCGCGAAGTACGCGTCGAGACGTGCCTTGCACTGCTCAACAGACACACAAATGAAGGAATTTTGAACCGCATTGTTACCTGCGATGAAAAACAGCTTGTGTGATTCAACACAGCTTCTTACCAAACGGGGTGAGCATTACTGCAGATGTGTACTGTGAAGAATTGAACACAATGATGGAGAAGCTGGCACATCTCCAACCAGCATTGGTCAATCGCTCGTCTCCGCTGCTCCTGCACGACAACGCGCGACCTCATACTGCACAGCAGACGGTCTCCAAGTTGCAAGAACTGGGGTTGGAAGCTCTCCGTCATCCGCCCTACTCACCAGACCTTGCGCCTACAGACTACTACTTTTTCCAGAATTTGGATAACTTCTTGGCGGGAAAAAAAATCAATACCCGAGAGGCAGTACAAAATGCCTTTGAAGAATTTGTTGCCTCCCGTCCAGCTGATTTCTTTAAGAAGGGCATCAATAAACTGCCACTGCGTTGGCAAAGATGCATTGATTGCATGGGTGATTACTTCGATTAATACAAATAAAAAATACATGAAAAAAATTCATTTAAATTTTTTCATACAAAACGGCAATTTCATAGGTAAAGACCTATTATTATTTGGCGAAACACACAGCTGTTAAAATAAAGACAAGAGTAGCACGTCAGCACGTGCTAATTCCGATCCCGAATTTGGCGCTAGCGTCGGACTCAAGAGTACGAAACGTCTAAATTCCAATGAAGATCGATCGTAATTTAAATCAAGACTAAGCGCGCTAACCTTTCTGAAGGGCATCACCAATAAGGTTCTTCATGAGGCATGTCCTTCTCGGTCCAGTCCGTAAATATTTGTATGAAAAGAACCCGTGACTCGCTGCGTTAACCGGAAAGGCAGTATTTAAGGAGGGTCTTCCTAAATAAGTACGATTATAGGATTCATTCAAGTTTTATTTTCAAGTACCTATACAACGTTTAAGCTTTTTTACTATGTTTTTACCCCGTAATCGCGATAAAAACAGTGTTCAGTACATGTAGAAGAATTATGCGCACATGAATGTATGTGGGGGTCAATTTTATTTCGCGAGTTGCTGTTCATACAATGACCCCTTTAGCGATACCTATTGCGTTTATTTATTTATATAAAACACATGCCAATACCTACTTAACTAACGCTATAGTTATTGACTTACTAAGATTAGACTTACGATTATATTATTTCAACACTAAGAGTATTTCAAGAAAAAGTTTGTTTTTGATACTTTATTGCATATCTAGGTATTCTTAGGTGGTAAAACTTATAATTAGATCATATGGACCCTGTCGGGCACAGCAAAAACTAGTGACTTAGGAGAGAGGAAGCTTTGTTAATCATATAACATAGTTAGGTACTTTCTGAGATAAACTTATTAGTTTATATAAAAAGCTAAATTAAATAAATAAATTTAAAAAAACAACTAGAAAAAACTTTCACATCTCTCAATAGATATACCTATTTCATAGATTAGTATAAAATAGGTATCAATAGATACCTTTTTTAATTTATTTATTTAACTGAGCTCTTTATCCCAATGGATAGGCCATCCGCATCATGCCTATACCGACTACTACGAACAATAACTTTAAACTTGAATTAAAAGGAGAATCTCAGTTAATATGGTACACCAGCTCACTAAATCTTTTCTCCACAACATGTGACTTCGGTTGTGCTAAAATTGATTGAATTAAACCTACCTGTGATATATTTAGATTAAACACATTGATTAAAATTCTCCCTTCCTCTTGGTTCTTGACGCAATCCATCAGCAAATCTAGTTTAGTTAAGGAGAAGTTTCTTAAGAGCTTTTTTTATTATGTTACATTTTAGGTTTCCCTAAAATGTAACCCTAAAAACAGACATTCAACAGACACCCTATTATCGACCTAAAAACAGGACGAACATCAAGCTCGAGCTCCTTACTCAGCGGTTCATCAAAGTCGCAATTGACGACCGATGTGGCGCAGCGGGCGAGTGTCCGCCTGCGACGCAGGAGGTTGCGGGCTCGATTCCCGCCTTGGGACAAATGTTTGTACGATCTACAAATAGTTGTTCCGGGTGTTCTGGGTATTTGCTATGTATAGTAAAAATATCTATCTATGTAATGTAAATTGTATTAAGTATACCAGTCATCTAGTACCCATAACACAAGCTCTGCTTAGCTTGGGGCTAGATGATGCTGTGTGGATTGTCCAGCAATATTTATTTATTTATTATTATTATTAATTTGAATTGCTTTCTAAGTCAATAATAGTCGGGCAATCACAAGTTTCCTGTTTCGATTCAGAATAGAACCAATAATAATAATAGGTACCTATCTACATCTTGATAACGCAATTCCGTTCGATCAGTTCTCCAGCGGGCATCGTTTCCAAATCCAATAATCTCGTAGATTTGGGGACTCACTCAATTACTTACTGTCCTATTTCTTCAACTTATCTTGAAATTCACGAGATTACGACCAAATTGAGTAGTTCAGGTTTTAGTTTAATTTGGAATAGACTATCGTGTAGGTACCGGTTTGAGAATGAAGTGAAATAATAATAATACCAGCCTGTTACAGTCCCACTGCAGGGTAAAGGCCTCTTCTTATACAGAGAAGGCACGAGCATTAATCCGGTAATAAATAGGTCCGGATTTAGGTTTGAGTCTAGGTCAGTAAGTCGACTTGTAGATACAGAAAACTTTAAGGCCTACATTCTTTAATCACACTAGTGACCAAAACGAGTTTAATTATTTATGCACACCGCCTGGAATAGCTCAGTTGTTTCCTTTTGACAGGTATAACGCTAGCAGGAACTAGAGGATCCCATATCTGTGTAGGTGTGTCTAGGACGGGACGAAGTATAAATTGATCGAATAGCCCTTTTATGTAAAAACAAAAATCAATCAATCAATGAATTTGTTTATTATCTATTTACAATAATGGTTTCCTTAAAATATAACAACGTTATGGTTTAATGTTATATTTCACCATTAGAAGTGACTGGTGCCTGAACTATGTTCTTGAAAAAGCCTGTGTTGTAGGACAAAACAATACAGTATAAGGTTTAAAGACGATCTTGTACGGGGACTTCAATGTTTATGATACAGGGTTGAAGGGACATAGACGCACAAATTGATACTATGACTTCAGAATATGACCATTTAAATTGCAATGCCATAACAGGCAACTAAGTTCTAAGAACCTACCTAATGTTAACGTCTAAACAATCTGTACACTTAGTTGGCAATAAGGAATTTGAATTTGAAATCTGGAATCCTCAACGTTAGCTAATTTCTTAAACTGTAAAAAAATATGATTTCAACCTAATTCAATCATATGTTTTACGAGACAAGTCAAGTATTATATTATTTTAAAATGTTCTCACTATGTTAGATAGAAATGATGATTTTCTCATGCAATTCTACCGTCTTAACTAAAAAACATATAAGAAAAAAAAGTAAAAATGAAGATAAAGCCAACAAAAAATTTGAACCCTGTAGAACCATGTATAATAATAATAATATTGCTGGACAATCCACACAGCATCATCCAGCCCCAAGCTAAGCAGAGCTTGTGTTATGGGTACTAGATGACTGATATACTGAATACAATACATTACATAGATAGATATTTTTTATTATACATAGCAAACACCAAGGAACACCTGGAACAAATCTTTGTAGATCGTACAAACATTTGTCCCAAGGCGGGAATCGAACCCGCAACCTCCTGCGTCGCAGGCGGACCTTCGCTCGCTGCGCCACATCGGTCGTCATGTATGTACCTACTGAACTCATGGATTCATGTGTTTCAATGTCCCTCCCACCCTGTATATAAATAAACACACAGAAAAGTAACATAATATGATTTAATTGTTTATTTCGTGTTATAGTACTTACTATAAAACGAAATAAACAATTAAATCATATAAGGTCAGAAGGTACTTACTTATAGTGTCATCCTTCTTCTGACCTTATCTCAATTGATTTGGGGTCGGCGCAGCATGTCTTCTTCTTCCATACATTTATATTTGCATATATCAACTATAACACAATCCAACCATGGTTTCTTTGGTCTCCCTCTTGTTAGCATACACAATAATCGACTATATAATTTATATTATTTGTGGATTGCAACATTATTATTTCAAATATGTTATTCGGTTTTGTTGTGGCAACCCACAGATCATCTGCTTATATAAAGTTAAATGGCGCGAACGACGATTTCAATTCCATTCGAAGCTACAGACGACGAAAGTGGTCTCAAGTTATAACGCTAAGGTTGCTGATTTAGCAAATAAAGTGATCTTTATATGTATTCGAAGTTTGATTTTTTCAAGTCAGAAGTGGGATAAAGTTTATCTACGTGCCTAATGTTGCGGTTTCCTGAAATATGGATATTAGAAGGTCAAAAATTAATGTTATTATGTAATTACTTCGTTTCTACGTGTGTTTGCGATATAATTGTTGCTGTTATAACCGTTCTTGTTTGAAATAACATGCAGAACGGTATCAGTGTACAGTGAGTTTTGGTGGGTTGTGAAACTATTTAGTGATATCAATCTAAATTGGTGGTTTTAATTTGGCACTAATATATACATTACATTTAAGCAAAAAGGAAGTGATATTTTTTGTATTTATTATGAGGGTACTTTGTTGATGTTGAGTTATTACTTGACCTAAATAATTTGTTGAAGCTGTTACATTTTTGAAAGTGTCCTATTTAATTTTCTTGTTTCTGTATTGTATTTATTTATGATTATATTATGAATCACTCGCATCAAAATAGTTGAACTTAATAATGGGTAAAAGAAGGCGCCGTAACTCGAGTAGCGATAGTTCATCTGCAAATACTAGTGATAGTGATGATCACCACCGCAGGTGGCGGCATAATAAAAAGCGACGTCGTGATAAAAAGCGTAGCCGTAGTCATAAACATGGCAAGAGAAGTAAGAGACAAAATCGTACTAAACATCGCTAACATCTTCTCGAAGTCGTGAATCAAATAGAACTCCACCGTTGACCTCAGCACAAATACCGAATTAGCACAGTTCGAAGACCCAGACAGACACTCACAGAGCCAGATGATCCTATCACTCTCCTCCAGGAGAGCGATAAGGCCACCAGCACTGTTCGCATACAAAAACGGACATTCCGTCCTCGCCGCCGAGGCCCATCGCGACGACCCCGTCGATGCCCCCCTCCCGACCCTTTGCTAGAGCCAGCCCGCGAAGCTGAGCCGATTAATGTTTAAAATGTCCCTAAATAATGGAACAATCAGATCCAGCTGTCCCTTGCTGTCCTCTTCAGCGACGTCCTAAGCCGAGGTTCGTACCCCGCAGGGGGTGCCCTTAGCGATAGTCGCTTAGCTTATAAGTTTGTATGCCTGGCTGGAGGCCTTAATTTTAATTAAGCCCCCCACAGGAAAGTTCGGTTGAGCAGTAAATATCCCTGAAGGATAAACTGCGAGATGCCCACTCCAAAAAAAAAAAAAATCAGCACAAATACGTTCAGTCACTAATCAGACTACTACCAATTTATTAAATGGTGATAATTTATTTAACAATTTTCCATTAAATGCGAATAACCCGATCGGAAATTCTGGTACACTAACAGCCCCCAACTTTTGGGCACAAAACGATTTTCCAGTTGCCTTTAGTGTTGTACCCAAATTTGACCCAAGTGATAATAACCAAACAATAGAAAATTGGATTGTTTATCCAATTTTCTATTGTTTCAGTCGTCAGTCAGTGAATGTGCGAAATATGGTTTAGCCAGGAAATGGTACCAGGGTTTACCCTCGGTGCTATTTAGTTGGAATGAATGGGTTCCAAAATTAAAACAGGCTTTTCCTCCTCATGAAAATTATAAGAATAAGAATAATATATTTTATTTTCCGAAAGATGTACAGTACCACTTATAAACTAATGTTCTAATAAAATAATACTAAATAAAACTAAGTAAGTAGATTATATTGGACTCTGGTACCCAAGCTAAGATTCAACTTGTTTTATGGACACCAGTGCTCTCACATGTTTTCCAAACAAAGTTATATTACATTGCACTCAGATAGAACGTGGTTTCAGAAGATCAACACATTAAATTTTGAAAAAGAAAGTAAAAAGAAAAGGAGCCTCAACATAAAGTTTGTGTGTGTATGTATGAGTGTGTATGTATGTGAGTGTATGTGTTTGTGTTTGCGTGTATTGTTGTGATTGTGTTAGAATACGTGATTATGGCGACTTATTGATGTCAATGCTAAAGCTTACATGTAAGTTTGGTCAATCTTTAGAGCATTACTATTATGAAAAATGGCATTAATAAATAAATGTGAGATAACCGGCAACAAAGCTGTTGCTTGTCTTATACACGGTATTGACGATACATTTGTGAGAATGGGGGCATGGGCTTGCATGTTTAGGGAACCAGAAAAAATCTTGAATTATTTGCGTACAGACAGTGTCCCAACACGAGAATAATACACCTACCGCTAATTTTCGTACCCGAAATAATGTGCCACCTAAGAGAATATCTAATGACCAAACAAAAAACAATACAAATGTTAACATTCGATTTTTTAATTGCAATGAAGTAGGGCATATAAGTTTAAAATGTAACAAGCCCATTAAACGATGTAACTTTTGTTTTAGATTAGGGCATGATACTATAGAAATATATAGTAATAAATAAGTAAATATAAAATAAGTAAAATAAGTAAAAATATATATAATGAAGATTTTATAAATGGTAATACCGCTACAGATCGAAATAAAACTATCATGTGTATTTCTAATAATCATCCTCTTGCCCTTATCCCAATTTCATTTGGGGTCGGATCAGCATTTCTTCTTCCATACATCTCTATTTCCCGTCATCTCAGAAGTCGCCTCCTTCTTAGCCATATCAACTTTCACACAATCCATCCATCTTTTCCTGGGTCTCCCTCTACTCTTGTAACCCTCTTCATTCATACTCAAAACTTTCCTCACATGATCCTCATTCCTTCGCATCACGTGTCCATACCATGATAGCCGATTTCCACACAACTTCTCTGTCACAGGCGCCACTTTCAGGCTTCCTCTTATATACTCATTTCTTATTCTATCCATTCGCGTAACACCACACATCCCCCTTAGCATTCTCAGCTCAGCTGCATGCAACTGCCTTTCATTCATTCCTTTTGTGTCCCAGCACTCTGATCCATACAAGACAGCAGGTCTTATCATTGTCTTATAGATCTTCCCACTAGCACTAGTAAACCGAGATACCGAAAGTCGGAGCAGATCGGAAGGAGCACGCGCAATGGCACGCACGCAAATCTTTCATTTCAATCATTTTGTCCACGACTTGGTTCTTGAACAATCTGCCGCACTCCTCATTTTCTAACATATGCCATTTGGTTTTTGGTGGGGGTCGTTCTTTGTTATGTCTGATGGGGACACTTACTTTAGCCTCCACCATCACCAACCTGTGTTGCGAGACTAATGCTTCGCCTGGCAGCACTTTACAGTTTTTGACACAAATCAAACTATTCCTCTTTACTAGGAAGTAGTCGATTTGTGTCGCGTGGTGGCCACTTTTATATGTAATAAGATGATTGTCTTTCTTTTTAAATCACGTATTTATTATTGCCAGGTCGAATGCAGTAGCAGCTTGCAGTAGTGCCTCGCCATCACTGTTACGATTTCCATACCCCCAACCACCATGCACTCTCTCATACCCATTATATATTCTATATCATTCTATAGTGTATTTCTAATAATGAATCTACAAATTCTAAATATTATAAAGATATCAAAATAGACAACATCGTCTTGCAAGGATGTGGACCTAGGTAGTAAATTTACACTTATAAGTACAAGAATCAAAAGCACAGTTAATTGCTAATAAATGGGAAATCAATCATTTACCTACCTTACAGATTTTTGGCAATTCTGTGGTAAAACCAATAGGAAAATTTACAACTATTTTAGAAATTGGCACAGTTAAACCTGAAACGGAACTTCTTGTAGTAGATGATCATTATTTACGAACACCAATTTTAGTAGGGCAGTCTTTTACAGAAAAACTAATATTGTTCTTTTAAAAACTACAAATGATCTTGTATTTATGCATACACCAGATTGTAATGATGATGAGTTAAAAATCAAATTGTATGCAGACGGTGACGATGTTATAAAACCTAAAAGTGTGATGCCAGTAGATGCTATAACGAGGGATACATATACTGGCAGCTTGTTGGTACAGTACAGCCTTCGGATTTTACCTCTAAATGAATATGCTGTGTTAGCTGGGCTTTTTGAGTTTCAAGTGGGTAAAGGGTATCTAATGATAGCAAATTAGTCACCCAACGATTTAGAGATCAAAAAGGGAACTTGATTAAGCATCAGCAGGTCAGCATCATCAGGAAGTAAATAGGCAATATATAGGTTTAACAACAGAAACTAAAAATTATGAAGAACTACCTTTATCAGATCTAAAAAATTGTACAGAAGTGACAGAACAACAAAAACAAAAGTTATTTGACTTATTAAATGAAAGGAGGAGCTCGTGGCTAAAAAACCAGCCGCACGGGTTGATCGAAAGTTAAGCTACGCTTGCCGAGGTCAGTCTGTGGATGGGTGACCGTTCGTTACATATCGAGACTCCTCCGTGCCTCGGAAAGCACGTTAAGCCGTTGGTCCCGGCTGTCATTTGTAGATCTTTGACAGTCGTTACGGGTAGTTAAAGCCCTAAAAGTCTGACAACCAATCTTACCAAGGAGTATCGTGTTGCCCCGTAATTGGGTTGTGGAGGTCAGATAGGCAGTCGCTCCATGTAAAATACTGGTATTCAGCTGCATCCGGTTAGACTGGAAGCCGACCCTAACATAGTTGGGAAAAGGCTAGGCAGATGATTTGACTTATTAAATAAGTATAGGGATTGTTTTGCAATGAATTTAGCAGAGTTAGGTAAAACTAATCTAACAAAAATGGATATAACATTGACAGATAATAGACCAGTAGTATATCGTCCGTATAGAATATCACAGTGAGCGTGATCATTTAAATAAAATTATCGACGAATTATTGTTGAACGGCATAATTCGCGAAAGCACTTCAGATTATTCAAGTCCAGTTATTTTAGTGAGTAAGGAAAACGGAGATAAACGGCTATGTATTGACTATAGATCCCTAAATAGAAAAACGTTAAAAGATAAATATCCGTTGCCCCGCATCGAAGACCAACTAGACAGATTAGGGGCAACAAGTTCTTTATAAGCCTTGATCTCACTTCAGGGCATTATCAAGTGCCCATGAGTGAGGCCAGTAAACGATTTACTGCGTTTGTAACCCCGGATGGGTTGTATGAGTTTGAAAGGATGCCCTTTGGACTTGCCAATGCACCAAGTGTATTTCAAAGGAAAATTAATTGTATGCTTAAGGGTAAGCAAAATTTAGCGTTGGCTTACATGGATGATTTATTAGTGACATCACGTTCGGTTAAAGGTTTGGATAAGCTAGAAAAGGTTTTACAATTATTAAGGTCCGCTCATCTAATATTGAATCTAAAAAAGTGTGATTTCTATCAGACTAGTATAAACTATTTAGGTTACGAGATTAGCTCATATGGCATCCGACCCGGAGCAGCCAAAATTCAAGCTGTGGTAGATTTCCCATTACTTAAAATGTTCATGAGGTTCGACAGTTTATTGGCCTTACAAGTTACTTCCGACGACGGCGACGGTTCATTCAAAACTATTCTTCGATAGCAAAACCCTTAACAATTCCTACAAAGAAAAATATATCTCCAGGAACTTTAATGAACTTCAAATAAAAGCGTTTTAGGATTTAAAAAGTAAATTGATCACCCGACCTGTTCTAGCACTTTATGACTCTGATGCTGAATTAGAAATTCACACGGACGCTAGTAAAATAGGTATACGAGCAATCTTACTGCAACGTACGAATTTAGATAAATTATTTCATCTTATAGCCTATTATAGCCGTCAAACGACGCCAGACGAAAGCAAATTACACTCGTATGAGTTGCAAACGCTAGCAGTAGGCTGTGCTTTAAATAGATTTAGAGTTTATGATTTGGGTAAATCGTTTAAAGTTGTCACTGACTGCGCCGCAATACGTAGCACTAGTGACAAAAAAAGATTTGATACCAAGAGTAGCTCGTTGGTACATATTAATGCAGGAGTATGATTTTATTGTAGAGCATCGCAGTGGTAATAAGATGAGTCATGTTGATGCACTGTCACGTAACCCCAGAGACTGTGAATGTCATGGCGTTGTAAAGGTGGCTGATGTTTTAACAATAGATGATGATGCGTGGTTGCGCACAGTGCAGGAACAAGATTCAGAAATTTATTTATTTATTTATTTATTTGGGACAAACAAACAGTAACACATTATATCTGCTCAAATAATGTAAACAAAGATATTATATAAATGTGAAACTCACACCGTTATCCACAGCATATTAAAAAGCAAAGCAAGCATAAATACAAAGGATAATCAATATCTTGAATGATTCAGAAACGAAAAACATTATCGAGATTCATAAAAATTATGCAGTTAAAAATGGTCGTCTTTATAGAGTAAGTAATGATAAAAATAATACTGTGAATTTAAAGTGGGTAGTGCCAAAATCAGTAAGGTGGCAAATAGTTCGTATGAATCACGATGATGTCGGTCACTTCGGATTTGATAAGACCTACAGTAGAATTAATCAGATTTACTGGTTTAAAAAAATGAGACGCTTTATTAAAAAGTATTGTAACTCTTGCTTAAACTGTGCTCATAATAAGTTGCCAGCTGGAGCTAAAGGAGAGCTTCACCCCATCCCAAAAATTAATAAACCATTTGATACACTTCATACCGATCACTGTGGTCCTTTTCCTATTAGTAAAAGAAAATTGCCATATTTTAGTAATTATTGATGCGTTCACAAAATTTATTTATGTAAAACCAGTTAAAAATGTTAAAAGTAGCACTACTGTACAAGTATTTAAAGAATATTTCTCGGTATTGAGTACCACGTCGCTTTATATCAGATTGCGGCACTAGTTTTACGAGCAAAGAATTTTCCGATTTTCTTAACAAAAGGGGCGTTAAGCATATTCTCAATGCGGTTGCCTCTCCCAGGGCCAATGGTCAAGTTGAGAGGTACAATCGGACTATTGTCGATGCCATAACGGCTGCTAATCTTAACAGACCGGAAAATGAATGGGATTTGTGTGTTCCACAAATTCAGTGGTCTTTAAATAATACTATAAACAAATCCACTGGTCGTATTCCTTCTGAAATGTTGTTTGGCGTTCAAACCACGGGCGTAACAGATGGTTTCATGAATTCACTTGTCTCGGAATGTCATAACCCGGTAGATCGAGATAAAATCAGAGCGGATGCAGACTCGCGTATTCAAATAGATCAACAAGTACACATCGTTGTCAATGCGGTGAAGCAGTCGATTGCCTCGGACACCATGGCCTATCCTGCAGTAAAAGTGCAGGTCGCATAGCCCGACACGCCAGTATTAATGACATCAATCCGTCGTGCTCTTGCCACCGCCGGGGTACCAGCTATTTTAGAACCCAGTGGCATGGCACGCGATGATGGTAAGAGACCAGATGGAATGACCATAATACCTTGGAAGATGGGTAGGCCTTTGGTGTGGGATGCAACATGTGTCGACACCCTTGCGCCATCCCATCTTCCTAGTACGGTGGATTGTGCAGGTGCGGCTGCTGCAGGTGCAGAAAACCTCAAACGGCGAAAATACCACAACCTAACTGGAAGTTATATGTTTGAGCCGTTTGGGGATGAAACACTAGGGCCATGGGGTCCGTGTGCCCATTTAGTTTTTCGAGAAATCGCGAAACGTTTGGTCGACTCTTCACGTGACCAGAGGGCTGGCCTTTTTTTTGGCCAAAGAATCAGCATTGCCATTCACGTGGCAATGCTGCCAGCCTTCTGGGCACTTTTCCCGTTGACAACGACGCGGATGAATTTTTTGATATAGGACATCAAAAAATTCATCCGCATCGTTGTCAACGGGGATTATTTATTTTATTTCTTCATATATTAATAATTGTATAATTTTAATGAAATACAAGTACAAAAACAGCGTTTTGATAAGTTGCATAAAAAACCAAACCGAGTATAAAATAGGTGATTTAGTTCGTGTCGAAAAAGATGTTCGTACAAACCCTGGACACAGTCGCAAACTAGTACCAAAGTGCGTAGGGCCGTTTAGAATTTCTAAAGTAATAGGTCACGGCCGCTATGAAATAGAAGATACTCTGATTACTAGAAAAGAAGGTTGCAAACCATACAGGTCGGTGTATGCCGCCGACAAGTTACACCCTTGGCTTGTTTTTGATCACTATGCGATATCTAGTGATTCTGAATAATAGTAAATAGATAGAGTAGTCAATAGATAGAGAATAGTAAACATTACTGTGGTAATTATAAGATTGAGATTTATTTAAAACTTGTAGTCGATATAAGGATGTGATTTAATAATGTTGATCATGAGATTATCTGGGAGATAAAGCATTTAATTTTAAGAGCGAATAACAATGAAAATGTATTAATTGAAGTGCAGAATTTGTTATAGTGATGAGTTGCTACAGACAGAAGTATGTAGTAGATGATTGTGATGATGATGATGATAATGGTGATGATGATGATGTTTAGTAATAAGAGTGAGTCTCTACAAGCGATAGTATAGTCAATGTTTATCGATACTTTAGAGTGAGTCGCTAGAAGTGGGAGTACTTGTAGTTGATGTTTAGTGATAAGAGTGAGTCGCTATAAGTATGAGTACTTGTACACTATACCTAGTTTTAGAGCTAGTCAATATAGGCATGTGGGCCTGTAATCGATATTCAAAACATAAGTGAACAAGTAGGTATTAATTTAGTTCTTGTAATGTTTTTTTTTGTTTCCGGCGATGTTTTACGCTTGTGATTTGTCAATAAAACGCGAGGCCGCGTTTGACGTCAGGATTAGCCGAATGTTAGCATAAACAATAATCGACTATATAATTTATATTATTTGTGGGTTGCAACATTATTATTTAAAATATGTTATTCGGTTTTGTTGTGGCAACCCACAGATCATCTGCTTATATAAAGTTAAATGGCGCGAACGCCGATTTCAATACGTCCGAAATGAGACTCTCCATGTAGATCTCAAAATACCCACGGTGAAACAGTTCATGAAGCGACTCACCCAGCGCTTCATGGACTGTTCAACCGCTCATCCTAACCCCTTAGTGTCATCGGCCGCCCGATACACTCCCTCGCGAATAAGTACAGTTCGAAGACCAAGACACACACTCACAGAGCCAGATGATCCTATCACTCTCCTCCAGGAGAGCGATAAGGCCACCAGCACTGTTCGCAAACAAAAACGGACATTCCGTCCTCGCCGCCGAGGCCCGTCGCGACGACCCCGTCGACGCCCCCCTCCCGACCCTTTGCTAGAGCCAGCCCGCGAAGCTGAGCCGATTAATGTTTAAAATGTCCCTAAATAATGGAACAATCAGATCCAGCCTGTCCCTTGCTGTCCTCTTCAGCGACGTCCTAAGCCGAGGTTCGTACCCCGCAGGGGGTGCCCTTAGCGATAGTCGCTTAGCTTATAAGTTTTTATGCCTGGCTGGAGGCCTTAATTTTATTTAAGCCCCCCACAGGAAAGTTCGGTTGAGCAGTAAATATCCCTGAAGGATAAACTGCGAGACGCCCATTCCAAAAAAAAAAAAACGCCGATTTCAATTCCATTCGAAGCTACAGAAGGCGAAAGTGGTCTCAAGTTATAACGCTAAGGTTGCTGATTTAGCAAATAAAGTGATCTTTAAATGTACCTATTCGAAGTTTGATTCTTTCACTCTACTCTTGTAACCTTCCACATTCGTACCTACTCAAAACTTTTCTAACAACATGATCTTCATTCCTTCTCATCACATATTCAGTAAATAGTAGTTATAGTGTACCGTATTTTTGTCACATATTTGTGACGTTAGCGTAACATGCGTTCGCTTGTCATGTATAGGTATGTGAAAATGGCGTCCAAAAGGTTAACAGAGCAGCACTCTGCACCGTAGATCATAGCGGGTCTTGCTGCGGCTTTATAAATTATGCCCTTAACGCGAATTGGCATTCGAGGAAGCTGTCTCTAAATAGGTTAAATAAAAAAAGATCTGGTGTACAACTTTTTCTGAGAGAAACTTTTTAATGTAATATAAATTGTCATGTTTGTGTACGATAGTGCAATAAATAAATATTGTATTCTACCACATAAATGATACTACTTTTATACTGATAATTAAAGCAATTCGTGCAAAATGATTCCCTAACCATTCCAAAATATCAAATTTAACTGCACAACATTAATATTCAAGTTTTCACTTCTGCCGGCACTCCCGGAGTGCAACTCGTTGCTTTTTTTTATTAACACACTACTTTTCAAGTACATCTATGATGTAATGTTGGGGTTCCTAAGAGGTGGTCTCAAGGAAACAACCACATGCTTGTAGTACTATTTAATGAATGCAATCAATGTTACATGGATATGTGGCTTATGAGGTATAGTGCTAATTCAGCATATTAGGTATAAAGGAGTGTGCATACTTAATAATATAAGAGAGCATACATATTATTACACTTCACCTCCCAGGGGCATAAAAAAAAAAAGAAATTGACACAACTTTTTCTTTTTTTTTCATAATTACATATTTTACTAAAAAAAAAATGGTGTTACCTATTTTTATAAATATAAAATTATACTGGTTCTTAGCCTATTACTGATTTTATATAAAATAAATGGGTACCTATTTATTCTTATCATTATACATTGCAATGTTTTTTTTTTCTTATATTAAATCTATTGATAATAAGGCCTAGTCCTATTCTTATGTACTAATTCTATTTTATCTTTTTTTAGTATTTTTACATTACAACCTAAATCTTGCACTACCGTATAGGGACCTTCAAATAGGGTATCTAATTTACTACCTGTTTCATTTTTTAATAAAATCAAATCATTTTTCTCATACGTTGTTGAATTAACAGATCTATCATGTATTTCCTTACGTTTATGCTTATTTAACAACAAATTGTTCTTTGCGTCGGCATGAGCTAACTGCAATCTATATTTTAATTGTAATGGATAGCTATCTAAATTGTATAATGGTCTACAGTATCGCTAATGCTATCTGGTATCCGACAAAGTTTTCCAAAAACAAGTTCATATGGCGTATATTTTGTTTCTGAATGGACTGTGTTGTTGAAACTAAAGCACCAAAATGGTAACCAATAGCTCCATGTATTCTTATGGTTTCCGCACTGAATTCTTAAAAATGCACCCAAAGTTTTGTGAGCATTTTCAAGAGCTCCAATCGACTGATGGTGATAGGCTGTAGAAGATAATTTTTCAATATTAAGAATTTTACAAACCTGTTCCATAGTTGCAGAAATAAATTCTGTTCCTCGATCCGTAGCTATTGTTTCCGGAATACCAAATCTTAATATGAACTGTCTAACAAATGCATCTGCAATGGACACCGTTTCTTTGTTTTGTAATGGAATAGCTTGTACAAATTTTGTTAATTCACACTGCATAGTCAATATGTAACAATTTCCGCTTTCGTCTCTATCTAAAGGACCCACTACATCTAAGTAAATCTTTTCGAATGCCGAGGAAGCCGTTGTAGTAATTTCCATCGGTTCTTTAATGTAACGATAATGTTTAGATTTTTGACATTTCGTACATTTTTTAACATATTCTTGAATATCCTTGTCAATACTTGGCCAATAATATCGTCTTTTGATAGTATTGACCATTCTACGCACTCCCGCATGTCCACTGGAAGGCAATAAATGAAAGTCATTCATAATTATTATCTTTTCATTATCATCAGTTATTCTTTTTACTCCTCTTAATATACATATTCGTGGTCCGGACCAATTAGGGAGTGTTGTTATCTCTTCACAAATACTTTTAATAAATTCTATATTATCATTATTCTTAATTATACATACTTCGCTGATACGTATCTTTTTGCAAAAATTACTTAATTTCTGCACAAATTCGGCTCGCGAGAAATGCGCCTTGAAATCAAGATTAATGTATAATGTCTTTTTAGTCTCTTCAAATGCAAAAAATTCAATTTCCTCAGTTATCATGTCATTATCCTTAAATCTTTTTAATTTGCTACCTTCAATCAAACACATTTCCACTGACTCACGCGGTTTTCTTAATATATCCACAACCCTTGGGTGATCAGTCCAGTCGTTAGTGGATTTATTAAGACCCTTCTTTCCATCTTCTTCCTTACTGTTAATTTGTTCTTCCATCTTCCTCTTTTGCATCCTTGTCGTTACAGCCATAACTTGCTCATTCATACTTTTAAGTTCGTCAGACGTTATATGAACTCTAGATAAAGCATCTGCCACAACATTATCTCTTCCTTTCACATAGAGTATTTTAAAGTTATATTCTTCTAGGGTTAACCTAAATTTAAGTAACCTACTTGACGGATCTTTCATACCAAATAAATATATCAATGGTTTGTGATCGGTCATTATGGTAAATTGATTTCCATATAAATATGGTCTAAAATATTTAACAGACCACACGATAGCCAAAAGTTCTTTTTGAATAGTCGGATAGTTCTTTTCCGCTTTATTCATGGGTCTACTCGCATATGCAACTGGTCTAAGATCTTTGTTACATAATACGGACCCAATAGCAGTACCCGAAGCATCTGTTTGTAAAATAAATTCATGATTTTCTGAAAAATCGGGATACTGCAGTATAGGTGACGATACTAGCGCATTTTTTAAAGTATCAAAAGCGTTCTGGCATTCAGTAGACCATATAAATGGTTCATTTTTCCTACTTAACTTATTCAAGGGCATTGCTATTTCCGAAAAATGTCTAATAAATTTACGGTAATAATTACAGAAAGCTACGAAACGTTTTACTTCATCTGCATTTTTGGGAATAGGGTAATTTTTTAATACTCTGGTTTTTTCCGGATCTGGTAATACACCTTTATCTGTAACCAAATGTCCTAAATAAAGAATTTCTTTCTTTAAAAATTCACATTTTTGTGGATTTAGTTTTAAATTTACTTTCCTCAACCTTTCCATTACACTTACTAAATTTTGATTGTGGCTAGATAGATTTCTTCCGAATACAATGAGATCGTCTTGGTAAACTAGACATTTATCAAAAGTTAATCCAGACATTGCTACTGACATCATACGACTAAAAGCATTAGGACTTATCTTTAAGCCCATGGGTAGCCGTTTCATGCCATATTGGCCTGTGTTTGTAGTGAATGCAGTTAATTTACGACTATTGGGTTCCAAACTTACTTGGTAATAACCTTGGTGAAGGTCAAGGTGAGTGAAATAGATAGCTCCCGTAAGCGTATCTAAAATTTCATTAATATTTGGTAATGGGAATTTATCGTCACAAATAACTTGATTTACTTTTCTATAATCTACTACTAAACGCCATTTTCTCCCTTGTCCCTCGCTACTTTTCTTAGGTACTAATAAAATTGGACTGGACCATTCACTATTTGTCTCTTCTATAATATCATTTTTTAACATATTATTAACTTGCTTAGCTATTTCTGGTTTTAGTGCCTGTGGTAACCTATATGGCTTGACGTAAACTGGGGTAGAGTTTTGTTTCACAACTATAGATTGCTCATAAATATTGGTTGTTTTTAACTTATCTCCTTCTAAATGGAAAACGTCTGAATACTTTGTACATATAGCCTCAATTGATTGTTTCTCTTCTCCGTTTAAATAATTTAGATTTAATTCTGACAACAATGTTTTAACTCTAGTGGCGTCGATATTGGTCTTATTAAATTGACAAATATTATAATCTTCCACATTTCTTAAATCTGGTGTTAAAGATGGTAAACACAGTTCTTTATCACTAACATTAAGTATCCTGACTGGAATTCTGTTATTACTAACCTTTGCTATTGCGTTTGCTATAAACACATCCTTCGCTATCTCTTTACTACAAACTACAACTTCTCCATTTACATTGTCATTCACAATTATAAAATGAATTGATTCCGAACGCGCCGGAATAATTATTGCGTTTTTTATCCTATCATATTCATCAACAAAATGTAAATAATGTTGTTTATTATTGTTAAAGAGTGTTAACTTATTTGAAACTATATCTATTTTTGCTTGAAATTTTTCTAAAAAATCTAAACCTAAAATACCGTCTGCTCTTAGTGGTAACGAATTAAAAACAAGAAAATTATGCTGAAACGCTACATTATCATATTTTAATAATAAATTTACTGAACCTAGAGAACGTCGCTGACCACCTATTCCATTTATTAAGGTATTATCTTTATGCACAACGATGTCATTTGGTAACATTTCATTTTTAATGATGGACAATGTTGCTCCCGTATCAATAAGCCAATAATATTTAGTATTATTAATATAAAAGGTTATGTACTTCGCATTTCCTTGGTATGATAACACAAAATGTTTAGGATCGAAAAAACTGATTTGGTGTACTATCTGTACTTTCGTCTTTATCGCTTTGACGCGTGTCTACTACTCGCTCTGCTGGGAATGTACTTTGGCTTCGTCCTCGGTTCCTAGCATATCTCGAACCTCTATTACCACGGCTATACGATGGGTGATAATTTGGCCTATTATATCCACGAGAACCTTGTCCTCGGTTATAATTGTTATGAGATGGGTGTCCACGAGCGTAATTGTTACCATATTGACCACGGAGAGTACCCCTATGATGACTTTGTGATCGCCTATTATTATGTGAAACTCGTCCATTTCTAGATACATGCAAGATATTACCTGATAGTGGGAAAGACGTGCACTCTTCGTCTTTTGCTGCTTGTATGGCATCTTTTAAGCTGCTGAAGCCGCGTGCCGAGACGATGGTGCTCAGCTTCGAGCTCCGCAGGCCATCTGAAAACCGTTTTATTGCAAAACTTTCATTGATGGGTTTCAAAATAGAAAATGCCTCAGTTTTTCCATCAGCCTGAGTAATCGTCAGCTCCGTAAATAATTTTTCCACCTCAGATCCATATTCTTCAATGGACCTTGAACCCTGTTGAATGTTTTGTAGCTGGGTTTGTATAGCCATAAATGATTTCTTGGGTAAAAGATATTTTCTTAAATCATCAATTAAATCTTGAACATTTTTGTATGAGCTTGATACTCTTAGCTTTGCGTTCTCACTCAGCCTACTTTTTAGAACGAAAGTAATTAATAATGCCTTACCTGAGCCATCCAGCATGCCAGCATACAACTCCACAGAGTCTATCAACCGCTTGGTGGTGCCCTCAACACCGTCCATTACTGGAATCAAACTACACGCCACCTTTAAGTCGAATTCCATTTTACCTAATTCTTTTGCTACGGGAAAAATACACAAGCTTTCTATTTCCTCGTATTTTTGCTTAATTTTTTCATATAGATCTATCGCCGCTGCTAGATGAACATCCCTGCTTTTTTCAATTTGTAAAAATATTTTACAGCAGTTATCAAATGCACTTTTTGCTTGTTCCAACTTAGTTTTTTTTTTTTTTTTTTTTAAAACTTTGCCCCACACTAGGAATTTCTCCTGTATCGTGGGTGCATTTACAAACATTTAAACTCACATACACAAACAGCCAGACCCGGAACAACTACCTGTAGGTCATACAAATATTTGTTCCGTGCGGGGATCGAACCCACAACACGCGGCGCAGCAGCCGATGGCTCAACCACTGCGCCAACCGTGTCGTCAAAAAGTTATAATTACATTACCTTTATATCTTGATTGTCCCTTTTTTACTAAATAATTTCGTATCTCTACTAAAAAGTTATAATTTCGTTCTAAAATATCAATCATATCATACTAATATTTCTTAATCTAATAAGTAATAGATTTGCTTAAAACACATTATAAACACATTACACATAATTGCGAAACCTAAAAATTAAAGTCCGACGTTGCACTTTGTTTCCGTTTGGTGTCGCATTACAAGTTTTCCGTGCATGATTTTAGCGCCTTTAAGTTTTTGCGTAATGAAATATGATAGTTCACATAACGATAGTTAATTAAATTATGGAAAATTAATTTCACAACACTATTCACTGATTTTCGGTACCTTCACTGCGCCCTCTGATGGATGACCTGATCCTCTGCATGGTACTCATCCCTATTTCTTGTTGGATCCACATGCGATGGCAGCTCCTGTACATTCTTAAGCCAACATAAAGTGCTACGACTCCAATGATGGCCAGGACAATGTAGGTCACGATGCTTAGACGTTCCACGTGTCCTCCAATTTCCTTCAACGTGGCGTCACCTCCAGCCGCGTTCTGACTAAGGAAAACCTCTTCCTTTTCGACGGTAGACCGACACATGATATGACTTGTAAAATTTAAATTAAACTAGAAACTAAAAATCCCCTTGGCAGAGTCCCAAGGCAGGGTCGCCATGTAATGTTGGGGTTCCTAAGAGGTGGTCTCAAGGAAACAACCACATGCTTGTAGTACTATTTAATGAATGCAATCAATGTTACATGGATATGTGGCTTATGAGGTATAGTGCTAATTCAGCATATTAGGTATAAAGGAGTGTGCATACTTAATAATATAAGAGAGCATACATATTATTACACTTCAATGACCAACCCTTCGGGGATTACAGGAGTGCAGTTATGTTGCTTTTTTTACTTTTCAAACTTTACGGATTTAGGTTATATTTTCGAATTGAATAGTGTACCAAAACGAAAATATGTGTGGGACTACTTTTTTTTTAATAATAAAAATGTTTATTGATCCAAAAAATCAAATTACACACAAGATAAACAAACTAGAATTATAGGTACATAGTAAATCATAGTAGCTTGTTTGTAGTACAAAAATTGTTGTGTTTTATAATCTGTGGGTATATTTAGTTGAGCCCTTGAACCCCATACTAGGCAAGGAATGCCTGTATTTTGGGATTCTGTTGATTCCTAAAAAACTTGTCTTACTTATCCGTGTTCGGTGTTAGGGGTAGTTGACAGTCAATAAAACAATGAAATTACGTCCTTATCATTTTATTCTCACAAGAAAAAACGTTAACGGATCTCTTAAAAATTACAATAACGAAAGAATTATCCACAGCTAACAAACGCATAGCTGCATAATACGATATATTTACAGTTAAGCTCTTTGGCTTCTAAAAAGAATTTACAAAAAAAAAACTTTAAAAAATCTTAATAATCTTGCGAATCAAATAACGCAACATAACATAATTTAAAATTGTCAATAAAATTTCAACAGAGGACTTAAATAAAATAATGTTAAAATACACTATACAAAGTGCCCAGAAATTCTAATGTGATTTTTATACAAATGTGTCGAATACTGCGTCGGTAAACGATTTTAATCACTAAATGTACAAACAGAACTTATATTTTTCTACTTTTCGTAAAAATTAAAATGAATTAATTTTCTAATTTATATAAGTAACATTTACAAGACATGTAACGCTTTAAGTAAAAATAATAGATAATAAGTAATGATAGATTTAATTGTACAAAGCCCTCTTAGAGATATGCTCTTAGCCAATATGTTCTCACTGTTACATTCAAAATGTACAATCCATTCCGTGGCCTGAGAGAACGAAATTGGCCTGAACCACGAAGTATTCAGAAACATTCGGATGGTAGGATAGTGGCGCATCCACAGCTGATTAAAATCTAATATATAAAATTCTCGTGTCACGGTGTTTGTAATTAAACTCCTCCGAAATGGCCCGACCGATTTTCGTGAAATATTGTGTGCATATGGTTAAGTCTGAGGATCGCACAGCATCTATTTTTCATCTCCCTAAATGGTGGTCCAGGCCTACATTTTATTTATTAGACGAAAAAATTGTTTTAATTTTTTTATGATACAGCATACAAAAATACATACAACCCTTAATTTTCACCCTTCTATCAAATATAGCAAAACAACGTTTGCTGGGTCAGCAAGTTATAATAATTTGACAAAAATGGCTTTAAGACATCCAATGTCTAGCAATCGTTTCGAATACGTCAGGCCAAATACATCTTCAGGCCACGGGCTTAAACAGGCTGTACTTTAATTTTCGAACAAAATTTATAAACTCTCCTTAAAACCATTCTGACGTAGACTGATATTAAGAATGCATGCATACAACACGTATAGCTGTTTATTGTTTTACCCGAACAATTTGACCAGAAAAAGATTTTTAGTTTCTAACACCTGGACTGCATCTAATCACTTATATTTTATTAAAAGTACCGTATATATGATGTAAGTAGTATAATATTATAACAGTTACAGTGAATTGTGATATCAAAATTGAGTTCTAAAAGGTACTAAAAATACTAATCGGTTCAGTTCAAGTGTTAGGACATTTCGTAATACCAGTCCACGCTCAGACAAAAATTTAATTCCAGTTACAACAAACAGAAAGCACAAACATCGAAAGGATTAATTTCTAAAAACTCGATAATATTACAATGAAGTACTTTACAAATTGGAAACATTGACAATAGTCCAGGAGCTTGTGATGCATGTATTTGTTTTAAGTGTACTCCAGCTCCTGGCCTATAGCCGTGAAGCGTACTACCTAAGAGTAGGCACAGAAGGATCAGTACATTTTGGTTTATTAAGGGAGACCTTAAGTATATCACATCGACTATTTACCTTTGGGGTGCTGTATAATTTACAAATTGGAATGTTAATAAATTGTCCGTGATTAGTTAACTTTTATTTAGGATCTTAACTCAACAATGGCGCTGAAATATGTTGGCCTAAAACTTAGCAGAAGAGACCTGATCTATGTAGTTGTAGATGAAGGTATTTCACTAAGCAACTTTAGGAATACGGGCAAAAAGTATTGAAACTAAGAAAAAAAAACGTTTAAACAGAAAATTTAGCTAAGTTAAGCAATCAAATAACACTAAGTATTTAAATTCGTGTAAAGTTACTGTCGAAAGTATCTGCACTAAAATTGATATCAAGGATACTTGAGCCCATATTTAAACCTGACTGTTATAACAATCTAATTGTAAATCTGTTCATCAGCCCCCCGGGGACCTCACATTATTAGATTACTTGAACTGGTATCAGTTAAATAACCACGGACGCCACACCCAAAGGCTCTAGGGTAAAGCATGAGAAATTACCACTAAATTATTATCCTATACCATACAAATAGCATTGAGCTGAGATCTCGCTTCTAAACGATTAGTATAACATCTATTCTAAACTGTGACTTTACTGGAAACTTGGTTTTAAGTACCGGGTTATTAGACCACTGTGGTGAGGTTGATATCGGTTTTGTAGGCTGTGTGTTGAGAGAACTACCATGATGTTTCTATTCAGATATGATTGGCAATAGTGAACAATTATCATTACAATTATTATGACCACAGAGCGCCGAATTGCCGCGCACGGCACTATTGACGCAAGTTGACTGGCACAATTTCCGACTGGCTGTAAGTTTAATGAATAAGGGCGACAACGGATTTTTGTAAGCGCAACTGATTTGAGATCTTATTTTATACTGCTTAGTGTTCACATTTCGGGATGCCACGGGACGCCGAAGGATTATGAAGCAGGCTGTGACATGTGAATGGAATGTGAGTGTTGACAGTGTTAAATAAGATTAAAAATTATCTATTTACAAAAATCCTTTGTCTTGTCGTGCCGCCAATGAGCGCCGGGCCTAAACGGTGACTCCTTGACAAGCTTGTTTAGTATGGGAAGTGTCAACAGTACTGTATCTTGCAGCGGCCGCCGAGGCGACTCTGATCTATATTTATAACAATTTAGTTACACATAATGTTCTCTTCAAAGCATGATTTTGAAATTCCATATACAAGGTCTATGTTGTCTAGATTTATCAGATAACCATATCAACCTTTTCTTCAGTAATCCTTCACAGATATTTGCTTGTTAATAGTCTTATAGTAGAACTTATTATACAAATTTTGCTCCAAACCGACATATATCTCTAAATCTTTCGGGTTTAGAAAGATTCGTCGATCTGGTGTAAGCAAAACCCGTATAGTTTCTGCCTAAATCGGTACTTATTTGGTACTAACTCCGCAACGCCACGTAGACTAGTTGTTCTAGATAAAATTACGTATGCTCTTTAGCATTATTATAGTACTTCGGTAGCACACGATAACTGTAAAACTATTGTTACTATAGACATTTAGTTCATATCGTTATGAAAATAAGGGGTGTACAGACTATGTTATTTCAATATAGACAGCTTTCTAGTACAGTTGAATAGATTGCTATGTGAAAATCATGGGCAAAATTTAAAATATATTTTTCTAAGATACATTGCGTGTACATATTTTTTTTGGGAAATGAAAATGAATAGTTCCTAAAATGCAATTGGTACCTACACTAAGCAACTAGAAACAAATTGTATTAAAAATTTGAACTATTAACACCGGATGGATATGTAAAACTGTAATATGTAATGAAAAAAGTTTACATTGGCTGAAAACACTTGTAAATAGCATTACGTTACGACTTCTAGGGTCGACGATTTCGCAGTCAACTCTCGAAGCAACGTGTGCATAAGGAAATAAGTTTTCATAGAATACGATAAAGTGCATTTTAGACTGTCGTGCTATCGTTAGTACCGCTATCCTCCGATAGGATCGCTAGTGAGCAGCCTTTTTTTTCTTAAGTGTTGTCAGCCAAAAGTATCTCTGCCTAGTGAACTAAGCGTGAAGATACCGAAAAATTTTAGATAATTTCAATTACACTAACAATTTGTCTAATTTAATTAACCGTTTAAATTGACAGACACGGAATTTTAACGAATACCGCGAAGTTTTTTTTCCACTGCAAGAATCCAGAGATTACGTCAAATTATGTACCGTCAGTCGTGTGTAATATGTATACGTTTTACATATAAATACACTACTGACCATTCTCACTAACTACCTACATTTAGGTGTCGTTTAGTGTTAGTGAAATTGGACAAAATGTATTATACAAAAAAATGTGTATACTGCAGTTTTGTAAGCTTAGCACACAAATAAGTTTGTATTCACAAATAGATGACAATTAAGAATTTATAATCAAAATAAAATACAAATAATAGTACCAAAATAAATGCCTTTTAGACGGCTAGAAATTTTATAAATAATCTCTCATATTAATCAATTTTGCTTTAAAACAAATTTGGAAATAAGAACATTTTGCTTCAACAAGCGACCTTCAAAATCACTGGGCTGTCACAAAAAGTATTAATAAATATTAATTGTCTATATAAAATATCAACAATTTTAAATAACTTACAAAACTGCAACACACACGCGCATTAAGTATAAATATACCATAACGGTAACAACGTTCAGTCACAATATCAACATTTATTAAAAACCGACAATTAGATGTGGAAAAACCCGTTTTACACTACGCTGCCACATTTTCCATTCGTTAGCGATAGATTGGGGCCCAAAGAAGGCCGACCTAGAGTGTTGTGCGCGAAGCTGGCAACACTGCCGTTGTGATCGTAGCCGTTCATGTATTGGTTGTTCTGTAAGCCAATCAGAAGTTCCACGAGGGCTTTGCTGGCGCTTTGGGCGTTTAGTAACTCGAAGATGATGCAGTTGCATTCAGGCTCCGGGTTCTTGAGTGCGCTTTTAGTACTCGAGTTGGAGCTGGTAGAGTTGGTGGCCGAGCTGGGTGTTGAGGTGTGCGGGGGGTTGGGGTGCAGCGGACACGTGAGCTGCAGGGTCTTGGGGTACTGCGTGGGTATGCCCGACAGGTGGTTGGCGGCGGCTCGCGCGTAGAACACGCATGTGTGGCCGTCAGCGTCCGGGTAGTTGGGGTTGCCATTGTGCTGAGGAAAGACATTTTATCAATTAGTTATAGCAATTCGTAATATACCTGTTTTGTTGAAAGCTGGATTATCGTATCAAAGATAGTAGTTCATTTTGAACAGTAAGGAAGGCGGCACGGACAGTGCGCGGGCTAGGTGTACATACCCATATCAGCAGCTGTGCGGCGGCCACGTGTCCGGCCGCAGCGGCCGCCCGCAGTGCGAGCGCGCGGTCGTGCGGCGCGGGCGCGCGGGGCGGCGGCACGGACAGTGCGCGGGCTAGCTGTACATACCCATATCAGCAGCTGTGCGGCGGCCACGTGTCCGGCCGCAGCGGCCGCCCGCAGTGCGAGCGCGCGGTCGTGCGGCGCGGGCGCGCGGGGCGGCGGCACGGACAGTGCGCGGGCTAGGTGTACATACCCATATCAGCAGCTGTGCGGCGGCCACGTGTCCGGCCGCAGCGGCCGCCCGCAGTGCGAGCGCGCGGTCGTGCGGCGCGGGCGCGCGGGGCGGCGGCACGGACAGTGCGCGGGCTAGGTGTACATACCCATATCAGCAGCTGTGCGGCGGCCACGTGTCCGGCCGCAGCGGCCGCCCGCAGTGCGAGCGCGCGGTCGTGCGGCGCGGGCGCGCGGGGCGGCGGCACGGACAGTGCGCGGGCTAGGTGTACATACCCATATCAGCAGCTGTGCGGCGGCCACGTGTCCGGCCGCAGCGGCCGCCCGCAGTGCGAGCGCGCGGTCGTGCGGCGCGGGCGCGCGGGGCGGCGGCACGGACAGTGCGCGGGCTAGGTGTACATACCCATATCAGCAGCTGTGCGGCGGCCACGTGTCCGGCCGCAGCGGCCGCCCGCAGTGCGAGCGCGCGGTCGTGCGGCGCGGGCGCGCGGGGCGGCGGCACGGACAGTGCGCGGGCTAGGTGTACATACCCATATCAGCAGCTGTGCGGCGGCCACGTGTCCGGCCGCAGCGGCCGCCCGCAGTGCGAGCGCGCGGTCGTGCGGCGCGGGCGCGCGGGGCGGCGGCACGGACAGTGCGCGGGCTAGGTGTACATACCCATATCAGCAGCTGTGCGGCGGCCACGTGTCCGGCCGCAGCGGCCGCCCGCAGTGCGAGCGCGCGGTCGTGCGGCGCGGGCGCGCGGGGCGGCGGCACGGACAGTGCGCGGGCTAGGTGTACATACCCATATCAGCAGCTGTGCGGCGGCCACGTGTCCGGCCGCAGCGGCCGCCCGCAGTGCGAGCGCGCGGTCGTGCGGCGCGGGCGCGCGGGGCGGCGGCACGGACAGTGCGCGGGCTAGGTGTACATACCCATATCAGCAGCTGTGCGGCGGCCACGTGTCCGGCCGCAGCGGCCGCCCGCAGTGCGAGCGCGCGGTCGTGCGGCGCGGGCGCGCGGGGCGGCGGCACGGACAGTGCGCGGGCTAGGTGTACATACCCATATCAGCAGCTGTGCGGCGGCCACGTGTCCGGCCGCAGCGGCCGCCCGCAGTGCGAGCGCGCGGTCGTGCGGCGCGGGCGCGCGGGGCGGCGGCACGGACAGTGCGCGGGCTAGGTGTACATACCCATATCAGCAGCTGTGCGGCGGCCACGTGTCCGGCCGCAGCGGCCGCCCGCAGTGCGAGCGCGCGGTCGTGCGGCGCGGGCGCGCGGGGCGGCGGCACGGACAGTGCGCGGGCTAGGTGTACATACCCATATCAGCAGCTGTGCGGCGGCCACGTGTCCGGCCGCAGCGGCCGCCCGCAGTGCGAGCGCGCGGTCGTGCGGCGCGGGCGCGCGGGGCGGCGGCACGGACAGTGCGCGGGCTAGGTGTACATACCCATATCAGCAGCTGTGCGGCGGCCACGTGTCCGGCCGCAGCGGCCGCCCGCAGTGCGAGCGCGCGGTCGTGCGGCGCGGGCGCGCGGGGCGGCGGCACGGACAGTGCGCGGGCTAGGTGTACATACCCATATCAGCAGCTGTGCGGCGGCCACGTGTCCGGCCGCAGCGGCCGCCCGCAGTGCGAGCGCGCGGTCGTGCGGCGCGGGCGCGCGGGGCGGCGGCACGGACAGTGCGCGGGCTAGGTGTACATACCCATATCAGCAGCTGTGCGGCGGCCACGTGTCCGGCCGCAGCGGCCGCCCGCAGTGCGAGCGCGCGGTCGTGCGGCGCGGGCGCGCGGGGCGGCGGCACGGACAGTGCGCGGGCTAGGTGTACATACCCATATCAGCAGCTGTGCGGCGGCCACGTGTCCGGCCGCAGCGGCCGCCCGCAGTGCGAGCGCGCGGTCGTGCGGCGCGGGCGCGCGGGGCGGCGGCACGGACAGTGCGCGGGCTAGGTGTACATACCCATATCAGCAGCTGTGCGGCGGCCACGTGTCCGGCCGCAGCGGCCGCCCGCAGTGCGAGCGCGCGGTCGTGCGGCGCGGGCGCGCGGGGCGGCGGCACGGACAGTGCGCGGGCTAGGTGTACATACCCATATCAGCAGCTGTGCGGCGGCCACGTGTCCGGCCGCAGCGGCCGCCCGCAGTGCGAGCGCGCGGTCGTGCGGCGCGGGCGCGCGGGGCGGCGGCACGGACAGTGCGCGGGCTAGGTGTACATACCCATATCAGCAGCTGTGCGGCGGCCACGTGTCCGGCCGCAGCGGCCGCCCGCAGTGCGAGCGCGCGGTCGTGCGGCGCGGGCGCGCGGGGCGGCGGCACGGACAGTGCGCGGGCTAGGTGTACATACCCATATCAGCAGCTGTGCGGCGGCCACGTGTCCGGCCGCAGCGGCCGCCCGCAGTGCGAGCGCGCGGTCGTGCGGCGCGGGCGCGCGGGGCGGCGGCACGGACAGTGCGCGGGCTAGGTGTACATACCCATATCAGCAGCTGTGCGGCGGCCACGTGTCCGGCCGCAGCGGCCGCCCGCAGTGCGAGCGCGCGGTCGTGCGGCGCGGGCGCGCGGGGCGGCGGCACGGACAGTGCGCGGGCTAGGTGTACATACCCATATCAGCAGCTGTGCGGCGGCCACGTGTCCGGCCGCAGCGGCCGCCCGCAGTGCGAGCGCGCGGTCGTGCGGCGCGGGCGCGCGGGGCGGCGGCACGGACAGTGCGCGGGCTAGGTGTACATACCCATATCAGCAGCTGTGCGGCGGCCACGTGTCCGGCCGCAGCGGCCGCCCGCAGTGCGAGCGCGCGGTCGTGCGGCGCGGGCGCGCGGGGCGGCGGCACGGACAGTGCGCGGGCTAGGTGTACATACCCATATCAGCAGCTGTGCGGCGGCCACGTGTCCGGCCGCAGCGGCCGCCCGCAGTGCGAGCGCGCGGTCGTGCGGCGCGGGCGCGCGGGGCGGCGGCACGGACAGTGCGCGGGCTAGGTGTACATACCCATATCAGCAGCTGTGCGGCGGCCACGTGTCCGGCCGCAGCGGCCGCCCGCAGTGCGAGCGCGCGGTCGTGCGGCGCGGGCGCGCGGGGCGGCGGCACGGACAGTGCGCGGGCTAGGTGTACATACCCATATCAGCAGCTGTGCGGCGGCCACGTGTCCGGCCGCAGCGGCCGCCCGCAGTGCGAGCGCGCGGTCGTGCGGCGCGGGCGCGCGGGGCGGCGGCACGGACAGTGCGCGGGCTAGGTGTACATACCCATATCAGCAGCTGTGCGGCGGCCACGTGTCCGGCCGCAGCGGCCGCCCGCAGTGCGAGCGCGCGGTCGTGCGGCGCGGGCGCGCGGGGCGGCGGCACGGACAGTGCGCGGGCTAGGTGTACATACCCATATCAGCAGCTGTGCGGCGGCCACGTGTCCGGCCGCAGCGGCCGCCCGCAGTGCGAGCGCGCGGTCGTGCGGCGCGGGCGCGCGGGGCGGCGGCACGGACAGTGCGCGGGCTAGGTGTACATACCCATATCAGCAGCTGTGCGGCGGCCACGTGTCCGGCCGCAGCGGCCGCCCGCAGTGCGAGCGCGCGGTCGTGCGGCGCGGGCGCGCGGGGCGGCGGCACGGACAGTGCGCGGGCTAGGTGTACATACCCATATCAGCAGCTGTGCGGCGGCCACGTGTCCGGCCGCAGCGGCCGCCCGCAGTGCGAGCGCGCGGTCGTGCGGCGCGGGCGCGCGGGGCGGCGGCACGGACAGTGCGCGGGCTAGGTGTACATACCCATATCAGCAGCTGTGCGGCGGCCACGTGTCCGGCCGCAGCGGCCGCCCGCAGTGCGAGCGCGCGGTCGTGCGGCGCGGGCGCGCGGGGCGGCGGCACGGACAGTGCGCGGGCTAGGTGTACATACCCATATCAGCAGCTGTGCGGCGGCCACGTGTCCGGCCGCAGCGGCCGCCCGCAGTGCGAGCGCGCGGTCGTGCGGCGCGGGCGCGCGGGGCGGCGGCACGGACAGTGCGCGGGCTAGGTGTACATACCCATATCAGCAGCTGTGCGGCGGCCACGTGTCCGGCCGCAGCGGCCGCCCGCAGTGCGAGCGCGCGGTCGTGCGGCGCGGGCGCGCGGGGCGGCGGCACGGACAGTGCGCGGGCTAGGTGTACATACCCATATCAGCAGCTGTGCGGCGGCCACGTGTCCGGCCGCAGCGGCCGCCCGCAGTGCGAGCGCGCGGTCGTGCGGCGCGGGCGCGCGGGGCGGCGGCACGGACAGTGCGCGGGCTAGGTGTACATACCCATATCAGCAGCTGTGCGGCGGCCACGTGTCCGGCCGCAGCGGCCGCCCGCAGTGCGAGCGCGCGGTCGTGCGGCGCGGGCGCGCGGGGCGGCGGCACGGACAGTGCGCGGGCTAGGTGTACATACCCATATCAGCAGCTGTGCGGCGGCCACGTGTCCGGCCGCAGCGGCCGCCCGCAGTGCGAGCGCGCGGTCGTGCGGCGCGGGCGCGCGGGGCGGCGGCACGGACAGTGCGCGGGCTAGCGCGGCCACCCCGCCGCGCGCGCCGGCTGTCCGCAGCGCCTCTATGCCGGTGGCGACCACCTCGCTGCTGAGGAAGGCGCGGCGCTCGTATTTTAAACGGATCCACCTGAAAACAAAAACCCTGTAAGAATTTTTCTGACAATGATGCACCATCACATCTATTTGCCTTTTCTTTTGCGGCTTAAAACCGACCACCGACCGACAGATCTCATCAGATGCTAACTTTTTGTCTAAGGTGTCATATTCCTAGCTTCCGGGGTCGCCAATGAAGGCTTTGGTGCCAAAAGTTAAATCCAAGATGGCGTTGACGACTTTTCATCATTGGTGTAAACTTCATAATTTCCGAGGTCGCTAACAACAATTATGGGGTCAAAATCGAAATGCAAGATGGCGCCGACAAAATTTGCAAACTTTTCGTCATGGATATAACTTTTATGGTTTTCGAGGTCACTTACAACAATTAGGGGCTCAAAATCGAAATCCAATATGGCGGCGACGAAAAATGCTAATTTTTCGTAACGGATGTCAGGGTCGCTTGTAAAGATTATGGGTGTGAGTCGACGACATCTGGTATTACAATTTTGACCCCATAGGCGTTATAAACGACCCCCAAATCGACTCCTGAAACCATGAAGGAAAACTTAGTAAATTTCGTTTACTGACCGATCGAAGGTCAGATAGACTAGTACTGACTACTAAACCAACATCTTAAAATTTTATTCCATATTTATTTATCTGGTTTAATTAAACAAAAAACGACTTTCAATAATCATCGATGTATCACATCTGCCACTAGTCCCGTAATTTATCCCGGCTACCTTTTTTTAAATTAGATTATATACCCTTACCTCTCTTTCTCCTCTCGACTAGATGTGGCCATAGGTTTCACGTGACCTCTGAAGTCAGCTTCCCATATTGAATTAGCGAGATCATTGCCAAGAGACACCATTACACTTACATGGCTCAACCTGAAAACAAACAACAATTAGTATAATTGCAACAAAAACTCTTAAAAATATCAAACAGAAAGTAAAGACAATACAGCTGTCGAAAAAGGAGATTCCGTTAACATTTTCTCCATACTTCGACACGAAATAAGATGAGTCATGCTTAATAAATAATTTTAGTACCTTTTACACCGTTATGGTTATGCACAGAAGTAAGTTTATGAGGAACAGATAGGGTCTTGCGTCTGGTGGGTCTTTGGTCGATGGTTGTTATCCGGGCTGTTGATCTTCTAATGCTTCCGCGATGAAGGATGTGTGCGTAGCTATGTGGTGTTTTAGACAAACCAACGAAACAATTGAAAATACGATTGCGAAGACAATAGTAGATTCAATGGTTTCGTTTGTCGGTCCGTGCTGAGGCGTTAGTTGGTTATTTTGTTAGAACGGACTGGTCTCTGGAACTATTAGTCTAATTATTTCCCCAAGTTTCACATTTGGTGGGTCCCTTCATGGGTTACTGTCTATTCGGCGACGTTATGAATCTTTCTTTCACCTTGTAGAGGTTTTCGTTTTCTGTTTCTGAGATTTCTTATCTTGCTGATTTGCTGATGCTAAAGTCGGAATAGGACCCTCAAAAACGGTACACAGTTAGGTTAAAATTAAATACTTACGGCCACTCATCAAGATCTAGCGAGCGTACTCGCGATATGTGCGAGCCGAGGTTCCGGTGAATTCCCGAACACTCGATGCATATCAAAACCCCCAGGTTCAAGCTAGCCCAGTCTGGATCTGTTAACAAATTTAAAAAATGCATCACAAATAAGGTGAGTTGAGGTGGTTTACATTTGTGAATATATGCTATTTATTATAATAAGATTTTTTGCAAAGATCTTATCTATTTTTATCAAATCTCCCAATATATTGGTAAAGTTTAATAACCTCATAAGCGTAATGGATATGCGCTTGACTTTCTGCGCTAAAGTTCGCGAGTTCGATACTCAAATAATATATAATAATATATTTCTAGACATATCTTTATTTGCATATTTTATGCTTCTCTTGGTGGTTTATGTATGAATAATAAAAGAGGTTTCCTCATGCCACTATAAATGTGAATGCCTTGTTGAGATTTAGAAGAAATTTTCAAAATACTTCAAAAGTGTTTATTTCGAGGTTTTAAACATGACATTCCGACGTATTCAGGGTTAGGCAGAGGTGTACATATGGTATAAACGCATATTACTTTAATTTGAAGTCTGAACAGGGGGCGAGCCTATTGCCACCAACAGGGCACATCCAGATTCCGGACTGCTGAGCAATGCCAGATAGAAAATAACCCAACAACACTTCGCCCGACCCGTGAATCGGATCTAGGACGTCATGCTCAGCATTAGTAGCAGCGCTTGCTTCTACTAGACTAACAGCTTAGGTATATATCCACACTAAGTTCTGATGAAGTAGACTTGTATGAAGAGCTAAGCTAGGGATACCATTATTAATTTCCACATACCTGCAGCTCCACAATCGCAGCACTTATCATTGCCGTTAACCCGACGTATGTAGTAGGTGGCGCGCACGTCGCCGGTGGAGTTGGCGCCCGTAGGCATCGGCTGGCGGGACGTCTGCGGGCGAAGCACGACATTGTTATGTGGGCGATGGTTAGGTACTAAATAAGTAGATATTTAGCCCATCATTTTGATGATAAAAAAATATTAGAGACGTATAAAAAATACTAAGATAAATTGCATTAAAATTGGGAAGTTCGCTACGTCACATGTAGGTATAACATCTACATACGCGTGACGTCACGCTACATTTTAGCTCTATGGGTTAAATAAATGTTGTGATTACCAAAAAAAGTTATATGCGTGTTCAAAATTTTTTAATATTCCGTTTATGGGGTCCACATCGGAATCCAAGATGGCGCCGACCAAAATGACTAACTTTTCATTATGGGTGTAATTTACATGGTGGCTTGCTTATAATGATTTCGTGGTCAAAATCGTAAACCAAAATGTCATCGACGAAATTTGCGGATTTTTGGTCATGAGTGTAATTTTCTGGGTTTTTGGGGTACCTAGCTAATAACGATATTGGGGTCAGAATCGAAATCCAAGATGGTGTCGACTTGATTTGCTAACTTCTCATGACGGGTGTCACTGTCATGGTATCTGGGGTCCCTAATAACGATTATGGTGTCAAAATCTAAATCCAAGATGACGTAGAATGTGATGCGCTACTGCTTATAAAGAGAAGACGTGATATGAGAAACTCCAGTATCCAAAGAACCCTTTATTGAGCCAGCTCTATATCTAGATATGTATGTGTGGTGGCCTCACCCGGCCCTGCAGCGACGCCAGTATCTGCGCCTCCACGGCGGCCACCCAGGCGTCCCGCTCGGCGGCCGCGGCTCCCACGGCCGCACTGCCGCTGCCTGTGCCGCACACTTCCCAGCGCCATCGCTTGCCGTCCAGGCTGACTATTGTGAACTCGCAAGACGTTGCGTATTCACCATCTAGAATTATAAAATGTATTTTATACGATGATTAGTCTTCTTTGGTTATCCTCAAAGAGAGGCTAGTTGCAATGTTACGGGCACAAATGCAGAATTTGGACGGCTGCTTAGAAATTATCGATAGAAAAACCAAGTAACAGTGGACAGTTGGGAAAATGGTCCTAAGGACCCATATTTTGGAAACGCTTGTGATCACTAGGACCAGCCAATCAACCAATCGACATCTTTACGACCAATATGTTTATTAAAGTTATTTAAGTCAGATTTTTTATATGTTACAGATTCATGATAATGTGATGGAGGCATCGGCATTTAGTAGCAGTGTAGATTTAGTACCTCCGAATCTAAGGACAAGATGATCAAGATCGACTATACTTTGACTTTGCACTTCATAGGAATATGATCTTTACTATAGCATTTTAAGGTTCACCAATCGTAAAAAACGCTTTCTCGCCTTGACTTACGATCACGATACGAATTGAGCAATACTTGATTACACAAAAGCCTGTCTATGTTAAAAATTCAGAAAACTCGTACCTTCATCCCCATCCTTCTTAACCCCGCTGCTCTTCATCCGTCGATGCCTCTTCTTGACATGCGGCGTGTCCTTGTCTTGTCCGTTGGTAGACCCGACCTCGGCCTCCGAGCCAAGTGACTGCCGGCTGGTAGCAGGCTCCTTCATCGTCTCAAACGCTGACATTAGGGCTTTGTCTGTAGCTCGCGTTGGTTTGTCTTTGTAGCCTGAATAGAGAGGTTTGTGTTAGTCGTGTGGTTTTGATGTTTGTTTAATAAAAGAGGTACTGTCTTCTTCCAAAAAAAACAGGCTCGAAGGACCATTGTGGTATCATGTAGGGTCCTAGATGTCAAAAAAAAGTAAACGACCCCAGATTACCTCTAGGTGGTAAGATTTTAAATGGCGGCAGCGATGTGGAGTGTGTCGTTGTTTTCCTGGTCAGCCAGTTTTATCGCATACACACATTCGGTCAAGAAGATGGGTTGCAGCCCAGAACCCAGCTTTTTGGTCCTTTACATGTAATATTATTTCCACATAGTTAACGCATTAGTTATTCTTTACTTACCAATGGATAATCCTCCAATACTATCATGTATATCCAAACTGGTGTACCCGTTGTACCCCGGCACGGTCGTGATGATGGACTTGGAGCCGCGCGGCTTCTGTCCCGGGACCTTGACCGTCACATACTGAAGGGATATCTCTTTGCCGTTCACGTCTTCCATGTAATCCTGGAAATAATACCGACTGAATGAGAACATGCTAAGATCGGTAGGTCTTTTTTTCGGTAGCATTGATCTGATACGAAGGCTATGTGGCATCTGGTAGTGGACTGCGAAATAAACGATTGGAAAATATTCGAACACCTCAAGTATTTTGTTCTAAAACAACAATCTTATACGAGTTCAGGTTTTCTATCATGCAGAGTTGATTACGTAATTGGACTAGTTTCTAGTTATCTACATTTTGTGCTTATTTTCGGCCATAAATAACACTTTTTTCGCAATAAATTCCAATAAAAATGTCCATATATAAATAAGAATTCAGATCAAAACTATTGTGATAAAGTGTCTTAGAGAAAATCCCAACTTACATGTAAGCTCGGGTGGTAAGTGAGCCTCCCATCATCGCACAACGTTACATACTTCTTCTTCCACTCCTTATTTAGAGCCTTACTGCTCTTTTTGTACAAATACCCCTGCTTCAAAGGAATCGCTCTGCCAGAACCTAACTCTCCATTCTTCAGTCTATCGTCCCCCTTCTTGGAAGGCGTGAAGAGATTCGATCTCCTTCGAGACTTCCTCGACGTCGTGGGCGTTGACGACGGCGTTGGCAAGTCTTTAGAATCTTTTGGTGGCTGCAAGTTATCAAGACAATGTGGCGCAGTGAATTTCACGTTGTTATTCTCCGTTGCTATGGAAACGAGGCCTGATGACGAGCCGTGGCTGCCGAGCGAGTTGCCCCATCGCGATGACGTGTCTGAGCCATTCGTGCTGTGGATTTCTACGACGTGTGTGGACGAGATTCCGCTGCTGTTCGAGGATGCATCGAAGGATTGCGCGCCTCTGTGTAAGTGGTGGGATGACGCTGAGAGTGTGTGGTGACCGCGTGGTAGGGAATCCTGGAACAAAAATGAAGGAGTTTAGCTTTGACATAGTCTTAATAATGGTGATACTTTAATAATTAGCCAGAGAATCGGCTACAAACGTGCTAGATAATACTTTAACCACGACATGAAATACACAAGATAACATCACGCTTGTATTCCTCGAAGGTTTGACCAGAGGTGAACCTATATATAATGTTTAAGTAGCATTTAGGGCATGCCTATTGCCATAAACCGGGCACAAAACCAGACTTTGGGCTACTAATGAGAATATCAACTACAATTATTGTCAATACTAGAGGTGATTGGAAGTAATTAAGAAACATAGTTCTAATCTGCGATACTTCAAGCTAGTAGATATGAAATCTATGTCAAGTCACACTTCCAAATAAGTGTTTTGAACGAGTAATCACAATGTCAAAAGTAGTGTGGGTAGGCTGATAGCTCCATTTTCTTATACGGTACGAAAATGGCTTCCTACGAAGAACTACTCATGTAAATATATGGAAATTAGTAACTGAGTCAGATACTTCCATATAAAAAGGTTATAAAAACGTCGATACTTAAACCAATTAAGGTATTTAACGGTTTGAATGACCTTGCCAAATTCGATGCATTCGAATCGAATAATAAACTAAATGCGCAGTAGATGCTGTAAAAAAGATCTAAAAGCGAACTATAGGTATTATATTCATGAACTATGCATCCAACTTCCGCGTATAATAGGTATCACTAAGCTATCTTAAATTGTTTAATTTACCCAATTGAACATGAACCTCATACTTTTGTAATAAAGTTGAAAATCTATAAAATAAACTTCAGATTAGGGTAGCTTGATATGCTGTTCTCTGTATTATACTCCTTAAGCTTTTACGGCATGGATTATAAAAGAGACCATATCATACACATCACGGCGGCGTTATTGATTGTCAGACATACCAACAATCTTTGGAGATAAGATGATATTTCACTTAGATTGTAAGGTACCACATACTTACACACATTAAACACTAACTTTTGCCCGCGATTTCGTCGTTCGTGAATGTTGGTTATCGCGGCTGTAGACGAAGTCGAGGATGAAAAACTATCCTATGTCTTTCCCCAGTGTATAGGTAATCTATCTCCATACCAAACTATCTCCATACCAAATTCCTTTTAAATTGTTTCAGCGACTTTACAGTGAATAGTTAACAAACAAACAAAGTTACTTTCGCATTTACAATATTAGTATAGATTCTGATTCACTAATACCATCCCAAACGGTAGCCATGTTGTCATATGACGTCACAAGACAATACAAATATAGGACAATAGGTTATTGTTAGCGTCTAAGTATTATTTTAGGAGCTGGTATCTACGTCAGTCAGAGATCCACACGAGATAGTTAAGTATATCGTATCGATTGAATTGCATTGTGTTCGATTGAAACTAATTGAATGTCTGTCTGCAACTTTGTAGGTATGAGTCAATCGTTTTGTGTAATGAATCGCAATGCATATTGAGATGCAGTTGTGCGTTATTAAAAGTTTGTTGAAGAGTTGCAAATTGGTGTTCGGAGCTAAATATTCTATTAAGTTTTATACACTAACATTATAAAGAGGTACAGTTTGTAAACTGTAATGTAAGAAATAATCTCCGAAACTTTCCGATTTCAATCATTCTTTCATATGATATGATATGATTCATATTATATGGAAAACACTATTGCCGAATGCCATGGAATGTTTTATGGTAAAGTCGACGTTCAAGCGGACGAAGTCGCGGCCGGAAGCTAGTACCTACATTATAAAAAGTAGTTAATAGTTCAACAGAAGAACTCGGATAAGAGAATATTTCAGGTTTTCTTAAGAACTCATCAGCTGTATAGGCTTTTCCCTACTACGTTGAGTTCGGTTAGCAGACTAACCGGATGCAGCTGAATACGTAGGTCAGTATTTTACAAGGAGCGACTGATTTTCTGACGTCTACAATCACCATACCCCGTGGTAAGACTGGCCGTTACAAAGGTTGGCAACCCTATTAGCTATGATGACTCATATAGATATATCTCTATCTCACAAAGACTTTCTACATGTCTTGATATGATTCAGTAGATATCAGTTTCAGCGCATATTACAGTACCTATCACCTACCGGAAAATGTCTTACTATAAAAGTACCCATGTCAAGGCTCACGCAGACATGCGCAATGCGATAGCGAGATTTCATAGATATTGGTCTAAGAATCATATATCTGTACTTAACAATTTCTATTAAAAAGGGCCCTTAATATATAAAAAATATGTAGAAAAAAAGGGATGACGTCTTTTCTCGCCGCGCCTATCTGCAAAGGCCCTAATATCTTAGTATAGTCACCGGCAAATTAGATGGCAAGATTTTGGCGTAGTGGGGGTAAGTTCGCGCATCGTACACTTAGTGGCACAAAAAAGTGGTAACTTTTATTGATCGTCATTATTCTATTGTTATTGCCATCATTTATATTTAATCATGTCTGTATAGAACAAAGTTAAAGAAGGGAGAGGAATTCAAGTTTATTAGGAGTTATAAATAACGTGCATTTAAAATTCAAAAAAGTTTATATAAAAAAATAAAAAAAATAACTAAGTAGTCGTCGCCACTATCCGTTAATAAAACTACCCTTGGCATCATATTAAAAGTCGCAATCGCAGAACACTATGGTTGTGTTCTGCAAGTGTTTGGTCAATGCTGTATGTTTTAAATTGTTCTTTTTCCAATTTTATTAATTTGTATAACTCTGGTTTGAGCATACTTTCCTCGTATGCTATGCCTTTTCAGGAACTCTATCCTAAATTTAAAAACAATAACAACACTTAAGTTTAACACAACAAAAACAAAGGGTTCAATTTTCGTGCACTGAAATGTAATCGGGAGCGAACGGGACGAAGGCGCGGTGCGGGAGGCAAGGGTCGACTGATGCACCAATCGCGCGCTCGGATCGACGCTACCTCATACCCCGCGTCCCGCTTGACCACCAAAGAGACCTAAAAAACGACTTGTGCGCATCTAACGACTTTTGCCATCTTATTTGCCGGTGATTATAGTACCTATTAAAATGGTAAGACGGTAATTGTCTTTATTTTATTGAATACATTTGGCCCTGAACTTGTAAAAATTTCTAGAAAAAAAGGGTTGTGGCACTGTCGCGCCTATCTGCAAAGGCCCTAATGTCTATTAAAATAATAGAACTGTAATTGTGTCTGTGACTGTGTGTTTTATTAAATATATTTGGCCCTGAACCTATAAAAAAACTCTAGAAAAAAAGGGTTGACGCCTTGTCGCGCCGCGCCTATCTACAAAGGTCCTAATATCTATTAAAATAGCAAGACTGTATTTGTCTTTGTTTTATTAAAACCTTTGGCCGTCAGACGTGTTCGTGAAGGGCAACTAATAAACAGGAAATCAATTGATAACAATTAAAGAGTGTGTGTGCGAAGAATAAATAATTTAAAGTACCTACCTCGGATGATATTTAATCTTAGCCTTGTGAGGTAAGCAGACGATACAAACAAATTAGTTTAAAAAATACTACTTTTTTGGGTTACCCAACCCAAAACTAGTATTTTTTTAATCGATAACATAATCTTTTATTTACTTATAGCATTATATTTTCTAATAACTGCGTAAATCGGGTAAACAAAAAAATAAAAGATACATAGTAAATATATACTCATACAATATCAATCTCCGTAAAACTGTAAACATTTCGCTTGGTGCATGTTTACGCTATCCGCGGAATTATAAAGCTGTTTGTCTGATACTCGAATGGTATTATTTTTCCTTTTATATCAGCGTAAAATATTAGGTAATTGGTACCTATGACGTAAACGGACCAATATCTTACGTACGCTATAAAAACTGGTTCTTTGTCCTTAGGGAAAGATGGGTACAAAATCCGATACATAGTAATTATGAACGGAATAAAGATTTCTCAGCAATTTTTTTCTTTAAGGAGAAAGGTGAAAATTATCACGAGGCAGCCCTCGTAATTCAAATTTTCATAGGGTTCTCAGTGTGAGCCGGTAATGCTATTAATATAATAATTCTACCCTCTCAAATGTCTACTTAATGAAGTATTTATGTATAATTAAAATCATTAATACGACTTTTTTTTTTTAGTTCATATTACGCGATTGAATGACTAGTTTATGAAATAATGACATTTTTGCACAAATTTAATTTAAGGAGGCGTCATGGTAATATTTCGAGAAAGGTATGTTTGTTACGGTCGCGAATAACTTTTTCAATAACATACACACTAATAATGAGGTGCAAATTGCAAAAAAAAACCTTTTAAAATTTAATAACACATTTGAAAAAGAACAATACTCATATTTCTGTAAGTATTCATAACAAGATACGTAATGTGATTATGATTATCTTTCTACCTACACGCCTTAATTAACCTTGAAATACCTAGAAACTAGTTTGACTAAAATATTATACGTCTTAAGCAATATTTGAGTTATGTGTTTTGTCCACGATTTATACCACGTGTTGTAGACACACCTTAGATGGTGCTAAATTCAATAACTATCCATAAAGATTAGAAGTATCTGTTAATCAATCGATAATTATAAAACATATAGGTATTCAACTTTTTAATCCTTATTTCAGTGACAATTACCGATCATCATTTAATGAGATAAAAAATATTAACACATTTAACAGTCAACTTAATCTTTTTTATTTTGCGTTCTTAATTTCGAAACTAAAAAGGTATAAAATGTTGCACACAATATAATAAGGATGATTGGTATCCTGGATCTTACAGGTGGTATATTATGACACGACAAATTACACATACATAAACTCACGCCTTTTCCCATGAGGGTAGGCAGAAACTACAGAACGCCACCTGCCACGCACCTGGTGCTGCTGCTATTATATTTATCAAAGATAAACAACACATATTTATCCCTCCCAACCCTGATCACAGACTGCCAATGTTAACTTAGAGTGAGGACATGTATGTATGTAGTTTCAATGTGAACATTTGTTGACATTACATGCAAATTGCTTGGCAATCAATAGGCAAAATCAAGGTACTCAATAAAAGCACCAGCCTATTTCTATCCCACTGCAGGGCAAAGGCCTCTTCTCATACAAAGAAGGCATGAGCATTAATCACCACGCTAGCTCAAGACGGGTTGGCGATTTCAGACTTATATTAATTACATAAATCCAGGTCTCCTTACGATGTTTTCCTTCACCGATGTCAGTGATGTCCAAGATAAACTTAGAAAGTACATATGAATTGAAAATCTCACATTGGTACTTGCCCAGGTTTGAACCCACAACCTCGTACACAAGAGGCGAGGCCTAAACCACTGGGCCATCATGACTTTTCAAGTCATGAGGTACTCAATACATGTATACAACTTACCATCTTTATACACCTCAAAGTAGGAATACTAATTACCCATTCATAGATCTATGACAAAGAATATACTTACATTGTTAATAAAACTTATTCAAGCGGAAATATCTCACACTGACATTCCTATTTGGACAGCACAGTAAAGAAGGACAAGACCAATCTTTTATCATAAAACCGGGCAAGTGGGTGTCGAACCAAGCCCAGTCAAGGGTTCCGTAGTCGGTATAAATACTTATGAATGCACAACGTTGATTTTATAGACAGCAAAAATAAGTTCCAACATTTATCTAATAAATTGTGTAAAACAAAGTATTTTTTGCGATTGTAATTTGTAACCGATAATATCCCATAAACCACTAACTGGAACTACTGACGTAAACAAAAAAGTCACTTCGAAACATCATCATATTTCTTAAATATCAGGATCAAAGGATAAGCCCCCACACACGCCTTAGTGCACACATTTTTTTTTTAGCCCTCAGTTACATGTAGGGGGAGGGTTTCGTATTTTCCATTTGGCTACAGTACCCTAAAAATAATACGCAAATTGGACAGATTACGTGAGAGACAAAAGAGGAAGCTTTCACTCTTACTTCGCAAAGTAGTACAGTCACCTACTTCGCATTACGCAATAAGATAAAACACTGATATCATATGATTAGATTTATCACGATGTTTATTAGAACATTGGCACCGGATGACCGGACGCTATTTCTTGTTAAGAGGAAAATTATTTTAATAAAAAGATAAAGCGATTTATTTGAAAAAAAAAAGGAAAAGGCGATTATCTTTTCTACTGATCACTTATATACTACTAGTAGTATGCTAAAGGAAAAATATCATCAAGAAAGTGATTATGGCAATTTCCACTTAAGATGGTCATTACAGTGATCATTGGGATTTCCATGTTCAGCAGTAAAGTTATTATTGTGGAAGCTAAAGCATCGACCCCATGGTGTATTTTATGGTATCAATCAGGGTCTACAATTTTTTGCCAGTAAATGCAGTTTACACAGAAGCCCTGGCTCAAAGGACCAGGTGTAATAAATACAATAATTAGAGGCAGTTTTTGGTCCTTTTGCTTTAAGCACATATTTCTTTATACTGCGTTCCTGATTTAGATACGAAACATAAAAAAAATATGAGTTTTTTGGAAAAAACAACTTTAATTTCCATGTATAAAGTTCTGTTTGCGGTATAACATTTTTGAATTTGTGACGTTTTCAATAGTACCTACTTGATATTCTGAAATACAGTTATATACACTATAATAAAGCTGATATTTGTTTAAATGGAAATGATATTTGTTTAAATGGAAATGATATCAATTGGAAACAAGGACTTGTATAGATTTTTTTAATATAGCTATGTCGGTATTTCTGGCTGCCCTTTAAATAGGTAGATTATAATATACAATAGCCTCTCCCAACCTTAAATTCGTAGCTCACACACAACTCAATGCACCTAAGTGCTGGATTAAGATAAGATATAGCTTTAGTACTACAGGAACGCAAATATTTGCCACCATTATTTTAGCTGTCATACAGATTATTCAGCGATAGTAGTAAATGATAAGCGGCGGGTCGACTGCTTTCTTTTTACAAATAGCAGCCCCGCTAAGTGGGCATGCGCCTGCTGAGGAATACCGAGCGAACTGAGCCAGGAATTGAGGCACCCAGACTCGGACAGGTTACTTAAGGTTCGCTCCTTGGGTTCATTATTGGTGAAGCTGGTGCCTTTTAAGGGCACAAAGTTAGCTTCCATAACCACAGCATGTTTGCTGAAGCCGTTCTTATTGGCAGTTTTTGGACCTAGGGCTGAGAAAGTCCTTTTTATTTCAAAATCAAAATCATTTATTCAAATTAGGCTGAGAATCAGCACTTTTTGAACGTTAAAAACGTCCACCCTTCACCACTTCCTAGTGTTGGGAAGTTGCTGGGAAGAAGAAGTGGAGGAACAAACTCCCCAGCAAACAAACTATTATACCTACAGCTATTTTTTAGGGCTTGTATAATTCGGGGCCTAAAGAACAAAGACTTACCATAATCTAAATATATAAAGTCCAACATATCCGGCATCTCATGGAGGCCTAGCGTTGTTTTTCGCCTAAAATTTCTCAATTTTCAAACATAAAAATTGTTTCAAACAAAATTATCCAAGTACTACTCGTACTAGCCACACTCCATATTATTTTTTGCAGTGGTTATTTCATATCTAAGTAATTCTAATTCTTTACAAACTTGTCATATGGCCCATGATTTTAATACACAGAACTTTTAAGATAAAAATATTTTAAAGATAATTCACGAAAAGAATTACTTGCCACAGACATACAAGAGGTGAGATCACAGGCCAAAATAAACATAATAAACAAATTGGCTATTAGGTGTTGAATGAAGACATAAATCTAATTTTAAAATGACTAGGTAATTACTTCACAAAAATCCGGCATTGCCAGTAGAGCATATAATTAAACTATTAAAAGGAACTAATGAGGCGCGAACATAATTGTCTAGGTATTAAAGTACAATAAATTATCACTGAGTTGACTTCAAATAATCCATGAAAGTTAACTTTAGACAAGTTATTTTAGAATTAGCAGTGATTAGTAGAATGTTGAACAGTTGTTTGTCAGTAGGTATTCTCAATGTTGCAACTTTGATTGAAATATCAACTGTAATTTCATAACGTTATAGCATATAATCAGTATGCTGTGAGGTAAGTTTTGTATATGAATGTCGAGGGTTGCAAGAGTGGAAGAAGAACAAAGAAATGATGGATGGATTGTGTGAAAAATGATATGGATAGAGAGGAGGTGACTATTTCGATGTATGGAAGACGAAGTCATACTGTCACGACCCTAAATAAATTGACAGCACGGTTTGTGCAGTGGCTAAGCGATTGGCTGCTGCGCTGCGTGTTGCGGGTTCGATTCCCGCACGGAACAAATATTTATATGGCCTACAGATAGTTTTTCCGGGTGTGGCTGTTTATGTATGTGATATTAAATGTTTGTTAATGCACCCACAATATAGGAGAAATTCCTAGTGTGGGGCAACGTTTTTAAAATAAAAAAAACAAAAAAAATGGGGTAAGGCCCGGAGGATAATTTATTTTGATGATGATGATAGTATATTTACATCCGTCACTTAAAGACCCTTGTACTTTACATTGATATGTTGATAATAAGGATTTTCCTGTTATCATGATTAATTTATCCTTCAGTTACACATCTTCTGTACATGAGTATAGTTTAAAGTTATTCATTCTTCATGATATTTATGGCGTTATTGTTTCAATAATAGGTAAGTACTTACCCATGTTAATACTTGTTTGCTTACATTATCATGTTTTAAGTGTTGTCTTTCCCCCTATTTTAAAGTCTAAGTAGAAATGTAATCATAATCACCAATGCATAAACACATTTAATTGAATACATCTTACAGGGTAAGTGAGAGTGAAAACACAATCAGTATGGTAAGCAATAAAACTCCATTTTTACCCATTTATCATAGTTTCTTATTGTATTATATTATTTACTTGAAGGAAATATTTAAAAGTGGATGAGTTAAAATGTAACAATAAATTTCTTACCAAAGTGGTGGACAATATATTGTTTCATTTTCTATATATTCATAATTTTGGACCACAGAACTAAGTTTGTTTTCTCTTATTAAGTATGAAAAAACTGTGCTAGTTTTAGCCAATTTTTTTTTCTGTAATATTTACTTAAATATCCATTTACATAGTTTTGGTTTTATCAACTTCAGAGATAAGTAATGGAATTTTAACATAACTCAGAGAGTATGTATTTTTATAGCATATCCAATTGAAGGTATTTTATGTGATACCCCTAGATCTAGTTACCCCAATGAAAAATTGAAAATTCCCATTTTGGCTTGGATTGCAATGAAAATAATATCTTTTTATAATTCTTGCAATGTAACTAGACAAGAAACTTCAAGTCAATAACATTAGCGGTCAATGAAATAAACAGCTATAATATATAGCTAGAAAGGCAGACCATGTTGCATTTTAAAGTTTTTTTTTGTAACAGGCCCCTAAAAATGGAAACCAACATTTAAAATGTAAACAGCTTAAGCATGGAATAGTTACTTATGATCTATTAAGTACATATAATGCCATAAAAGATGGCTTTCATGTTGACTGTATAAGCATACATTATACTTTACTTTGGAGGCACATTTACACATTATTGACTGTTTCAAGGTGACACACTATCTTCTATGATATTGATTTAGTATCAAATACAACAAATGCAGACAATTTCTCATTTAAACCTTGTGAAAAAAATGAAATAATTGTGAATATGCTATGGAGGTCAGATAGGCAGTTGCTCCATATAAAATGTCAGTATTTTACATGGACCAACTGCTTATCTGACCAGTCAGCTGCATCCAGTTACACTGGAAGCTGACTCCTATATAGTTAGAAAAAGACTGGGCAGCTGATGATAAAGACTTGTGAATTATATTGCCCTAATCAAAGCTTACATGCACACCATGTAAAAGGAATGTAAAGACAATAGTTTTATTGTCTTTACATTCTTTAGATAAATTTATAATTACTGGTTAAATGCTGAACCCAAAGCCATATGCTTACATAAAAAAAAAATACACACATTCTATTTTTTTATTTTGTCATTGAGACCAAAGCATGTCATGTGTATAAAGTGACACACATTGTATGGTTCATGACCTCTGTAAGTACTTACTGAAGTCTAACATTACTGCCTTTTTGCTCCTTAATTCAATTTAATGATGATTTATGTCTATCTGTTCTAGTGGTACAAATGATAATAACATCCTACTGTGTAATACTCAAGATGGGAAGAGATATGTGTAGTAACATGTGGTATTTACGTCCTAAAATAGTTAGCACGTTTCTTTCTGTGAGTTCTTGCACTATTTTTGTTTTTATCTTAGCTACTTGTAAGGTATTTGGATGAAGTATTTTCGGATAAATGCGAACTTTAGACTAGGTAAGGCAGGTAAGGTTGTCACTTTTCCATTGATAGAAGATCGTGAACAAGCTATTGTCATCGTGATAAATAAAAGTTGTTTCACTACACAGTCGAACGCTAGGAAGTAATAGTACAATAATTACCTTGTAAAGGAATGTTGAGTGGTTGTGGCTTGGCGAATTCACTAACGGCTGTGGAGTCACAGGCCTGGACCCTCCAGACAAGCATTGGGATGATGCCGACAACCTAGTCCCCACAATTTTCTGACACGCTGCAAAACAAAACAATCACTAATAAATCACCACCACACTAAAAACTTTCACAATTTCGATGTCCAAAAAGCACGACAACTAGATCCTAAACGGTCAGTCGAACAATAATATTTTCACGCACATTCAAATTTGGACGATTTCCTACGATCGCGTTCCTCCGCTCTTTGTATGTTGTAGCACGAACTCCGACGCCTCAAACTCGATATCGGCGACATGTTAGACTTGAAAATAAGTGTTCGCTCCATCCTTCCATTCAGGATATGATTGAAAATAAACGTAATATTCACACAAACGACGCTTTAGCACGTCAAAAAAATGTAAACAATGCGATGTCGCGGCTACGAACGAACGAGAACGATTTACGAACTAAACGACCGCGCGGCTGGGGGCCGGTGTTGCCACTGCGTACGCTGGAACACCCCGCAAGCAAAACGAGATCCACAGACTAGCTAATAGGTGCGCTTGTAGTCTCATCACATCGTAGCATCACGCGAGACGATGCGATCGTAAAAAATCTCTATTATGTAATTTGTAACTCTCTATCGATCTCAATCAGTAAAATAGGCGATAAGTCTAATGTCATTAACGGATACGCTTTGTATTTGACAGAATCCTAATACCTATATTGCAAGTATCTATCTATGTTCATCAGATAAATAGATTATTCTCAAAATGATAAAAGTTTCACGTATATTATATCGGTCGAACATTTTGACATATTTCCGATTGATAAAAAAACGTGCGTCCGTAGTTTGGAAATAACAAACAGTATTTAATTTGGCGTTTCATCTTGCTACATCATTGTTTAATCATTTAACATTCCAACAAGCATAATATTTGAAACCTGTCTAAATATATGTATGTGCTTTGAATATTAGATAATTAATATTAAGAAATTAAGAAAATAGACTAATTCAGCAAAACAGCAATTTAATCATGATAAAATCATTCAAAACACCTATCTCTATTTTTGCAATAGCAAATTCTATCAGATGTAAATAACAATTCTATCTATGTAAATTTATTAACAACGGTAGAAACATTCCGAAAACAGTGTTGAAAAAACGCGTAAGCTGACATCATCCGATATTAAATATTCGATGTTCGTTTGAAATCGTTACACTTACCGTCTTGGAAGACTCGTTCCACGTTCAGGCCATACGTAGCACAAGTCTCATAGTAAGAACATCTTCGCAGCTCATTCGACAGCTTGCGAGCGCGGTTGTCATCTACCACGCGTGGACTACTTTCACTTATGGCATCTGGAAGAGCAACCAATCATTTAATAGGAAATACGTCTATCGGACGCGTGTATGTAATTATGTAAATTAACTGTGTAACATATTTCTTTGATAGGAAATTGGTATTGATAATTAGAGTCAATGTTTGTATCTTGTCTAATATAATGGTTTAATATACATATTACATGAACCGTTTCATAAAAGCTTGACGGAGTAATATTTGAATTCTTGTTGTGGTTTCAAATTTCCGATACTATAAACCATGTTTGTGTAAGGCTAAGTAATTATGTGTACCTCTTTTAGAATCAATGACGTCAAAAAACAGGGAAAAATCAATCATTATCACGCAGGTTAACAAAAAAATATATAAAAGGAAAACCCAATCAAATGCAATCACATAGGTATCATTAACATGATGAGCGTTACTAAGACCACGTATTAGTTAATAGAAACGTAAGAGTAGATTAGATAATGAAATGGAGCAATATCGGGAACAAGGTGAAATACCCACCTTGGGTTCCGACCAATATGATCGGAATCTCTGCGGAATTCCTATAATGGGACATTTTATTGAAGTAGTTCGACACCGTATTATAGCTGATCTCGTTGTCCAAGCTGAACACGAAGATTACGGCATCCACCCAAGCCGTAAACTGTAACAAAAGATAAATATGTTATATACGTGGTACATATTGCCCAACAAACCTGATAAGAATGTACAATCTTAGAATCAATTTCCTCCGACGTTTTATCGGATTTAATTTGTTCAGCGGAAACGTATTTATAATGACGTCCCCCTTTACCAAGAAAATTAATAAAGATTCTTCAAAGCGAGTCGATTATGGATTTATGAATATAAATATCCTCGCCTCGAGTCTCAGGAGACCTTGGTTTTGTTGGTTTGGTCGTGAAAATCAATAATATTATAATTATAAGACGTATGAGCTGACGGATTTATTTATCGTTTTGAAATAATAGTTTATATAAACGTCGAAGTTTTAATATGTCTACAATCGATCTTTATTCTCGCGTTTTAAGTCTCGCCAAAATCGCAGCTAAACGACATACGGCTAAAATAACAAACAGCGCGAAAGTAATTTAATATTCTTACATCAAGAAAGACCCTAACATGCAGTAACCCCATTGCGAAATATCTTGTAGAGAAAAAACCGCGCCCTGCACGGGGCCCCATAATAATTACGTGGGGTAATTTCGAGCAGTCGTAGGGGTTTGAAACGGAAGGGTTACGTGATACTTGCGTCTGCAACATAATGCATGTGGTATGGACAAGGTAATTGTATAATGTTATAACTTATAACATTCGTAGCTTATGATGGAAGGCGCATAATTAATGATATAATTGAAAACGTGTGTACAAAAGGAGTCCCAAATTATCCAACTGCATCCAAAGATTTCAATCTACGTACATTTAATAGATACTTAGCTGATAGTTGTGCGACACAATAAAATTTGTTTGTACAAGTATTTGTTAATGAGGAGCTCGTGGCTAAATAAAAACTACACTTGTCGAGGTTAGTTCGCGGATTGTTGACAGTTCATTGCATTTGGAGACTCCTCCATGCCTCGGAAAGAACGTAAAACCGTCGGACCCCGCCATTATTTGTAAATGTTTGGTAGTCGTTACGGGTAGTCAGAAGCCCGAAAGTCTGACAACCAGAGTCCTCACCAAAGGTAATGTGATGCCCTGTAACTGGGATGTGGAGGTCAATTAGGCAGTCGCTTCATGTAACATATTGGTATTCAGCTGCATCTAGTTAGACTGGAAGCCGACCCCAACTTAGTTGGGAAAGTGATAAGTGGATGATGATTTATGTATAAGTATTTACGTAAGGAAATTCAACACGATAGTAGGTAGTTATATAAATACGTAACTGAACAACATCACTTTCTGTAAACACCATCGCTATTTGTACGACTTAACTCATTAGTATGTAACTGTGACACGTGTTTGTCTAATCTACATAATTTTGGCGAACCATTGAATCGTACCAGATGTCTCTATTATCATGTACGTAAAATCTATGACTAACTCAGCTTCCACTTCAATGAAGATGCGTGCGTGGGAGGGTGTCACCCCTTTCCTCTGAACAACAAACGACGGCAGCTGAGGAGCGTCATCCGGCGGCAGAGTGCGTGACGATGACACAAGAGGAAAAACCTTGGAAAAACTACTCCACCCTCTATAGAATAAATCCTTTTGTCTAACGGAAACCCATTTTGTATAGTTAAAAAATGCAACACTAAGTACTCCATTAAAGCCATTGTTATATCAGGACCAGATAAAAATAGCACTTAATGTCCTCGCCTCTACGCCTAGTGAGGAAATAACGTCGTCGTTTTATTTGATAGTTGTATTATTCCTGCAATCACTATCACTACAATAATAGTATAAAACAAAGTCCCCCGCCACGTCTGTACGCGATAAACTCAAAAAGTACTGAGCGGATTTTCATGCGGCCAAACAGAGTGAGAAACGAGAAAGGTTTTATGTATGCTGCATAAAATTCAAATCAATTGTTCAATTACCTAGAGCTCGTGGATAATTTAGTGCAGACGTCCGAATTTATTAATAAACAAAAGAATATTTTTATCACTGTGTCGGCCAATCTTATCGAAATATCAGGAGCTGATAGCTGAATTGGAATAACAAACGCGCACGGAAATCGAGGCCTTATTGAATGAGATGTCTATTTCTATAAATGTCAAACGAATAAAGGATTACGAGGAGATTGCATGTCATAATACAATCACAGCCGTGAAATTTGGAAGCGAAGGTTGTTGCGCCCGGACCCGCAAAATATGTGATATACTTCAAACGACGCGTGAAATTATATTGCTGATGACAAAAATTTTACACACACGTAACCTAATATTACAATAATTTATATAAAAAAAAACTATACATACACGCTACATAAACTACCTAGATATAAAATAGCAGATACGTGTCCATATAAAGCTACTACGGTGCAGGAAATTGATATTTAAGTGCTAAGTAACGTGAACTTTCACACAGGTACCTAATCTATGTATTTCACACATAATAGTCCAGTCTATATAAAGATGATATATTTAAACTTAGCTACTAATAAAACTCTTACCAATCCATGGATATTTCACTGGTTTATATAAGCGTATCACATGTAATATTTCACAGTTTTAAACTTTATCATTGATTTTTGAACTATTATAGTGCAATGATATTAAAAAAACGTTGATCGGTTTAAGTGTGACGGTGTATCCAGGGCGGCGCGCTGATGGCGACTGGGCGGGCGGACGGCACCTAGCTTGGGCGGCGTAGCCTACGTTTATTTCCATTTCCCTCCCTCACCCTGTACGCTCTTTACAAAAAGAGACAGAAACATTGATTGCAACTTCAATGCAACCACTGCAAGCCTTTATTCCTGACGTTCAATTTCAGGATTAGCATTACAGAGATAATTAAAACGTGAATATTTAGAAAACATTTATTGAAAATCAAACAAAAATGGCAAAATACTCAATGATATTTCGTAGTTAAGGTAAAATCACTATTCTCACTGATGATTCTCGTTTTTTTTCTTTCTCAGTTATGTAGCCGGGTATTATGACAATCCGTGTCATCGATTATATCATTTACCTACTAGCTACTACTATGTCTGAAGTATCCATTAAAACTGATTGAAATAAAACCCATGCATTATACAGGCAACAGTATTATCTAATTCTGTAGTTTCTACTTACCCCCATGGGAAAAAGGCGTGAGTTTATGCATAAGGTTATGTATGCAACTACAGAATTTATTATACCACATGGCAATATTAGATATTATATTGCCATGTGGTATAATAAATTACAACAACAAATCAGACATAGCTTAGGTACCCTACAATGATATCAGAACCAGCGGGCCTTGTTATATCTAAAATAAGCTGAAAAGCTTTATCATCCAATTATGAATAGCAAAAATAAATGCAAAAAACGAATATAATACGAGATTAACCACATTATAATACTCTTCATTGTGTAATCGTATTTAATAGAAAATTTCTTGGCAAAGGACTTTGGGGTTGTGGGTGAATGGACTGCGAGGGCCAACTTTCTAGACCTTGAGAGTCAGACGGCCTAAGTTCAAGCCGTGTCGGTTGTATACCCTTGTTGCAATGTCAGCCAGTGACAAATTGATTAATATCATTCGGATTTTTTGGTTGAAAAACGTAATAAAAGTAATGCAACTTGATTTAGGTTCGCTTTTATTTTCTTAATGTCGTACATTTTTTTACGTAGACACATACGTAAGTACTACACAAATGATCTATAATGCACTTTCATCTTCTATTGCCGCAGTGGGCACGGGGAAGCGAAACTACGAGGAAGTAATCGAACAGAACTCGATTCGAGTAAAACTAGTGCGTGCACTGACCGTGCATCGTCGCCCACTGTGTCCCGCGCGGTGCTGTGACGAATTTACCCCGGAATGTGGGTATTTTTTTTATTTTCTATCAAATAGCGTTAGTAGTACAAAAACTACGCAATGAAAGCCACACAACAATTCAGCCATATTTTCATATTTTTACAATATCTATTACACGCTTCATTGATTCAACATAGAATGATTTTATTAAGATATAAAGGCATGTAAGTTAAGCCCAAATAGACAAAATGGCACTTTTTCCACCAAATAAATTTCTAACAACAAAAACAAGTTAAGTAAGCGACGACAGGAAGTAGCTAGTGCTGGGTACGACATTACAGTAACGTTAGTAGAACGTTTTCGCTATGGTTCCGCTCATATCTCGCATTATCTTTTGAGGCCAATGTACCAGAAAAAGCGGTTTGTACGTCCGCAAATTATTATGATGACATATCCGGTTTAAAAAAAAGATATGCATTGTGATGCAAATTCTACTTAATCAAGCCCTACACAGCATGTTTGTTATTTAAGTTTACACCCATTGCAAGTGTATGCAGTCTGGTTACGTTTTGTGTCTTTTCGCTATATATGTGCGATTAATGTCAATGAATATGTTTAGCTTGTGTTGTATATGTATTCCATATTCTAAAACCTCAGCTTTTGTAGTAATACAACTACGTACAATTTGAAGCATACCAAGTACCCTCCAAACAGGTTTACTTGTCCCCTCTAAGCCGGGGTACCGAAGACGAACAATAGGCTCTATGTAGGGCTGGCGGGCGTACTATTTGCCCAAATCTAGTCTCAAAAGGACTGTCTGTTCCTATGTAAAGCTAAATAGCTTGAACCTTCACCATTTTCAGGATAAACAGAAAGGAGGTATAATAAGTTACACAAATACTTAACTGTGTGATAAAAAGTTTTAGATTTCCAACGAACACGCAAACTATCAGAATAGTAATACATACTTACATTAGGTTTGATTATTTTTTTGTTAAAACACGCATTCTCCGTTAAAATCACTGGCTACTTCCGTCAGCCCTACAAAAACACCGAGTTAGTTACACTTTAGTGTTTTTTTTTCGAAGCATGAATAGGAGAGTGAATAGCGCCTCGGCCAGGTAACCCGATCTAGAGACGTGACCCGCTCTCGCCTACATTGTTCGTGCTATACGATACTTTTGCTGGACCGCGCATAAATCACTAAACATCGCGTCATGGTTGGTGAAATGTATCGTCGACTCACAATTTGTAACTGATATAGGATATTTTTATTTCCCCCAGGGGCCGACCCAGACGTTGCGAGCTTATAATCATATAAGCTAAGCAACTGCAAAAGATGATACAATATGATTATAGCCAATGTTAACGTAAAACAAAAGTTGATAAATAATAAAATTATACTGCAGAACATTTCAGTCTACACATACAATTTTTCTGCGCTCAGGTCCTTTCACCCGTAGTCCCGAGCTTCAAAAGAGTAATTACCTCTGTACAAAGTTGGATGAACGTTGAACGCCCTTTAAAGAGGTTACCGACAACTAAACTTGAGACACATTCAATAGAATAAATTTGTATTACGCGCGAGATAAGGGTCAAAACATTGTGAAACCTTTCTTCAAATGCATATTTATCTTCATTTAGCCTAGGGTTGTTGAACTTCAGCTGCATAGGCCTACCTATTATATCTTTGGGTCAGATAATTACATATAATACTGCAGCGTTCAGACAAAAACGAGTAAATACAGTATTTCTATGCAGCATTGGGAATGAAAACAAAAATGACACGCGATGTTTTGTAGGAAAAAATAAATAAACGGGTTATTGTCACGATTATGGGCAATGGGCCAGCTTTTAAAACTTTTTGCAATAAACTAGCAGCCACGTCTGGATGTGGTTTTTAGCAGAGCCAATTACCGTGCCAGTAAATAAAACTTTAGTGTGGTAACTATTTTAGCAAAGTGCCATCGCGAAAAAATGCTTGATCTACTTAAAGCAATTCTCCGCTTATTATTTTTCATTAATTATTTTAAGTTCAATGACGCTGACCAACTTCTCTATTCAAATGTCTCGCAGAATGGACGTTACGTCCATTAGTTTTTTACAACTGTCAACCCTACAAGGATGGTATAGTAACACTGTGACGAATGAGCCAATAATGGCTTTGATCTTATTCACAGAGCAAAGGAAACGTGACTGAGAGATTTACGTGTTACTTTGTTGCTCATTATTGTAGATAACATGGGAATAGCGAAAAACAGGACCAGGTAAAGGAAATAAATAACAACAACATTAACATTGAAATTAGCAAATCGTATTAATATACCTACTAACATACGTAATTTATTGTATTAGAGTTGATTATCACCTTAACTACCAAACAACGAGACACAATAGAAAAATATGTGATAATAAGTATGCAAAAAATTAAATGTTTCATGCCTAGTAATTTACTTTGCTTGTGCAACTATGGTAACTATTTTCATACGCAATCCTAATTTTACAACGAATAGTAAAAATAAACTTACCTAGTACCCTAAAAAAACTCGTGAATAAAACTAAACGGCATTAAGAACAAATAAATAAACATTTACATTTGAAGCAACATTATTCTTTCCCCTTTTTTATCACAACAGGATCGCTACGAAAACACGTGTAGAAACTTAAACTAAATGTTTCGTATAAAATGTTAGGGTAATTAATGTAAATAGAGTTTATTTTCTGGTCAATAACTAACAAGCACCACAGGGGCCGCACCTAACGAAACAAGAAAATTACGACCTAATTAAAGAACCCCATACTAATTAAATAGTCTTCGGTTTACAGAACAGCACTTGCGGTTCAAGAAACTCGTTTGATGCAATTTTCAACCTTAAGATTATTGTGATAAAACGTGTGTTTAAATATTAAGGGAATGGATTTAAGAATTCATATGACTAGTTTCAAAGCCACACCACAGGCACCACAGCGTATTTGAAGAATTAGAACTTAGTTGTTGAAGTCCCGACCCGTAAAAATAGTATGCTAAAAACAATGTACGAACCTTATTTATAAATATGTACATAGTTTCACTACTGTGGTCTATTCTGCAAAGATAAGTCAGTAGAGGACTAGAGGTGTACTCACAAGCTGTGTGATTTAAAAATTCTCCCTTAAATCAGGGTAATTTTCAAAATTTTGCAACGGTTTTATCTATCCAGGAAAATTGGTGAATGAACGATATCTTTGTTTATTTAAAGTAACTCAAACAATTTAATATTTTTAGAAATTAAATGTTCGACGGTATTAAAACACAACGTATATATTGTAAAAGAAACAACTTTTTGATTGTGATTTAAAATGCATCTTAACTATTGTGCAGTATGATCGAGTAATTCAATTGACTAAAACCGAAAAAAACCATTGAATTCGTGGTCGTTTTTATTCAAATGTAGCGTACGCCTTCCATAATGGTTTAAACGACCTTGATAGACTCCACGCTTCAACGTTTCCGTGCAAAAACATTATTTTAAAATGATAGTGAGATGAGAGCTCGTGTTTCGTTTTATTAGCTTTTCAAACGACTCCTTTGATATACGAGCATCTGCGTCACCTTTCATGGTTCCTCATCGCTTTACTTTATTTTAAAATTAAAGAAACGACATTTTCCCCCTCTTCATTCCTTTTATTGAAAGCACATTTTCTTTTAAAAATTTACATATTAAATTAAATAATGTACAGACGCCAGCACACCAAGCTATCCCTAACTGTAAAAATTTCCCAGTTTGAATATGAACCTTATACTTTTTAATGATGTTGAAAACCTATCAAAGAAATTTGACAGATTGTTCCTACCTTGAAGTGCTGGCCTCTATACGTATTCGTAACCTGCCCGTGTTTTTGTTATCAATGGTGTTTGCTTAGGTAAGACTGTATGGATTACGTATTAATGTGAAAGTATCTTAAAAGGTACTTTGTGGTTTCCGGCAAGTTTGATTATCCCCTTCCCCACGTGTAAGTGCCGTAAAAGGCGACTAAGAGATTACGTCAAGCGTGAGGGCAGGAAACAGGGTATCAGGGTCCTCCTGTCTGTCAATACCTTCAAAAGGCGATCACTAATCCCCTTGTCAAGTACCGATGAAGTGACGTATTGGTACGGTTTCTCTGTTCTACTAACGAAGACAGAAAAAGGCTAACAAATGCTTAGGCAGATTTGCGCCTATGGAAACACCCACATTTCGCCAGTTTTGTTTAAGTCCCAAGTAATAGGGTGAGAGACTATTGCCATCAACTGGGCACGAATCCAGACTCCAAGCTGCCGATGAGAAAATTCTAATTAGAAAAACTCAATATCACTTTGCCCGACCTGGGAATAGAACACAGGGCCACACACTCAGCAGTCGCGTTTGAGATCACTAGACCAACGAGGCGGTCTAGCAGGCTAAGGACTTTTTTCTTAAATAAAAAAATCTACAACATATCTATCACACCTCTTTACAGCGATGCAAGTCTAGATCTCTTCATGGTCCACTTAAGTGAGCACTAAGCAGCACGTAACAACCGGCTGCACGTGACCAATAATACCTCATTCATAAAACATCATGTTTATCTACGTTAGGTACTAAAACATTATTTATGTACTTGAAACACCTAAGCCTCGCTCCTCGACTGTTCGCATTAGAACAAGTTTAACACAAAGAAACATACGTTACGTTTATACTTTTCAAACGAATGAAACATTGTATTTTTTTAATTTGAATGGCCTACTAGATTTTGCTAGTACCTAATGAGTTATTTGTTTTTAACACCATAACTGCCAAACAACGAGACACAATAGAAAATGTATTATATGTCGGTCATTTGGCGTTCAACGTGTTAAGCCTGCTTAATTACACCCCCATAAAACAGTCACAATTTAAAATGTGATAAGTCCAACGCAACATAACATATAACAGACTTTAAATTTTCATCTTTTATAACAAATAATTCTCTTGAGTAACGATAAAAGCATTTTGTTTTATTTAAATAAATTATCGTGAAAACCATACATTTAAATGTTTGTGGACAATTCTAAAGCAAAACAAAATAACAATTTTAAAAGTAACTTGATAGGAACGCTAAGTACATTTTACTTAAAAAAATCCTACATAGCTACGTAGGAAACTTCGTGCACAATATTGTTACTACTGCATCAAAGTTTCAGCGAACGAGGAAAGTCTCGTACGTTTCAGCATGAAATATATGGGTTGATATTATGTAAGGGGGTGAAATTAATAAATTAGATATCATTAAATGTATTGCCACCAATTTCTTATGGAACAATCTCGGTGATCAATTTCGGGGGAAAATTCCTGCTATTAGAAACAGAAGTGAGTATGGGGAAGCTGGCTCTTAGGGTGTGATATACCACTTCGCGGTTCGTTGTTTTCTTCGTGATGAATTAAAGTGTGGAACAGATAACATATGTAGAGTGGTTAACAAATCATCATAGAATTGTTCGTTCTGCAAGGAAAATATGAAAATACTACCTACTCTTAACTGATAATACCTACAACAATCTTAACATAATACGCATCTTTCTTTTGTTATGTCTCGGTTTATTCCATTCTAACATAGAATCCAAAGAATAAATGATTATAAAGTCAGCTACAAGTCTGGTTTGCACCTTAAAAATTCAGTTCTTTGAACTTTCTTCATTGAGATTCAGAACACGGTATCAAGCCTCGAAATCTGGTGTCGCTCATCTTCAAATATTTGACCTTCAGTGCACACAAGTTTGCAAGTCGATCGCTGTGCGTGACCTATGAGATCAACGCACTTTCAATGTGAAATAACGGTGTCTCTCTAGTTCGAACTATTATGAAGGCAATTTTAAATCTATTGACTTTTAACAACTCATTGATTTATGGTTCCATGGCTTTTCTTTGTGATTGAAACAATTTCTTGTACATGGTGCGAGTTTATTACTTGTAATTTGTGGTTGTAGAGATTATTGTTAAAATATGATTGGTTCAAATTGATTGGCTAGTAAGAAAGTAACGTTGAAGAGATATTTTCTTAAAATTACGCGATAAGTAAATCATGTGGTGTTCTACAGGTACTTACAGGTACTTAACTAAACTTGAGACACATTCAATAGAATAAATTTGTATTACGCGCGAGATAAGGGTCAAAACATTGTGAAACCTTTCTTCAAATGCATATTTATCTTCATTTAGCCTAGGGTTGTTGAACTTCAGCTGCATAGGCCTACCTATTATATCTTTGGGTCAGATAATTACATATAATACTGCAGCGTTCAGACAAAAACGAGTAAATACAGTATTTCTATGCAGCATTGGGAATGAAAACAAAAATGACACGCGATGTTTTGTAGGAAAAAATAAATAAACGGGTTATTGTCACGATTATGGGCAATGGGCCAGCTTTTAAAACTTTTTGCAATAAACTAGCAGCCACGTCTGGATGTGGTTTTTAGCAGAGCCAATTACCGTGCCAGTAAATAAAACTTTAGTGTGGTAACTATTTTAGCAAAGTGCCATCGCGAAAAAATGCTTGATCTACTTAAAGCAATTCTCCGCTTATTATTTTTCATTAATTATTTTAAGTTCAATGACGCTGACCAACTTCTCTATTCAAATGTCTCGCAGAATGGACGTTACGTCCATTAGTTTTTTACAACTGTCAACCCTACAAGGATGGTATAGTAACACTGTGACGAATGAGCCAATAATGGCTTTGATCTTATTCACAGAGCAAAGGAAACGTGACTGAGAGATTTACGTGTTACTTTGTTGCTCATTATTGTAGATAACATGGGAATAGCGAAAAACAGGACCAGGTAAAGGAAATAAATAACAACAACATTAACATTGAAATTAGCAAATCGTATTAATATACCTACTAACATACGTAATTTATTGTATTAGAGTTGATTATCACCTTAACTACCAAACAACGAGACACAATAGAAAAATATGTGATAATAAGTATGCAAAAAATTAAATGTTTCATGCCTAGTAATTTACTTTGCTTGTGCAACTATGGTAACTATTTTCATACGCAATCCTAATTTTACAACGAATAGTAAAAATAAACTTACCTAGTACCCTAAAAAAACTCGTGAATAAAACTAAACGGCATTAAGAACAAATAAATAAACATTTACATTTGAAGCAACATTATTCTTTCCCCTTTTTTATCACAACAGGATCGCTACGAAAACACGTGTAGAAACTTAAACTAAATGTTTCGTATAAAATGTTAGGGTAATTAATGTAAATAGAGTTTATTTTCTGGTCAATAACTAACAAGCACCACAGGGGCCGCACCTAACGAAACAAGAAAATTACGACCTAATTAAAGAACCCCATACTAATTAAATAGTCTTCGGTTTACAGAACAGCACTTGCGGTTCAAGAAACTCGTTTGATGCAATTTTCAACCTTAAGATTATTGTGATAAAACGTGTGTTTAAATATTAAGGGAATGGATTTAAGAATTCATATGACTAGTTTCAAAGCCACACCACAGGCACCACAGCGTATTTGAAGAATTAGAACTTAGTTGTTGAAGTCCCGACCCGTAAAAATAGTATGCTAAAAACAATGTACGAACCTTATTTATAAATATGTACATAGTTTCACTACTGTGGTCTATTCTGCAAAGATAAGTCAGTAGAGGACTAGAGGTGTACTCACAAGCTGTGTGATTTAAAAATTCTCCCTTAAATCAGGGTAATTTTCAAAATTTTGCAACGGTTTTATCTATCCAGGAAAATTGGTGAATGAACGATATCTTTGTTTATTTAAAGTAACTCAAACAATTTAATATTTTTAGAAATTAAATGTTCGACGGTATTAAAACACAACGTATATATTGTAAAAGAAACAACTTTTTGATTGTGATTTAAAATGCATCTTAACTATTGTGCAGTATGATCGAGTAATTCAATTGACTAAAACCGAAAAAAACCATTGAATTCGTGGTCGTTTTTATTCAAATGTAGCGTACGCCTTCCATAATGGTTTAAACGACCTTGATAGACTCCACGCTTCAACGTTTCCGTGCAAAAACATTATTTTAAAATGATAGTGAGATGAGAGCTCGTGTTTCGTTTTATTAGCTTTTCAAACGACTCCTTTGATATACGAGCATCTGCGTCACCTTTCATGGTTCCTCATCGCTTTACTTTATTTTAAAATTAAAGAAACGACATTTTCCCCCTCTTCATTCCTTTTATTGAAAGCACATTTTCTTTTAAAAATTTACATATTAAATTAAATAATGTACAGACGCCAGCACACCAAGCTATCCCTAACTGTAAAAATTTCCCAGTTTGAATATGAACCTTATACTTTTTAATGATGTTGAAAACCTATCAAAGAAATTTGACAGATTGTTCCTACCTTGAAGTGCTGGCCTCTATACGTATTCGTAACCTGCCCGTGTTTTTGTTATCAATGGTGTTTGCTTAGGTAAGACTGTATGGATTACGTATTAATGTGAAAGTATCTTAAAAGGTACTTTGTGGTTTCCGGCAAGTTTGATTATCCCCTTCCCCACGTGTAAGTGCCGTAAAAGGCGACTAAGAGATTACGTCAAGCGTGAGGGCAGGAAACAGGGTATCAGGGTCCTCCTGTCTGTCAATACCTTCAAAAGGCGATCACTAATCCCCTTGTCAAGTACCGATGAAGTGACGTATTGGTACGGTTTCTCTGTTCTACTAACGAAGACAGAAAAAGGCTAACAAATGCTTAGGCAGATTTGCGCCTATGGAAACACCCACATTTCGCCAGTTTTGTCTAAGTCCCAAGTAATAGGGTGAGAGACTATTGCCATCAACTGGGCACGAATCCAGACTCCAAGCTGCCGATGAGAAAATTCTAATTAGAAAAACTCAATATCACTTTGCCCGACCTGGGAATAGAACACAGGGCCACACACTCAGCAGTCGCGTTTGAGATCACTAGACCAACGAGGCGGTCTAGCAGGCCAAGGACTTATTTCTTAAATAAAAAAATCTATAACATATCTATCACACCTCTTTACAGCGATGCAAGTCTAGATTTCTTTATGGTCCACTTAAGTGAGCACTAAGCATCACGTAACAACCGGCTGCACGTGACCAATAATACCTCATTCATAAAACATCATGTTTATCTACGTTAGGTACTAAAACCTTATTTATGTACTTGAAACACCTAAGCCTCGCTCCTCGACTGTTCGCATTAGAACAAGTTTAACACAAAGAAACATACGTTACGTTTATACTTTTCAAACGAATGAAACATTGTATTTTTCTAATTTGAATGGCCTACTAGATTTTGCTAGTACCTAATGAGTTATTTGTTATTAACACCATAACTGCCAAACAACGAGACACAATAGAAAATGTATTATATGTCGGTCATTTGGCGTTCAACGTGTTAAGCCTGCTTAATTACACCCCCATAAAACAGTCACAATTTAAAGTTAAGTCCAACGCAAAATAACATATAACAGACTTTAAATTTTCATCTTTTATAACAAATAATTCTCTTGAGTAACGATAAAAGCATTTTGTTTTATTTAAATAAATTATCGTGAAAACCATACATTTAAATGTTTGTGGACAATTCTAAAGCAAAACAAAATAACAATTTTAAAAGTAACTTGATAGGAACGCTAAGTACATTTTACTTAAAAAAATCCTACATAGCTACGTAGGAAACTTCGTGCACAATATTGTTACTACTGCATCAAAGTTTCAGCGAACGAGGAAAGTCTCGTACGTTTCAGCATGAAATATATGGGTTGATATTATGTAAGGGGGTGAAATTAATAAATTAGATATCATTATATGTATTGCCACCAATTTCTTATGGAACAATCTCGGTGATCAATTTCGGGGGAAAATTCCTGCTATTAGAAACAGAAGTGAGTATGGGGAAGCTGGCTCTTAGGGTGTGATATACCACTTCGCGGTTCGTTGTTTTCTTCGTGATGAATTAAAGTGTGGAACAGATAACATATGTAGAGTGGTTAACAAATCATCATAGAATTGTTCGTTCTGCAAGGAAAATATGAAAATACTACCTACTCTTAACTGATAATACCTACAACAATCTTAACATAATACGCATCTTTCTTTTGTTATGTCTCGGTTTATTCCATTCTAACATAGAATCCAAAGAATAAATGATTATAAAGTCAGCTACAAGTCTGGTTTGCACCTTAAAAATTCAGTTCTTTGAACTTTCTTCATTGAGATTCAGAACACGGTATCAAGCCTCGAAATCTGGTGTCGCTCATCTTCAAATATTTGACCTTCAGTGCACACAAGTTTGCAAGTCGATCGCTGTGCGTGACCTATGAGATCAACGCACTTTCAATGTGAAATAACGGTGTCTCTCTAGTTCGAACTATTATGAAGGCAATTTTAAATCTATTGACTTTTAACAACTCATTGATTTATGGTTCCATGGCTTTTCTTTGTGATTGAAACAATTTCTTGTACATGGTGCGAGTTTATTACTTGTAATTTGTGGTTGTAGAGATTATTGTTAAAATATGATTGGTTCAAATTGATTGGCTAGTAAGAAAGTAACGTTGAAGAGATATTTTCTTAAAATTACGCGATAAGTAAATCATGTGGTGTTCTACAGGTACTTACAGGTACTTAATTAATGTTATGCTTGAATGTTAAACAGACTAGCGGTTACGTGTACCTTCATCGTCTTAATTCAACCACAAGATGTCAGAATAATAATTGAAGTTTGAATAATTCACACAAATTTGAATATTTATAGAAAATAGTTTCTAACATCACACTCAGGCAGAAGTTTCCAATAACTCTGCTTCTCTTTGAAGTAAACAACTTCACATGAGAACACACAATTTAGTAATTTGCCTCTTCCAAGTATTTACATTTTTGCACAGCCGAAGTCCCCGTGGAGTGTATTTGTATGTAAATAATAAATACATAAAACTTATTTACGATTCGCACAGGTGCAGGTAACACGCGCTGCCGGGTCCGAATTTATGAATACATTCCATCGATGGGGCTAACGCTTTTCTTCATTATTAAAGAATCTTGTGAACGTGTTAAGTTTGGTTTTACAAATATGTACACACTAGCTGAGTTTTTTTTTTTTCAATAAGAAGTATCCTATATTACTTTTAGTAATACCTCCAAGAATGTGTACAAAGTTTTATGATGATTGATTAAGTAATTTTCGCGTTAAAGAGTAGATAACAAACAAACTTACATTCAAATTTATAATATTAGTAGGATTGAGCTTAGTAGATAATACGCTGTGTTTGAAAAAACGATCAAAATTAAGAGTTAGAGATTAAGAGAGTTCCATCTCGACTTCAGTCATGCAACAAAGGAATATTAACCACGGTCTGCAAAACATACTCCATAATAGAAAACTGGCAAACGATGTTTACAAGGAAATTAAAGAGGAAAACAAAAGGAAACATTTCTGAAAACTTGGGCACTGCGCGGCGCTGAAGGCAGTAACTTTAATAAAGTTAAAAAGTTCAAAGTGCCGGAGGAATAGCGAGTGGTTCTACTTATTAGCACGTCTCAGCTGCAGGCTTCGTCTGGTTTTTTCTTCTACAAACCACTTATATATAGTTTTCGTGGTGAAGTTATAATGGAGCTAAAATTGACGTCTAATTAATTAGACCTAGCGTACTCATAGATTTCAGCGAATTTGAAATATCAGCTTCTTAACTATATTTTATTCCATTTTTCTTGTGATCATGAATAATTATAATAGTAAAATAATAATAATATCAACCTATTACTGCCCCACTGCAAAGCAAAGGCCTCTTCTCCTACAGAGAAGGCACGAGCATTAATCACCACGCTTGCTCAAGACGGGTTAGTGATTTCATACTTACATTAATTATAATTTCAGGTTTCCTCATGATGTTTTCCTTTACCGATGTCAGTGATTTCCTAGATAAACTTAGAAAGTACATATGAATTGAAAAAGTCACATTGGTACTTGCCCAGGTTTGAACATACAACACTGAGCCATCGTGACATTAACAATCAATTAAATATTAAATTAAATTATAAATAACTTAGACACTCACTCACATTGAGCCAAAAATGTGCCGCTATTAATTTGCATGCCCGTAATTAAAAGATTGTATTTTAAGCCTCAGCCTGAATTAACAAGCTTTGAAAGCCTCGACAGAGGTGTTAAAAGCTTTTATGGCGTAAAGGGTACCAGTACCTATATTTATGTTGTGCTCACAACTCTAAAAGAGTATGTAAGGATCGTAGCAAGTGGCGTTCCTTAGTTTCTGCCTACCACAGGAAAAAGGCGCGAGTGTATGTATGTGTGTATGGTCACAACTCCACACCAAAAAGTTACATAATAACACTATTTTCAACGTGTTTATGAAGTCTAGGCAAATAAAGAACTAGACGACTAATTTACTATTCAAGTTTTTTTTCTATATTTATTTTACGAAACGCTAGAATTAGTGTTATTTTCTTTAACTTTCGCGCAACCATTATGCGGTAACTACATAATTGTTAGTGATTAACAAGGAACAATTTTAGACAGACGATCACTTAATTAGGAATTTACTAGCATACTTGGTTTCCTTGTTCACGTGTAATGAGTCGTTTTTTGAAATTGTATACTTAATCAATTTCAAAAAACGACTCTCTCTCGAACTTATCGAAACACACTCGAAAATATAAAGCGTGAGGACCTGGACTTGATTCATCGGTAGGACAGTGTTATCGAGTTTTTCCAATAGGAATTTTCTCTCTCTCCAGAATCTGGAGTCTAGAATTGTGCCATGTTGTTGGCAATAGACTCGCCCTTATTACCTACATGGGACTTAAAACATAACTGACGAAATGTGGGTATAACTACAGGTGCACCTCTTCCCAACCCTTAGGGGAATGCAAGCGTGATGTTACGTTATAATTAAAAGCACATAATTTCTAATTCTAATGAGAACTTATACAGCTGATCGAGAGAAAAAGCTTCGGTATTTACACCTGTTTAATGTATCTAGCGGTGTATCAAACGTATTGTCCGCATGACGATTGACAGGTTTATAATTAGAGCCACCAAACCCCACCGTATAGCTTTGTATACAAAAGTGGCGACTCCATGGCGCCACACGCGATCCCACCCTTCCGACTACAAGTACTTTCACCCTACGTAATTCAACCCCGTGGACAAATGTCAGTTGATGACAGATAATATAGGACTCGAATCATTCGGTCTTTCATTCAGTTCCAATTACAGGTAATTTTCCGTTATTCAGCGTGCATTTGTGATGTTTATACTTTGTACGATATTCTTTGTCAACTAGTCCTTTTATGTGACGTCTGTAGGTGCTCTATTAGGTATATTTACTGCTGTATTTTTAGTTTATAAATTCATCTATGATGTCTTAAGTATAAAGAGGGACAAAGGATGGGGATAGTTTTGCTTTTTAATTATTGAAGGAGGCCACTGATCCCCGTACCAATAGCTGGAAGCAAATTTAATCGAACAATATAACAAAGAAAATATAGTTAATGAAAATCGATGACAGACGTGAGTGGAATCACTGAGAAGGCAGGCCCTAGAAAGACAAACAGTGACCTTATCGGTGATATTCTTCAGAAAGTACTACCTGACGTACGTATGTAGTACGACCAGCTGTATGAACGTAGCAGGTGGCGTTCTGTAATGCCTGCCTATCCCCACAGGGAAAAAGCGTGACTTTATGTATATATGCATATGTATAAGCCGACAGCTGTAATTTTGCACTAAGCATACCATAGATTGCCGCTTCGCAAGTGCAGGCAAAAAGTCCTATAAGAATTCACCACGACAGCACACTGGCTGTTTGATTTTGTTTTGTGGCTTTGCCGTTATTGTTCCCTCGCATTCGCACGAGTCTCGTCTAAAAAGGGAACACAATACCCCTATTCTTTGTTTGGTCCCCCTCTACGTCCCTTTGACCTCATATGCAGCGACTTTCGCTATATCATTGCATACTTTATCCGCTTCATGTTCATTCAATAAGGTTTGTGGACGTCATTTATCATACAGGGACACCCGTTTAGGGGGGTATGTTGTCATCGGCAGGGCTATTATATTACGGGTAGTCAGAAGGTCGATAGTCTGACCACTAGTCTTACCAATAGGTATCGTGTTTCACAGTAGGGTTGCGAAGGTCACAGGCAGCCGCTGCATGTAAAATACTGGTATTCAGCTGCGGTATAGTTAAATAAGTAAGTATTATTTAATTTTAGTTATAATGCCACTATTTCCCATTTTAGATAAAACGTTCAAAAAGTTAGTAGATAGCTAGTAGGAGCCCTGGTTGACGGTCACAACTTCCAATTACCCTGAAAACTCTTATCTCAACACGGTAAAAGCTTTACTCTCGAAGGCACAGCTTTATCAAAGAGTGGGTATGAAAATTCATGAGAATCAAGAGAGGTTCCTGGAATCTATTATACGAGAGAGACTATTATGCCAAGCTAGTTTTTCAGATAGTGTAAATAGGTACTTACAAAAGTACTAGACAAATAAAAGAATACGAATTCGATTTCTACAATATCGACAAAAATAATCAGATAGCCCCCAATCGATTAACTAACAAACTCGATGTCTCGAAGTTTTTATTAAATGGCAACAATTTGTCGGCGGGGCGCCAAACCGTCGCGCGTCGCCGAACGACGGCCATCTTGATCTAATAATGTTGTAAAACCATTATGGGACCTCTAAAATTAGGACGCTAAGGTCTAATATCGCACGGTGTTAGCGTTGTAGTTTTTTGCCGTGGATTTAGTTTACAAATGGAGGCGGCATATTTTGCCTACTACCATTATCAGCAACGAAAGACCATTAACACTCATGTTTTCACATTATTAAAATTGACACAATATCATTCGATGAACTGCTTTTCAGCATTTAATATACTTAGTAATGTGGTTTAATATTCTTATTTTTGTCCGATTTTAATTTAATATTCTGCTCAATAATTAATATGTATTAAAACCCGGACAGTTACTCAACTAAGTTCCATACGTTTTCTTATTTAATAATTAAATATTCAGGTCGGTCGTCTAGTTTGTTAGACTAGCCAAGATAACTATAATTAAAAATGCCGCATCCAGTGCTTCCAACCGCTTTTCAATCCACGTTAAAATCCAGAGGGCTAAAGTTTTTCCGTCGTATCGTACTTTCCGTCAATTAACGAGGGGAATAATTTGATCGAGAATTTCCTGTCTACTATTTTGTCGTGTAACGAAGAGACTAAGCGAACCAGGTAAAGTGCAAGTTTTTAGGAGGCTATAAAATTATAATTAAATGGGTTTTAATGGCTTGTCGCCTGTCGTCGATGTTGTTTATGGTCTAGATTTTCTTTTCTAATTTCAAATGAATGTAAAGAGTGGACATCTTTCATCGTTAACCCTTATTTACCCACTTTTGGGTCCTATAGTTTCCCATAAGCCCTCTACCCAGCCAGATCTTTGTAAATTCCTTACTGCATAGATATTCGGTAGTATTTGGCACGAAATTAGATGACCTGTAGAGCAGATATAATATGTACTTATTTGTGGTCACTCGGTGGTCAAAATCCAACCATTTTAGCTTTCTACATTCCTTCTCCATTTAAATTTATACCATGCCAAATCTTATAGGTACTCATCTGTGCGCGCGGTATATACATCAAAAGGGATACATAAATTGTCCATGCATATTAAATTATAATATTAACGTATTATGTTTGCTGAAAACTTTCTCAAATTATTTTCAGGGCATAGGTACGAGTATCTACGGAGTTTGTTCAAGCTCCTAATTAATTTGTTCTTTGAAAGCGTTCGTTTGAGGTTCAATCTCGCCTCGGGGGAGGGACCTACGCCAGACAAAACATCCCTCCCATCTACTCATGTTAGTCCCAGGTAAATATTGAAAAGATATCTGGTAGTTACCATGTTTTTCTTTTGTACCGAATAAACATACAAGTACCTAATTATGATGAAAATATATTTTTCTTTCTCTGTATCGTTGAACAAATAAATTGACAAAGGTTATCGTTTTCGTTTCTTTGTTAAATCTTGTTAGAGGAGGGTGGACTAGGTAGTAACACACAATAAGTAAATTGTTATTTTAAATATCAAAGGTAAAAGAACAATAAACAACTAAAGCTTTCATTTGGAACGGTTCCTTAGTAACAGAGGGTCAACAAACTAATTGAATATTTAATAGAAACCTTTCGACGTTCATTTGTTTCAAGCAGCCCACAGATAAGAAATATGTAGGTAGGAAGAATGTTGATGTTGTCTATGATCTAGTGAAGACAAGCATTTTCTACGAAAGTCTGCTGCGAAATAAATGTACAGCATCTGTAAATATTTCCCAATGAAAACTTGGTTACGGTGAAGTGAACTGTCATGTTTAGACATTTATATACTAGCTTGATCAAATGTAAAATTATTTTTACTAGAAGTGCGGGAATAACGCACTTGCGGAGAATAAGGTAGTGTCCTTAAAAAATCTGATTGATCCGAAAGTTGGATTACTCAAAAATACTGGACACGTATTTTTTCTTTTGTCACGTAAACCAAAAATGACGACGGTATAGTATAGTGCGTTGAAATTGCGCGTGACGTCACGCCGTGCTACACTTTTCGTTAAAAGTGTAGCACGGCGTGACGTCACAAGCACCTTCTCATGAACTTTGATGTGCTATATCATTGTCACTTTTTAATGAATTAAGTAAGCAAAAAATACGTGTCCAATATTTTTTGGTAATCGTACTGACGGACTAAATAGACTTAATATATTTTGACCTAGGACACATCCCTATTAGAGACTGCCTAAGCGACTCCCAAATTAGGGAGAATTTGGGTGTTCCTGGAACGAAGTCGACGAAATGTTCTTACATTAACAATCACGTGTTTACTGAGGCTAACGCAAATTCAACTTCAATACGACCACACCTAGTTATAATTTATTCATCCACCTTGCTTCGTGAAGTTTTCTAACCTTTATGAATAAATCAAGAAGCCAATCTATGTTTCATAGACTCTGTTTATTAATTACAGTGAAGGTAGGTATTAGTATTGGATTGGGATTAGTGAAATGTGGTGAACGGTAGGTTAGGTAGCATACTTTATGTACCTACTAGCTTCCGACCGCGGCTTCGCCCGCGTGGTTTGTTGATAAAAAAGTCTATGTCCTTTCCCGGGGTGCAATCTATCTCTCTGCCAAATTTAATCTAAATCCGTTCAGTGGTTTAGTCGTGAAAGACGAACAAACAGACACACACACTTTCCCATTTATAATACTTATTAGTATGGATTAGCTACGATATAAAAGACGATGATTGATTTACTTTAAATAAGTTTAAGCTTAGGTAGGCACATAGTTAAGCTTTTGGAAGCAGTGGATACTGTTTTGTGTTCTTTAAAATACCTATTGAAAACTACCGGTTTTTTCGTCATTTTGAGAATAACAAGCACTTAGCCCACCTTTTCGTCGTCACCTACTTACACCCCCAGCGTAGTTTTGAATACTAAAATAAAGCTTAGGTTAGGTACTCGCTGATAATGAAGATTTATATAGAAGAAACAATTTTTAAGTTCTGTTAAAGAGTTATTGAATTTATTCATTACAAACAAACAAATCTTTCCTCTTAGTAATATTATTATTTAGATTCGATATAAACTACCTACCAAACCTACCTACCTATTAAATGCACATAGAATCTGTGGTAGAGCCGTACAAAAAGCACCAAACAAAACAACAGATTTATCTTCTGAAGAAACCTACATAGAACGTAGTAACCCACTCCCTACAGCTTTCCCCAGTTTTCATTTTAAAAGCCTGCGATCCAATTTTCTAGGAAGACGTTGCTGTATGTCGTAAGATGATGCAATGAGAGCGCAAGTAGGATGAGCCCACTAGAACTCGCATGACGTGTATTGTGTGACGACATAAGATAACTACTTATGTAAGGAGGCCTTACATCAGGAGTAGGGTTGCTATTTCGAAATTCAAAAATTCCGACAAAAATCCGGACATTTGCAAAAAAAAAACGACTAATAATGAAAAATGTTCGTAAAATACAACAACCTTCCCGATTTTTTTTTTACTCATTCTTTTATGAACTTTCGATTTTCATATCTGTTATTGTAATGATATAATTCCGAGGAAAAATCACTAGGATTTATTTCACAAATTTGCCTTGAATTTTTCTTAATTTCCAATAAACAAAACGCATGACACTGGCCATGTTTCCCAAAATTAAAAAAGTGTAACACCGGACTTCACGATTCAAAAATAGAACAATATGCGAAAAACCCGTTGAACACGTGAACCACGTGTGACCTTTCGCCATTTTAGTTCTCAGTTCCAGACACTAAAGTGTTACTTAGCTGTTGTGGTTATATTATGTTACTAAAATACTTAACTCCTTTCTATTTCAAGCAGCCATTTTCCGACCCGCACGTTGTATAAGGGTATCTGATGCAACACCACTCAATGCAACTAGGTCACAGCAATTACTCTCAGGACAATACAGCGGGCAGGATACGCCTCACATCGCAATCTACGTTTTCCAGGACATGTGACGTCATATAACAGTACAGACAAAGCATTTTGATTTCATGTGCTTGGGTGGTTTAATCTCTTGTAAGCTAGAGTACATGTTAAAGGGGTTGCCAACATAAGTTGGGACGTTGCGTCGGCGCTGTTTGTAAAGGAAAATGGCAAGAATTAGTAAAATCTGGTACATTTTAAACTAGTTCTCCATTTTGCCGTTTTTGATGTTACACTGGTTACTACGGTGGAAGCCCGCAGCTACAGTTTGAGCTTTGTTAAGGCACAAATTAAATACGAATTTGGTTATTTTGTAGTTTTGGCTTAATACTTGTAGGTTTAGAGAGGGTTTCGGTCAACTGGGCTTATTAATCTCGTTCGAACGTGAGTTGTGTGGTTGTGAAATTGCCCTTTCACTATCAGCCGTTATCCATATCTTTGGCCGTGACATTTTTTGTGATACGAAGTTGAAAGAACATGTAAAGTATTAATGGGCTGAATAGATTATCGAAACGTCATAGCTTTAGCAAAATAAATTTGGCTATGCTCGTCAAAAATTCACGGGTACAATAGAAAATACTTATCGGGTCGGCTGAAGTATGTCTAGTTATTATTTAAGAGGGATCTGTTTCTGTGTAAGTCTCACGTTTTTTGAAAATCAGTGTCGTTTAACTTAGTGTGTCCTTGTCCATACAAGTTGATTCTACGCGATTAATGATCAAAATAAATAATAATAAATAAATAAATAAATAAATAATGCTGGACAATCCACACAGCATCATCTAGCCCCAAGCTAAGCAGAGCTTGTGTTATGGGTACTAGATGACTGATAGGTACACTTAATACAATATATTACATAAATAGATACTTTTTATTATACATAGAAAATACCCAGAACAGCCGGAACAAATATTTGTAGATCGTACAAACATTTGTCCCAAGGCGGGAATCGAACCCGCAACCTCCTGCGTCGCAGGCGGACCTTCGCCCGCCACGCCACATAGGTCGTCAAATAACAACTAAATTACAATCATTTAAAACATGACCATCGTGGGTGGTAAGGTGGACTGATGATCTGGTGAAGATTGCAGGAAGCCGATTGTTGAGAGCAGCTCAGAACTGATCGCTGTGGACATCGTTAGGGGAGGCCTATATCCATCAGTAAACGTCTTTTGGTTGAAATGATGATCTTAAGTCTCGAAATTATATTCGCTGCAAAACGTCATATTATGTACTGAAACTGCAAAATTGTGAATTTCACGGACTACATTGAAGCAATCTACCTAACTGCCAGTTCCTGCTACTATCGGCAGCCCCACTTCAGATGGAAAGCTCCTCGTACTTAAAAGAGTTGCAGTTTTAAGTTCAAGCTTAATCTTCCCTCCCAAGTAAACACCCAGATAATACCATAGCAACTAGAGCAATTAAAAAGTCTTTGCGGAACTTATCTGAGCATTTGCTTCCGAGCACCGAGTTCCGAGCTAAAATGGGGCAAGCGGGGGCGGCGGTGAACAGAACAAAGCGAGGCTTTTCCAATTTTAAACTATTAGAAACACTCTCGGAATGGGCACGGAATCGGCTCAGCTCCGTACGGAGTGCATTATCGACTGGGCAAGGTATGTTTTTTTGTAGAATGTGATATGAGAACGTGAGCGAAAACGAAGATGGGTTTGAAAAGAAATAACAGCGTCGAAACTGGGGCAGCAACAATATTTTCTGCTCATAACATAATATGACGCCAGTATTTTACAAAGGGTTAAACAGAGTTGTAAGTTATCCCGTTAGGTATACATTGAAACCCCATGTACTAAAAAAGCGAGAATATTACCACAAATGCAAACTCCAGGGCCGCTATTGGGTAATCCCAGAAGGAAAAACCCAAAAGCACTCGGTCTGATTCGGGGGTTAAATCCAGGACCTAATGCTCAGCAGTGGAACATTGGGACCACATGACCAACGAGGCAGTCATTTTCTGTTCCTGTTGGTATTTATGATTTTAAGAGTAGTGAAATCTATTTTAAATTACGACTTCACACATACGAGTAGCATTAATGGAATGTATGAGCTGCAAGGGAACCGAAACCCATATTATGAAGCTGAAGAGTTCGTTTGTTTGTATGATAGCCCATTTTTGAGGTGGGTTATAGGCTTTTTTACATCACGCTACGACCATAAGGGCTGGTAAAACCGGGCGGCATAGGTAGTTCATCATAGACTCGACATTTTGTTTTCTGAAAAGCAAATTTTGTTTGACTAGAGGCTGTCAAGGCCGTGATATATCCTCAAACCTAAACCAACTAAAAATGATTGGTTTGCGAAACCTGTCTTTACTCTAGGCCTGACTGAGACTGATGCTTGGAACAAACCAACGTGTCCTTCTACAAAATTCAGACTAGAAAAAACTCTTTATGTGTAGACCACTAGAAAAATAATCAGCTATTAAGTATGTACATTTTGATCGCATAAGTAAGTATTAAACTTTACTAGGAACAGCTGACTTATTTCATATTTCAGGGTTTAACCCGTACTAAATTTGTCCATGATCGCACTGACCTTTTAAAGTATATTGTGTATGAATAGATATGATCACACAGTATATGATCTGCCTAGCCTGTTCCCAACTTGTGGGCTCGGCTTCCAGTCTAGACGGATGTAGCTGAATACCAGTATTTTGCATGGAGTGACTGCCTGTCTGACCTGAACCACCCAGTTATTAGGTAACACGATACCCTTTGTTAAGACTAGTTTTCAGACTTTCGGGCTTGTGACTACCCGTAACAACGGTCAAAGATCTACAAATGGCAGTCGGTACCAATTTCTTAACCGTACCTTTTGAGGTATGAAGGGACTCGGTATGTAGTGGATGGTCACCTATCCACGGCCCGGCCTCGGCAAGTGAAGCTTAATATTTAATCAACCCGTGCGGCTGTTATTAGCCACGAGCCCTTCAATTTACACGACTATGTTCCAGTAAAACCGATCGATGATTGGATTCTGTTCCCATCAGAAAGTTTTTATTTTTATTTTGTTCACGTTCATACACTAGACCAATTTGTATCAAATTGCTGTGGCGAGGTGCCGATATAGGCGTGTGCCGAAGTAGGGGGACCATGCGTCGTATGTTCATAGGGTGGAAGGGACATCCGTGCAAAAATTGATGCCATGGTTCCGTATATGATTCTGAAACCCCCAGCTTTGAAATATTTCGCGTTGGTTTTTTCCTCATTATTATAGAGATAGACCTATAGAGTAGAGGGAGACCAAAGAAACGATGGATGGATTGTGTTAAAGATGATATGGCTGTGACTTCTGAGATGATGGCAAATTTAAATGTATGGAAGAAGACATGCTGCGCCGACCCCAAATAAATTGGGATAAGGTCAGATGGATAAGAACTATAAGTACTAAACAGTTAAATCATATGTTACTTTTCTGTTTGTTTATTCATATACTGGGTGGAAGGGAGTACAACACACATCATGAAACCATGAGCTCAGTAGGTTTTTGTTGGCTTTATTTTCATTTTTACTTTTTTTCTAATTGTTTTTACTTGAAACAGTAAAAAGTCATGACAAAGCATAATTTATATTAGGTCTTTACCTATGAAATTGCCGTTCTGCAGTACTGGCCATTTCAAATCAAAATATTTTTTGTTTGGCTAAGAATTCTAATTTCAAATTAATTTTATTTTGAAAAACATGGATTTTTTTTTCCAAAAGTAGTCATTTGTTTATTGATTAGTGTTACATTTTCATCGCATTTAAATCTTTTTCGTCATCATGGATACGTTAAAAATTCGAGTAATTATGGAATATGAGTACCGTCGTGGCAGCAACGCGGCACAAGCGGCACGCAACATCAACGACGTTTACGGAGCTAACACTACAAACCAACGCACTACCTGTTATTGGTTTGCTCGCTTCCGTTCTGGAAATTTCGACCTGAAAAATGAACCTCGCGGTCGTCCGAAGACTTTGGTCGACAATGACGAATTAAAGGCGATTGTGGAAGCTGATGATACACAATCTACGGCTGAATTAGCAGAAGCTTTCGACGTTAGCGTCAAAACAATATTGGTCCATTTGCGTCAAATTGGCAAGGTAAAAAAGCTTGACAAATGGGTGCCCCACGAACTCAATGATCGCCAGCGCGAAGTACGCGTCGAGACGTGCCTTGCACTGCTCAACAGACACACAAATGAAGGAATTTTGAACCGCATTGTTACCTGCGATGAAAAATGGATTCTGTTTGATAACCGCAAGCGCTCAGCAAGTTGGTTGGATCCTGGTTCAGCACCTAAACAATGCCCTAAACGAAAACTTACCCCAAGAAAAGTGATGGTCACTGTTTGGTGGTCTAGCGCCGGTGTGATTCAACACAGCTTCTTACCAAACGGGGTGAGCATTACTGCAGATATGTACTGTGAAGAATTGAACACAATGATGGAGAAGCTGGCACATGTCCAACCAGCATTGGTCAATCGCTCGTCTCCGCTGCTCCTGCACGACAACGCGCGACCTCATACTGCACAGCAGACGGTCTCCAAGTTGCAAGAACTGGGGTTGGAAGCTCTCCGTCATCCGCCCTACTCACCAGACCTTGCGCCTACAGACTACTACTTTTTCCAGAATTTGGATAACTTCTTGGCGGGAAAAAAATTCAATACCCGAGAAGCAGTACAAAATGCCTTTGAAGAATTTGTTGCCTCCCGTCCAGCTGATTTCTTTAAGAAGGGCATCAATAAACTGCCACTGCGTTGGCAAAGATGCATTGATTGCATGGGTGATTACTTCGATTAATACAGATAAAAAATACATGAAAAAAATTCATTTAAATTTTTTCATACAAAACGGCAATTTCATAGGTAAAGACCTATTATTTAAACCAAAGAGGTGATTAATTAAATAGTTAAAACATAACGTACCTCATCAAAAATTTCATTGGTTTAGGATGAAACGATGACTTTTAACAGTTTAAATTAAATAAACAACAAAAAAAACACCTTAGATTGAGATTAGGAAAAACCGTCCAAAATGTCAAAGCTGGGGAGTCCAGCATCATGTACTGAACTCATCGTCACAGGTTGTGCATTTATATCCACCCTTTATGTCTACCCGTATTTTATGGCTGGAATTTAATTACCAATATAAACTTTTGGACACCATGGGAGAATGTGACTTCTTGGGTCATACTTTTCTTTGCCGATAACTTTATAATAGGTACCAGTTAAAATAAGAAGTTCAGTTACTTATCTAATTTTATCTAGCTACCTTATTGTATCCCACTGCTGAGCAAAGGTCTCCCTCTCCCACTTCTACAAAGGTTTATTCTGTGACAAAACGGGCCAGTCTTTTCAGTAGGAGTCTAGTTCGTCCCTAGACCAAAACCTTATTCAGTATCCAATAAAAGTACGAGCTTCTTAAATGTTCACGTGCCCAGATTATGTAGTGGGTTACAAGAGTAGAAAACCGAAGAAAAGATGTATGGATTGTGTGAAAGATGATATGGCTAGAAAGGAGCTGACTTAATATGACTGAAATGATGAAAGACTTAAGATGACGGTGACGATAAATAGAGGTTTATGGAAGAAGACGACATGCTGCCCCGACTCCAAATTAATTGGAATAAAGGCAGAAGTGTGCCGATGATGATGACATGTCCACATTGAAAACGTAGGTCGGTACTTACTAAGGATAGGCCCAGTGCTAGGCACATACTATTGATAGTCCGACCGCTCAACAGAGTCATTAATTGCGGAAGCCTGTTGTCACGTGATGTGAGAGCTCAGTCATCAGCCCGCTGACGGGCAGACCCTCCTTTACCGCGCAGCCACCGACCAAAAATATCTTGTTTTTTTCCTCTTTTTTCCCACCTTCGCCAAACATTCTCCTCCAGTATCCTAACATTTACCATAGAGGTTCATAGATATCCCAAGACTTTATCACACTTGGTCACAACGCAAGGGACGCGTGCGACTATATTTAGACGACTTTATATCGGGACAATCGGGTGGCGGGCTTGCGGGTCAATCCGACCTAATGCGTTGACGTCACTGCGACGGCAGCGGAAGGGTTAGATAACGCGTCAGTGCGTGCTCGTAAATCTAAGTGATCGAGGGTCTGGTGTCTTAGGATTTGAAGGTCTTTAGCTGGTTTATGTATTTTAAGGTGGGAAATGGTAGGGAAGGGAAATGGTACAGTCTAGCGGTCAAGAAAAGGTGTGTTCGATCGTGTGGTGTTGGGCTTAAGAAGGATGTTTCAGTTGCCATTAGAACAGCCCAATGAAGGGTTGTGTACAAACTCAATTAATCGCTCTTAATAGACTAATAAGCAAACACTAACGCCACGGTAAACACCAAAAACACTTTGCTAAGACACTAAAGTTTTAGGACCTTATTATTCATTTTTTAAGTTATTCCACATTTGAAACTGGACCTCAATTGCGTAACAATACTTTCTATCACAACCTGAATAATTTTGAAGGAAACTCTTAATCTTCCCAGGACGTTCATAATTTTCATTGAAATATTCGTCTGTTCGACTAAGTATATACCTAACACAATGGATGTAGCTGCCTGAAATCACCAACCAGCATTGAGCAAGCGTGGTGATTCATGCTCGTGCGTTCTCTGTAGGAGAAGAGGCATTTGCCCTGCAGAGGGACAGTTACAGGCTGGTATTATTATTTTTTATAAGTCGTTGACAAAATGAAAATTGTTACCATTGTAAGTATTTTACGGAATTACCCTGCACTTCTGTTAATTGACAAGAATGAATTCGAGAGCTCTCCCTATCAGAAATGAACCAGTAAATACACTACCTATTCAAAAATTAACTATTCCTTCCGAGCAGCCTTCAACAGACAAACAATACAGCAAACTAATCACGAATTATTTGATGGCGAATCGAGTGAACTGTCGTCCCCACTCGCCGCTCGCCACTCGCCACTCGACTCAATTAAAAGCATAATCGAACTAGCTGCTTCAATAGATTGCCTTGTTTCGATAGCAAGACGAGTTGTTGTTCTGTTATACTGAGGTCTACGTTCAGATTTTGCTTAGACTAAATGCCTAACATATTCTAACTACCTATATCCAAGATAAGCAGTTGTAGTTTTGCAAATAAGTACTGTGATTTTAGAAGAGAGTGTGATGGCCCTTCTGGCTTCAAATCCGGGCAAGTAAAAATGTGACTTTTTTAATTCATACGTTCCGATTTATCTGAGACATCAATGCCATGGATATCAGTGAAGGAAAACATCGTGGGAAACCCAAACTTAGAATTATTGTAAGACTGAAATCGCCAACCCGCATTTTGCAAGCGTGGTGATTAATGCTCGTGCCTTCTCTGTATGACAAAAGACATTTGCACTGCAATACGTAGGTTTTCATAATTTATTACTTTATTTTGGTGCTATTAAGTCTGTCAAAATGAGGAAAAATCTAATACAGTAAACAGTGACTTTAAATGCGGCACGTAGAAAGAAGAAAAGAAAAACTAAATAAGCTTATTTCCTACAGCACTAAAAATCTAAAAATAAAAATTTGCAAACTCCGACAAGCTTCAGACTTTAAATTTAGTTGCACTTTGCAGTGAGTAACTTCGTTAGGTAACCAGTAGAAAATAGGATCCAAGGAGTTTTCTATTTCTGGCGTGGATAGGTAAACTTATTATGGTAACAACTTCAAAGGAGGTTGTTTGGATCCCTTGGTTTGCAGAAGATGATAAACTATTTTAAATTCCAAGCTCTAGGTGTTTAGATAGATTATAAATGACTTGGAGGAAGTTCCATAAATATGAAAGTCTATAGGATATCATAGATAATTAATTATTAAAAAAAAATGTTACTATTTTCCCATATATATAGATTTCCATATCCCCTTTCCAATATAACGTTAAAACATTCACAAATATTATTATTATTTTCTCTTTTAATTCTCTGTAACCTGGGTCAATAATTTACCTTGTTTGATATAAAAAAAAACGCCAGAAGATTTTTTTTTTATTTTGAGGGCTTTATCACTGAGCGATAACGTCGCCCTATAACATCACCATAATAACTTACCAACTACAATTAAAATGTTAACTATTTTAAAACAAAAAATGCCAGTTTGTACAGGATTCTGGCTAAAAGAAACTTCAGCTACGCAACTTGTAGTAAAAACTCAATGTTTTGGTAAACGGCATTACTACGGCGGTACTAAACGGCATGTAAATTCGATACGACAGGATCGTAAAAGTTCACGATTTTGTTGTGTATAGTAAATAGGAACGTACTGTATTGTAAATAAAACGTAACGTCTGTTAGAGAGTACCCTCGTTTTATAGCGCAAATCGATAGGAGCATCCTGGAGGCGGAGGCGGTGCGCCTCCGTTGTTGTGTACGGCACGGGAATGTGGGATGCACTTCGAGATTTTCCACGTTCACAAATTTTACTCGTGGATGTGGATGCAAAACGCACCTATATCTCAAAGGACTAAATAGGTTTCAGCTGAGGATTGGGTCATAGATTCTCCAAAGTATAAGCTAAATGAATAATTTGCATGATGCGGATGAATTTTTCGATGCCTTGTGATTCTATTTTCTTTTTTCTTTTCATGTAAATAGTAGTCTTATTACTTTATTGAATACAGTTTATATTTTCATGAAAATAACAATCCAAGTTTCTTTTAAAACTTCAGCGTTTTTATAATTAACCTGAGACCCAGCACGAAACCGCGAATTAAACGTAACGTTTTTTTATTTGTTTTCCTTATGGTTTATTTTAGAAATAAAATAGGTCTTATAATTAAATAATTATATGCGGAACGAGTATTTTCAAATTTACGTAGCATGCCACGGGATTTTGCTACCGCCGACTGCATTTCACAGATGCATTTCTCGTACCGTACAAACAATGGAGCCACTGCAACTAGGTCACTGGCCGTTTCGAAATACCTACATGTTCTGAAGCTCGACTGCCTGACTCCTGTACACGACTACACGTACAACATAGATGAGTAGATACCACATCGTCAATCGTTCCTTACACGCGACGCCCATTGTCTTGAATATTTCATTGAAATTCTATTGATTTCTGTCGAAGCTTGTCGAATATTGTTCGTTGTTTTTCAGCTGAATGAAATGAACGGTACACAAAGTTGGTGAGGTAAATGTTTTGTTTCACACGCAAATATTGAAATTGGATTGTTTCAACAATGAAGGAATATTTAGTACTTATGCCCCTTAGGCCTTTTTGGCCTCGCACAGGTCCTTTTATTTAATATTTTTATTTTCTTTTTTATTGTTTACATTTTGGTTCCGTTTTTCTTGTTTTTTTTTATGTGTGCGTGTCCCAACTAAACGTATTTTCTTTTTCTTTCTTTCTTTATTTATTTTCTTTCTTCTACTCAAAGCAGGGTGGAAAGGATCATCAACATCATCTGCCTACCCTTTTCCAAACCATGTTGGGGTCGGCTTCCAGTCTAACCGGATGCAGCTAAATACTAGTATTCTACATAGAGCGACTGCCTATCTAACCTCCACAAGCCAGTTGCTGGGTAACACGATACCCCTAGATAAAACTGGTTGTCAGATTTTCGAGCATCTGACTACACGTAACGACTGTCAGAGATCTACAAATGACAGCAGGGACCAACAGCTTAGCGTGATTTCAAAGGCACAGAGTATTCTCGATACGTAATGAACACGAGCCATCCACAGACTGAACTCGGCAAGCTAGGCTAGCTTAATTGGGAAACCATCGATCGACCCGTGCGGCTGTTTTTATTAAGCCGCGAGCTCGCCATCATGTTATTCAGGATCGTAGCATGTAAAGAGTAAGTAGGTTGGTAGGTACACACTTAATTTCTGCTTCCACAATAATCCTAGGTTATTTTGTCATTAGTTGATGTCTGTTGTGAGTAGGTAGGTACGTATCCTAGTATCCTACGTCGGTAGTAAGCGACTATTGATTTGATACTTATGGAGAGGACTAAGCTTGCTTGCAATTCTGTGGGCATTTACTTCCCACTCGGTTTTCACAGTCGTTTTATACTGAAAGTGCCTACCTTGGTAGAATAGTAGGTACCTTTATGTATACTTGGTGTAATACCCACATTACTCTATGATACCTTGGGAACTATTCAGCAGTAGGCAGTTATTGCAACCTCATGGCATCAGTAACAAAAAAAAAATACCTAAGTTAGACGAACGCCAGTTATGTTTTAATTTTTTTTTTTTTTCTTACCCTCTTTGAACTTCCTAGTCACACAATAAGCCGGATTTAATAATCGAGAGGTACGCAATACAATTAGGTATGTACCTACCTACCTACTTACATCAATTTCATCTGGTACCTATCAATTGTTTTTAATTTACAGCGATAATTTAAAACTGACCTACCTCATTAAAAACTATTTCCCCATCAACAGTAAAGAGTTTTATTAACATACGTGTAACAAAACTTAGTGACATATCAAAAACAAAATATTGTGACTGACCTGCATTTCAGGCGAGCCCCCTTCATCTCGTATTAGAAGTAAGTAGCTGTGTCCGTCGATTATCACTTCCTTCTTGAAGCGGCCACCTGGAATAGAAATAAAAACATGAATAAGTACAAAAACTAGCAACTTATATTTAGCTAAAAATATTCTACTTTTCATCTCAGCAATATTCCTGTAAGCCCCGGAGAAATAAATCCGTGGGCGTGAAATAAAACCTAAACATCCGAACTGACAGATTAATTAAAGAGCATTTTCAAACAGAACAAGACAAAACAGAACAAAACTAGAAAGAACAATTACTAGTAAGCACTTAGTAACTTACCTAATGAACATCAGTTGAAAATACTGACCCATCTTACAAAACACACGCTTAAGACATGAAGAGATTTCGTCAATTCATCCCACGTATCTCATAGACTCTATTGTTCAATGCCCACCTCCTCATGACACCACTTAATTTAAATGGCAAGTGGGAATACGATACACAATATCCAGGAACAAGTAAATTTCTACCATCATTGCTGTCTCCGTGATAATGATCGAGTTTCTAGTGTGAAGGTAAATAAATAGCACTTGCAGTCCTACGTACTAATCAAACCCTCGAGGAGAGTGTAATCAGTGCAATAACGCCCTCGGTAGTTCGTTGAACTTTCGAAATGCTATGTACCGACTTATGTTGCCATCTAGTAGCGTAATAAATAAACTGAGGAGAACCGGCCCGTGGACTGGTCCTGCCATCTAGGTTAAACAAAACGAACTTCATTCGAAACAAATCCTAATATTTGTAGTTCAGCTACTTGACGCTAGATGGCAGTGTTACCAATTTGAATTTATTTTTTAAGTTATTATGGACACTACTATTTTGAAGTAATATATTAACTACTTAAAAAGTATTACGCACCTTCAGGACTTTCTTCTTGCATGTACGCCCCAGTTAAGTACCGATGGACAAGAGCCGACTTCCCACTGTCCGGTGAACCCAAAACTCCAACCCGAAGTTCTGTTACACCTCGTGACGCGGTCCATTCTTGGCTATTCACGAATGAATCTGTAAAAACGGATAAAATAGGTTATTACTCTTGCAATATTAATTATTATCTTTAGTGAGATAATGTTGTCAATATGACTGGTGGTGCCATCTAGCAGCAGTGAAGACAAACACGCTTGCGTAATTAGATAATAGATGGCGCTGGCAAAAATGTTTTTCATTTACTACATTTTATTTGTAATCGTATTTGAAAATTGCATAATCCGACACAAATTATGTGAATTACATAAGCTTCGTTCATCAACACAAACATGACCACAAAATTGATTAACTGGGAAGCAGGAAGCTATGTCACAGACATTTTACAAAAAGTTAAATAACTTTATTCTAACACAAAATCAATGTATTTAAATGATATGCATGTAACGAAGCAACTTTCACTGGTATCCCATTACTTCCTGGATACGGTCAGAATGTTAGATAAACCGAGGATTGGAACCAGTTCTGTCATTGTACCAATCAACCGTGAACAAACGTAACTTAAGACCGGTTTGTATAGTTATTTACGGTAATAAATTATTGTAATTAATGCAAAGTTATCTCATATTCGCTAATCCATTAGCTGATTAACCCAAATTAATATGGTAATGTGATTAGTGAAAAATTTTATTAGCCTTCCAGTCCTCTCTCTGTGCGGTTTTCTCCGGACAATCTTGTGTGCGTCTAAATCGTAACGCCAGCGTTTCCTAAGACTTCCTCGGCAACGACGCCCGTCTTCTGGCACATGTCATTGTGATATGTGTATGCAGACACAAGAGACATTTCTAGTGTGGGGCTACGTTGTCTTTTTAATAGAATAAGAAAAAAAGAAAGAAATAGATGTGTACCTAATGTGTGTGGCAACGGAACTAAAAAAACAACTTCTAAAATATATAGGCCAGCACATTAAGCTACCCCAATCTGAGTTTTTTTTTATAGATTTCAACTTTATAACAAAAGATTAGTGTGCAATTGGGAAAATCAGACAGTTTGGGATAGCTTGATGTGCTGGCGTCTACGGAACCAAAAAACAACTTCTAAGGAGTACCTTCAACTTGTTTTTTGTTTCTGTAGCCAGATATTATAATTAGGTACACATCTATAAAAAAGAAATAAGTATAATCTACAAAGATTCTTTATAGTTACAGCAGCTTCACTTCAAGCGTTATACCCTCAATACAATCTACAAATTGTTTTGAAAACTATAATGTAGCATTACAACAAACGGTGGATGTTGTAGTTTCAATGTAAAACAATTCAGTATTTACTTACTAGCGTAGGTAGGTATGGTTTTGCAATAAGTCACGATTTACCTCTAGACAGGTAGTTGGACTAGCTAGAGAGTGAACAGCTATCAATAGTAGAACTCTGCTAATTTATATATTAGCGCATCTATATCAAATCTGCTACACCCTAAACGATCTACAGGGTAGAAGGAGTACACGCACAGACTGAAGCACTGAGTAAATGATTCTGGATCCCTCAGGGATGAAATGTCTAGTCAGTCTGCTTTTCCAAATTCCTTCGTTTTTTCCGATTACCATTTTACGTGATTGTTTACATGATTTGATGAATTTTTACAGTTTGGAACTGTACAAAATTATGATATTTCCCTAATGCAATGAGATTTTTTAAAATAGACTTAAAGTATTTTTAACATTTACTTTTTATTTAATAATGGCATTGGGTGGATAGAAATTATTATTTTCACAAAGAAATATAAGTTAAAAGCATATCAGAAAAAACGTAAAAATGAGGGTAATTCGAATGAAAAATTAGTTCCCTTTCACCCTGTATATTTCAAACGATTTCGAAACGCTTGCGCGTTCGAATCCAGCCATAACTAATACTCTGCCAGCCAGTATGCTGTGAGATTCCCTCAGCATACAAACCTTAAAGTACACAAGAGGTATGATATTTAAAAAAAACACAAAGTCACACCGAAAATAAAACACATTCCTAATTCAAATAAACCTAGTTTGGTCACATAACTCGTACCTAAGTGTTAAATTGCGATAAACGGCGACGATGTGTAATGTTATGTTAAGTTGAGCTGAAACTAAGTTACGTAACATTATTGCGAATATCTATTGAAAGGATAAAAACATGTTAGCATATGAATATCAACTTATTTAATAATGACTAGGTACTGGTGTAAACGTGAGCAGTAAATTTACTAGGCTATTTTTGAAAAATTACCATCTTTCGAATAGCCATCTCTTATAAACATGTAGTACCTGGATGACCTTTGCTCGGATAAAACCACGTTTTCTAAAAATGAAACTTATCTAGATCGATTTATCGCCCCCGAAATATGCATACTAAATTTCATGAAAATCGTTGGAGCCGTCTCCGAAATTCAGATTATATTTATAAATATTATGTACATATATACATAATGGGTCGTTTAAAGGTATAAGATCATCAATGTGATACATATTATATTATACCTTCTAATATATCGTATAAAGAATCTGTAACTTTCAGTTTCTTGAAGGGATCTTAGGCCCTTAACTGGCTACACGCTGTTTTGCCTTAGTTGTCTCAAAGGGATAATCTCTATCTCTCTCTATCTGGGAGTTTGCTTATGATTTTAATTCCGATCGACTGACATTGGAAATTAGACTTTTAGTAGTCTTGAGTTCGAGCTAGCGCCAAAATCGGGATCGGGTCTGCCGCGCGCTTATCGCTCCTCTTGAGTTTATTTTGACAGCTGTGAAGTTTGGCAAATAATATATCCACGGAGCTGTCACAGTGTGACACACCAAAATCAACATCTTAAGATTAATTGTGAATTTGCAATAGTATTGTTAAATGTATTATTAGTTATAGTTAGCAAATATATATATATTGTTTTGTCTCGTTGTACATATAGTGTTAAGAATTATTTATTAGGATAAAAGAAAGTGATTGTTTTTATAAGTTATATATTTTAAAGTTCCGTTTTGTTTTGTTTTCGTTTGTTAGCATTAAGTTTAGTTTAATTCAATTGGTTTGTGTACTGTAATAGCTGTAGACACCACTATTGTATTGGTTAATACTGTGATGATAGTGTGTAGGTATGTTTAATAATAAATAAATAAATTAATTAATCATAAAATGACTCAGACTGCCACGGCCATCAAAGAAAAAACCATAAAAGATACAAGGGGTACAATAAAACTCCAATAAAATGGTATTTCATACTTTTCTACTACTTTCTACCATAAAACGTTTTGCGCGTGCCTGATGCTCAATGGATGTCCGATAACATTTGTCACAGCCATGAAATTAGATGGTTCAATATATAAGCGGTGGCGAGTCTTTCTTGGTTTTTCATACAAACTACTTAAAAGAGTAAGTATGGAGTTTTTCACCCATACGTCTCCATACGAAACAACCGAAAAAACAAATAAAAAAAGCTAGAACCATAAAAAAAATGATTTTACTTTGATTTTTGACGATCAAAAGTGCCTTTTTAATGGTGTGATTGAATTAAGTAATTAGACTTTGAACTTGAATCTACAAATATTTCAATTAAAACTAGGCTATTTCACTGGTTTTTTGTTAATCTTTTCAGTTTGAATAGAGTATAGAGTTTTATTCTATCAATGAAAGAATGTGTTCTAATTAGGTTTCACACATTAAGTTTAGTTCATATTTACTTCCCTGGCCACATCTTATCTAAATCGCTTAAGCTTCCATATTGCGACTTCATCCGCGTCGAATTCACAAAAGAACTTAATGGGAATAACTTCAACCATAACATTGCAACATTCTTCTACAATGTTAAAGTTATTTTAAGTCTTTGGTTCAAGTTTAGGTTTGTGACGATTACTTGGCATTGGCAAGTACATCGTCAGCGTGTGTTAGGGTCAAACATATTTAAAAATAAAGAAGTTTAAGAAAACACAATTATATTAAGTACAGGCACACAACGACACAATACTAAACATGGACAACATAAAAAATGAAATAAATATGTATAGGTATATGATAACTGCAGTAATAAAAACATATTATTACGTGCCTTACGGCTGCGCCAAATTGGTCCAGTTCAGCAATAAAGCCAGTGGTTCAATTATTGTTTTGTTTTTATCAACATTTATTTTAAAACTTTTAATATGTTGAGCATTACAAAGCACGAATTTCTTGAAAGAAGTTTACCAATCGAAAACCTCAAATTTCCGAGTTATTAGTCAAACGATATTAGTTTTAAGTCCGTAATGTAGAGCCTTGGAATTAGAGGCGCTAGTTTCAATCACAATAAAAATTGTTGAGGTGTTCGTATACTCGTTTAATGCAAAGTATAAACAGTACAAAACGAAAGAACCACACAAACTCTTTAAATCACAATTTGCAAAAGAAACAGCACAGTTAAAAACTAGTTACACTTTTAGTATTCACACAAACCGCACAATAGTCAATAAACGAAAATCAAACAAAATAAAACTCTTCAAAAGACTCTTTACGACATGTTTACAAGCGAACGAATCGCCGTCATTAACGCTCGGCTCCGTACTAAATTACTTTTATTGCTAACCAGACACCTATAAATCAGTTTTGGGGTCTTTTAGACCCACGTGCATAGGGTTAAATTAACATTCATGGGACAGCCCATAGGGTTTTACGGCGTCGTCAAGGTGTGAAACGAGAGCTTAATCGCGTTTTTTGGCACTTGAAATTATGGGGCTAATCTTGTAAGCTGTCCAAATTTATGGGGCTTCTTTGAAAGGGCATGAAATCTACGACATGACTTTTAGTACCTACGTATGTAGTTTTTCGATCATATGCAAACAGACGGAATGATTATATGTATCGCTGTCTGCCTGTTTGGTGTGCCGAAACTTTTCATAGTAATTAGAAGAAGAAAGATCTTCTAATTACTATGAGTACCTCCTCCCTATACCTCATAATCAAGAGCTTATAAGGTTACCAGCATGTGGAATATGAACTCAACAATTATAGTGCCGATGGTCATATCAGGTTTGATAGCGAAAAGTTTTTACCAACATCTGGAGAAACTTTCGCTAAACAGAGCCAAAGGCTGAAGGCTATCGTCTTATAAACGGTACGCATTGTGAGGAGGTTCCTCACTCTGGATCCCAAACCACCGTTAGCTTGGGTATTACCACCTCGCTGCGGGCGGAGTACTATTTTTATACATATTTTTTCACAAACCTTTTTTAAATATGTTAAAAAAAATGTACAATAACATAATACGGAAAAAAGAAGAAAAAGATATTTAAAAGTAAAACTTACAAGTATACTCAAGAGCACGGCTAGTACAGTAGGCAGCACGTCAAAAGTAACTAACTCAGTATAATCCAGCTCGTTATTCTATTGAGACTCCGTAGGTAAGTACCTTCCTCGCTAGGTCACTTCAAGGTCTAAGTGTAACCATTGGCGTGGGATCGACTGTCTTAGGATTAAAGGGGACACCAGAGGAAAGGCCATTTTAAGGATTTAAATATTTAAGTGTTTATCTGTAATGTATTGGAAGGTGTGTTCTACTGATAAGACGTGAGACGTGCGATGTTACGTGGATGTTAGGAGGTCGTGGCTAAATAGAAATAGCCGAACGGGTTGATCGAAGGTCAATCTACGCTTGCCAAGGTCAGCTGTGGATGGGTGACCGTTCGTAACATATTGAGACTCCTGCGTGTCCTGGTTGTCATTTGTAGATCTTTGACAGTCGTTACGGGTAGTCAGAAATCCGAAAGTCTGACAACCAGTCTTACCAAGGGGTATCGTGTTGCCCAGTAACAGGGCTGTGGAGGTCAGATAGGCAGTTGCCCCATGTAAAACCTTGGTATTCAGCTGCATCCGGTTAGACTGAAAGCCGACCAAAACATAGTTGGGAAAAGGCTAGACATATGATGATGACGTGCGATGATACGCAATACCAAAATAATGCAGAGACTTAGAAACTAGGGATTTCAGCCACCTAAACTACTATTGTAAAGAGGAAAGATTTGTTTGTTTGTAATGGATAAACTCAAAATCTACTTAACTGATTCCAACAATTCTTTCACTTATAAAAAGCTGCATTATCAGAGAGTTAGAGAGGTTATATTTTATTTTCGAACCTACGTTTTGAGGTGGTAGATGGGATGTTTTTTTTTAATGAAAAAATATTTTATTTATTGCTTATAGTGTTCCTATATCATGGACACTTTTCCATATACGCTACTTGACTAACTTATGATTTACGTGAGTTCGTCTATTTTGTTTTCTTTTATATTATGATGGGGATGGGATGTTAAAGGGAAAAGTACAAAACAATCGAACAAAATCATGGGCGAAGTTCTAGTTAAATCTCTAATAATATTTATATTCTATTTGTTAGAGATTAATAGATTATAATAATATTAATAGAGGATATAAAGAGATAGATTATACCTACTATTGAAATAGTACCTATAAAATTAATATTTATATTGTTAGAGATTAATAGATTATAATAATATTAATAGAGGATAGAAAGAGATAGATTATACCTACTATTGAAATAGTACCTATAAAATTGTGTTAGCTACGTATCTACTCCACCAGACTGTACAAAAATATTGACTAAAACAGAACGGTTAGATGAGTTATTTTATCCATTTTAATTAATTTTCAGAAAGCTCTGTTCTACGTTCCACTCACAAAGCTTTGCGAAGCAGTTTTTCTCTGAAGGTCCTTAGAACAATATTATTTTAATCTCGTCTGGTTTTATTATAAAGTAATAGCAACGTCTATTTAGCTTGGCCATACTTATAAAAGCAATTTAGCTAAAGAATGAGGATAGTACAAGGTTTTGTTATGAAAAGATAATAATGGCGTATCGTAAGCCTTTCTTAGAGACTGCCTTGGTTGAAAAATTTCTCTTGAGACTTAAGAATAACATTAATATTATAAATGCGAAAGTTTGTTGGTATGTGTGAATGTTTGTAACTCCTCCACGCTGAAACGGCTGAACGGATTAAGAACAAATTGGTTATGAACGTAAATCATTTAACTAATAATAATAATACCAGCCTGTTACTGTTGGGACATTAACAAGATAACAAGAGACGAGGCCTAAACCACTGGGCCACCACGATATACGGTAAGCTAGCTCATACCCTTGATTTATACATAGGCTACTTTAAATCCCCAAACACGTGATATATTTCCGCAGGATTTAGCTAGTTATCAATAAAATAAAAGATAAGTATGGAAAAAAATTAAAGTAGACCTAGTTTCTATGGCACACATGAACCTATTTGGTAAAAAGAAATAAACACAAACAACTGACAGGCAGTCAATCTTATATAAGAATCCCAGTAAAATCAAATGAAACCACAGAAGTTCTTAATCAAGGATTCCTAGAATTCAATATTGGAACGCTGACCTCGGAGGTTTAACTTAGATTAACAAGATTATTTGACCTAGGTCACAAGCAAAGCTGCAAGGCTTTCTCGGTAAATGCAATTTTACCTTTGCCTACCCTTCTTAAGCTTCAAGGAGATATGAAACGATTGCTGTGCTCAATTCAATCTGATTCTATTGTAAATGGTTGTACTTTGTCTTTATTTTATTTTTTAAGAAAGATCTTTCACTAAGTTCAGGTGCTAATCACCAGAGGTCGGAATTATGTAGAGTTATTTATGTACTCGCATCGAAATGTTGGTATTAATATGGATATTCCCGGGATTTCCAGGGATTTATTATACAATCTCGTGTGGCCAACAATATTACAAATAAATAATAATAAAATCCTCAGAGATAGATAAGACATTCGGACATCCGATGTAGGATGGTTTAAATTGTGTAAAAGTAAATAAATTTTTATGGCTGAGAATCGGCACTTTTTGAACGTCAAAAACGTTTACAAAAGACAGTACCCTAAAACGCCCACCCTTCACGGGATTTTTCTGGTCTTTATAATGAATCCCGGGATTTGAGGCATGTCACTTTATTCTTTCGCTGTATGAAATCAGTGTAAGTACATAATTAACTCTACCTAATTCCGACCTCTGCTAATCACATATTATATTCGAACCAAAATATTGCATGTTTAAAGCCAGATTTTGCTACCACAGGTCTCGTAGTTAGTGAGCTATAATAACAATTTAGGGTTCCTAGTACCAGACATTTTTAAATTAACTAATTGACCTTACCCAAATCTGTTATAATAGGAGCGGCACACGAAAAGTTCATGATTGGTGTATGACCTTCACCCTGCCCACTGTGATGTGACGTCACGCTAACGTAGCAAATTAACGCTACTTTAGTTAAACTACACGAAACTATTGATAATGACTATGACATCACTGGCTTAAATATAATGAAGCCATTTGGTGATAAGAAAACGCTATAAAAGGCAGCAAAGCATCTACTGCGACGACCGATGTGGCGCGGAGGGCGAAGTTCCGCAGGAGGTTGCGGGTTCGATTCCAGCCCTGGGACAAATGATTGTACGATCTACAAAGATTTGTTCCGGGTGTTCTGGGTATTTGCTATGTATAATAAAAAAATATCTATCTATGTAATGTATTGTATTAAGTATATCAGTCGTCTAGTACCCATAACACAAGCTCTGCTAAGCTTGGGGCTAGATGATGCTGTGTGGATTGTCCAGCATTATTGGCCCTCGTAATTGATTTCGAATAGGTTAGGAAATTAATTCAAGAATATGGACATATCTAGAAGATCTAGAATCTTCTATGTTTGTGGTCTATAATGAAGAAATTTGGAAATAATGTGAAATGCTCTGTACAGGCAGTTATTCTTGAAATCTGAAGATACACCCAATAAATAAATGGCAGACATAACTATATGTATAAAGATGGGAAAGGACGGCTGGTATAATTATTTTCCTGAGATACGGATGAAAAGGATGAAAGAACAAAATATTCTACGCCGTCTTCAATTAATTGGGATCATACCATTTTATTTGGCTGTAAATATTGCATCTCAATTTTTAATTAGGTAGACTATCTGCTTATTAACAGTTCGTAGTCTGTGGTGTGCCTTATCCTTTTACCCCTTTAGTTACTTCACTGTCACTCCGCTGTCTGATGCGGGAGGGGGGAACGCGTTGTACCGTGCGATGGGAAGCGTCGGGACATCCGTGTGGCTTCCTTCCGTCGCCTGAGTGTTGTCACCGGTGGGAATATGGCTTTTAATTTGTCTATGAATGAGCGGTATACAGGTTTTGTTGGTGACGTCATAGGGTTATAGAAGTTAGACGTGAATAGTGTTGATCCTTTCAGTTGTGTTCCTTGTAAGCTTGTCATGGTTGTCTAGTGAAGTCTAGATCCTATTAGTAATATAAATGTGAACGTTTGGGGCGATGTTTGTAGGTTTTTTACTCTTTCACGAAAAACAACTGAACGGATTATGATAAAAATCTACAGTTTTACACTTATATTACGGAATAACATAGGCTACAATTTATAAAGATACATACACAGGTAAAGTCGCGGGTAACAAATAATCTGAATGTCATAAATTTAAAACTTGAGATTAGAATCGATCAGGATATTGTAATATAAGGGACGATAACAAGTATGCCTAGGTAATTTAGCAGTCAATGCATTTCTAAATAATTGTATATTTTTCTTTTCTTTTCTTTTCTCTTTTCTTTTGACATAATTAAGGAGCGAAAGATGACTCATGAGTTCGCAAACCATACACACAATAGGTAGAGATAGTATTACCGACGGCACCATTACACAGAGACCACAAAATCTCTGATCAGGTAACTCTATACTCTATAACCTCCGATAAATTCGTAGTACACTAAGTATAGAGCACACAAAATGCAAAAGCTTTCAGTACGAGGATTGGATTACTCAACCAACACGGCTTAGATGGGAATCTGATGCACGGTTGCCATGGTAACGGCATGCGCGAATTGGATCACTCGGATAGTGTTAGATGAGATTGGAAATGGGAAAGGTTTACGTTTCTTGTCTATGTGTTACGAAGGTTGATCTCTCTGTCTGGACTGTAAAGGACGTACCATCAAAAATACTGGTTATTGTGGAGTTTAATAAGTTAGTAAGTATTTTATTTGTTTAAACATGGTGTACATGATACATTGCATCACCCCCCTGCCCTTATCCCAATCAATTTGGGGTCGGCGCAGCATGTTTTCTTCTTCCATACATCTCTATTTGCCGTCATCTCAAGAGTTACCTCTTTTCCAGGCATATAATCTTTCACACAATCCATCCATCTTTTCTTTGGTCATGATACATTGCATGCAAGATATTAATGGGATACAGAGAAGTTCTAACATGATCAGCAGCATATGGTGGCGTACAAATTGGTAGGAAGAGATGGTGCATAAACCGTGACAATATTCATCTTAATTACATTTCATCACTTTTCATTAAAGATTGGGATTACAATTCATTATTTATATTTAGACGACCGATGTGGCGCAGCGGGCGAAGGTCCGCCTGCGACGCAGGAGGTTGCGGGTTCGATTCCCGCCTTGGGACAAATGTTTGTACGATCTACAAAGATTTGTTCCAGGTGTTCTGGGTGTTTGGTATGTATAATAAAAAATATCTATCTATGTAATGTATTGTATTAAGTATATCAGTCATCTAGTATCCATAACACAAGCTCTGCTTAGATTGGGGCTAGATGATGCTGTGTAGATTGTCCAGCAATATTTATTTATTTATTTATTTATTATGCATATTTTTTAAGATACAATTCTGTGTCAAATTTGCCACACAGCATCATCTAGCCCCAAGCTAAGCTGAGCTTGTGTTATGGGCACTAGATGACTGATATACTTAATACAATACATTACATAGATAGATATTTTTTATTTTACAAAACAAAAAAACCAAGAACAACAAATATTTGTAGATCGTACAATCATTTGTCCCAAGGCGGGAATCGAACCCGCAACCTCCTGCGTCGCAGCGGACCTTCATTGCGGACCTTCACCCGCTGCGCCACATAGGTCGTCAATTAAATAAATTGGTCAGTAAAAATATGAATAACTGTCATTAAAAGTTCTGTAACTAATGAAATGATAACCCTACAAGAACTCTGCATTTTTCGTTTAGTAATTATTAAAGTCCACAATGGTCAGACAGCTGAAACTTTATTTTTCTATATTTCTCCTAACCGTGGATCCAATTTAAAATTATTTCCAACTTTAAGTGAAAAGAGATGTTCCGCCATGTCAAATATATCAGACCCATTTCCGACGGATTTACATAAAAAATCTGTTGAGATGTCCGAAAACTGTATCTTGACAAAATTATTGACCCCACTCCCGAGAAATCCCCATCGTCCTTAACATTATTGTGTTAAGATCTAAAGTTGAATGGACCTAACATTTTTGAAATATATATGTTTTTTTGTTAAGTCTATTCATCTATTGTGTCCACAGATATAAATCCCGCTATGCCTCGTATTTGTAGGAACAGCGACATGAATGGAGAGGACATCTGCCTATTCAAGTAGAATTTACTACTAATTCCTTGTATTATTTTTTTCTTTGAGTGGACACACGCTGTGCTCTTTATTTGGGCTTTCTTAGGAGCTTACTTTGGACCGCCTACGGTATTAATATAAGAAGTATTAGAAGTAGTACCTACATTATACGTAGTCGACATTTTTAAATGTTAAAAATATGTTAGGCTCGCAATTATTTATACGTATATCTCTTCTTCATCTTTACCTTTCATAGTAAAGTAAATGAATTTATTATAGGTATCTGAATTTAGATTTTTGTCACTTTATTATGGGGAAGACACTAACACCCACAACACAGTTTTTACTATGTAGTTAGGGAATCCTATATTTAAAAACTATTCATAATGTCAATAAACAATTATTATCATTATTAAAGTAGGTACCAGATCCACTACGAAACTCAGTTTAAAATTAAATACGACTCGTAAATTTCAAATTAAATCTACTCAAAAACTGTAGCCCACAATTTATCTTAAAAGAGAATTTTCAAAAGTCTTAACTAATTAATTCTAAGCTTATGAAAGGACAAAGCGAGTCCACCCACCTGACGGACCCTGGCCATGATAGCAAAGGTCGGAATTGAAGTCAAGCGGAAACAATGAACTCAGTAATAAGGGTATAAACCAGTGGGAAGGTATGGTACTGTCAGGTTAAAATGTAAGTGGTGTTTATATGGATGTTAGACAGATGAAAGGAAAATTTTGAATTATTTGTAACTAGTACTTTAGCCGAGGGGTGTACTTTCGTACCATACTTTTCCAATGAAATTTAACACCCCTTCCACCCCCCTTAAAAGAACGTATGTTACTCCACGCTAACACCAAGCTACCCTAATGTGTCAAATTTCTTTGATAGGTTTTCAACTTTAACTCGAAAAAACAAGGTCCATGTTCAATTGGGAAAATCTGACTATTTGGGGTAGCTTGATGTGCTGGTGTCTGTAGCTTTCTGGTGTTGTGTTTTCTTTTTAAACTCCATTTTTTATGTCGGTTCGGTTTACAAATCCTTTAAGAATCTTATCCGTAACCACGATTTATAAATGTCTATTGCTATGCTATGTTCTTAATAAAATTATGGCGCTTACTGTACAAGGTATATCTAAACATTTTGTACGTGGGAGTTCATGAACAAAGATCAAACAGATCCTTTGGGTAGGAATGTTCAATGATAATATTATTATATCATTCCGAGTGTTTGTAGTTCCTAAAGAGCAGAGACGTGTTATATTATCATATCATGGTATTAATAACTGTTACAAGAGCTAAAAATATTTGTAACTATGGTTTTACTATTTTCATTTTCAAAGGCAAGCTGTTTTTTAGAAATGGAATTATGTGGGCTGTATAACATAACGTCAGGCCAGTTATGTTTAAGTCCTATGTAATAGGGCAGCCCTATTGCCATCAGTGGCAGGCTACTGGAAGATCTAGATGAAAATACCGAATAACACTGCCTGGCCTCAAAATCTTTGCAGCCACCTAGACCACCGATGTCTTGGACTGAATCAGAGTAATTTTTTTTTTGTGTGAAAACAAGGTCTAGAAATCGGTAGAGCCTTATTTGTCATTTTCCCCCTTCATTCGAGTAAGTATATAAAAATGTTGTAGCATTTAAAACCAAGGTCTGCAATCATATTTAAAACAAAACGCATCGTAGCGAACCAATCACTGCATTTCCGGACAGTCGACCATTAAAAACTGTCATGGCCGCCAATCCATTGACATTTTCTTCTTATTTCCCCGACTTAACCTTAATCTCTCAAAGTACGTACAAATACATTAAAAAAGAAACTATTGTTTAACAACCTTAGCAGTACAATGGTGCGTGACTGTACCGGCCTTGTTTCTACTAGACCATTTATATTTCAATGACACGACACAGAGCAGATAAATGATGATTATAACGCCAGTATGTCATTCAATTGTGTTGAGAATTCAGTTGGTTATGGTCTCATTGGACACTGATTTGGATATGATGTGGTTTATGTCAATATTGTGCCGGTTTGGTTAATTTACTTAATTGTCAACGTAACGGACTATTGTGAGCATTGAACATTGTTGTACAGGTATTTGTGTATGTGAGTTGTAACCCACTATACAGGAGAAATTTCTAGTGTGGGGAAACGTTTTATAAAAGAGAAATAATCGAATAATAGTAATAATATGGATTGGTATAAGTAAACGAGTATCAAGACTTTCTACAGTATATCATTACGATGTTCTGGTCATTTTTATAGGGTACTTGCTCCTCCGATACTAATAATAATACCAGCATTTTTCACCGTCCCTCAGCAAAGCATCTCCTCAAACAGAGAAGGCATTAGCAATGATCACCACGCTTGCTCGAGGCGTGTAGGCGATTGCAGACTTAATTTAACTATAAGTCCAGGTTTCCCCAATGATTTCCTTCACCGATTTTAGTGATGTCTTAGGTAAACTTGGAAAGTATGTATGAATTGAAAAAGTCACATTGTGCTTGCCGAGATTTGAAACCTAATGCGTGAAATTTTGCATGAAAGGCGAGGACTTGCCCATTGGGTCATCAAAACCCTACTATGAGAACATATTTTCGATATTAGAAGTGTTTTCTTGAAAAGTGGATCTCTGTTGATGAATATATAAGTAATGTCTAATGTCAGGCAACAGCCCATAAAATTCAAGATTGATAACTCAACTATCATTTATTCACAACATACTATAGTTATTATAACCTAATTCATTTCCTATTTTATATTATTTCAAAAATAGCGTAATAACCACTTTATTTAATATTTTACTAACAAACATCACTTACGCTTCTGCTTATCCCATAATTACAGTGACGTCACACGTCGTGTGCGCCGGCGCGGCGCCGCACGGTTGCATCTTAAATTAAGTTGCTATAATAACATTAGCGTTGACTAACATGTGATGGTATGGTTGTCAACTTCAACTTTTTCTACCATTTTATAAAATGCTAGAATAACAGACTGGAAAAACAACTTAAGTTTCTTAAAAAATATCACTTTTGTCATCAAATCTGAGTTTTAACTAACATAAGTGCTGCTTATTGCATCAGACTACATCAGACAGAAAAGTGATCTTATTTGAATATTTTAGTTGTTCCTTTTTAGCATTTAAGTGAGTTAGATTTTTGAAATCGTCTTCTCGATCTTGTTTTTTTTATCAAGATTTACTAGTTTACAGCCTATGTCAGTCAGTGAGTCAAGACTAAAGCCTATGGATACCTAACTTGTTAGAATATCTTAAGCTGTTTAAGCTACAGAGCGTGCCATAGAAATAGACATACCTACATACACTCAATAGCTTTACCCTCCTTCTGGAGTAGTCGGGTAAAAAGTAAAACAAACTCGCCCGAATAAGTTTTCAGATGTCCAACTGATGAATACCAACTGGTAATTCAAAAATGACCCTGCTAGCTCCATGTACAGAAGCCAGCACATCAAGCTACCCCAATGTGTCAGATTTATTTGATAGTTTTTCAACTTTATCATAATAGAAAAAAGGTTCATGTTCTATTAGGAAAATCTGACACACATGGCCTCTGTACATACGTTTCCGAAGCAGAAAGGTGAAGAAAACTTGGTCTCAGTTCAAGACACTTTGCTTAGAACACGATAGAGCAAGCTATGTTATGAGTACATTTTACAGAGATATTTCAATATCCATTGTGAGCCGTATAACAACATAAAATCACGACTGTATTCCCCGAAGGGTCAAGCAGAGGTGCAAAGTATTCCTACATTCCGTCAGTTATGTTTAATACCCATGTAATAAGGGGTAAGCTTATTGCCATCAAAATTGATAAGCTATACAATTTGACCGAGTAAGTTTAAAAATCGCACAAGGCTCTAACGCGAGTTTGTATACATAATTAATCGATCGTGTTAACGTCAGTGTTCACTTACGTCAATTTGTATGTCACCAGACGGCGCTTTTTCATCTAAACAAATAAAAAAACAAAAAAATCAAGTGAGTGTCTGTCTGTTTTGTTTGAGGTCATCTCCGAAACGGCTGGACTGCTTTTGACGGGACTTTCGATAGCTATTGTGTTAAAGGGTTATACCTACTATAACTACTATTTAGCTATATATACTATACTTAACAATTACTACTATACTACTTATAACTTAGGCTTTAATTTAAGAAAAATAATTAGAGTTCCACGCAAAAAAAAACCCATGTCTTGTTAAATTCCACGCGAACAAAGTCGCGGGCAAAGCAAGTTCTTATTAATATTGTACTTTACTTTAATGCGATGGAATAGAATTCAAAACTCGTACTGATGCCAGTATTAGCGACAATGAAGCCATATATTTTCATGAAATCCAGGAAGTTTGTTTTATAAACCTACATTTGTATGACCTACAGGTAGTTGTTCCGGGTCTGGCTGATTGTGTATGTGAGTTTAAATGTTTGTAAACAAACGCACCCACAATACAGGAGAAATTCCTAGTGTGGGGCAACGCTTATTTATTAAAAAAAAAAAAACCGTAATTACATTGCTCTAAATCACGCTGGTCACAATTTGATTTAAAAGCCTTGTTAAAAAAATTTCGAGGTTGTTACCTAGGTACCAGTTATCCTTGACACGACATGTTCTGTGGCGTTTTCATGTTAATTTCCATTTTCTTCTTTAAAAATAATAATAAGCAGAAAATATGTGTCGAGTTTAAATGTTAAAATGTGAGACAACCGGTATGTGTTACCATAAGATTCCGTGATATGCAGTAAAGGGCAATATGAGACATGTTCTTAGAAAAATAACACAACATCACGCCTGTATATTCTCGAAGGGTTTGGCAGAATTGTACTTATAGTACACCCACGTTTCGTCAGTTACGTTTCAGTCCCATGTAATAGAGGGCGACTCTATTGCTATCTCTCTATAATCGGGCACAGATGCAGACTTCGGGCAGCTACTGAAAATTTCCACATGGAAAAAAAAACCTATAACACGTTGCCTGACCCGGCAATCAAACCCAAGACCTCTTGCTCAGCAGTGGCATTTATGACTATTACACTAATAAATCTATAAAAAAAATATGAATCAACTTAGCAACGAAACGGCCAACCCTATTCTACAAGACCCAATTACAAACTTCCAATTACAATTAAATCACGCAAAATAAAACCTTATTTCGTGCACAGCAAGAAATAACGAGCTGCAATTAACGCAGTGATCAAGTTAGGTCTAAAAATAGCTAGTATATGGACTAATGAGTGCAATTTTGCGTTAAATCGCTCCAAGATGTTGCTTTAAAAGGAACTGCCACCGTTAGAGCAATGTTCTGCTAAGTTGTGCGATTATGAAATGCTGTACTTCATACTTCTATACTGAGAAGTAACATACAAAGTTATGGGAATTAAATATAACTAGCAGCCTACTAAGAGTTCATTCCTGATGACCGATGTGGCGCAGCGGGCGAAGGTCCGCCTGCGACGCAAGAGTTAAAGTTCAAAGTGAACAAATAAATAAATAAATAATGCTGAACAATCCACACAGCATCATCTAGCCCCAAGCTAAGCAGAGCTTGTGTTATGGGTACTAGATGACTGATATACTGAATACAATACATTACATAGATAGATATTTTTTATTATACATAGCAAACACCCAGAATACCTGGAACAAATCTTTGTAGATCGTACAAACATTTGTCCCAAGGCGGGAATCAAAATCAAAATCAAAATCAAAATTCATTTATTCAAATTAGGCTGAGAATCAGCACTTTTTGAACGTCAAAGACGTTTACATAAGACAGTCCCCCAAAACGCCCACCCTTCACCACTTCCTAGTGTTTTTGCTGGGAAGAAGAAGTGGAGGAACAAACTCCCCAGCAACACGTCTGTCTGATAGGTTTGAAGAACCTGAAGCTATACAACACATTATGTCAAAAATAATAATTATGTCAATCATCTTTATACGTCATTCAATTAAATAATTTGCTACATGTTAGCTAGCACACACCAATATGCCAAAATAAATAAATAAAAAGTTATATATACCAAAATCGACAATTAACTCAAGTAAAGCCTGCTAAACTGAATACATAAAAAGCCTCCAAGGCAGTCCAAGGGCGTGCCCGCTGACATGTGCAATGCTGAATTATATCAATACAACTCATTCACACAATGTAATGAGAGGATCATGTCAATAACATAAAAATATGGATAGTAGAAGAAACATACACAAAAATAAAGAACTATTAAACAGTAAAAGAACATAGTAACATTGTCCTGCGTTCAACAAAGCGACCAACTATTCTTGTCTTCTAAATAGTCGTTGATCGAATAATATGCTTTAGAACAAAGGTTTGATTTAACTTTAGCTTTAAACGCGTTAAAAGGTAAATCCAGGAAAGAATGAGGTAGCATGTTATAAATGCGGATACCGAGCCCCACAAATGAGCTCTGGACCTTATGAAGCCGGTGGAAAGGAGCGTACAGTTTGTGCTTATTTCTGGTATTAAAATTGTGGATGTCACTGTTTTTAGTGTACATATGTATATTTTGCCTAATGTATATTATGTTGGCAAAAATAAATTGAGAAGCCACTGTGAGAATACGCACATCGAACCCGCAACCTCCTGCGTCGCAGGCGGACCTTCGCCCGCTGCGCCACATCGGTCGTCATCATTATTAAAATCATGTTACGTTAATGAAAAGTATTTATGTGGTTTTAGCGAATAACAGCGACAAATATGTATGCATACATTCTCACAAACTTTCACAGTAGTAGTAGGGCAGGATGGGTGCCGAAGTGAAATAAAGAGGTCTACGAATTCATAGCTACGCCGCGTGCCGTAGCAAGGTCGTAGCATCAATCATATTTCTAGGATTTTTAGGGTAATTTGGGAAGTGCCTAAATAACCTTTTTAAGGCATGGCATGGTTTCATAATAATATGTTATTATATGTTGCTGAATATAAGTAACACGAAGCAACTAACTGCAACTCAAATTATTTGGCTGTAGTATATTTTCACAGTTAGGTATAATTACCGATAAGTGTTTGCGACTGTTGAGCGTGAGGTCCTAGGTTCAATTCCCAGGTCGAGCAAAGTGTTATTGAGTATTTCCAATAGCAGTTCCTTACTAGCACCCCGGAGTCTGGATTTGTGCTTGGTGGATGGCAAAAGACACATATTACATGGAACTACAACATATCTGGTGAAATATGGGTTTGTGGGTGGTATGGGAATATGGGGATCATGTTATGTTTGTATGTGTTTGTGTATGTATGTGTTATATGAAGCAGAAACAGCGGAATATACCACCCTTTTTAAAAGAAGAAGAATATGACTTATAGGAACTTTAAGTTTATAACTTGTACCATTGACAACCCCTGAATCATCCGGCGCCACATGTCGCCTGAACGCTAATTAATCAACGCAAGCGCATCTTATAGTTTTCCAACTGTTGCGAGTGCACTGGCATTCAGTCAAACGTTAGGACACAAAGCAATATTGGCTTAAACAAAGTGTATAGTTTGCTAAATTCTATTTATAATAAGAAAAATGCGAAAGTAAGTACGAATCTGACATGTCGTGTTCGTACTAAAATAGTCGTAGTGATTGACACTAAGTATCAATATTATTTCGATTATTATAATAATTACCTACATTATTTGTTTTTGTGACAATTTTCGATACTTCTTCCATGTTGATATTTTACTGAGTATCTTCTTATTTTGACGCTTGTCGAGGTCAGTCTGTGGATGGGTGACCGTTCGTAACATATCGAGACTCCTACGTACCTCGGAAAGCACGTTAAACCGTTGGTCCCGGTTGTCATTTGTAGATCTTTGACAGTTGTTACGGGTAGTCAGAGTCTGACAACCAGTCTTACTAAGGGGTATCGTGTTGCCCAATAACTGGGTTGTGGAGGTCACATAGGCAGCCGCTCGATGTAAAACACTGGTATTCAGCTGAATCCGGTTAGACTGGAAGCCAACCCAAACATATTTTGGAAAAGGCTAGGCAGATGATGATCTTCTTATTTTGACTGTTTTGTTGGTCTAATGGTTGCAAGCGTTACTACTGAGCATGAATTTCTGTATTCGGTTCCAAGGTCGAACAAAGTGTTTTTAGAGTTTGTACTACAGAACATGTGGAATTCATCAGTAACAGCCCGTAGTCTTGATTTGTGTCCGGCTGATGTCATTAGACTCGCCTTCTATTATAGGTACTGGCTACATGTGGGCGTACTACAGGTAGACCTCTGCTTAGGCCTACAGTGAATACAGGGGTGATGTTATCAATAAAATAATAAATAACATCAAATCAGAAAAAGCAAACAACATGACACGAAGTAGAATGATTTACTTTGGAATTAACACGTTATAATCACGCGACCAGTTGTTATTATGAACGATGACTAACGAGACCGCTCCTGGGAGTAGGCTAGATTTATTGATAGTACTATATTGTTGGTAGTCAGGCAATGTGGTGAGGACTGTGTTACTGTGGGGGATTATAAGGAGCTTACTTTGTAATGTTGATAATCTTCCATTTATTTCTTGTTTTTCCATTTTTTTATCTTCATTTTTGCAATTTTTTTTCATTTTCCATTTTTTTGAAAAAAATATTAACCATTATGATTAGAGCCGAGAATGATTTAACCAATTATTTCTTTGATAAACGTTGAATGTAACACTATCAGCTATTAGGAATTTATTATTAGCAGCCAGGAGTCGGATGTGGATTTGTGCCCGTTTATTTTTTTAATGGCAATAGGCTCCACCTTCTGTAATAGAGGGTGACTGGGACTTAAAAATATAATTGGTAAAATGTGGGTGTACTGTAGGTACAACTTGTGGCTTGATGTTGTGTGTGTTTCTGTGAAAGTTTGTGAATGCCAAAATTGGAAATAAAACGATGTCTCTAACTAGCATAGTTTTTAAGTATTAAGCGGTAGCAAACATTTGAAATTTACCATCGATTTTTCATTAGAACCATTAAGAGTGACAGTCAATTTTGTTTTTTCCACCAAGCTGCGGAACCCTTGGTGAACGAGTCCGAATGCTCTTTGCAGTTTTTTTCTCTCACTTATTTCCTTTCTTTCTTACTTTAATAACGTCGTTCATAGTTTCGAATCACACAAAAAGCTTTTACGGTACATCGGAATGGCAGCGGTTTTGTAAAAGATGTATTCAGTGATAGAAAAAGGGGTAAAAAGCGTATTATGTTTTGCGTAATGCTCACCGAAGCGTGAAATGAGCTGATGTCGCGAGAAAATTGTTGGGTTATAAGATAACAATTTATAGGAAACACATTTTATCTGGATTCTAGGAAATGGTTTCTTGTTTCAAGATTAAAGTGGTAATAATGGATATCAACTCAAAAACCGTATTGATATTGAAAACAGGCAAGAGCTCGTGCTAAAAAAAACATTCGCACGGGTCGATCAAAGGTTAAGCTACTCTTGCCGAGGTCTGTTTGGGGATGAGTGACCATTCATTACATATCAAAAGGAAAGGAAGTAAAGCCATTGGTCCCGACTGTCAAGTGAAGTCGTTACGGGTACTCAGAAGGCCGAAAGTCTGACAACCAGTCTTACCAAGAGATATCATTTTTCCCGGTAACTGGGTTGTGAATGTCAGATAGGCAGTCGCTAGAAGTAAAATACTGGTATTCAGCTACATCCGTATAGTCTGGAAACAGACCCCAACATAGTTGGAAAAAGGCTAGGCCGATGATTGATATTGAAAACAGATTGAATTTGAAGGCGACGAGACACAATTTTCTTGGAAACCAACGCTCCAAAACTATATTTACGCACGTAAATCCGTTTAAAGACTACGTGACTCTTAACTTCCTCTAAAAAAATTACACGCTCTATTTTATCGATACGATACCACTCTTAAAACACGAACCCATTCTTAACATTAAGAGGCCGTCTCTAAACTTCGCAACAGACGCAAGTGTGCACAAAATAATTAAATTAAACCTTCAAAGTCGTCCGTTCCTTCGTGCTTTGTTCTTTCAGCATCTGCTCCAGTTTACCTGGAGAACATCTGCCCACAAATAATGTGGCATTGAGCCCTTCGCGAATAGATTAAGGAAGCTTTGTGTGAAGGCAAACCCTAATCTTGAGTAGTGGTGGGACATTTCTTATAATATAAAGTATCGATAGTTTATGCGATATATTTTTTGATTAAAAAATGTGAAATCGTAATTAATTATTAATATAAATATTTAAATAGCTACTGATAGTTAATGATTATCACGTTATATCTGAATGACTCTTGTTTTGATGACTAATATTTGAACACCATTTGGCTTCAATTGGCTGACAATATTTTATGAATTACGTGTGAATTATATCGTAAAACTAAACAATAGGCATCTATTATTAGTTCAATATCGATTCTATAAAAGCTACGATAAGATAAACGATAAATTTATGATTGTTATTAATGACGATATATTCAAAGTCACTAATAATATAGCAGGGTATTGAACTAGACCATTATTTTATCGATAGATAAAATAAGGAGGTGGCGTAGATACGGAGATAAGATTGAGTACATGTTTGTATTGTGTTCTCGTGGGCTACTAACATTTCCAAACAGATCAGATGTCAGTACAGATAAGGTTAAATTTCTTCGAGTGTTATACAAAATAAAACATCCAATGAAAGCACCCAAGATTAACAATGGGTGAAAAACTGCGAAACATAAATTACATTAAAATAAAAATTAAAACATTCTATCGATACTGATTCAGCACGTGAATTCCATCCCTAAAACAACTCCGTACTCTCCCAAACATTTCAAAGCATAATTACATGTTTCCTGATACGTGAATTTCGCGATCATTATTAAATAATTTACCAGCGGTTACCATGGTAACGCCCACTATTTCAAACAGGCCCCTTTTCTGCTTACCCTGTGTTTAACAAGTGAAAGATCTGTTTGTGTTTATGATGCAAATAATTCTTTTATAACGTTAATTGATTTGAAATTATGACAGATGACACGTCAATGTGAATGCTTGGGAACGAAATACGCGAAAGTGAATGGGATTGCATTCTTTCCGCTTACTGTGAATGAGTTGATGAGTGAGTGTGTCTAAGTTTATACCTATGTCTGTTAATTTTCTGTAAAAGAAGTCTCTACGGAACGTGTGTTACGTAAGATTATTTCTATAAAATTAAGAGATGTATTGATTATACCTCAAGCTTTGATGGAAATTTCATGGCTAAATAATAACAGCTTCATGGATCGATATTCAAGGTTGAGCAACCCTTGCCGAGGTCGGTCCAAAGATGGATGACCACACGCCAACACCTCTCCTTGCATCGGAAAGCACGTTAAAATTTAAATCTCTGCTGTCATTCGCAGATCTTTGATAGTCGTTATGGGTAGTCAGAAACCCGAATATTTGACAATCAGGATTGCCATGGGTTGTGGAGGTCAGACAAGCAGACGCTACATGTAAAATACTGGTATTTAGCTGCATGTAGTTAGACTGAAAGCCGACCCTGACATGGTTAGAAAATGGCTAACCAGATCTACATGTATTCATATCGATTTTTCTATTCAATTCTATCTACCGTTTCTCTTTGCCTTTGAAGTGACCTAAGTTAATTTTATTAGATTGTAACCAACATTTGGTAACCATTGGATAACTGGTGACACAGGAAACTGTTGGTACTTGATATTACAACTTCCACCTGGTCGAGGGAATGAACGGGCCTACTGATTTGCATAATACACTGATGTGTACAGTAGTTGCCGGCATTTAACTTAAGCTTCCGACGGGTTAATGTGCGCGTCGTATTATCTCAGGAGTATGGTCCAAAATTGTTTAACACCTTAACTGTGAGACAACGAGGAAATGTATTGTTTGTCGGTCACCTGGCGTTTAAGGTGTGAAAGTAATTTAGAGTCAGAGTTTAGGATTCATGAGACGAGAGAAGAGGGATAGGTGAATTCTGGAAACTGCTCATCTCTCGAACCACGTAAATTATATGTTGTGGACAAAGAAGAAGTAGAAAATATAGTTTACTATATTTTCCTTTTATTAAAGTTTTTTTCTGCAGCTAAATAAAACACGAAGAACCTTTCTATTTAAATCTCAAAATATTCACAAGATTTTTATATTTGAGTATTATTTTCAAACCACTGAAGCTTAATAATTGGGCCGTCGACCCCATAGTTCTAATATTAGTACGAATATAGTTTATGCCCTAGAAATATTTTTAAAGTAGACACTGTATTTGCGTCATTGATGATATCAAATCATGTTCTGACGCCATTCATCTACCTGATGAGTGATGAATACACCCACTTATGAAAATAAACGAGAACGCAGAAAAACAAATGAAATATGCTACTATAGACCGGGCTATTTAACTCTCTTCGGGCTTCGCTGATTTTATTTTTTATTTATTAAGTATGGGATAAGGGCAGGAGGATGATGAAGTAACGAACCTTACCTCACTATATTACAATCAAGAATCTTCCTTTAAACTATACTAACCTTTCTTGAGAGGTTGAACCCATAGAGAACCAAGGTTCTAACCAGCCTGTATACAATAAGGTCTGGTACTATATACGAGCTCGTTACATTACACACGATTCAATTTTTCCACCATGTTCAGCATTGCGTAGCTTATTATTTGACCGTGAACATGCAAATGAGCCATGAAAAAAAAAGTGCTTTCTAAAACCCCATGGCAACAAATACTCAAACAAAAAATATCAAGCACGCCACCAAAAAATAACGACACAAAAATAGGGTTGCGCCACCCAAAATAAAATATCGATAGCGCAATCGAATCGCGATTTACGATTCAACTCGTGCGGCGCGGCTAAACAATGGCTTCCGTTTCCTGCCCGCCACGTGCGCCTGCGCACCGAAACGACCGAAATTCGTATATGGAATTCACTTAATTGGACGAGATAAAAATCGAATTATGGAAATGGTTTAGAATGAGTGTGTTATTAATTGGAGTTATTTATCACCTTTATAACTGATTTAAGAGGTTAGTTATGTGGCAAAAGTTATTATTTTTAGGCTTATTCAAATATGTCTGTGTTTAAAAAACGATGTGTATGTTTTGTGAAGTTTTGTTTGCAGAACAATATCTTTGTTTATTTTCCGTCTGGTAGAAAAATGCGCAAACCGTATAGAATATAATAGATCGTCATGGAAAAATATTAAATACACAAGTTTCGTAATACGCATGCAAATATTATTTTTCAGAACTCGTAAATTACCGCAGCAGTTTTATTTTGAGATGAAAAAATAATATTATCATGGAAGATATTATGCGTTTTGAATTTCGTTTGATTTTTACGACTTGCGGAGAGCGCGTGCCAATATTACGAATATTGTTTATAAATAAAATAAAAATCTATAATTCTATTTTAGACTCATTGGTTACATGAAAACGCTAAGGTTACGCGCACGTTAGTAGGAATGGACTCGTAATAAATTTATACATATATATATCAACACAATAACATTACGCCTGAATTTCCCGAAGTGTTAGGCAGAGGCGCACTTATAGTAACACCCACATTTCACCAGTTATGTTTAAGTCCCATGTAATATGGGCCGAGCCTATAGCCACCAAGCGGGCAAAAATGCAGTGTCTGGGCTGCTAATGAGAAAAAACTCTATAACACTTTGCCTGACCTGGGAATCGAACTCAGGACCTCACGCTCAGCAGTCGCACTTAGAACCACTAGACCAACAAGGCTGTCAATTTTTTTTTATAACAATACCTATGAATATCTCAATTAAATAACAGGTAGGACCTATTAATTCTCAAAAATATAACCTAAAAGTTCTACTTACCCCATTAAGAAAGAGTGTGAAACGTAAGTAGTACGCGGATCTAGCGAACAGTGGCGAATGAATGGATTTCCATTCATTCGCCATCTTTTTCCATTTCAACAGACAATGTATGAGAATCGAAGTGATTTGTATTGTTTTCTTGCTTATTATGCGCTTGTTACTACTGTTGCTCGCAGTTTTTTAATGATTGCTGCACTTCTTTCCATATAATTTACCTAGTAGTCTAAGTAAGATGCAAGTGTGTGTTTTTTAGTCGTCTTTTCTGATCTCTGTCTGTACAACTAAGCGTATGTAAAATAATCTACGTAGTCGAACGTAAAATTATCGAGACAGGAATTTAAAAACCTATGACATACTGACATATTCTGTTATCCAAATTAAGTATCGATAATTCAATAGTTCAAAAAATACCTAACATCGATAAATCTATGACAACACGTACGCCACATCTCTATGTCTGTTACGTATAAGCAAAATCATAACACCTTACTCTATATGGTACATACGTACGTTATATGTCTGTACCTCAAGTACATAGGTTCTGTATACATATTCAAAGGGACACTACATAGGGATTGTAATCTGTATCTATAGTTCTATAGGTATCTATCTATATGTTAATATCGCTCGATATCCCGCTTCATTTGTCGGTTGCATCTGAGCTAGGGTTGGCGCGCAATCTTTTTATATTAAGAGGCTAAAGTCGGGATTAATAACGGTAGGGAAGTTAATAAGATTATATTTAAAAAGAGAGTTTGTTATGGAGAGGGAGTGCACTTTTAAGTGAATTATTTTATTATTTATGGCAGCTTGTATTCTGCTTAGTGGTATGAGTATATAGAATGCTTCGTTCACAATGTCTAATACAGGTCATGTGTAAGTTATCTAAATATATCCCAGGGCTTTGGATATCTCAATTTGTCCATAGAAAATTCGCATCATCCTCATTCTGTGCTAGTAATCAGATATGTCAAATGTAGTAACAGGGAAACCGAAGAAAAAAAGTACTTATTAGTAATGTTACCAGTTTTTGTTATTTTAATTTAATCGATTTGAAAGAAGATAGAAAAAACATTTTTTCAGCATATGCTCAGGCACACGACGACACAATACTAAACATAGAAAACATAAAAAAACGAGTAACAAGAAATACATTAAAAATATATCTTAATATATATAAATCTCGTGTCACAATGTTTGTCCTCAATGGACTCCTAAACCACTTAACCGATTATAATAAAATTCGCACACCATGTGCAGTTCGATCCAACTTGAGAGATAGGATAGTTTTTTATTTCGATTTTTGACCTTAATATTTTTTTAATTGCAAATTAAACGTTTTCCTCTAATAAGTTCCATATATTTCTAACAGATGGCAGTGTAACTCAACTTTTGAGGCGGGACGAAGTTTGCTGGGACAGCTAGTAAGATTATATATTGTTATGTAGGTATGTGCCTTACGGCTGCGCTAAAAGGATCCAGTTAAGCAAAAATGTCAGACAACTAAGATAAGATGTACTCGTATTACCTATAGTGTCATATTATTTGGCGATAGTAGACTACGATGCTATTTTTAAATGGCGGTAGATTTGCTTTTCCGAACCTCCTAAGGGATGCCGGTAGGTTTCGAGTTGTATGGACACTTCGCCAGTACAACATACTGTCGATCAACAAGAATATTGAGTGGTTATAGTACAATCTAGACGAGGATGAGCTCGAGGCTAAAATAAAAACAGCCGCACGGGTTGATCGAAGGTTAAGCTACGCTTGCCGAGGTCAGTCTGTGGATGGCTGACCGTTCATTACATATTGAGACTCCTCCGTGCCTCGGAAAGTTGGTCCCGGCTGTCATTTGTAGATCTTTGACAGTCGTTACGGGTAGTCAGAAACCCCAAAGTCTAACAACCAGTCAAGGGGTATCGTGTTGCCCAGTAACTGGGTTGTGGAGGTCAGATAGGCAGTCGCTCCATGTAAAACCCTGGTATTCAGCTGCATCCGCTTAGACTGGTAGCCGACCCCAACACAGTTGAGAAAAGGCTAGGCAGATCAGTACAATCTAGACGGAGGCATTTTCGATGCATGCAAGCCCTCAAAGAACACGATTTCCATTTTTCACTTTTCCCTACTTATCTGTTATCTCAAGTAGATTGATTAGATCCTAGAACTAATGCCAAGATCAACTTAACTAACAGTACTTCTCACAGTCATCTACAAATGTGATAACATTCTAGAAGTTTCCGTACGTGTCACCCCTGATTTCCTGTACTTTCAGTATCCGCCGTGCGTTTATTTGCTTTCATATCGGCGGGACGGCTTGCGTAACGTCAACGCACTAAAATGCGTCAATTTGCAATGTGGTTGCAGTTCTGTTGGAGTAATAATATGCGGTGATAGGGCACGGTGTCTGTTGTGTCGAGACGAAATTCCAATACAATGGAGATTTGAGGAATTTTCTTCCTTTAACTCTACATAGGTATATCTATCTAATTTCCCGTGGCAGAGCAATTTGCTCTCTGTAAGACTATCGAACCGTTGACTAATACTTAAAATAAAAAAAAATGGCGGGCTATTGGTTAGAGTGCGCTTTGGAGTTTGGTTGTTCACAATTGTTAATCCGCCATTTTTGAGTCTACTAAACAATATATTACATTAATTGTGTTACAGAGACAAAATAATTTCACAGCGGAAAACCAAACCAATAAAATGACAGCACGTGAATTGTACAGCAGGCATAGTAGAAGCTTCTTTCCTTGGCATTATGGTGGCCACGGAATCCTCACAACCGTTTGTGCTCTTTCAAGCACCATATTCTTAATTCTCAACTCTATAGCTTCACTCATGCCCTAGAAACTACAATTCAATTCCTAAAAGCCAAGTTCGTCCATGCCACTATAAAGAAACTTAATTTTCCCAACACATAAAACTCATCAGAACCACGGGTATAAAACTCTCTAAAGACTAAACACGTCTTGAAGACCTTGCAGCAGAAAGTTATGACTTACGACCAATTTCCTAGCCTCAGAAACTTAACGAGTTTCTATTGTAGTTATAAAAAGGGACGGTGCAACTGGGTCGCCTGTCATGGCGACGCCGACCTCTGTGCTTCGCAAATGGCTTTTCCGATTGCACTATACGCCACTAGTGCTGGTAATTTGTGTCGAGGATAGCATTCCCGTAACGGTTTTGTATTAAATTCTAATGTTACGGTTTATTGTTATGCCTTATTGTTTTGTTTGGCTGGTTCATGTGTTCTATTTAAACCACCCTTATGAATAAACCCGGAGTAAAGTGACATGCAGGTAAATATTGTGGGGAAGCCTGGACGTATCATGAATGTAAGTCTAAAATCGCCAAACAGCATTGAGCAAGCGTGGAAATCAATGCTCGTGCTGTTTCTTCGCGAGAAGGCATAGTTACAGGCTGGTATTATTATATTATTCGTGAAAGTGACAACTGGTATCATTTCCAGATTCAATACATAGTTTTCGAGGTTTTAAAGCATAACTTTACTAGTTTTTTAAATCAGAGGTTTAATACTCGTATTAATACTTAAGGACTAAGGAAATGAAGAAAACCCAGTTAATCAATTGACGTGTTTAAATAGTGATACGAAATCGTGTCCGAGAATGTGATTAGTAGGTTTTTCTGGACGCAAATCAAATCAACGTAAAAGCAGAAAAGGAAATCTTGTAAATTGTAGGAATACCCCTTTTTAACCGACTTCGAAAAAGGAGGAGGTTCTCAATTCGACTATGTTTTTTTTTATGTTTGTTACCTCATAACTTTTGACTGGGTGAATCGATTTTTTCAATCACGATACATCGCTACATGTATACATACAAGTATGTCTACGTTAGTTCTAATCCCGATATTTCCACTATCGTTGTGCAGCACTATTTGCGACCTATTTTCTCTTCTCTTGGTTTCAAAGTTTTCAAAATTGGAACGGCACTATTCCGTTAGTTCGGACGGATTGCTTCTTTTTCAACGTTCATGCCTGGCTAGATTTTATTTTTAAATATTTTCATTGGTGTACCGTTAATGTAAGACATAAATGACAGATTCTGGTCAGCGGTACCGGCGCAAGCATGTTTCTTATTTAACTATCGACATTTTATCAATTCAAACGTCGAATTTGAAATCAAATGTTAGCCTAATTGATAAAAGTTCTATTTTTGACAGTTCTTTGTCGAATTATAACGAATAGTTATCGCCATTTAGTGGAAAATTGGTGTATAAGATTCTTTGAGGATGATGACATGCAATTAAAAACTTTGCCATCCGCCATCTTGCCGTTCTTCTTCTTGCAAAATTGATCTTTGAATTGATAAAAGTCCATAGAACTATACTTGTGCCGCTGCTGATTTGACAATTTGTGACGGTTGCTTGAAATGGTTTTCTTCAATTCCATTTTAAATCGATAAAACGAATTAATTATACATAAAATGAAGTTAATTTCATTCAAATATTTTACTGTCATTTCGAATTGGAAACGAATGAATGAATCTTTAAAGTAATTTGATTTAAATCAGAAAAATCATCAAAAGAACATCTTTTGCTGTGACAAAATGTGTGTGTGTGTGTTGAAATTTATAGTGATTGTTATGAAAAATTCGATAGTCATTAATGTAATACTGTGTGTGGTGTTTGTGACTCGATAATGATTAAACTCGATTCGAATTTTAATAAAAAATACCTTTAGGAAAGTGTCATGATGGCCCAATGGTTTAGGCCTCGCCTTTTGTGCACGAGGTTGTGGGTTCAAACCTGAGCAAGTACCAATGTGAGTTTTTCAATTCATATGTACTTTCTAAGTTTATCTTGGACATCACTGACATCGGTGAAGGAAAACATCGTGAGGAATCCTGGACTTAAAATTAATATAAGTCTGAAATCGCCAACCCGCCTTGAGCAAGCGTGGAGATTAATGCTCGTGCCTTCTCTATATGAGAAGAGGCTTTTGCCCTGCAGTGGGACTGGTAATAGGCTGGTACTTTTTTACCTTTAGAAATAAAGGTATTTTTTATGTATGTGTTATAGTAGACAAACAGTGTGTTTACTAACAAAACAGTAAACAAGTACGTTTTTATAATCTACAAAAGAATAGAGGCGTGTGTCGTACAATGCACTAAGAATGACAATGCAACCTGAGGTCAAAATCAAAGTCGCACATGAGTCACATCACTAGTAGGTAGGTACATTCGATATGACGAATGTTGTAGATTTAATCGATTACATCAGTGCGATTAAATTGCGCCGACGTCAGTTTGTTAATGTACAAGTTTATGTTTTTTTTGCGATGCTAACTCCTGAAGTAGTATTTGTTTTATGGTGAGATAAAACTTGAAATACACTTGAGATAAGTTAGTACCCGATGTTTTTACGATGTAATTTTATGTCTCAAATAAGGCTGTTTCACTCATGGAAACAATTGAATCATTTAACTAATGATATTTTTAACTACCTCTTAAGGATAATTTCATATTTGTGTTTGCTGGCATTTTTATGAGAAATATTAATATATTTTATCAATAAATCCTTTTAACCGCTGAATATACACAGCTAGCACATAAATAAATAAATAAATAATGCTGGACAATCCACACAGCATCATCTAGTCCCAAGCTAAGCAGAGCTTGTGTTATGGGTACTAGATGACTGATATACTTAATACAATACATTACATAGATAGATATTTTTTTTACTATACATAGTAAATACCCAGAACACCCGAAACAAATATTTGTAGATCGTACAAACATTTGTTCCAGGGCGGGAATCGAACCCGCAACCTCCTGCGTCGCAGGCGGACCTTCGCCCACCGCGCCACATCGGTCGTCGCCACATCAACCGCGACTTCGTCCTTTTCCCTTCGAATTGCAACATCCCCTCCACTCCCTTTAAAGCGTAGTTTTGAAAACAATAATAGCCTATAGCACTCAAGAATAATGTAGTTTTCTAACAAGGAAACAAATTTTAGAATTAAATCTTTCGTTCCGGAGATTACACCCCTAGATACAAACTACGACGCGACTAAAAACGCGACGGAGCGGTTGGCACAGAGGCTGAGCGATCGTTTGTGTGCCGCGCATCGTGGGTTCGATTTCCGCAAGGAACAAATATTTGTATGGCCTACAAGTAGTTGTTCCGGGTCTGACTGTTAATGTATGTGACTTTAAATGTTTGTAAACGCACCCACGACACAGGAGAAATTCCTAGTGTTTGGCAACGCTTTGTATAAAAAAAAAACTAACAAACAATTGTTATCTCTTTGTAATATTAGTATAGATATAGCTAGCTGTGATGTGTTTCCATAGAATGTCAATATTGCCAAGTGTCGTGACAGCTAGCTGAGGGAAACGCACTGTTGCATGGGTAACAGACATTACGGTATGACATTTACATTTCGCAAACCTTGGCGCCGTTTCCCTTGTTCACAAGCTAAACTTAATTCATACTATTGCCATCTTTTTCTTTCTTAAAAAACAAGAAAAGGACGGAAATTTAAAGGAACTGAGAATTTTAGTTGAAATAAAGGTTCCATACAAACGTAGTTGATATTTCAAACGCAACTCTAACTTAAACACATCATCAACACATGTAACTTAAACATCTCTAACTTAGTTCTTACGTGTCACCGTCAATCACTGTTCTTTTTAGAGTTGTATGTTTCCTGTGATGTCAATTCTCAAATTTAAGTTTAGTTTTTGAATAAGGTAATCGGCGACAACTATTACTTAAATGTCATAGGATTAAAATTATATTTCAAACGCATTAGTCTAATAGAGCTACTTCGTTCTGTAAGTCAAGTAACCAACGTAATGTAATCAACCACGTAGACGCAGTGCTGCAAGTTGCCAATTTGCGAGTGAAAAATGCAACGGAAAAGTACTGGATCTTTGATAAATATCTTAAAATATAACCAAAAAGAGGAGCGGTCTGTCCAAGACCTACCTGAACCCACCTCTTTACCTACTAGATCCACGTACATCAGCAAATCAGCCATATTTGATCCGGATATTGATCCCGGGAGTGTCGTGCCCGCGCGGGCTTCACCGCAATATGTTGCAGAACCTTTTCAATAACGTAAGCCCCTCTGCTGACCCCAATAAATTGTTAGGCGCAGTCGTCTTGGCAGGAAGAGATCAAAGTGATGGGAGGAAGCGATTGTTTATAATAGGAGTAGCTGGCTGAATAGTGTATAAAAAGTATTGATTCCATGTTTTGACGACTGACGCGACTGAGTAGTCGCAAGCGCTCCTGCTTAGCATGAGGTCCTGGGTTCAATTTCTGGGTATAGGAAAGCTATATTGGGCTATTAATCTGGAGTTTCTCAATAGATCCCCGTATTTTACATGTGTGCCCGATTGAAGGTTATAAGCTTGCTCCCTATTACATGGGACTTAAACATAACTGGCATTTTGGTGTCCTGTAAGTACACTTCTGGATTTACGGCGTGATATTATGTTATGGCTTTTTGAAGCTAATGCAGTACTAATAGAATGCAATTACGCGGTCATCGCTTGTTTGCGTGCTCTGTTGTCATACAAATCGTACGAGGATGAAGTTCGACGTGTGATTGTCAATTAGGTAGGTAATAGGTATTATATTTTTTATCGTGTAGGTAGGTATGTTTGATTCGACATTCAAACGACTTGTTTACCAGAAATATAATGGCGTTGTTCGACGATAATGACGGCTTAAAGTCCTTGGCCCAACTAAGATTGCTTAACAGAACGATGATCGCATTGAGGTTTTACTAGTAAGTAATAAAAGCAATGAATATTTAAGGTTTAAGTATTTATTGTTTCCAAGTTACTTGGCTCTACCAGCTTTTAGCCAGTAAAAAGTTAGATTTGAAGCTTCTTTAATATGTTGGGGATCAGAAACACGATCTCTCTTGTCTTGAAATACGTTAAATTCTGGTCCCTATTCACCCGCTGCCTCTATCGCTCATAACTTGTGTTGATGCAACAGCTCCCTGTGTGAGCCGACATTAAATGAATTTATTATGAGCAGGCGCGCGAAACTTTTGCAATTTCGATAGTGTCTGTATGCTGCCTAATAGTCAGATTTTTATTCTCTTACTGTTCGTCTTAGTTGGGAGGGTGAAGTTTGGCCAGAAGGAAGGCTCGGGATTAATGGTATTATTTAATTATGGATAGTTTTTGTGTAACAAACAAATGACATGCGATATGGCTAGGACTATAGACATACAGAAATGAACTGAGAATTCCCTATACAGCTGTGCAATACGAACAAAAAAGTTTAAGAGAGAGACAAAGTATCACATCAAAAAGACATTGGTCGAACAGTTCCTTTGTCCCTTTCTACAGAGTTTTCATTTTTTTGAGAGTATTGGTCACTTCATATCTCTATGGTTTGGACAAGTGCCAACAGCCTCACTTTTTCTAGGATTGGCTTCACTAATGACAGGAACGGCTTTAACTACTAGTGCATTGCCTTGTCTTGTAAAAAATCGAAAATAACTATAAGCTGGTAGAGAAAATCTCAAAAGCAAACATACTATAATACCAGCTAATTGATTTGAGCAGTTGCCAGAATCTTTGACATTTGCTGTCTGTTGTTTTGAGACTTCTATTAGAACTAGGAGGGGCTAATGGCTAAATACTAGCAGGTATAACAGCCGCACAGCTGCAGACGTGGATGGGTGACCATTACATGTTCAGACCCTTCATTGCTTTGTAAAGCACGCTAAGAAGTTGGTCCCGCATGGTAGTCGAAGAAGAATAATAAGCCTTACCACAGACTGTTGTTGACGAGTCACCTTCAAGATCTACGGTACCTAAGACGTACCGTAACCTTTTGAAATATTTTATGCAAAACCTTCAGAAATAAAAACAAGGTACATTTCCTTCTAAAAATTATCCAGAACACTACCCCAAACTCTAACAGTCCCCATAACCATTCAGTGGAAATTGGGAGACAATTCCTAGAGGTGATAGAGGTCAATTTAAATTCAAGGTTGGTGCTAAAGGGGTGCGCCAGCGAGCGCAGAATTGGACTGGATCCAATGGACTGTTCCGACACTTCTGACCCAATTCCCCCCATATTAGGTCACTGGTTCCAATGGGCAATTTGCATTTATATTGGTTAGCTTTTACCTGCCATGTTGTTCATGTTTATTGTCTATTTTATGGTTTTATTTTACTATGGGATATTGTTAATGTGGGTTGCTTCGTGCTTTTGTTTTGCTGTTGATGGTGTTGGAATTATAAACATATTAAGATCACGCCTGTAATCACCGACGCGCTAAGCAGAGGTGTACCTGTAGCCAACTCACGTTTCGCCAGTAATCTTTTAGTCCCATGTAAAAGGAGGCGAGTCTATTGCTATCAACCTGGCGCAAATCCAGACTCATGCTGGTACTGAAAAATTCAAAGTAAATTAAATTATCAAAGTCAGTCTAATTGTTAGTGATCACCCAGTTGTCACCAATGCCACTCAAGTTTATATTAGACATCACTATAATTGGTGATGGAGAACATAGTAAGGTTACCTGGACTTATAAATGAATTCTGGTTTGAATTTACAAACCCGCCTTGAGCAAGCGCGGTGATTGCTTCTGTGCCTTCTTGGTATAGGAAGAGTACTGGCCTTATAGCAGAATAGTAATAGGATATTTTAAAATATAATAACCGCAATGAATGGTCTTATAGCCATTGTAAATAAGTGTCACCACGATAGACGAGAAGATTGACAGATGATTCTGATTGCCAATCTTCTGTTTGATATCAAATCACGACTTAGATGGGTGGTTGGGTCATCTCGAGATAGCCTTTATTTACTTAGACTATCAGTATTTGTTTCATACAAATCATGTATCTACAATTTTACTTATCTTACAACTGGTAGTGATCTCTAGGTGATCTATAACTAACTATAACTATATTAGCTAAGGTTACATAAATTAACGGGGTTTTTGATTTATTTCTTTCTTTAAAATGACATAAAAGTATATCATAATGCCAAACGCCTGTCAGCCCACATCTGTCTAAAATCTTTTAAAGTATAAATGAGTGTTTTCTCATTTACCATAAACTTATTAATATCCAAGAAGGTTCGAATGCTCAAACATAATATCAAATTCACCAATGAGAGCAAATATAGGTTTTAATCAAAGTTGCTTGTATTTGGACGAAGTCCAATAGAGATGCGGGTGTAGACAAACACTCTTAGAGCTGGTCTTACTGATGCACATGTTACGTAACATATTTTTCCAGAAAACTCGAAAAAGGTTGTATACTCAATTGCAATGAGCTGCTTTATCGACGAATTAACTTGGTTCGTATAAAATCTTAAGAGGCAAATTTTTCAAATTCAAACGTTTATTGCAAAACACAGTACATATATGCATTTCCAGGCGTTAAGTGAATGCGCAGTCAACTGTATTTACCAATTCAGGCATGCAAAATTAAAAATTATAGTTAGACAATTTCATAAATCCAATTAATCGGTTATATAAATGGCATGTCAATGTCATAAATTCGAATGAATAGTAATACCCTGTGCAAGATATCACTTCTTGAAACTAAAAACCCTTTTCTCTAAACTAGCTCAATCGATTTTGGAACGAAATTGCAACGTCTTAAATCAAACGTAATTAAAGTACCTAATGTAATTGGCTTCCAATAATTTATTCAGCCAATCACAGCATTTAATTAGGGCTTGACAATTCACTGCAGTAATTTTGCGTCAATTTTTGTTCCAGAAGTTTCTGCGAGTGTAAGTCAGTTTGACATTATGAAGATGATTATTGTCTATTGCCAAAGAATAGATACATAACTCACCAGCCGTGTTATTTCTAGCAAACTCAGATATCTTCAGTTGCCTTTTGCACTAGATATTAAATCTATACGATGTGGATAACAAGCCACCTTGCCAGATTTGCACAGAAATAAGAATTGGCAGACTATCTTTAGCTTGTCAAATGGAGATGAGGTGATGTAGAATGACATACTTACGCATATACTTACCTAATATTCTTTCCAAACTGTTTATCTCAATTCCTAAACTAGAAAAAACAATCATAAGGATTGCAAAATATACTAATAACAATGATAAACTACGCAATGATATTATATATATTCCCACGCGTCAGGCGTCAAAATTATTTGTAATTTTAAATATAGAATTAAAGAGACGTTTTGACGGGCGTTTGCGCGTTTCTCACGAGGTCGTATCGTAGGGTTTTACATTATTTGTTTCTTTTTTAATTCAATGAGCAAGGCTGACTTTAGCAAGGTCAAATTCAAAAAGTCTGCAGTTAATAGTTTTTATAATAGAATCGAAGGAGAAAGACGCGATATCATGATGATACGCAAGACGGGAGTATATCAAGTGTTGTAGAATTTTTAAAATACAAGCCTTCAAATAACGTCTAGCCATTTAATTAAGTTAACTTGTTATTTTGTTGTCTATATGAAAATATAGTATTGGTATATATATATATATATATATGTATTTGTAATCTGCAGCATCTTTAAGTTCAGAAGTCCAAACACGTGATTCACTTGGCGCATCTGCAAGTATTTACAAGTGGGAAAAGATCGCTATACGAAAAACATGTTGCTGAAGATTATAAAATGTCCATTCTATTGTTATAATGTTATCATACGGTGCCAAAATTCCACAATTCCTCACATTAACACTATTAATAAATTTGCATTACGACGCAGTGTAGTTAAAATTTAGGAATTTATAAAAAACTTTTTCTATGTATCTTTTGACATTCCGCCTACTTCACATTCTAAAAGTGCCATAAAATCTTGAATGCATGACATTAAATTACAAAGAAAAGAAACAGTTCCATTTTTAAATTCATAGGAAATGTTAAAAAAACGTCTTTTTGTCATTAGCATGTAACTTTTGTTCGATAATTAGGTACATAAACGCGGGAAATACCATTCAGAAAAAAAATGAATAAACCGATATAAAAGAACTCATTTAATGGTAAGTAGTTGTTTCAAACGTTCAAAAAAAAGGGTCAATATTAATTGGTTTATAACGTCAAGTGTGACATTTAGGTTGGCATGCACTAGCCAGGTGCATTTTAGTAATAATTAGTGTTGTCCGTTGGCGGAAATATACGTTTTAGTCGATTTTATACTGGAAACTATTTTTATTAGCTCAACAGTTTAAGGATAGATAAATATTATTTACAATTTATTTTTTACTTTGGGTATTGAAAATGTGCGTCTAATATTACGAAGGAAATTATTATTAAGATTCAGTCTACAGAATATTAGTGGTTACAATTATATTATTATGTCAGATTGTTTTTGTAATATGTACTTCTCTATGGATTTTTCACTTAGTATGAGTGTGTGCGATTTTATTAATTGCGCTGCACACGTAATGTAAGTAATTTATGTAGGTATTAATGCTTTGGTAAGTTATTATAAAACCACAGAATGCAATGTCAATTAAATAACTAAGTAAATAATGTAATCGGCTTCGCGTATTTAGTTAGGTAACAGAGGCGTCATATTATGTTAGATCACATATTTATTTAGATGTAGATAACGATTTATTCAGTGTTAAAAGTCGTTTACATTCTGTGTTAAAAGTCGATTAAATTTACTTAAAAAAAATTCGCAACTTAGCGGCATTCATTATCAAAACCATTTTGAAACATATCAAATTAATTTAGTAACGAAAGTAATTCAATTAACAGAATTGAACTTTCCAGCTCACACCGGCCTGCATTGGACAAGCGGTCGTTGCATGTCTGCCCTCCAATTAACTTTACATAAAAAGATCTTATCGCTGAACTCATCGATCTAAAAGGTAATCAAGCTTGAACGCAACGTAACTGATAAATGTGCAACAGATTAGAAATATTTACATTATCTGTGGACCGACCCCTTGCAATGATTAGTTAGATTTAGTCGATTACTCCTAACACAGTTTCTTAATAAATTTCATTTTTATAGATCTTATGCAGCTTTAAGACGGAGTCATTTATCTTCCCTACAAACTACAAACTATAATGTACGAATTGTTGTTCATATATTTCATGATGAACTTAGCTATCCTATTTTTTTTATTAGTTTTCCGACGAAAAAGAAACAACCGTTTGTGCCACCAGGTTTAAAATGTAATACAACTTTTTTTGCAATAAATTAAAACGAATGCTGTAACACGAAATATATCTTTTCTTCCACTTGAAAAATGAATGGATGTCGTGCAAAAATACGATGCTACCATAAAATATGGGAATCATGTCAAGAATAATATAACATGGCAGTATCGATAAACAATCAAGCTTGCACAAACGAGACCAAAGACCACATGTGACCTATAAAAAGACCCATAAATGCACAACATATGGGTTTTTTTCATAGCCGATGAACATAAAAAAAATATTGTCAATTGCGCACTAAGTAAAGATCAAAAGAACAATGTAGGCAGCAGACATTGCAAAACCTTGAGACGTGTATTTAAGTTTAATTGTATAAGACTACGAAACAGTTACAATAAGAATCTGTTGATCTGTATCAGGCAGTTCAATTAAAATGTTAAGGTGAACTCGGGTAGCTACGAAGAAAAAAAACAAAAGGAGAAACGAGAGTAGGTATCTAATTGGTATGCAGAGCAACCTTCTATTTCATTGGCTACAATGCGAATTTTTGTAACAGTATCCAAGAATTCGTTTGTAACGTAACAAGCGTGAAATTGGTTCATTCACTTTACATAGGCCAGATTCCAATCATCTAGATTTGATTAAACCTCTTTAGCTACTGTTCATCAAATTACTCAATCTATATGTAGCCCAAGAAAATAGGACACACGTATCTAACAATGGTCGCATCTACTAAAACAAGTAGTAGGTACCTAGCTATGATCATTTTTATGGCCAGTGACCATTTAAAATATGACATAGAAGCACATGAAACAATGCTTAATGATATCACGTATAGTGACGTTGAGATATGACGATAAGGTCTCGAAATGACCACACGTAATATGAAAGGTCTGGAGGAAAATAGAATTGCCAATAAGAACGTCAAACAAATGACTATAGTAGGAACTGTAATTTTCGTATACGTCATAATTGTTTTGTAATTACTTAAGGTGATAGCTATAAACTTGTTAGCTAAGCCGACGGAGGTAATAAATGATATGGTTGAACATACTGCAAATATTTTCAATGTTTCAAGATTCAAATACTGTCGTTCACAAATCAAACAAGAACTCATTACGTTATAAGCAACAATAGCAGTTATTTAACGGAAGAATAATCTAAACAGCAAACATTGATTTAAGAATTACGCTGTATTGCAAAATATGTTCGTGCAATGAATAATTCAATCTGAATTGGTTTCTAATCATCGGTTACTGTTCTTGGTAAGGTAAATGGCTTTTCTATCTAAAGTCAACCTGCAATTACTAAACCTGATATTATAGCAAAAATCGATGGATGGGTTTAAGTTATCAAAGCCATTATTTGTGATGATTACTTAATGTTGCCTTTAGTTTTGTTAATTACTAGACAAAAGGTGTCATTAGTAGAACTGAAATTTGAATAAAATTAGAGCTGCTGTTGTCTTAACGAGCAGCGTACACAGCAAACCGTGACAATTTTGTTACAAAAATGCAAGATATTATTCTCAAAATGCTTTCAAAAATGTATGGTCTTGAACTGAAGACGCGAAAGTATGTTGAACGAATGGACACACGTGTAATAAATTCTAACATATATCAATTTGGAACCAATAAAAAAAGAATTAACATAACACTTAAGGAATAGTGATAAAACGTAAGGTAACTCATACGTCAAAGAACACAATATGTTCATGATGAACATCTGTATCAACATCAAGAAATAAAATAAAAGAAAATAAAAAAGAATCATACGCTACCACTCACCGGATTTCCTCTTTTCGTTCACTAGTACCAACGACTTGGTTCTCTTCACCCTTAAAGAGCGTCGTCGTATGGACCTCATTAATGCCTCAGGCATCCTCGAAAATCTCGGAGAGTCCACTCTCTTTTCCGGCATAAAAAAATTCTTCACCGCCAACATTGTCATTTTGAACAATTCCCAATTTCCGCACTATTGACTGAATAATTTAATCGATTACACGAATCCCATCTCCATTTCAATTAACTCACTTATCTCGATTAATGTCGTTCGATTAATAAACACAAAAAAAAAACTGTGACTAATCCATTTTTCTAGTCGATTTTCAAGGTCAGGGAATTCACATCAATTAGTAAGTTATGAACAGCACTAGTTAAAAGGAACCTTTTTGGTACGAGTGTCACTATTGTTTGTTCTCATCACTATTCCGAATGCGGAGTATCCTGTTTGCCTATTCGGTGGTCGTATTAATTTTAGGGGACGCGCGATACGTCCGTTCGTGAACAAAGCGCGCGGCGTACTGGCCTCAGAGTGGCTAGGTGTCGATGGAGGGGGCTTGCCTTGCGGGTTTGCGAATGTTATCTATCTTATCAGAATTTACCTAGTCTTCACACAATAATGTCGTAAAATTTACCGTAAGTTGATAACCGCGAACAAGGTCGTGTTCTGGATGAATGGAGTCTGTAACTGACCCAATCATTCTGATGAAATTCCCGATAGCACATATATATTATGTAAATTGGCCGCTAAACTTTGACTCCACATACATTCATCTCATACATTCCTAACATCTATGACAGAAAATGGCCGAAGCACAATCTCACAAATGTACTGTACCAAAATATTGGTTTAAATACATAATTGAAATATTTACGTACTTTTTCTATGGAATAGGAATTTTCAACAAAAAGTAGGGTTATAAAACATGAACACAAGTCTTTCATGTTTAATTACCAGTAGTAGATATAGGTAAAAATTGAATGGACAATTATAATATATGAACAGAAGATAGTAACTTTATATCAACGCGGAAGGTCAAATGAAAACCGGAAATCGAATTATTGTTATAAATATCCTCTTCCGATCATCGCCGGCAGTAAACAAACCGTACCCACTCCATACTTAAAATATCGATATGAATCACACACCTGCATACATTATCCTCATTCTAGTTTCCTTTCAGGGTGGTCAGAGAGTACCGAGTCTTATCCATATACATACACTTCCTGTGTCACTTGCAGATCCATATGAGGAATGGATGGATTACTCACGATTTTATTCTTAGCCTGAGCAGAACCTAAAGCAACTATATACAGAGATTCATCTACAAATCAATCAAAAGTAACCATTCAATTTTTTGCCGGTGTTTCCATAATATAAATCGTGTTTTGTATGCAGTAGGAGAGTTTGTCATATAAGTAGTAAAGAAGGAATATTAAAGTCTTGTATTAAAGCATCTGTTGTTTAGTTATTAGCAAAACATACAAGATAAAGGCTATCGAAAAAATGTGCGCAGTAAGACGATGTTGACTTTGCAAAGGCTTTGCAGGCTTAACCATTTGTCTGCGATGCCGCAAAAAGACTTAGCGCAGTTAATTGAATGATAAATGTAGTTTCGTTTGGACTCTTCGTCAGAGAAAAGATATACTTTTGGGAAAGTTTGTTACAGGAAGGATAACTGAAATTGTCTTGAACATTGTGAGGAACAATGATTGATTTCGGGTGGAAAGATTTAAAAATAGACAGAGATTAGATTGCAATATGTCGTCAAGTATTTTAAGAGACAACATGATATTTACCGAGGATTTGGTTGAGATAAACGCACTTTTGGGAATGCTTAGGTTCTGCAATGGACATTGAACAACTGATGCTGTTAATTTAATCCTTGAAACAGGAAGGTACATTTATAGTTACTCTCATTCACGCCAATTTGGCGATTTTTAAACTCCCACGCTTTATTCTCCAAGTCCCGCGTTATTTAGCTACGTTTGAGTGATCCCTGAAAATATTTTGATATGGGATGAATAATATTTATGATTTTTCAGCTGCTCAGTTTTATGTAAATTGTAAGACAATCGAAGTCAGAGATGGTTTCAAGTTTCATAAATTACATACGATTGTACGGTGTACTACATTTGAGTATTCTTATTTGTAAAATTCTGATATACTTCTGTGCATATTGAGCAGCGTACAATATTTGTACGATCTACAAAGATTTGTTCCGGGTGTTCTGGGTATTGGCTATCTATAATAAAAAAACATATATCTATGTAATGTATTGTATTAAGTATATCAGTCATCTAGTACCCATAACACAAGCTCTGCTTAGCTTGGGGCTAGATGATGCTGTGTGGATTGTCCAGCATTATTTATTTATTGAACATATATATTAGATTAGATGCTAAAGCTGATCCTGACCCGAGACGAACTTTGGCATCATGAGTTGTAATTTGTCAAGGCCCATAAAAAAATGAAACCAAAATTTCCGTCAGTCTGCTAAATTAAAATATGCACACAAGTGGCACAAATTGGCCTACATTCATCATCGTTAGGTTAAAGCGGGCATTCCGTTCATTTAACATTTGTGCCGCGCCTAGATCGAACCCACTCCCTCCGTTGTTTGTTGTAATTAATTTACTAGCTTTTTTGTTGTTTTAGCCCTGATGAGATTTATGTTCTGTTGTTGTTTGTTGGTAAGAAACATTATTTATGTATTTAATGTCATCAAACTACGACACGTCGTTTTGAGTAACTTGTGGATGTTGACATCAGTATAATTTCATATCAGCCAGTCAGCTAAATATCAAACAATAACCAATTACTACTGCCTCGTTGGTCTAGTGGTTGCAAGTGTAACTGATGAACATGAGGTCGGACATACTGTTATTATGTTTTTCAATCTGGGATTTCTTTGTCGCAACCCGTAGATCGGATTTGTGATCACCCTGTCGATCACAATAGGCACACCCCCTATTATATGGGACTTTAACATAACTGGCGACCTTCGAACCCTTCTAAGAAAACAGGTGTGATATTCTGATCATATCAATTTTTACTCGGACAAATTATCAAGGTTGAACCCGAAAATTGTATAGCTAAAATGTTCGTCCCAAATGTAGTCGAAAATACGCGAATTTCCAAACAACGCTAAAGTGTCGGCTTTCAAGATTAATTCTCTGAAATCTAAATGGTAATGGTGACATTAACGTGTTGGCAGTTCAGCGTTTGAACCAAGATATATACGGTACCCCGTTTTAACCTGAGATCATGCTCAAGATCATATTCCGTGAATTGCTCTAGTGGATGCCTTAAATTGTTTGCTACTAGCAAGAAAGCTTTTGTGATGAAAATATTATGTACTTGGGAGAATTTAATAAAGCAGCAAGATGTTTGGAATTAAACAGCACTCTGTTTTCATAGAAGATATAATTGAGATGAAAGTCTGTGAAGATGTCATTTTGAACAATAAAGAAGGATTAAAAACTGGGAACAAACACAAAACAAATAACAATAATCCGTTACCTTTTAGATTCTTTTATGTTAAAGCGACCCCTTTTAGGAATAATCATGAGTTCGTTCAGGGCATGTTATTTAAATGGTCGAACTAGCAATTGAACTAACACTGAAATAATTATCTACCTTTATGATAACAATAATTATACAATTTCATATTTATTCTAGCTTTGTAAGTTTCTTTAATATCTAAAATCACATATATGAACCCTAACGGGTTAATCAGATGTAATTAGTGCTTATTCGGGATATTGTGGAATTATAAATGGATTCTCAAAACTATTTTGTTCATGGCAATTACGATTGAATCATAATCCTTTTCTGATGTACTTATGCCAAGACTAATTGGTTCGTTCTTAGTATACAATATTTGCATATTGCAAATGTTATTGTACGTCGAAGCCTTTCCTGTGAGCAGCTATTTTAGGTATACAATGTTCACAACATGAATGGTTCAGATAAATGTTAAATGGCTGAAACGTGTTGCAAAGAGAAAAACATTTACTTTATTTATAGCCACAAGCTGATAACTCAACCTGTTCTTACCAGTTTTAACAAAGATAACAATGATGAAACAGAAAAATTAACACTGCGACAAAAACATGTATAAGAATACAAAAAACAACAATTGTTTCATAGAATTTTATTCAAGCGAATAATCAAGCAATTAGCATTCAAAGTATACTAAATAATAAACCTTTATAAAGCGCTGCATCGCTATATTTACGAAATTCAACAGAGAATCGTGCAAATTCTTATCGCTCTGCATCGTAGTTGCACGTTGCGGTTCACGTTTTGCATCAACGACCATTACAGCCTGACCTTCCAACCTCTCTTTTGTTTTCTTAAAATGGATATAAGAACGAAAGAACTATGTCTTTTGAGATGTCTTGTTAAATTGGATGGTGTCGTGGTTCAGCTTTGTATTCTAACAGAGATTTATTTTTAGTGTGATGTTTAGAGGCAAATATACTGCGGAGATTTTATAAGAATACATCCAAGAAACAAGAAGTATGGAACATTTATTTTATTGCATCAAAGCTAACAACATGGGCGTTGGGAAAATGCATATTGCTGGTGAAGTTAAAAGTAAACAAAGATACGTGAGCACATATACAGGCAAGCTAACTAGTTTGCCGTAATTAGTTAAGGATACAAAAACTCACAAGACAATTATTATCACAAACCTGCTGAGCAGACGAAAATAGCAATAAAGTTATTTTTGTAAGAACTATAACAGTGTGTAGATTGTGTATCGGCATCTTCTCTATTCGGTAATGTTGGGGTGGAGCATCACCTGCCTGCTTCCATGCATATTTTACATACAATACGGCACTTCTATTCAAGTTATCAGGCATTCGTTAGCTTAAAATCTAGCCGCGTTCACTTATCAGATTTGACTTCAGTGATAGCCGTATTTTTATTTTTAACAGTTGAGACCCGTCTTGACTATAAACTTGTAACAACATCTGAGTGTACCGAGTGACTTTCCGCCATTTTTATAGACAAGTATTTGAATATGACATTTTCTCTATCGTAAAAAAATATTAGTTTGATTTATCTATGAGAGAGATTCTTGCTAATAGGAATTATAATGCAATATTAGAAGAAGACAGAATATTTTACTACAGCTTACCATTGCAGAACTAATTACTTTTTTGACTAGTACAAATCGTAAGTTAGTTCGAGAAAATGGTCTACCGTATTGCTTAGAAGGGCAAAGATCAGTGCAAGAGATTGTTAGACTCATTGCAGCTCTGTGATCTTTAACCTATCGTCATGACTTTGAGTTGCCAACATCATTAATACTGTTGCTTGGAACTCAGCACATTTCGCTGGAACGAACAAAGAATATTATTCATTTCCAGACAAACTTGAGATTGATATATTTGTAGCTAGGTATTGAATATAGAATTTATCTCCCTCTTTACCGTGCGTTATATTTTTTTCATGTGCCTTGTCAAAGACAGCTTTTAACTCAATGCTATATTTAGAAGCTGTATCCCCATAGCAACAGGAGCCAATGCATATTATACGTCAAACCTGTCTGTTTAATTGTAGGCTCAATTAATTCAGGTCGTTATGGGAATGCTGTTTTCGCCCACGACAAAGTAGGACCGGGAACAGAACCGGTTGAATCCTCCGCAAGATAGGAGCTTCCTTTAATAATTTGTCTGGCTGATAAGACCTGGCAGGCGAAGGAGGAATAAAGATTTGATTTAAGTTCTTGAAGATTACTTGCTTTCTGCCATCGTAGACTTGTTTGATTCTATTCAGGAGATTACAAGCAAAGGGTGTTAAGTAGGTACTATTGTTTTGAAGGTTGGAAATGAATAATTAAAGTTTTATCTGAATGATTAAGGTATCATAAGTTTAAAAGACTAGCTTTTATCGCAAGTTTAATTATGCTGGTTGGACGGTGCAGAGCGGGCGTTAGAGGACTGACTCTTGTTTTAAAAAGTGCTGATTTTCAGCCGTATTTGAATAAAACATTTTAGATTTAAATTGATTTCTACACAGCTGTCAAACCGCAATTTTTATTCTTCAGATAAAACTAATCTGCAGAATTAATGAACGCGAAGAGTTACAAGAGTAGGAAGGGAGTCCAAATAAAAGATGAATGGATTGTGTGAAAGATGATAAGGCTAGAATAGAGGTGACTTTTGAGATGACGGCAAGATATGGAAGAAGAAGACATACTGCACCGATCCCAAATAAATTGGGATAAGGGCAGGAGGATAATGATGAGATAAAACTCATATTGAAACATCGGTTCTTAAATGTATACCTATAAATAATTCAGATTCTAATGACAGACAATTATGATTCACTGAAACGTTATTTGAAAAGGGAAACAAAGCAACAGGGATATTTCACTCCAATTAACTCTAGAATCAACAAAGCTTCGAATCAAAAACTAGTTAACATTTAAAACGAAAACAACTAAATGCCAACCCTCATTAGACGAACTGTTGAACTAGAACTGACTTCGAAATTAAAGGTAAATTGCTTTTAAAGGAAACAAAGGCTTGAAAACAATGAATTTGGGTGAAAATGGAGGATCTACTGTTGATAGAGTTTTGGCGAACGGTCGAATTTTACACTATCAGTTTTTGTGCTTGAAACAATACTTTGGTCTTTAGTCCAACAAGAATATTCACATATCCATATATAGTCATATTTTATAGAATTTAATATTTATCAAACTGTAACGTAAGTCCCTACAATTCTAATATTTGTTCAAAGTAATTGTATCAGATCTTGTATGTAGATACGAAGTCGAACCCTTAGTACTCAAGACTAAAATTATTTACAACTAAACCCAACTAAAATACTAACTTAAGAAAAGTTTTGCTCATTTGGCACAACAAAGGACTTAAACCCAGTTTGTGGTATGAAAATTATCACAAAATTATAGCAACAAATCATCCAGCCCGCGATTGTTTGGCTTTTTGAAGCACCGATATTTTCTTTCTAGAAACTGGGTGTAAATCGATCTTATAACCGCGCAATAACAAAGCCATAACAGGGTAGACTCGCCTTTCCTTTCAAATGAACGGCTAGAGAAACTTTATAATTGATATCATGCTTTCAGATGGAAATTGCTTTGAAAATGGAAGAAAAACAATGTGTATTGTTTTATCTTTTATGATGTTTATTTAGGGTTGGCAGAACGCGAAATACCCAGTATCAGTGTTATTTATATACTTAGAGTATACCAGCTATGAATAGCAGAGCATATGATGAGTTATTTTTTTAAATGCTGCCCCACACTACAAATTTCTCCCGTGTGGGTAGGTTTACAAACATTCAAATTAACATACATAAACAGCCAGACCCGGAACAAATACCTGTAGGCCATGCAAATATTTGTTCCGTAAAGGAATCGAACCCACGACTCACGGCGCAGCAGTCGATCGCTAAGCCACTGCGCCAACCCTACCGTCAAATAATGCAATTTACAAATAGAAGAGAAGTTTTAGTCTAATTGGTCGCAAGCACTAGTACTGAGCGGGAAATGTTCGGGATTTTTCAGCCCCCTATTAAATGGAGCTTTAACATAACTGGCAAAATTTGAGTGTACAATGGGTACACCTCTACCTACCCTTCATAATTTAGGTGTGGTGTCATGTTATGTCCACTACATGAAACATTAAGACATAAAACCTCTCACCCGTCCACCCACAGTAATAAATAAGCCAAATTATATTGCATTCACCACGTCGCCCTCCGAGTAGGATGTTATATTAATGTCTAATTTAAACAGCGCAGGAACCAGAATGGAACCTTGTGGCATTCCGTGTAGGTAGCGCAAGTATAAAGATACAGTCACATTTAACAACTAGCACAAAGAGTGTAGGTGTAAGATCTTCAAAGATACGCAAATACGTTGTCTTAAAAGGGAAAGAAAAGATATTACTTGTATCACCAATAATTATAAATAGATGTTTAGGGGCAACCAATAGCATGTGTAAAGTTGTTTTGGATAATAATAAGCCATGGTATTGTTTTTGCTTTAACAATACATATGTTCGTGTGACTATTTTTATATTATGTGAAGGTAAAGATTTAGCATTATAATAATCGTAAAGGTTAATGCTTCAGTGTTAGTGTCCAACAATTTTTGACGTTTACTGACAAGAATTATAAGCTTTGCTTCTAAATAGACACAATTGTCCGAAGTAAGTAATCTGAAAACGTTCCGTTCCGAGATGTTGGCCTAACTACCTTGCCTTGAGCTAATTTATTTGCAAATTGTTTTAGCAAAGATGTTCTCCATTTGCGTGGGATTACAAATATCATGAACTATGAAGGTAAAATATCGGCATAAAAGGAATATCGAATGGATAAGCCCCGGGCGTTGGCAATGATACGCCTACATACCACAATGTAAGAATAATTGAATGATGAATTATTTTTGCTATTCTTGTTAACTTTGTTCCCTCTTTTGAAAGGTCAGGTTAACTAAAGTGGGTTTTTGTTTAGTTTTATGATCTACTCTCCATAATTTTCTTTTGTAAGTGATGCTTTTAGCGGTTTAAGGAAAAGAGCAAAACTTCAATGTTTCTGACCGAATCAGTATCCTGATACTGGGATACGTTAAGTGGCATGTCGTACTTTCTGTCAGCCACACAAGACTTTTTGCTTGTCATTAATACTCTAGATTTTCTAGCCAGTCAGGCAAGCAGTGCTTTATTACAAACCTGTATTTTCCTATAAAGCTTTCTAATCTAAGAGAAGATGAATGTTTATGATGTTGTTGATGGTAAGTTTTCATCAGCTCCCCATAATGACACGGTGAAAGTATTACCTGAAACAATAATAGAAAATGTTAGTACCATTTAAATCCCATTAGTTCACCATCAAGCCACCATACAAGGCATTACGACGTCGTAAACCGAATAATAGAAACATCTACGAATCACAAATAGACATAAGAATTTTATAAACTTGGTCATGTATTTTTTACAAAGGATTTTACGACTTTGGCCACAGAAGGCAATGAAAGATTTTACGATGCAAAGGGACGTAGAGATAAATTTTAAATACATATAAAAAGTCCCTTTCGATAGAAATTAAGGAAACCGTCGGCGATTCTGAGTGTTAAGTCAATTGATGTAAAATGCACTTTAAGAGGAAAGCATAAAGTGTGTTGTACAGTAACTTTTTAAATAAGCAGCTTTAAATCCAATTGGTGAACTTAAAATAAATTTCAGCTTGCAGTTATTCTTGTATTGAGCCCGATTAAAGATAGAACGAATAACCCGATTTTATTGGTGCTTCTGAATACTGATAATAATGATGACATATATATACTTATTTAAATTGTATTAGAAAAGATAAATAGTACCTTCATGGTTTGTCTAATACTCCTATCTATGAGGCCAACCACATCGGATATAACAGGCATAAAACAATTTCCTATCGTAATACACCTGCAGTATTAGCTACACCTTTAGTCTTATTGCCTCCGCCCACTAATACTCTTGGTCATGGCCGTATCCAAAGTAGTGCAAATAGCCCTATAAACATTGGCGAACCTCGGGGACAAGTAAAACTGGTCAGGATAATAGTTGGGTAAATGATGGATGCAGAACAAAATCACAGTGTAGTTGCAGTAAAAGTCGTGTACCTATTATATATGGCTGAATAAGGCTTCCCAGTATTATAATAGGATTATAATGGAGTTGAAGAACCTGGCCTTGAAACAGATTACGATAAATCAGTGTATTGAAAGAATTAGACTTTCATCATCATCTGCCTAGCCTTTTCCCAACTATGTTGGGGTCGGCGACCAGTCTAACCGGATACAGCTGAATACCAGTATTTTACATGGAGCGACTGCCTATCTGACCTCCACAACCCAGTTACTGGGCAACACGATACCCCTTGGTAAGACTGGTTGTCAGACTTTCGGGTTTCTGACTACCCGTAACGACTGTCAAAGATCTACAAATGACAGCCGGGACCAACGGCTTAACGTGCTTTCCGAGGCACGGAGGAGTCTCGATATGTTATGATGGTCACCCATCCACAGACTGACCTCGGCAAGCGTAGCTTAACCTTCGATCAACCCGTGCGGCTGTTTTTATTTAGCCACGAGCTCCGAATTAGACTTTCAATGCTACAAATTTAAATAAACCATTGAAGTGCTCAGTAGTTCCCGTTCTTAGTTGAGCTCCATTCAGATTGAATTGAATAGAGAGACTAGCGTGATACAATTAGTAGAATCTTCATTAGCACTTTACTTATATGCTAATTACTACAGCTGCTTTCGAAAGATGATCACCAGCGGCCATTTTGGTTTTCTGCTTCTGGAGGCTAAGTAGAAAAAGTAATGATAAGGTTTTACTCTTTTTACTATTTCTGGCTTTTGTAATAAGTTCTATAACCTAGGCTTGTAACCTAAGACTATCTGACATGAAACAAGAACTTGGCAGACATGAACTAGGTATTGCCGGTGAAGTCCGCCATTTGTCGTACATTCCCACGGCTCAGGGTCGAGTGATCACTATCATCATTATAATGTCAGACATTAACCGTGCAATGTGACCATAGCCAACTGCTTTGGGGAAGTGTAACGATGTGACAGCATTAGACTGAAGAACGTCGTTTAGAAATTGTTGTGCTTAATTTAATGTTGTTTGCTCAGTTTCCTAGGAATTCTACTCAACAGGTTAAGGATCCAAGTGCTTGAACTACCTTCAGGCTTTTAAAGGCCGCCTACGTTAGTAAGGGAGAATTGAGAAAGTAAGCATGGTTTTTAAAATATTGTTATAGGTATTGTACCCTTTTAACTCTATTGGATCATACATGATTGAATGTTTTTCATGGCTATATAAAACAGACGGGAGACATGGGATCATAAAAGCTAGCCTAAAAATTCATAACAAGTCGGTTGATAAACAAGCAGGTTTGTCAAACCCTACAAACCATGAGTCCCAAACAAAAGGGTACATCGAAAATAGAGAGGTAAATGCGTTAGCCAAATCCAGCCAAGCGACCTATACCGCAGTTTTGAGAACAAAATTATTCATTACAAAGTGACGAGGGTAGTGGACGGCGACACAGGTTTATACTCAGCTTAATGACACCTGCATTTATTATTCAGTTGAGTTTAGAAAATTTCTTTAACTTTGCTGATACTTAAAGGTTGGTTCTTGTTGGTGTAATCGTCGCAACTTTTTCCTTGGGCATGAAGACCTGGGTCGTGCAAAGTGTTATTGGATTTTACGTGTGGAGTTTAGTTCAGTAGCAGTTCGGAGTCTGGATTTAATTAATATGGTAGACAGCGCAATTACATTTTTATAGGTTTTTTGCAATATGCGGCTCAGCATGTATAAGGATATGTGTCAAAAAAGTTATTTGAAACCGGAACAAATGTGTATTTCGCAGAGTATTAATAAAGTTAAAATCATTAATAAGACTTTTCGAGTTACAATTATGCTATTGAAAGATGACATGATTTTATGAAATCATGACATTTGACGGCACGGTTGGCGCAGCGGCTGAGCGGTCGACTACTGCGGCGCGTGTCGTGGGTTCGATTCCCGCACGGAACAAATATTTGTATGGCCTACAAGTAGTTGTTCCGGGTTTGGCTGTTCGTGTATGTGACTTTACATGATTGTAAACGCACCCATAACACAAGAGAAATTCCTAGTGTAGGGCAACGTTTTTTTAAATAAAAAGATTTGAACTCAATTCTAATTTACAGAGTTCTAATTGTATGCTTGTCACGGTCGCGGAAAACTTTTCAATGACATCCAATACTGAAGTGCAACTGCAAAAAAAGAAAAGAAGAAAATTGGAAATCGCGGACTGTCACTAGGCATTTGCCTTAATGAGACTCACAATCTAAACCATAGTACGATATCGTTCCGTCTGAATGATCTTCGGATATAATCTGGCACTGATATCGTTAATCAATTTAGTACCGTGCCAAATTGGACGGCCATAACAATTTAATGCTTAGAACATTCAAGATGTATTATGTTACGATTGATCGGTGATGAAGAATGCCGTGTGAAAGGTTAGATCGACTGGGAATAGCAATGTAAGATCGAACAAGTAGATGAATATTAGATTACGGAAGTAATCCAGCCAGATACCGTAGATTCAACTTGTGTCCAAGAGTTTATTGTAGAGAGAACAGACGTTTTAGTTTCATTGTTTTTTGACCTCGCACAGGTCCTTCTATTTTATTTTTATTGTTTATATTTTAGTTTCTTTTTTCTTTTGTGTTTTTTATTACCTGTGCGTGTCCCGAGTAAAAAGATTTATCTTTCATTTCCTTTTCTTTCTTTCAAAAGTACGAATGATGTTGTAGGTTCCACATCATCATCACCTTCCTTCCCTTATCCTAATTTATTTGGGTTCGTCACAGCGTGTCTTTTTCTTCCATAGGTACATCTCCAGTCACCTCCTTTCTAGCTATATCATCTTACATACTATCCTTCTATCTCTTCTTTGGTCTTCCTCTACTTATGTAACCCTCCACTTTCAAGCCCAGTTATCCTCACAACATGCTTCTCTTCCTCTCCGTACCACATACATGCCTATACCATGTTGTAGGCTCAATATATTCGCATAAAAAACTAACACGATTACGAACTTTCTTCCTCACCAAAAATGAACAAAAAATTAATTGCTTGGTGACTTGTAAATCGAATTGGTATCCCACATTACGCGCGAATGATAATCTCATAATAAATAATCGAATAATCGATTCGATCGAAAGTCATCCACTTGTGACTAATATGGGGGATATTCGATCGTAAATTGTATCTAGTTTTGGATCGTAAAGCACTCGGGCCTCGGCGATATGTGGCGTATTGATATTTATAGGAAAGGGGAAGATTTTTTTGGTCGACTTTTGGTTCAAAAGACATAATGAATACGGTTACCGATATCAATCTTTTACGGTTAAATTGTTTTGTATTTCTTCCGAAACTACGACTTTCTTCTGGGGTTCTGAAGATGTATTCGATTTTTGATTCGGTATTGTAAGAACTAGTGGTCGCTTAGTGGTCGAATTTCGATCCTTACAGTTTTCTTTCATGCCAAATCTAAGACTCGTCTGTGTGCGCAATGCTTTTAAAAAGGGATCCAAATTTCACTTCACGTATTAATACACTAAGCATACTCGCAATTTGACATCTTATATAAGCAGTATGCAAGCGTGGTGTAAAGTTCGTTACTCCACTTTATGAGAAAAGCCTTACCATAACTTACAAAGCCCATTTCAAACAATAAATATTATGTGAAAATGTATCACAATTATACCGAAAATTCAACAGGCTCGCAGTGAATTAGAACAAGCACACTCCTCTACTATCCCAGTCAGAAGTAATACAATAAAGAGTATTGTATACTCTCTATACCTAAATCGGTAAGAGTTTAGAGTAATAAGTTCCTGCACACTATACTAATACACTACGAGTCCTGGTAAAACTGGCCAGTAACGCTAGTACCTTTGATAGCACTTGGACATCTGCCCAACCCATAAGGGTTAAAGAGCGTAAACAACAATTTTAGAAGGCCGGTGACGTAAATGCATAAGCTAACAAACTCATAAAACAGATGATCAATTCAAACATTCGTTCGGAAATATGTGGGTCATTTATTTGTATATTTAAAGAGACAGATTCATAAAAAAAAATGTATTAATCTACTATTTTGAGGAGTGGAGCTTCTTGTGAAAAAGTTAACCATGCTAAAGTAAGAAACATGAAAGAAATATAGTTTTTTTTCAAAATTTAAACAAAACTATTATAACCAAAAGCCCATGCGAGAAGCATAAAAATATTAGAAGCTAGCGGCAACCCGCGACTATGTCTGCATACTTATGTATTTTCATAGCCTATGTGTTATTCTGAAGCATAAAAAAACCGGTCGGTAGCTTTTGCATGACAGACTTACAAATATCCATACATCCTCACATTCAGGATACGATTAGGAAGATAATCATTTCTGTTACATAGCATACATACATAAACTCACGCTTTTTTCCCCATGGGGGTATACAGAAACCACAGAGCGCCACCGGCTACGATCTTTTCCTTTCGCTTCACTCACGTTCATACATCTGGTCTTCACACACGCACGCCGGTTGTGAATACTACGCACCTGACCTTTTTGAAGAATATCACTAATTAAGTCAGTGTATGTCCTTCTAGGGCGTCTCTCCCTCTTTGCATCTGCCTTATAAATACCTTTTCTTAGTTGTCTTTCTTTCAACCTCTCAACGTGATCAAACCATCTGAGCATACTCTTTCGTTTATTCTCTCATAGGTACTTAAAATATATCTGACCACCTAAAGAAAGGTCTATTATACCAAAATACCCATACCTAGGTAGGTGAGGCAGTTATCAGCTACCAATCAGGGTCTAATAAAACCACAGTTACCATTTCTGAAAATCAACTTTTCCGACCAGGGCGCAAGCCAAGACTTAAAATACCGCAGCCAAACACGATAAGGTGGTTAACGATCTAGGTAGCCTTTGACGCAATCCCAGTGTGAATAACCTCATAAATAAAGCAAGGTGTACACGATATGATCCTGATCTAAATCCATACCTCCATACTAGTATTATAAATGTGGAAGTAACTCTGTCTGTCTGTTGCCAAATATGCTTAATCCGCTGAACCGATTAATATATTAGTATGGAGATAGTATGAGAGCAAAATTAAAATTCATTTATTCAAATTAGGCTGAGAATCAGCACTTTTTAAACTTCAAGCGTTTACAAAATACAGTCCCCCAAAACGCCCACCCTTCACCACTTCCTAGTGTTTTTGCTGGGAAGAAGTGGCGGAACAAACTCCCCAGCAACACGTCTGTCTGCTAGGTTTGACGAACTTGAATCTATACCTACAACATATGTCAAAAAAACAATCATTATATCAATCATCTTTATAAATCATTAAATTAAATAATTTGCATCAATTTAGCTAGCACACACCAATATACCAAAATAAATGAATAAAAACTAATATACGAGTATTATACGACAATTAACTCAAGCAAAGCTTGCTAAACTGCATAAATAAAAAGCCTCCAAGGCAGTCCAAGGGCGTGCCCACTGCCATGTGCAATGGTGGATTATATCGATAGGGCAGTGACAAAAGTCACTAATCATGTACTAGTGATAAACTGAAACAGAGCCTGACAAGGACATGTAATAGTATTGAAAGCGCGTCTTCGTCTGAATAGATTTGAATCTTCAAAGTACGATTGAACAGGCTTCTTCAGGGTAAGCTCACTTCATCATCGACTTTGTCTTTCTCACCTCTGACCTAGACCAGAGTCAAGAGCAAACCCATATCAAATAAAAAAAACCGGTATTCACGCGGTCGAAGCCGCGAGCAAAAGCTAGTGCCAAATAACACGTGTACATGAAACTGAATTACAGTACACCCACGTATAAAGTTTCCTATTAACCTATTTAGTATATTTATTAAGTCCTTTTAAGTCCTTGTTAACATTTTGCTGGCAAATTAATATTGGATGATAAATGGGCCGAGGGAAGTTGTAGGGTTCCGTGGGTTGTGTTGCTATCTTATAATTGAGAAAGGAAAAGGGTTGTTTTTGGTGACGTCAATTAATGTTGATTTAGTTCGTAGTACAGTATTTATATGGGTTTATCTGGAAGAGAGTTTCTGACAAATGTATGTATACATACTTACTTATATTATAAATGCGAAAGTAAATGTTTGTTTCTTTGTTACCTTTTCACGACAAAATGGCTGATGGGATCATTTTGAAATTTGGCGAAGAAAAAAAAAAAAATGCTGGACAATCCACACAGCATCATCTAGCCCCAAGCTAAGCAGAGCTTGTGTTATGGGTACTAGATGACTGATATACTTAATACAATACATTACATAAATAGATATTTTTATTATACATAGCAAATACCCAGAACACCCGGAACAAATATTTGTAGATCGTACAAACATTTGTCCCAAGGCGGGAATCGAACCCGCAACCATATAGGTCGTGAAAGTATAATTTATATCCTGGGGAAGGACATAGGATAGTTTTTAATCCGACTTCGTCTGCATCCGCATCAACCACCATTCACGCGGACGATGTCGCGGGCAAAAGCTAGTACTTAATATAAAAAGCTGAATAGTTTGATTTTCTTTCTTTGAATGCGCTAATCTCTGAAACTACCAGTCGTATTTGAAAAATATATTTTAGCAATTGATAGCCTAGTTAAAAAAAAACTTGTGGAAGGAAATTATTTTAACATCACACTGCAATCCTTAGGGGCGTGTGGAACCGCGGGGCACAGCTTGTGCTTTTGGATACATCGAATATATAACAAAATCGTGCTGATCGAGGTTGCTAGGACTACGTAGTACCAAACACCGGACAATATGAACGCCATAATTGTTTCTTGTCAAGCACAGAATTAAACAACAGATAACGGGAATAATTTGCAACTCCAACATTATGGGGAAAATTTATACAACAATGGCAAGACCTGCTATCTTGTATGGATCAGAATGTCGGGTCACAAAAGGAAATGAAAGGCAGTAGGATGGATTGTGTGAAAGGTAAAATGTCTAGAAGGAGGTGGCTATTGAGATGACGGCAAATAGAGATATATGGAAGAAGAAATACCCCAAATAAATTGGGATAAAGACAAGAGGATGATAATAAACTGGACCTTGTTTCCTAAAGATTTATATATTTATTTTGTTTTCAATTCACATTATAAACAGACCTTGAGCAAAAGTAACCTGACACTGACCATCCTCTGACGTCATTTAAGCCAAAAATATGTTTATTATATGAATCGCGAAAACGAAAATGGGTCACCGGGTGGAGTAAACATTAGACCAGCTGCTCTCAACATGCCGACTAACCTCGACTAGCTGACCATTTCTACACACAACATCACGCCTATCTATCCCTAGGTTAGGCAGAAGTGGTACCTGCCAATTAGTACCACCCACATTTCGTCAGTTATATTTACGTCCCATGTAATAAGGGGCGAGCCTATTGCTAGCAACCGGGCACAAATGCTACCTACAGGCTGCTACTGGGAAGCTTCAGGTGGAAATACCCAATAACGCTTTGTCCGACCTCGAAATCGAACCCTTTGGTTTAGCTTACGTTTAGTAGTTGCGAACACTAGACCAACATGGCAGTCAATTATATTCGATTTTGATTAATCGAATCTTGTTTGAATCGAAATTCGTAAGAATTAGACTTAATTTGTGCTCTAAAACATCATTCTTTGATAGTGGTGCCAATTTCCTTGTTGACAAGCTAAATTAAATTAGACTACTTTCATCTCTTTCTCTCTTATAAAACAAGAAAGGGACAGGGATAATTGCTGACAATTTTAGTTGAACTGAAACTTCCAAACAAACATTGACCAAAAGCATGGTCAAGTTCAAGGCATAAACTAATTTAACATCTCTTATTTAGTACTTAGCTATCGCCGCCCTTTTCTTGAGCTATATTTCAGAAAGAGATGTACATTTTCACATTTCTGTTTAGTTTGTGAACAAGGGAATCCGTGCAATTGCCATTAATAAAATAATGGACTAAACTAAATATTTAGTTAGCAAGCAAAAGTTTCTCTATTGCGATTTTAATTAAAATGCGTACATTTTAATTAAAATCGACAATTATAAAAAATATTGGCCGGCCTTGATTACGCGAAAATCCAATCACTCAATACAATAAAAATATTAACCCCGTGTACAAAATGTTTAACGCCACTGTATAAAACCACTCAATCAATTTCATTGAAAAACATTTTGATAACTTCGCGAAAACATGAAAATATTTGGAATGAGTTAACCTCAAGATGTTTGTGCGATCCGGTTCAGATATATTGAGGAACAACATTGAATGAAACAGCTGTTTATCTTAGTGCGAATTGATTGAGGAAAAGTTGGTGTTGAAAAACATGACCTAAGTACCAGCCTATTACTGTCCCACTGCAGGGCAAAGGCCTCTTCTCATACAGAGAAGGCATGAGCATTAATCACCACGCTTGCTCAAGACGGGTTGGCGATTTCAGACTTATATTAATTATATAAGTCCAGGTTTCCTCACGATGTTTTCCTTCACCGATGTCAGTGATGTCCAAGATAAACTTAGAAAGTACATATGAATTGAAAAACTCACATTGGTACTTGCCCAGGTTTGAACCCACAACCTCGTGCACAAGAGGCGAGGCCTAAACCACTGGGCCATCATGGCTTGAAAAACATGACCTATTGTGTGAATATTATCAACATGTGTAACTACGAAGAGTAATGAGAGATGAGAGATTTGATGGCGCGGTTGTCGCAGTGGCTGAGCGATTGACTGCTGCGCTGCGTGTCGTGGATTTGATTCCCGCACGGAACAAATATTTGTATGGCCTATAGATAGTTGTTCCAGGTCTGGCTGTTTGGATATGTGAGTTTGAATGTTTGTGAACGCACCCACGATACAGGAGAAATTCTTAGTGTGGGGCAACTTCTTCTCTTAGCTTTTAGCCTTTTGTTAACATCTTGTTTTACCTTGGAGCGTAACTAAATGAATATCATTATGAATATGAACGTTTAAAAAAAAATGATTGCTATATTTCCCAGTGCCTAAATAACAGCCAATCGGGTTGGCGAGCTGACCATCCATTACAGACAGAGACCCCACCATGTCTTGGAAAGCATGTTAAGCCATTGGTCCCGGTTTTCATAATAACAGCAGCACGCGCCGATCAAAGGCCTAAGTCGGTCCATGGATGAGTGCCATCAATTACCTATCGAGATCCCTCCGAGTCAAGAAAAGCAGGTGCTCCTGGCTGTCATTCTTAGATCTTTCCCAGTCGTTACGGGTAGTCAGAAGCACGAAAGTATGACATCTAGTCTAAGGAAAGGTTAGTGTTACCAAGCAACTGGGTTATGAAGGTCAGACAGGCAGTCGCATGTAAAATACTGGTATTCAGCTGCATACGGTTACAGTGGAAGACGACTCCAACGTTGGTGAGAAAGGCAACTAGTAAAGTCTAACTATAAATATATCCATTGTTCTTTAAAACTTATTCAGTGGTCACATTATAATAATATCAGCCAATTACTCTACCACTGCAGAGCAAATGCCTCTTCTTGTACCGAGTACAATTGGCCTTGCACATCTAACTTTATTTCTTCACATAAACATCTCCTCCACAAACCTCTTTCATTCTACTATCCCTCGCAACTTTATGACTAAATCAAGCCCCACTTCCCTCCATAATTTTATTAGGAACTTTCCATGAAAATTTAGCGCTAATTTCCCCACTTATTCGCTAACTAAATATTTCAAACGTTCAAGTTAGAGAGGTGCGGTAACTCGAGCTAACTAAAGTTCGCAAACTATAACGACTTCGCATGTAAGAGTACTCGGATGCAAATAACTTGGGAACTTAATTGACACTTGAAGTTGTTACTTTGAGTGCGCTCTTTTGAATGAAATTGTTACATCAATTTGAAAATTCAGTAAAGTTGGACATTTTATGACACGTATTTTTCTTTCTTCATTCTTTCGCTGAAAAGAAATCTTTTATTTTATTAAGACAGAATTGTGCATTGGGTAATGAAAGTATGCTTGTAGTTCCCGCAATATGCTATACATAGATGATGTACTTACACTTACTGCATTCTTATTCCGAGGAAGACCTCGGAATAAGAACGCAGTAAGTGTTGAAAGAGTTTAAGCGTCATGAAAAAATATCATGGATTAAATAAACATTGGTGTTGCCTATTTAAAGTTTTGTTAACCGGCAACAGCCGCCATGGCAATCAGCCTAAAGGAAGGGTATCCTAAAAGCTGACTTTCATGAGTGCTGGTCATGCTAGCCGTACTTAAGTACATACTCGTTCAAGTTCATACAAGTGAAAAATCACAGGGCAATACAGAAATTACACCTAACCACGTGTCATATAAAATGCCACATAAACTATCATTATAAGAATCTATTACCGCCACAAGACACCCAATTACTAAGAACAGCATGTTTTACCAGTTGAGAATAACTTGAAATTTACGAGTTTCGATATAAACCCTAATCTACATGAGCCGCACGGTACCGTAGGTGGTCGGCACCCGAACAGTTCCCTCCACTGAAGCGTGACAGTTTTCTCGGTCTGATGCTCAAGGAACCAGGGTATATTATAGTTGGAGATATTTATGGATGTGGGGCAAGTGACAAGTGAAACTAAATATAATTGGAGAAGAATTGTTACATAAATGCGTAGAGGGAAGCAGCAAAGATAAATTCGCTGCGGAATTGCAAGAGCATCCCGAAAAGAAGAAGACTAGAAACTGATGATGAAATTCAGGTACAATCAAGATCTAATCTTCCTATCGAGAGCACGGAGAGGTTACTAGTTGCTACCTATTTCCCAACGAAACAATGAAGCAAAAGCAGAGTAATCCAGTATACCAGACAACAGTGGCCAGTCTTCAATTCGCTGAAGAAAAAACTCGGAATTTATTAGGAATCTGTTATTTTAATGTTATAGATATGGTGTTTAATATACGTTTAGTATAACTATGTGTAATATTATTTGGCAATAGTAGGCACTATTGACTATGCTATATTTTAATGGCGGTAGAACTGCTACTTCGATTCTCCAAAAGGAAGCCCTTAGGAATCATGTTGTATGGGCACTTTGCCACCGTCAGACAACCTGCTCTCGCTCAAGTATGGGAGTCTACATCACAATAGCTTCGTTCATAACTTGGACAGTACCCAAAATAGCGCCAGATGTGACAAAACAGCTTTGGGCAACACCCTCACCCGAACCCCAATTTGTATATAATTGATTCAAATATTATTTTAAATTGCCTACCGAGCCTGATTGATACCGGAAGAACACATCAAAATAAAGGCTTCTGGAGGGCAATTTGTAACTTACTGTTAGAAACAAAAAATGATAGATGGGGCGATATTAGTCTATAATTAGATTAATAAATAAGTAGTATGAGGTTGTGATATGATGTGTTATTATTGAAATGTAGCCGCTTGAGGAATACTGTTATTAATAAGATTGCTGGAGCGATGTAACTGTCATGCAATGTCACGCAAATTTGACGGTGCAAAGCTTATTACGTGTGGAACCACAACTGACACCATAACGGCCTTGGTTCCATCGTAGTATCCACATACTGGACCTCTGAGATATGATTAAGCAAGACCAGTTGCAGAATTCCAACAGATATAACATGAGGTTATTGATGAAAATTACAATTATAATCTAAGTGCCAATTTTAAATTAATTAAGGAACTTTATTTTATAAATATTGGACGACTGTTTTCAAGTTGGCTTGACCACAATCTTCTTAAAATGGATGCTTGAATTCTTCTTTATAGGAACTAAAGTGCAGATTTTAAGCTTTGGGCGAAGACTAACAACGTACCAATAGAGCATTAGAAAACTACCCTAATATTGCCAAGTTGAGGAGATTTTGACGGCCTAATTGAATATGAAATCTTACCGTAAGAACTTCACCTCTGATCACGGTGAAAGTCTAGAAATTTCCATTTCCTCAATGATCAGTAGAAATAATGGAAAGTTGTCTGTTTGCACAATTATACCTCGTGGAAGTGTGACATCGGATATTGCGGGAAATGACGGGGCGCAAGACATGTATTATGTATGTGCGGGGACTGTGGTTATTGTCACTTGAATTGTCGGTTAATTTCATGTATTTCTATCGACCTCTTTTTCCATATGGAATCCGTATACCTCGTGGGTTTAGTGGTCGCAAACGCGACTGCTAAACATAAGGTCCTGGGATAGATTCCCGGGTCGACCATGGTGTTATTAGGATTTATTATTAGGTAATTTCTTAGTAGAAACCTGGAGTCTGGATATGGGCCCGGTTGATGGCAATAGGCTCCACCACTATTATACAGAAAATTAGAATCTGCCCAACCCTTCGGGGAACACAGGACTGAATAGAATAGGATACTCTTTATTGTACACCATGAAAACTTACAAATAATGACTTTAAGAGTTACATAGGGTGTTGAGTGTCATGATGGCCCAATGTTTTAGGCCTCGCCTCTTGTGCACGAGGTTGTGAGTTCAAACCTGGGCAAGTACCAATGTGACTTTTTCAATTCATATGTACTTTCTAAGTTTATCTTGGACATCACTGACATCGGTGAAGGAAAACATCGTGAGGAAACCTGAACTTATATAATTAGTATAAGTCTGAAATCACCAACCCGTCGTGAGCAAGCGTGGTGATTAATGCATATGCCTTCTCTGTATGAGAAGAGGCCTTTGCCCTGCAGTGGGACAGTAATAGGCTGGTACAGTACAGTAGGATGTTACAATGGGCGGTCTTATCGCTAAAAATGATCTCTTACAGACAACCTTTGGATGGACTTGATAGAGAAGGAGAAAATATATAAGTGATACTGTGTTGTGTGGATATTCGTATGTGTACTGGTTAGCGGTTAACTACACTATTCGGTATCCGTTGTCAGCTCTTTAGGATCGAAGTTTCGACACACTCATTGTTTGGGAGTTCGTGGCCAATACGTGCATAGCGTTGCATTTAAATTAGGAATAGGTTGAAGTCTGCCGGTGTCCAATATTCGTATCATCGCAGTCAAAGCAATTTAACCCAATGAAACTAAGCTGTGTTGATCACTCAACTAATACCGGTGGTCAGACATTTGGGCCTTTATCAACACGTGATGACGGTGTGACAACAGCTGTGACAGGCGGCTTTATACCTCCTCCGAGGCTGGGAAGGGTTTGTATATGTCCTCAATCATGTTGTCAGTCAGCATTTCGGAAGCACAGCCAACATTAATAATGCTTTGGAAGTCATTAAAACTTCAAAGCGAATTTTTCTCCATCCCATGTCAGTTTTCTCAGCTGTCTTCAAAATAGAAAAATGTACAAAGTAATCCGTCAAATCAATATAAGGAAATGGCAAGGTCCCTCAGTGATGGAGACATTTCAGTACACCCTAAAGAGCAGAACCCTCTTTCCATAAAAAAGCGAGAGTGCAGTTAATGTTATAAAAATGTTGGGGACAATATTGTGGGTGGGTATAAAACGTAATTGAAATAGATTAGGGTTCCGTCGCTAATATGTAATTTCAAGAAAAAATATGTTAGGTATATTTTCAATAATTTCTCTGATACACTTTATTGGCTTCCATTTATTTGGTTACATTTTGTCAGATCCCCGAAACTCTGATCCAGTCTTACCAAGGGATATCATCGCTGTCCAGTAACTGGGTTGTGGAGGTCAGATAGGCAGTCGCTCCATCTAAAATACTAGTATTCAACTGTATCCGGTTAGACTGAAAGCCGACCCCAAAATAGTCGGGAAAAGGCTAGGCAGATTATTGTATTGGCTTCTAAGATACCAAGTTACAATCGGCACATGCTGACATATTGAGCCTCTAGTTCAGAACTCCAGGAACAAATCTTACGGAACCCAAACTATTTCCCTCTGAGACCCTCTCTCTACTAAAGCACGTGCTGTGCCTCCCTAACTATTATGTAAGCAAAATGTTAAATCAGAATCCCGTGTGAAGTCGACGTGGTTTCATTATGTTCACGCTGGGGTACAGGGGTATCGTTAGAAATCTTTAAGCTGTGGTAATGGGGAATGCGTAGAACATATCCGATTTTATAGCCGTCTTTATAATTTTACACAGAATCAGAGATTTGATAGAGGCTTTGTCGTAATAATTTCAACACTAGAAACTATACCTTCCTACCTATTTTATGTAGGTATGTTCATTATTCGAGCTAAGGCCTAATTACTCTTCATATTGACAGACATAATTATGTCTAGTGGAACATTGCGGTCGAAAGTGGCTTTTTACCCTTTATCCGCCAAAGTTGGATTTATCTGAGAAATATTTTTTGTGTGCATTACGCCTCTACGGGGTGTAAGGTCGTAGGTAATATTAAAGCACAGTTTGGATTTGATTTTAAACAGTTTATTAAAGGCTCTTCAAGTTTCATGTAAAATGTCTTAAAGAAAAATGTTATATTAAATGTTTTGAATGCACCCGGCTCGTTAGATGTCTGATAATGCACTGACGTTAAAGTATTAATAAAATTATCACTTAGGTTAGGTACAAGTAAAATGATTTTTGTAAACTGCTGCGTTAGCCTCTGACCAGGTGGGATGACGATCTGCGAAAGACTGCAGGCAGATGCTGGATGCGGCAAGCTGAAGACAGGGCGCTATGGCGCTCATTAGGAGAGGGCTATGTCCAGCAGTGGACTAGTATAGCCTGATGATGATGATGATGATGCGTTAGCAAGTGTTCGGTTGCTTAGACAGAACACCGCCTGAGTCGTATTAATTAGTTTGTCTAATTTGATTTCTCGGTTTTACTTTACATTCTACCCAACAATAGCTTATTTCACTCAAGATGATAAATAAACTAATGATTTATAAGATGTGCCTCTGGAGGCACGGCAACTGTTATAAAATCGGGCTGTTAAATGATTAAGTAGGCCATTTTAATACTAGCCTCTGTATTATAAGCATAGTGAAATAATTAGTAATTCAGAGTCGATACGAACAACATTTTAATCCTTATTTATTTAATACTTAAAGCACACAAATGTGTCTTAAAATGACTTAATGCCACAGAGTTAATCCTTCTTTTAACATTTTTTTCAATTCATTATTCTACAATTTGTAATTTACCTACTGATGTAATCATGCAAATTGTAAGGCTTGGTAGACAAATGCGTAGCGATCGCCAATTGCGTATCGTAATGGATTAAATTATGCAAATATATATAAAATCTAGTTTCAAATACGTGATAGGTTGATTTAGAAAATTGAGTTGTAAATAAAATATAGGTGAACATGTTCATCTAGTGGAAGGTTTTTAATATTTGTGACGTAGGTTATGTATAGTGATTTAACTACATGCAAATTGTTTACACAATATATATATAAAAGGCTTAAAGCCAACAGCAATTGTGGACACTGTATGGCACACTAATATTATAATGTACAAGCTCTTCGTTCGTTCGCGTGGATTTTGTACTTTAGCATCCCCTCCACCCCCTTTTAAGGGTAGTTTTGAAGATAGTAATACCCTATAGCACTCAGGAATCATGTAGCTTTCAAACAGTGAAAACATTTTTAGAATTGGATTATTAGTTCCGGAGATTACCGTAGAGGGTAATCAAAAAAATACAAACTTAAAAACAAATTTTATCTCTTTAAATCTTAGTAGTAAATATTAAGTTTTGTATCTAAGAGTATTACACGATCATTTAGTATCAGTAGACGAAGTTGCGGGTGTGTACTAGCTTCGAATAAACATCATCACAGAACGATCATAGCCAAATTGAACACAAGAATAATTTGCAAATCATCCAATATGTGCTAACTAAATATGAATACTGAAACACAAACGGTGATAAAATCAAGTGTGTAACAGGGTTTACGCGGTGGCTGACGTCACATACGTGCCAGTGCACATGGCAATATTATCAAGAGTAGTGCGCACGCATTTTTATTTGTTGGGTCAGCAGGATTGTGATTTGAGTCATTGAATTGGCGTATAACACATATTTGAAAAAAGAACTGCTAGGTGAAAATGTGAACGTAGTAGTAAGAAACTAATAATGTTGACACTTCTACTATTAGTGAGAAGGGTATTCTCGGGATAACATTGATAACAGCATATCGTACCGTGTCATGCCGTGAAAAGTCAATTTTTATCATTGGATGTTGATGGGGCTTGTGGCTAAGTAATAGCCGCACGGGTTGGACTTGCAAGGTTAATCGACGCTTGCCTAGATCGATCTATGGGTGGGTGACCACACCTTACCTACTTACCAAGAGCCCTCCGTGCTTCGGAAAGCACGCTAAACCGTTGATCCAGGCTGTCATTTCTAGATCTTTGACCGTCGTTACGGGTAGTCGGAAAATCGAAAGTCTGACCACCAGTCTTACCAAGGTGTATCGTGTTATCGTATGGCTGGACGCAGTAGTGGGGTTACGTTCACGCATAAAATCGATTACTGGGCAACTCAAGGTCAGTGCTTAAGATCCGTGCTTGATATTTGGGTAGTGAAGGTCAGATAGGCCATTGCTCCATGTTAAATACTGATATTTAGCTGTATCCGTATAGACTGGTAACCCACCCCAACATAGTTGAGAAAAGGCTAAGCAGATGATGATGAAGTTGAACTCTTTAATTTCCAGTCTACGTTCACTTTAAATACTGGAAGGCCTCGTCTGCCTCTCCCTCCACGTTTAAACCTAGATATGCATTATCCAACCCATTTACCTACACCTAATTAAGGGACTCAACCGTAAAAAAGAGGAGAGCTCTATTGAACTATTAATAGGTACAAAGTAGAATAAAATGCACGTGTATCTATGTGTGTGTGTCCTTGACACAGCTCTCAGCTAGCTTAGTCGACGCATACATATGTACATAATGTAATGAGGAAACTAAAATAAAATGGAAATTACTGTAGATGTGTAAATAATTGAGTTTTGTTTGTATTTATTTATAGGTGAACCAACAGCTTTAACAAATGTATAATAGTTGAATATGAAACATATAGCCAATAGGGTAGTGTCCTATAAAATTCTGTTAGGTCCGAAAGTTGGATTACTCAAAAATACTGGACATGTATTTTTTCTTTTGTCACGTATACCAAAAATGACGACGATATAGTGCGTTGAAATTTCGCGTGACGTCACGCCGTGCCCCTTCTCCAGAACTTTGATGTGCTGTATCTTTGTCACTTTGTATTGATTTGAGTAAGCAAAAAATTCATATCCGGACTAAATAAACTTAATATATTTCTGCCTAGGACACATCCCTATTACAGGTTCCCACGGGTAAAAACAGAAAGAAAAAGTATTCGAAATCTTAGGATCACTAACAATGACGATAGAAAATATTATAAATACAAGCTTCACTTTAAAAAAAATCTGTGTTCGGCCGAACGCGTGCAGAATAGGTTTTTGTTTATTTACGTCCTTTATTCCATTAACTAACTTACTAATTTAATTTTTAAATATTTCAATATAAAAGAAAAACATGAAACATTTGAAAATATAAAAAATTGTAGCCCACCGGTATCGGGAACAGGGTCCAGGCTACCTATTATTGTTTATTGTTTAACTTCAGATTATATATTTAAGAGCTAGCTAATGTAGGCAGGTCTGTTGGTCTGGTGGTAGAGCTAGGCAATGTAGGTAGGGCTGCCACGTTGGTCTAGTGGTTGAAGCGCTGGGCACAAGGTACTGGGTTCGGATTTCTGGATCGGGCAAAGATTTATTGGGATTATTCTATCTGTCATTTCTCAATAGCAGCCTGGAGTCTGGATTTTTGACGACCGATGTGGCGCGGCGGGCGAAGGTCCGCCTGCGACGCAAGAGGTTGCGGGTTCGATTCCCGCCTTGGGACAAATGTTTGTACGATCTACAAATATTTGTTCCGGGTGTTCTGGGTATTTGCTATATATAATAAAAAATATCTATCTATGTAATGTATTGTATTAAGTATATCAGTCATCTAGTACCCATAACACAAGCTCTGCTTAGCTTGGGGCTAGGTGATGTTGTGTGGATTGTCCAGCAATATTTATTATTATTATTTATTATTATTTGTGCCCGGTTGTTGGCAATAGGCTCGCCCCCTATTACATTGGACTTAAACTGGTGAAATGTGGGTGTACAGGTCTGCCTAACCCTTCTGGGATTACAGGCGTGATGTTATGTTATGTAATATAGGTAAAAGTAAAAGGAATTTGTATTGATGGTAGCTGGTGAAGTTTTGTAGTGTCTACCTAAGCCCATGGCAAAAAGGCGTGAGTTTATGTATGTATGTAATCTAAGTGTATGTTAGGCTTAGAAGAAATAAGGGTGCGGATTTGTTAAGTAAAACATTTAAACGTCAATTTCTATATGATCTTTCTTTCCATCTCGTCATCATCATCTGCCTAGCCTTTTCCTAACTTGGTTGGGGTCGGATTCTAGACCAACGGATGCAGCTGTAGGTATACCAGTATTTTGCATGGAGCGTCTGCATTTCTGACCTTCATAAACCAGTTACTGGGCAACACGTTACCCTTTGGTAAAACTTGTTGTCAGACTTTCGGGCTCCTGACCCGTAACAACTGTCAAAGATTTACCAATGACAGCCGGGACCAACGGCTAAGCGTGCTTTCCGAAGCACGGAGGAGTCTTTCTATCCATCTATACGTCGATAATGCCTGATCGATTTATTTGTTTATTTGTATCATAACGTAATTTCAGTGAAAGAAAGACGCCACTTTAACATCTTAAACGCCAAGTGACCGACAAACAATACATTTTCCTTTGTGTCTCGTTTTCTGGCAGTTAAGGTGTTACACAAATCTATAAAATACCACCGAGTATGCACTATACATATCCATAATTAATCATATTTTAAATGGGAAAGTGTGTATGTCTGTTTGTCCGTCTTTCAAGGCAAAACGGAGCGACGAATTGACGTGATTTTTTATGTGGAGAAAGTTGAAGGGATGGAGAGTGACATAGGCTACTTTTTGTCTCTTTCTAACCCCCCACTTCCTAACGCGAGCGAAGCTGCGGGAAAAAGCTAATATACTTATACACACAGGGTGGTATACAATTTTTCAAAACATTTTAGAATCAATGGGCTGATATGTCATGTAGTGCTACTACATGAGATATCAGCCCACTTTGATTTGATGTTCCAAGGATCAGGATGGTTAGCGTAACACTTATCATCAACGGCTCCCCACGGAAAATGGATTCAAATCACAGCTGCGTAACGTGGTAGCCAATTGGCATTTCCGTTAGGTCTGATTACTCGGTCCTCGAGGACAGTGTGCAAGAGACGGAAAGTTTTGTTCGCTGTGTGGCAAGTTGCACTGGCCTGTTAAATCCAAATGTCGTGTGTTCTCTGGGTCACAAAAACTCGTTTATCCTGGTTCGGTAACGCACCCAATCGACTGTACTGTGTCCTTGCTCAGTTTCGAAGAAAACCGACTATTGATGATGCCATTCTAAAATCCACTAACCTAACAGTCACTCATTGTGATGCTGGAAAAGCCGATTCCATGGTTATGTGTAAATTCTGACCCCCACATGCGACAATTTTGTTTATTGACAAAGATTTCGAGGTGCAAATGTGCTTCATAGGAAAAGATGACACATAGATACTCGTACCTACATAAATTAACTCACGGCTTTTTCCCACGGGGGTAGGCAGAAACTACAGAACGCCACCTGCTTAGATCCTTACATACTCCTTTTGCTTCGTTAACGTTCATACGTCTGGTCATTCACGCACGCCGGTTGAAAGTGACCTTTTAGAAGAATATCACCAATAAGGTCAGTGTATGTCCTTAGATGAGTTTTCAGTTAAAATGCTTATTTTCTTCCTCACCACTTTGGAAGTAAGTTTTCAATATTTCGCCATTTAGTTAAGTCTAAAGCGACTCATTTCGTAAATGTCAAACATTTAACTTATTTTCTACTATAACACGAATGACGTAAGTGTTGCCACACTTAAAATAACCGGTAGATGAAATTTGTGAACACTAGATGGACCCCCTTATATAGGCTACTTTTAATCCCAAAAAAATTAACAGTTACTGTGGGGTAGGCCACGGGAGCGAAGATGCGGGAGAAATCATTTTGGCCATGTATTAAAATCTAAATGAGCAAAGTACTGAGAGTGATAACGAGTGATTTCTTGTACACTTGATTATAAGCAAATAGATTGCTTGCATTCGATAAGAATGACGAATTATTTTTATATCATCTACATTAAACAAACATTTAATTAACGTTATAATCCAAAATCAAACACCATTCACAGAAATCTAACCCTCGTAATACCCCACACTATAACAATAGGTGGACGTTAATGTAAGGGGGTGGACACAATCGATTCATATTCATATTCATATTCATTTATTTTGCGTACCATAATGTGCATAAAAGATGTTACAAAAGCTTACAGCTAAGGTACAATTATGGACCCTGTTAGGGCACAGCAACTTGGTATTAAACTAAAAATAAAAATTTATAAAATTAAAAATTAAAAATAACACAATTCTTATAAAATTTTGTAAACTTATGTACCTACTTATTAAAATATATTGTTAGTTACTTATAATTCTATTGAGATCTTTTATTTGTATTAGTATAAATAAAGCTATTAAATTGAATAGAAAATAAAATAAAAATTCATATATAAAAAGAAAAAAATATGTGAGCTTATGTATTTATCTAAGTATTCAAATGTATAGTATAGTTCGAAATTATCATTATATTAATATTGTTATTTAATTATGGTATATTATTTATGTATTAATATTAAAATTATATATTTTTTATGTTTGGTGTTTAAGAGAGGGGATAATTTTATTTTGGAATTGATTTGTCATCTAAAAACTCTTTTACGGAATAATATACCTTGGATTCCAGAAGTTGTTTACATTTATTAATAAATATATGTGTTTTGTTTAGTTCTCTAATGTTATTCGGTAATTTATTATAAATTTTTATGGACATAATTAAAGGGCTGGTTGAGTGCATTTTGATTGGCGTAGTGTAGTGCGTGAGACGTCGTATTATTGCGGGGGTGTGTATAAAGCTTAAACATGACTGATGATCGATATTGGCCGTTTTGAGAAATGAAGGTTATGACGGGTAATTTAAATTTCGCTCTTGTGAGGCTGACTTGGTGTTCTTGTGAGAATATAGCGGTAAACTGTAGGTATTGTAAAACCTTCATTATGTTGGAGGACAATAATAAAGGCAATAATTAAAACTATTCATACCGTTTGTATACAACTGCGATAAAGTTGTTTCAATTTAGAAATCATTTACGAAAGGGTTGCGAAAACCCTAAATCTAAAGTCTGACAATTATGAAAAGTCGCAAAGATCTAAAGCTCTACCATTAGTGTAGGCTAGTCAAATACAAATACAAATCATTTATTTGCATAGAACAGGTTGAGAAGATGTTACAAAAGGTCGAACGGTACACTGTTAATAACCAATAAGGTGTGCAAATGTAATACAGTCCAGAAATTATATCTTATCAAAATTATTTATGTCATATATTATGTCAAATTTACAATAAATTATGTCCAAGTATTAAGTCCTGTTTGTAGATGTGTATATTTATTCATATACGTGTTACAGGTCACCTCCATCGGTATTTTCAACTTCGACTTCTGTATACATACGCAAAATAAGTAGGTACACATCGTACAAAATAACAAGAGAAAAAAAGATATTGGAGCAAATGCCAAACAACCACTGTAGTAGTTTGGCATTTGCATTACCGCTTTTAGCTAAAACTCATGATGATTTTACACAAAACTAAAAGTATTTTTTGTGCAAAAATATGTAGAATACACATTTGACCGTTTAAAAAGAATACGCCACAATATTAATGATACGCCGAATCGTATCATTGAACAATTTCGCTACATTAATGTCAGCGGCGCTGTTGTGTCCCGGGATTTATATTAATGATACGATACCATACAAATATTGGAAAGTTAAACTTAATGGAAGTTCAAAAATGATTTATCATTGTAAGTACACATTATTGCCAGTTTAAATTGTGTTATTTTTGGCTTTCGGGGTTAAGAGAGTTCGAAATCAGAGCATATAATGTGATTGTGCGCTTTATAAAATCAAAATTGTGTTAAAATAAGTGTGTAAATTCTCCAGCCTGGTGGACTGAAAAAAGAAGTGACTTAAAAAATAAACCAAGTCGAACCGTGACGCGAGACACAATAAGCCTGGTTGATTGATTGATTATAGTAGATAAGGAATGGTGAAAAAGGTGTTAGGTACTCCATGACAGACATGAATCTCTGATTAAAAATAGTTTCGAGTAAACGATACGTATGAAATCAGTGAATTGTCAATCGAGAGCAAGTCATTTAAGCTTCTTTTCAGACTAAGAATCAAGAATCTAGTTTTCTTTCAAGCAAGGAGTATCGATACTTGGGATTGATTCATTTGTTTCAAGGATTATTAACAAGAAATTCGATATAGTTAATTATCCTCTATGAAATAAGAACTTGTACTAGAATCTCGTAGATTGGGTTGGAAATAATATAATGGTAGCATAACATCACTCCTATATTGCCTAAAAGGTTAACCAGAGGTGTATCTATAGTACTAACACATTTCGCCAGTTATGTTTTGGGAACCTATTGCCATCAACCGGCACATCTAGGCTCAGTTACTAATAAATAAATAAATAATAAATAAATAATGCTGGACAATCCACACAGCATCATCTAGCCCCAAGTTAAGCAGAGCTTGTGTTATGGGTACTAGATGACTGATATACTTAATACATACAATACATTACATAGATAGATATTTTTTATTATACATAGGAAATACCCAGAACACCCGAAACACATATTTGTAGACCTTCGCCCACCGCGCCACATCGGTCGTCAAACTAAGAAGTTCCAATAACCCAAATATGGTGGCAATCAGGCACTTACATCGAATTTATGTCACCGTGTATTGAACAGATTTTTTGTTACTAGCCACTACGCACACACATTCAACTATAACAAAAAACAAAGCTAATCCATACGAATACAGAAAAAACAACATCCCAACCAAAACGTACCTATTAGTAACAATTTGAAGCCCCACAATACAATTTAAACCAATAACCGTAAACGAGGATTAACTCTAACACTAACCGCAAATGACAATATTTCCCATCACTCATAACGTCATGACGTTACGTCAAACTTGAACTTGACATTTGAAAAGGGGCCGAACAATAAGGCCCCAATCAAAATGTATTTAGAAAACTAATCCGCATAAAAACCAAGACATCTACGTCGAAGGAACACGCAAAACATGGTCTCATGTTACCCTTCAAATGTATATGAATATTTGCATAAGATTTGCAATGGTAACCGTAGACAGGCTGGAGACCGGGATGAGGCTATAACAAAAATCAACTTACAACACCGGAGGGTAGAGTACAATTTAGATTGTCAGTTTTTTGTGTCATAGATGAAGCATAAACTTCAAGTAACAAACTTTGGCTAATTGAAACCGACAGATCTTATTGTGTCTTATTACTTGAAGGTTAATATTGGTAGCACGGTTATGGCTTTTGTGAAAGAGGAAAAAAATGGAGTGCTTGAAATAGAATTTACTAAACCACTCAAAACTCTTAATTAACGAAGCCTACAAACATCACGATGATTGCGTGAGGAAAATGTCAAGACTCGTAAAGTAATTGAAGTTATTTTTAAACTTACTGATTAGGGTAAAATATGAACTCTCGATTCAGCTTACACAATATACCAAAAATATCCGTATCGATGTAATCGTGTAACAAAAACCCGCAAAACATTATTATATCAAAAAGTCGCACCAGAAAACCATAACAATCGGATTTATCAGTCCAAAGAGTGACATCTCTATTGTAGAGAAAGTATGTAAAAAACTAAAACATCTAAATAATAAAAACGAAACCTCAACTCAAATAAGATCCCACAAAATTCGTAAAATAGTAAAAAATAAAATTTTGATTTCGTTTGGGAAAAAAATTGGACAGACCCTAAAATTGCGAGACGTACACCCCTGATATATTTTTTATGCAATCCAAGAAGGGTGCAAGATAAAGTTGCAATTTTAAGGCGGTGGGATTGGACAGATATCACTAGGGGTGACACCCAAGAGTGAAGGGCGGAACGTCTAAGAGAGTAGGGTCTGTGAAAAGATTATTAATTTTTGAAGATGTAACCAGGGAATAAAGTCAAAGAGTTTATTTGGCGAAAACTGGATCTAGACTATGTAATGATATTGATACGAAGCCATGTTTAAATAAGTTTGGAAAGTAATAAAGTTGTGAATTTATTGAGAACTCATTGGGTTATACAGTCTTAACTGTATCTGACTTGTTACTAACATAGACAATGTCTAGAGAAGACGCAACACATTGCCAACATATTTCTAGACATCTAAGAGTAGAACAAGCTAGAAATAACAACGATAAAATTGAAGATTGGAATGCCACTTATAACAATTACAACGCTCCTTATAAATTAACATATTATTTACTTACTTTAGTTCCATCACAATAAATAATTTCACGTAATTATCACAATAAAAGGAAATAAGACGGCGCCAACGTATAAAGAGAAAAGAAATCTCAACTTAATTTGAATTTTAATCCTTTTCACCTAAGAAAACAATAAGCGTCATAAATCAAAATATTTTAGTAGTACAATGACGTCACGGCATGCGCGTACGACGATGTACAATAGGATTTCTCGATATCAATGACATTAGACGGCGCTATCAAAGGCGTTGAACAAATTTATGAGCCGTAAAACCCATTAGAATTATTCGTACACAATAAATCATAGGAAACGTATGACTGGTCTATGGTAACAGTATAATTTCTCGCTACTAAGATTTGGTTATGGGTCGTTTGGTAAATTGATAGAACCAGATGATGTAAAAACGTGTGTAACGCTACATTTTTTCTATTACCCTAATCTGAGATCAAAAAGAGGGTTTAGTCATGGATAGTAATAAAATGTCAAGTTGTATAAGACGCATGTATCGGTAATTGTTAGCTCAGAAATTATGAGCAAAGATGCTGCCAAAGCGCAGATAAAAAGTTCCACAATTATTCTTCTTAGCGTGTCGACGACGGTAATCTATATAGTATCGGCTTAGAAATACGGCTACGATTTTGGCACTGAGTAGCGTCCATCAAATCCTGCAGCGTGCAAGTGTCAGGGGACGCGGGACAAGGTCCGTTGCAAACAAGAAAAGACGAAAAAGAATAATAAAATCCACACTTCAGAATACGCAAAGCAAAAAGGGAACTAAACTCATCATTGACCCAAAACCTTTGGTGCTTCAATCATAACACGTCAAAAGTGACGTCTTCACAAAAATGCAAGATGCAACGGACTACAAACAATTGACAATGGGACTGCCGACAAATATGAAAACCGGACAGATGCTGGAGCCGAAGTTTACTCGAAAATACGAATAATCGGCGTGCGACTCGACTTCCGTGTGGCAAGACCGGTTCGTAATGTTAAAAATAATGTTAACATACAACAATTGGCCACTTGGGAACATTTGGATTGTGAGAAAAAATTTAGTCAGAGACGGATGCCTATTTGTTTTATTTTTAAACAAATTGTATATATTTGTCAAAGGTTTTTAGAGGTCAGGCTTGAAGACGTTGGAATTGAAATTTATTGATCCGTGACCACGTGTTTTGTAGACGAAAGAAGAGGAAAATAGCCGTAGATTTTGGTGCTGTAGATTACTAAAGCAAAATGTGCAAAGTGCTTAAGATAAAAGACAAATTAGTATCAATCATTTAATTAATGCTTTATCATTATATGTATCCATAGCAGTTACAATATTTTTTAGGAGTTGAGTTGCATAATATTCATAATTATTTCAATCTCCGTCACCAACAATCACTCGTTACGCAAAGGGTTCAACAGTTCGCAAGTTCTTTCTATTTCATTGACAGGTTTCACAAACAATTTCTATACGGTGACCTTAGAATGCCCTACTGCTTGTTACGTAATCTAATATTTAGCAATATGATTATCGATAATGCAATTGAGATTACAATCTAACCCGTTTGATCTAAACAAGATAAAATTGTTCAACAAAGGAACTTTCTCAACTAACAAAATGTTTTAAACGTCATGAAATTTCATTGTTGACCCAAGGGCTGCACCCTTACTTCTTCTACTTACCCTTTCTCGTCATAGATTGTCATGACAATGTCAGAATTTGCAACGTGACAAGTCATGTCGGAGTTAAAATGCAGTTTGATGACGTTCAAATGGATGCAAGCTGGGAGAGAGGTGCGTTCACACGACCCGGTTGTCGATCAACTCGTGTTAACTCGTGTATCGGTTACTTCCCTAATGGGGTTCGTAGCTTCAAACAAAGGTACCACAGGTGGACTGTCTGGCGCTAAAAGTAATAACAATTTTATATTGAACGTGCAATTCGAACAGCAGTGTGATAACGGTATGCTCTTGCTTGCATTCAATATTGAGAGCATTCACACTGTAGATGCTGATACAATCTGAATAGCGTACAAAGGAGGCTGAGAAAGATACCAACAGTGGTTTAGCTACTGTATTCTGAATTCTTAATAGCACACTGTACCATCGGATCAAATTGCAAGAAGTTAGGGAAACCATAGCAAAATTAATAGATGTGTTTAATCAAGGCGATGTTTGTGCTCAGAAGCCTTATATTAGGGTCACTTGAATAGATTCATATAGCAAAATCGCTAAATTTACAGAGTAAAATCATTTTGCCCCATTTTAAGTTTCTCACGAGTAGTCGATTGGTGTAAATTGTTTATATTTTACACATCAAAACTTTTCTCGCACTACCTCGAAAACAAATAGAATTAAACAAGTATTCCCTTCAAAATGTATTATTCTCTAAACTGCATGAAACCAGTCTATTATATTTTGAAACTTTGCAATAAACAAACCCAAAAGTAGCTCCCCATCTCCTTATTATATCAAAATGCATTCAGAAATCTGTCATCTCATCAAATACTTGTCTTCCCTTGTTTCCGAAAATATTATTTGAACAAACGCCCCGATATTCAAGACGGCGATATACTTTTGCATTGACAAATTTATTGGTAGCTTCTAAAACTATTCCACGCACTTTAACACGTTGACTTAAGGAGTAATTTCCTTTGAGAGTTACTTCTTGGAGTGCATTAACGGTTGGTGTTATTTGATCTAATAAATCGCTAGATAAAGTAGGGGGCTTGCGGTATTCAATGGTGCTATCAAGTGAAGAAAAATAGCCCAAATCGTAAATATTGTAACGTTATAGTTAAGCGTTTCCCTCGCTCGGGGAAGTTTGTTGGAGATCGTATATTATGTTTGCATTGCATTATAAGTTGGGGCCTATAAATAAACGGTAATATTACTTTTACATATCGCAGTAGGTACCAGTGCAAATTTATTAACTTCAGATTTACATTCGCCACAAGTAGTAATAATTTTAGGAATAAACCGTTGGTTTTGAGTTACAAGTTCCTAATTTACATGTTATTTTCACAGAGTTAAAATAAATAAAGAATACGTGCTGTTCGCAGACAGTCTGAATTTCATATAGCTACCCAACTTTGAAATTAAACCAAGTCTATATCAAAGTACATGAAAATGAGAAGAAACGTTCTGAGAATGTTGAGTCTGTGAATTTATGGAGTTTGTGCCTTTCGCAATAACGTTTGAAGTATCTAACAGATTGCTAGCTGAAGAATTATTTCGAAATTCTACTATTACTCTTAAGTGTTACAAAACTTGGGGATGAGACAGTATATAGTATAAATAACTAGAAAAATAGAGAAGAAAAACTTTTATCTGCAGCTGGTTGAAACACACGGTATCTAGATAAGGAAATAAAAAAAACAAAGTGCCACGCGCGTAATGCTAGATAGGTGATGTCTGAGGTTAGTTTTCAAATGAACCCATAGAGACGAGTGAGATGGGAGCGCAACCGTGGTCGTGATGGAGACACTGAAATGTTTTGTGTAATTTGCTCATTCTTTTCCGTAAGAATATTTACCTACCTATGCTACAATATTTCTAACTGACAGACAAATGTTTTGATAAGAAACTTTGTGTAATCTGAAATGTATATATTCCTTTTAAGCACGGAGTTTTTAAACCCAAAGGCAAATAGATACACAGATGCACTTCCGCATTACAATATCTCTATTATATTAACTGCATTTGAAAGGATTAGAGCAACAAAAAGGATCAAACCAATTGTCTAACATAGCTTTGGGGCATTACAAATGTTAACTGACGCATAAGAGATTTTTACACGGAGTGTCTATGGATGCGACCTTAAAGGGTGCAGCCCCAAGCGAAACGAACGCAATTTAAGGATGGGCCAACATGTCATAAGAATCTATTAATTTAAATTTGGAACAAGTTGTCTATCCCCAAAGCTCTAAGTACAGTAGTCTATTCTTCTATTGTCAATGTTTTGTTAAAAACAGGATTTGTTCTCTAAAGAGGTCATGGTCATTCTCTATGGTGTCCACGAAGGTTAGCTTGTTTATTTTTTATGTTAAGCGAAACTAAAAAGTTTTTAATAGTAAAAAATGTCATAGATGGAGAAACCAGAGCGATGGTAAAAAGTCAAGGATGCCGTAACAATAATGAAGTCAAGAATTGTTAGGATTTTGTAATGCTAATGCCAACTCATTTAGTTGTCAATTGTGACGGAGGAGCATATGTAAAGTTTGATATTATTTTCCTTATTTAAATCCCAAGCAACTATGCGATTGAAAAAAGTAATTTATAATTATTTGATGTTTTGAATTTATTTGATAATTCTAATTAATAATAACTACAAAAAACAAAATGACGATTTAGGAACAGCCATCTAGCTATAAGATTATAATAATACGCGTAACAGATTTGAACAAGACACACCGCATCCAGTTGAACAAATTAATAATTCCCTCTAAGCTGATCTCGATTCAAGTAATAATTCTTAGTAGTACCTATTATACGACGTGAAGTGTATGAATGTTGAACAAGCCGCTAAACTTGTTCGCACAACGAATAACGATAATGATCCCGCATTTATAATGATATATTTTATTAGAGTATTGTGAGCCGAACAAGACGGAGCGAATCTCGGGAGAAGGGTTGCTGAGATTTGGCAGATGGTAACCGACATTTAGGAATTCTTTTTATCATTCAATTTTATGGGAAGGTAGATCAACAAATTGTATTTTCAGTTGGTAATATTATATTAATACGTGGAGTAATACGGATCCCTTTTCAAATGTTATATTGCGCGCACGAACTAGTGTGAGATTTGGCAAAATGTTATATCTAGAAATATGAAATAGTCGAATTACGACTACTGGGCGACCACTAGTAAGTATATTTAATAAGTCTAATTAGACCAATCAGAGTATTTAATAATAAAGAATCATTACTGTCTTATAAGATTGAGGGGCTGGTGGCTAAATAATAACAGCTGCACATGCGGGCCAACGGTTAAGCTACGCTTGCCGAATTCGGTCCGTGGATGGGTAACCAACAATTTCCTATCGAGATCCTGTGTATCCGGTTAGACTGGAAACCGACTCCAACATAATTAGTTAAAAGGCGTAAAGGCTAGGCAAATGATGATCCTGTCTTATAAGATCCTGTCTTATTCGTAATCCAACAAGTTCCGCAGTGAGCACGTAATCCTGATAATATTATAACTCTTGTTTTGCTCAGATAATCCAAAGATTCCATTGAATTACATATTAATGATAAGGAATTAGGAATTAGCGACCTTATAAATGAGGCGCCATTTATACTTTCTGATTGAAGCTGAAATACCTACTTAGTAATTCTAATTAATAAAGGTGTTAGATTCTTATTCAAGGACCTACACAAAAAGGCATCGGACTTATTTTATACTTCGAAAATACTGAATATGTATGTAAAAATATTTTAAAGAACCATCACGCCTTAAAACTTAAAAACCACGTACCGTATCCTAAACCACAGCAACAGAACGAGTATCTTATAATCCGGCTAGTTAGCGCACCCAATTTGCGTCCGCCAAGGGTCGCTGCGTACGCGCAACGATTGTTCCCATTCATTGGGCATCGCGCAAAAAATATGTCAAACTTGCACTGGCATGGAACGGTCAAATTGTGATTTATCTTGTTATAAGAAGGGCGAGAAGAATTGAGTAGTTCTTGTGTAAGGGATGGGGACACGAGGAATAGCCGACGGGTTTTCGGTTGCATGCTTTGATGTAGGGTATATTTGTTGTATCGTGTTTTTTTAATTGATGTTATCTCCACTTACATCAATATCCACTTTATAGTTGCGTTAGTAAGGTCGACTTTACAATCTCATAAACTTTTGGAAAAGGTAAAAGAATAAGTTAATCGAAAACTAAACTTTATGGGTAGGTCTTAAAGTATTTTTTTCAAAGACACATTATTTGTTAACATTTTAAAGAGAGAACCTAGTTGTTTTGCTCCTCTTAAAGGCGCAGTAGCCAAGCGCAAAAGTACGCTAAATTGGCGTTTCGTTGCGTTTTTACAGAACCTGTGGGAATAACCGTCCCTATGGCTGCTATACGGTTATATGTCCACATTAGAACCTCGGTTGGTATATTGGTCGTAGAGATCCCTGTTTCAAAACTCGCCCGGAATTTACATATATTATATGCAAGTCAATCTGATCGATTCATACATGATAATTTATTCAAATTGAGGGCATGGCTAGTCAAAATCAATACACATGGCACCTACTGACCAGGTGCGGTCGCAGCCTAAGACTTTGGGATAGGTCACAATAGCGGGAGGGGCTTAAATGAGTAGACCAACCAGAAAACACAAAACAAATGGACGTATTCTGGCAATAGATTGTTAAAATTTGAGACGTACCAATCTCGTTTCGCAAATTATTCATTTGTTACAAAATTGCTTAGTTTTGACTCCCCTCCCCCCGCGCGCCCCAACTTCACTGACATACCCGAAGTCATTATGCAATACTAAACATTTGCCATCATATCTAGGTCGTATCTAGGTCAGTAGACTTCATGCAATCGATAATGAAAATAATGTAGTGATTGAAGTGATAAAACTAGTGCTTACGTCATAACAGTACGATGTAATCCACTATTTCGTCCACACCTCCATCGCTCCGATAGCCGTGATCGTCTAGTGGTTAGGACCCTACGTTGTGGCCGTAGTAACCCAGGTTCGAATCCTGGTCACGGCAGTGTCATACACTGTCATGGCGGAGCATATCTTTTTGCGGATATTTTTACATGAAATTACTTTTTTCTATTTATTTTATTATATTGAAACAAAAATTGTTATTATTTCATTTGATCATTCGTATACAAGTGGAAAGCAACTGAGAACAGAGTTCAAATGAAGGTACTGTTAAGAGCTACATCTAGTGAGCGGTAGCTGAACTACGGACACCGAAGTAGTATGCTTTAGCTATAAGAGATGGCGCTGTAAAATTAGTTTTGTAAATTCATAACAGATGGCGCTTAACGTCGTTTGCTACTCGACACTAGATGGCTTTAAAACAGTGGCTTCTTCGTTCTAAAAGTTGAAACTAGATGGCGCTACCTGGGCCTTTTAAAGTTAGGAAAGCTGTTTGAGTAAGTTACGAAAGTTTTCGCCGCACCTGTGAATTGTTCGTCGGAGTTAGACACGGGGATTTCGAATACAATATGCTACAATGTGATTTGTTAACTCATGCTACTAAGGGTGTAGTACAAACGACAACCTACTTGATGTTAGAACTATTGTTGTGTTGCGTGGAATTTGATTGTAGGTAGGTAGTGAATTTATTGACAATCATACAATTATTTATTACGATTAAAGTTATCGTGAGCCAAATCAATGGAGGTGTTCCCTAAGACATTCAAACTGTAATGGTATCCGTTTAAAAAAGATGACAAATTATTTGTTAAGAAACCCAAAACCTTAACTCTACCCAGTAAAACGATTGTCACTACAATTTTTCACTTGAGACACCTCCATATAAAGTTCAGAAAACCATGGACAGAGGACGACCAGACAATGAAGACGCTTGACAATCATTTGTCAAGGCATTAGCGGACTCATGTTGCAGAAATACGAGTTAGAATACACGTTAAAAATCGTAACAGATATTAGATATTAACTTTGAATTGGAGTAGGTAAAAAAAGACTTCACACACCTTCAAGATGATGGTTTTATTGTTGTCCACTGAGCAACTACACCGACCCGAACATAATTGTTATAATTTAGTTAACTAATATTAAGGACACCTTCTAAAATTGGTTATTGATTAAGCATAAATTTTAATTTTATTTCAATATTAATTTTATACTCTGTAATTGTAATTTAGCTTTAATCCTATGGTAAGCTCTTCACACATTATGGAAAGCAAATAAAGATATGAATAGTTGGAAGAATGCTAAGCAGATGAAGATACGCCAGAGACGACATACGTGCATATTGTAAGAAGAAGAACATCTCAATTCAAGGAATGATAGTTTTAGTAAGTAGGTAAATAGTTCGCTTAAATTATGTTAGTTAACACAAATAAATATTGCTGGTCAATCCACACAGCATTATTTAGCCCCAAGCTAAGCAGAGCTTGTGTTATGGGTACTAGATGACTGATATACTTAATACAATACATTACATAGATAGATATTTTTTATTATACATAGCAAATACCCAGAATTTATGACAAACTAAGGGTAAAATAACACAGAAAATTGTCGGCATTTAAAGATGGAAGTCAGTAAGTTCCTTTACTTTTAGTAAGCAGAGAACGTTGGGTGATTAACATAGATTTACGTTCATAGTTTCGACGTATATGTAATAATTTCATTGAAAATTTTGCTCTTCCATTCGGTATGGACCTAGATTGTAAAGCGAGTTAGCTGGTTGGGAAATACTAATTGTCATCTGACCTAGTATCGCGAGCGAGGGCTTGGGACTGTCTAAGTGAGATCTAGCTAACCAAACGAATGTTATTTGTTCTGGAAAAAATATTTTAGTTCAAAAGTTCACATTAGATATTTAGTAGTATAACAACACATTAACGTAAGGTCTACGTAATTCAGGTTTCTAATTCTAAAATTGACTTCAATCTTTTTTTCAGTTAATGAATAATAAAATATATTCACCAAAACTAAGATATGACTGTAAATGCTAGCTATTACACGCCTTTATCATCATCATCTTCATGTCCTTATTCCAATTTATTTGTGGTCGGCACGACATGTCTCTTTCATCCATACATCTATCGCCATTTCATTAGTCATTAGTAGTTACGCCTATTCAAAATAAATAATTAATAGTATCATATCCTAAATAAATAAACCTAACACCAAACTGAAAATTGCGGTCGAGAAAATTCCACCGCATCGCTGACCGGCAAAGATTGGATACAAAGTTAGGATGTCAATATCTACGACCGTCATGATCGTTCTAATTTGTGGGACTGACACAATACACAGTGAGATACTTAGTTTTTTTAGCGAGTGGTCTAATAATAGACTACTTCGTCATTCCTCACAGGCGACATTCTCCACTAAGGAATTCTATCAAAGGATTCAAGATGACGTCATGCATGTGGACGGTGTGCTGTTTTAGAATCGTCAATATTAATATTTTTAATTTCCAGGATGAAAAATACTCCAACTAATATTTTCTTCTTAGATAGTTGATGGCTACTTATATAAAGTCGGCTCAGCTAAGGACAAGTTTGGCGCAAATAGTAGCGTCCATCAAATACTGCTGTGTGCAGGCCACGCAGGACATGATATCGGGTTTCTCTTGGTTTGTGGAACAGCACTACACTTGTGCTCTAGTCTGGAGTCATCTGATAATCTTCACCTGAGCTTGAGAGGCTTTCGTTGCTCTGACCAACGTGTCTCCTGTATCAACTCTATTTTGTGAATTGTTCATAGAGCATATCAAAACCAGTAGAAAATTAACCGTTTTTCTGCACTTTCAGTATAAAATTTAACTATGCCAGATCGGACACTCGTGCAAAGCCCGGACAAGTTTTCTCTAAACATATTAATAAATAATAATGATAACGTAGTTAAAAGAAAGTTCCAGATCTCAGTTCTAGTAGGGGATATATGTGCGTTAGAGTACAATGATATCATTGTATTGATTAATTGGCTTCTTATTGATCACGATAACACTACGAACAAAGTGCATTATGGAGATAAGATGACACACTGACACCTTTAAGCATGATTAATTATTAAAAGCGTGTTTATTATCTATTGTTAACTTGTTTTTCCATAAGAATGATTATATGGCGCCATGGGATCATTGACACCATAGTTACTTATTCATATTTAGAGAAAAATACCTCAGGGTAATGCAAAGAGATTTAAAATATTGTAGAAAACTTAAATTAAGCAATAATAATTTAAGATGCATATTCATTTCCTTAGTCGCCTATGTGTCCATTGCTAGTAAATTAGATTGTCCCATACTTAATTTCTTAAGTTAACTGCAGAAGCACTAACATAGTTTTTAATTTGTACTAATATTTTTTTGTATATGCAATAATTTCTGTCCGAAATATACAAATATCATTATTACATTACGGGTAGTTAGAAGCCTGAACGTCTGACAGCCAGTCTTCCAAAAAACTATCAAGTTATCAAATAACTAGGTTGTGGAGGTCGGAAAGACTGCCGCATTTCTGGTGTCCTAAAATACAGGCTCCGGCTTAGTTTAGGCACCAGTCTCCCACAAATAAATAATTATTAATATTTTTAAGTATTAAGTTTTCTTTGTATTTATTTGTGGAAGAGAAATAAATGTATTTTATATTTATTTTATTTTATTAAGTAAAAAACTGATACTCAGCTGCATCCGATAAGACTGGAAGCCGAACCTACCGAAGTAAGTTAAAGACTAGACAAGCAGATGATGATTGCACAAACCATTTCAATTCACTCACTTCCTATAATGAGGTTATCATTATGAAGATAATTCAATACCTAATGAATTGATAACTTTAATTGGACACTTGACTCCTTTTTGTTTTAAACACACACGTCAATTTACCAATCTATTTCCGAGATTTGAACCCGGGTTAGGAAGGGTAATCGGGGAGTTCCGTCCAAAAATTCTTACTTTCGACCGTGATTGGTTCTGTGAAAGGTTTCGCCCCCAATCACAGCCCTGCTTAACCCCTCGAAGATAGAGGGTGTGGTGGTGTAGAATATCAATCAATAGTACTGCTATCTGTAGAAAGTCAAGAAAAGAAATCAGAAGAAAAACTTATTGAGACTACAAGTTTAGCAAGAGAAGATAAAAATATATAAGAAGAACAACTAATTGGGACGATGAATTTAGCAAGAACACTGGATAATGCCCACGATGCTTAACAGGTTAGTTTTCAGAGAGAATAATCTCTCTGTGGTAACCATAGAGAACACGCTTGACAAAGGCCAGCCGTATTATTACGACGACGAACTCGCCTTTGACCGTGAGTTGTTGAGATTAATGGAGTTTCCATTTCCCGCTGTGGACGGTTATACAGGGCGATAGGTAAAAAAAGTACCAGCCTATTACTGTCCCACTGCAGGGCAAAGGCCTCTTCTCATACAGAGAAGGCACGAGCATTAATCACCACGCTTGCTCAAGACGGGTTGGCGATTTCAGACTTATATTAATTATATAAGTCCAGGTTTCCTCACGATGTTTTCCTTCACCGATGTCAGTGATGTCCAAGATAAACTTAGATAGAGGGCGATAGGTGGAAAGAAGAAACATACTTAGTTTGCAGTGCAGTAATGAGCAACAAGGAAAACCTTGAAATCGCGACAGACTTATCAGCTACTCCATATTTTTATTTTCGTATAACTTGTCAAAATTTCAGGGTTGGTCTGATAGAAAAAGTTGTTCATCTTCATGAGTAAGTGAGTCAAGTTTGTCCAGCGTTTCACCGAACACCCTCTTAACGTGAGCATGTTATTTAAGTGGGAGCTACAGATTAAAACAACACTGTACAAAGTGAATCGCCAAGTGAATCGTGAAAAAAGCAAAAACAAAACTCGAAGGAACCTCACATCTAGGAGTATCTCATAAAAAATCCCTATACTTTACTGTGTGCCCATTACTTTGATTTACGCAACAAAGAAACAATCTGCCCGGGCAAGGTAAATACTGCATAAATTATGCGTAATCGCCGCGTATGCCTTGCATACTTTATGTTTTTCGAAATTAGATCGTCTACCTTATACTGTTCAGTGGGCAATGAACCATAGGGATCTCCATTGAAAGCTAGCAATCAAGTTGTATTACCTGCCTACCCAAGTTGTATACGTACTCTAGTAAAAGGTTGGCCATTGGCTCTTAACCTCTAACAGCGCACCATTTTACGACCTATGTGGCGCAGCGGGCGAAGGTCCGACTGCGACGCAGGAGGTTGCGGGTTCGATTCCCGCCCTGGGACAAATTTTCGTACGATCTACAAATATTTGTTTCGGGTGTTCTGGGTATTTGCTATGTATAATAAAAATATCTATCTATGTAATGTATTCTATTAAGTGTATCAGTCATCTAGTACCCATAACACAAGCTCTGCTTAGCTTGGGGCTAGATGATGCTGTGTGGATTGTCCAGCATTATTTATTTTATTTATATATTATTTATTTTAATGGTTTCAGCTGTAATTGATTTGACCTTTTAGATCAAAACTATATCGTTAAGGCTCAAATAAGCAACAACGCCGATAATCTTCAAGAATCTATTAATATACCTACCTAGTCAATCAATGTGGGTAAATTGCAATTATTATTATTGATTTTTCTTCTTTTTTTTCCTTATTTTCTTTTCTTTCGTTTTACCATTATTAAATGAGTGATACGAAAAAAAACATATTAAAATATTATAATAGGTATATTAAAAAAGACACCAGTGGTTACATTTTGCTTGGACCCCCAAGCTACCAGTGGTTAAGTCTCCAGAGATAGGATTACAGGAACCTTCTCACAACGCGAGCTGTATCGAGGAGTACAGCCTTCTATTATTAAAATAGCTTGCACGAAGCCGGATACTTAAAATGTATGTTTAGCACACCCTTGGAGTCGGCCCCGCTGCCGGCTTACTGGCTGACTGAACCAAGGCTAGAAGAATCAGTCTACCAATCTTCTTTAAACAGGCAAATAAACATTTAAAAATGGCTTTTCTATTTAGTAAAAAAAAATAGGCACATACATGTTTCACAACCAGTTACTAAATATACATTTTTTATATTTATTTCATCCGCACTTTTTGATTATGATTGATTGATCTTCTAATTTTTTCTTTTCTTCTATTCTTTTGTTATAGATATACTTCTCTGTCTTGGGGTCGGCGCAGCATGTTTTCTTCTTCCATACATCTCTACTTGCCGTCATCTCAAAAGTCACCTCTTTTCTAGCCATATCATCTTTCACACAATCCATCCATCTTTTCTTTGGTATCCCTCTACTCTTGTGACCCTGCACATTCATACTCAAAAACTTTCCTCACAACATGGTCCTCATTCCTTCGCATTACATTACCATGACAACCGATTTCCACGCAACTTCTTGGTCACAGGCACAACTTTCAGACTTCCTCTTACATACTCATTTCTTATTCTATCCATTCGCGTAACACCACACAACCCCCTCAGCATTCTCATCTCTAAAGCTACTGAGAACTCCAAAAAATTTGATCTTTCCGCATTCAGAAAAGGGATTTTGGATGGCCTCTGGGTATGATGATTGTATGCGGACACATTGTATATCAACACCATATCAAATTAAGCAACCGCTGTTCAACATTGGCACCCATAATTACAATGTATTCCGGCGGCTAGTTTCACTCTGCAGACCGTAATTGTGCCCAACTACGGCCCGCCAACGGCAAGTTTGTATTTAGTGGCTAGTGTGTCTACACTGTCCTTATAGCGTAATGGTGGGACATGACAATGTCAGGTTATATGCCTGAATGTAGCGGTCCGATGGTATTTACGGCCTTAGTTTGTGGGTTTCAGTTTGATATCGAGGATTATGACGGTACGGTTGGCGCAGTGGGTAAGCTATCGGCTGCTGCGCTGCGTGTTGTGGGTTCGATCCCCGCACGGAACAAATATTTGTATGAGAAAGAAAGAAGAAAAGAAAAAAGAAGAACCAATATCAAAATCAAAATTCATTTATTCAAATTAGTCTGAGAATCAGCACTTTTTGAATGTCAAAACGTTTACAAAAGACAGTCCCCCAAAACGCCCACCCTTCACCACTTCCTAATGTTTTTGCTGGACGATACAGGAGAAATTCCTTGTGTGGGGCAACATTTAAATACGAAATGGAGCGACATCTAAAAGTACCGTAGTAGTTGTAGATAGTAATAGTGTAGTGTTATTAAGTTTTTCCAATAGGAACTTTTTTTATTGCAGCCCGGAGTCTGGATTCGTGCTCGGTTGATGGCAGTAGGCTCGCCCCCTATTACATGGGACTTAAACATAACTGGCGAAATATGAGTGTTACTATAGGGGCACCTCTGCCCAACCCTTGGGGGAAAACAGACGTGACTTTATACGCCACATAACAGACGTATCCTAGAATGCGATATCAAATTCGATTTCAGAATCCCGACAACAACTGTCTGGCAGTAGCCCAAAAGAAACCACACCCGTCTGGGCGACGAATCCTACCTTTTCTATGGTGGATGAGGAACTTTACACCCTGTCCTCATACAACTAACGACAGATAGGTATGCTGAAATTGCTTCCAACATTAACATTATCCTGATGCTCAACACGGAGACAGAGGCGTACCAACAGTACACACACATTTCTCCACTAATGTTTGAGTCCCATGTAATAGGGGGCGAGCCTAATGCTATACATCGGGCACCAATCAGGACCCCGGGTTGCTATTGCGATATCTCAGATGGAAAGACCCTATAACACTTTGTCCAACCCGGGAATTGAACTCAGGACTTCACGCTTGGCAGTCGCTTTCACGGCCACTAGACTAACAAGGCAATATCATAAGTTTGATGCTACCTAACTAGATTTTGCTCTGCTTGGCGTTCGTGAACATAGACTCTTACCTAGATTTAGTAAAATCGACTTACAATACAATTTTGTATTCATCAATGTCTTGTATCGGCGCGATAATACTAGCACCGCTACACAGCAAATTAACAATGATTACCTGAAACAAAAGAAGAATGATTTTGAAAATAATATTCCACAATAATAACATCATCATCTGTGTAGCCTTTTCCCAACAATGTTGGGGTCAGCCTCCGGTCTAACATGCATGCAGCTGAATACTAGTTTTTTACATGGAGCGACTGCGTATCTGACCTCGACAACCCAATTACTGGGCAAAACGATGGCCCTTAGAAGACTGGCTGTCGGACTTTCGGGCTTAAGACTACCCGTAACGACCGTCAAAGATCCACCAATGACACCAACGGCTTAGCGAGCTTTCCGAGGCACGGAGGAGTCTCGATATGTCATGAACTGTCACCCATCCACAGACTGACCTAGGCAAGCGTAGCTTCACCTTCGATCGACCCATGCGGCTATTTTCATTTAGCCGCGAGCCACGAGCACAAAAATAACAACGACAGGTAAAAAGCCTGTTTTGTTTTAATTGAAAAAACGCCCAAATAAAATGTTAAAAATAGTATAAAGCTTTTTAATAACTGGCCTAAAGGAAAAAAAATAATAATTGAAAGGCGGTTACGGGGCAATTTTTCATGAAATAAAATTATATTTGTGGTGAAAAAATTTTTTCCTGTGCGTGGGTTGTGGTGGCTTATAAGCCCGCAGAGGTCACATTTCGCATGGAACACGTTGACCTACTTTGGGGGGTCAAAAAAAGGTTATTTTGACTGAGTTAAAATTCAAAAATATAGGTTGACAAAAATTACGGACAAGAGCGACTTAGGTACTTTTTACACTTTAAGCTGATTTTTTTCGCAATTTCAGGGTTTGCACTGTAGTCAAATTTGTTCGTTCATTGACGATTACTACACTTCTTCAAAGTATGTTCATCGTTAAACCAAGCACCCTGTATATATTCGTCAAACATGAACTAAGAGTTGTTTTGGTGATTATAAAATGAAAATAAATAAGCTGGATGAACCACACAGCATCATGTAGCCCCAAGCTAAGCAGAGCTTGTGTTATGGGTACTAGATGACTGATATACTTAATACAATACATTACATAGATAGATATTTTTTATTATACTTATTTTACACATATCATTTTAATGAAGTTATTTATTTTTCCATGATCTGACCTAGCTAAGTAATGTTTGGACTTTAAAACAGACTGTGACCTTTGAGTTTGCTTCGGTGTTCTAACTCGAGAGTGGTCAGGTAACACCGACCTAATTTAATTCTATTTTATGACCTGTAAAAGTGTTTTTTTGTATCCTTTTACAGATATAAATGTCATTTCGTTTATTTATATTTTTATGTAATACTATTAGCACACAAATATACAAAAGGGGACTTTTCTTTTAAATCTTTATTTAAATGCGAATGTGCTAATGCGAATGTGACACTCCTTCGTTTAAATTACTTAATAGGTAATAACATTGTACGGATAGGTTCTGGGTCTGTTCTTCATGGCGAACTTAACCATATTTATCACAGGAATAATGTTATCCGATAACGGGTTTGATAGGTTTATGTAATGCGCGCCAATTTGTGTTCTGAGCGATTGATTCCGCAGACATCTCATCAAAATATAATACGTGTCCTCATCTTCGTTACACGTACTGCAAACAGGTGATGTTAATTTTTTCATCATATAGCCGAATATATTTAGAGGCATATGTCTAGGCAAGTACCAATGTGAGTTTTTCAATTCATATGTACTTTCTAAGTTCCTCTTGGACATCACTGACATCGGTGAAGGAAAACATCTTGAGGAAACCTGGACTTATATAATAAATATAAGTCGGAAATCGCCAACCCGTCTTGAGCAAGCGTGGTGATTAATGCTCGTGCCTTGTCTGTATAGGAAGAGGCTCTGTATGAGGGAGGAGTTGCCCTGCAGTGGGACAGTAATAGGCTGGTACTTCACTTTTTTATATGTCCTGAACGAAGCCTTAATTATATGGTTAAGACCTCCCTAGTAACAAAACAGAGGCTTACTTAATGCAATAGTCATTTTCTACAGTCATCACAACTTGATGGAGTATAGTATGATCGTACAGCCACAATTAAAAGTCCCTTCGTCTTCAGAAAGACATTCTTCATTCACATAGAACATGTATACAAGCATACATACATACAGACAACACGTAGCCTACAACAACACAGCAGACGAGGCATGCCACCGTACATTTGTCGCCTGGTGGATACACGGCTTATTTGCATATTAATTTTGAACGCTCGAATTTTGGGAAACCGCATGTTGAATGTATGGGGAACAGGTGGTATGGGTGTGGTAGTGTTGAAAATTCTAGGTGTGTATGTATTTGTAGGATTTTTAGGGTTAAATGGAAGGCTGAGGTGGTTGTGTAAATAATGCTATGGCTAGGGAAGACTAAATATTGAGATGACCGCAAATAGAGATGTATGGAAGATTTATTATTATTTATTTATTTCAAAACACAAATTAGGTAGGGTACGTTCACAATATTCATATTGAATGCTCGGCATGGATTTCATTTGAATGAAGAGTAAATTTAGTTAGCAATATTCGATTTCGGTTCATTTAGTTATTACCATATTTGAATAGCATACATAATTATTATAATTCTTCGTATGGCATAATTGTATGTATGTAAATACTTAAAATAAAAAAAATCTAATAAATGTATGGCCGAAAATGCCCAAAAACGAGGAAAAAAAATCCTCGTAACTATAATAATTATGAATAAGAATGTATATTTAATAAAGAAGAATGAATAAGTAAGAATTTGAGTAAATTAAATAGTTAGAAATTGAGAAATCATTCATACTTTTTTTTCTATCGTTATTTTAAGGGACTTAAGAAAACAATTCACGGCAGCCTCATCACATACTAATCTTAAGTGAAATAACAAAAAAAACTAAATAAGAACAGTGCTTTACTTAAACATTGAAGAATGCATAAATCCTTTTAACCTCACGGCACATAGGCCAAGCCAGAAAATGGTAAAACCTTCACACTTAAATACCTAAATATTACACATCATCACAGATATGACCAATCAAGATCACTCATAAGTACGTTACACTTTGGTAAGTGAAAAACAAATAAAAGCGAACCAAAACGGCATAACTAACAAGTTACCCTCACTCGTATGAAAACAAATAAAATCGCCAGAAACTCATAACAATCCAATCTTTGGCGGATCAAAGAAACACCTGCTTTGCGATTTCATATCAAGAAAGGATAAATTTATTCAATTTCGTTCGAAACGGCCCTCACTCCCACCCTCATGAGCTTTTGATAACTAAATGTTTTTACTTTCACTGATATATATACGTTTCTACTTCGATGATGAAATTGCTATTTCGCTTTTCTAAGGCTAAGGTAAGCTAGGCTGTTAGTTCAGGCTAACTTTCTTATCTTATTTGTGAAGGCTCGTAACGTAATACAAGATTTATTTGTAAAGCTATTTGGTAATTGTATTTGTTGGATCTTTCTTTGTATAAGATTTTACGGGAGATTAAATTCTGTGGGGAACGTAAAAGGTATAAGTATCTCTATATTTATACAAATCTTCAAAGTCTTTCCACAATATTCTTCTATCAATTGTTAAGAAATTATACTTACCTTGTTTACAAAGCTGGAAATGGTTTGTTCTCTTATTTATTTATCATTTTATTTTCAGAATGAAATCATTCCATAGATTGTTAGTAAATAATGCTTATAACTACATATGTTAGTACTTTATACACCTACATGTTAAATTAAGTGATTGATTATTAATTTATTCCGTACATTTGCATTATTTTACATTGCGAAGGACACATCCAGACCAGTGAACGGTTTTCCAGTGCCTCACAACTGGACAATCATCCCTTTCCAATATTGTATTCAGAAGGCTGTTGCTGGCTAATGTTGTTGTTGTTGTTGTTGGGTGCTGTTGTTATTTGTCTTTACTAAATTGTAATAATAATTGGTATTCCTTTAATATTTTCACCAACTTGTCAATATTCCACTCAAAACCGGAGAATCTAAAATGGCGCCATGAATACCAACACGCCATTCCCAAGAAACAATCACATACACACTCCCCTTCATAAAATCCCATGAAATTTTCCCCATACACATTGAATTCTGAACATGCAGGCAATTATATCATCCCTCGAACATTACATGCAAATTGTATGAGTGCGTTACTGGGGGATTTCCCTAAGGGTGGCGCCGGATCTTTGCCGGCCTGTTTAAGGGCTAAGGGCCGTAAGGTTAACTATGTATGGCCCGGAATATGGAAAGGTGAAGGATTTTTTCGTTACATTTTGGGAAAGTAAGAAGGTTTTTTTAGTGTAGCTGTGTTTCATGATTACTATTTTTTGTCACGGTATAAGCCTGCCACACTATTCTCAAACACTGTAACCTTTCAAAGCTAAAATCCACAGAAGCGATCACCAGAAAAGCGTCGGGTCAATGAAGCCAGACGTGTCCCGGAGAATTGATTCAACTGTCTTGGATCCCGCAGCAAAAATTAATCAGAAGAACAGCGGAGGTGTTGAGTTGAGGAGAAAGTAAAAATACATATTTTCCACTTGTGTTTCAAGATGTCCTTCTTTAGGATAAAAATGCCCTAGGGCAATTTTTGGGGTCGTACGTCAGCACATAAAGCCCCAAACTGTCAAATTTTCCCAATTGAACATGATCCTTATCCGTTTGTAATAAAGTTGAAAAATTTATCCTTATGTGATGGCCTCTGTACATAATTAGGTCTCGCCTTTCAACTTACTGCTTTTTGCTCAGATGGACGGACGCAAACTAGACGGATTTAAATTGTACAGATGACCATCTGTACAATTTAAAAGGCTAGACAGATGATGATGTATATATGACCACATAGACATCATCATCTGCCAGCCTTTTCCCAACTATGTTGGTGTCTGCTGCCAGTCTAAACATCTGTTTAGACTGGCAGCAGACACCAACACAGTTGAAATACCTGTACTTTACATGGAACTACTGTCACACTACATCAAGCTACCCTAATGTGTAAAATTTATTTGATAGGTTTTCAACTTTATTACGAAAGATTAAGGTTCATGTTCAATTGGAAAAATCTGACAGTTTGGGGTGCTCGTGTCTGTACAAGGTAAATACTGACTTTGAATTCCGTAATTATTTAAGTAGGTTATTATTGGTTTGATTGTAATCAGAGTCAATTATTTTAAAGTAGGTTTCTCCTAATCAAAATAGCAAGTAGGTATGTAGTATTAATTAATGAAATTCGGGTTAATTTCACAAAAATAAATTGCCCAGCTTCATATGTCCGAATTTCAGAACGTGTTTTGAATCCAAGGCAAGTAATGAAGATGGGACTTCAGAGTGTATGTCGAAGGTATGAATAGAGGAGATTGGTCAAAGGAATATATACTAGGTAACATTCCCATTGACCAAAAGCCAAAGCAAGCATTCATTAGCTAATCAAAGGCCCAAACACTATGTCTGATTAAGATAGACTGGTAGCTGCTAAAGCCATCGCTTGTCCACTACAGAGTGTACATCTACAGAGCAGTACAAGATAACGTTAAGATAGTTCATAGAATAACTGCGAAAGTTACTCTGTTGTTTGGTTTGTTTGTTACCTTTTCACGACTAAACGGCTCATAGTATGGTAACGACGACCGATGGTACGCGGTGGGCGAAGGTCCGCCTGCGACGCAAGAGGTTGCGGGTTCGATTCCCGCCTTGGTACAAATTTTTGTACGATTTACAAATATTTGTTCCGGGTGTTCTGGGTATTTCCTATGTATAATAAAAATATCTATCTATGTAATGTATTGTATTAAGTATATCAGTCACCTAGTACCCATAACACAAGCTCTGCTTAACTTGGGGCTAGATGATGCTGTTTATTGTCCAGCAATATTTATTTATTAATTTATTTTTAATGAAATTTGGCAAAGAGGTCAATTATATCTTGGGGAAGGACATAGTACAGTTTGTGCTCCGCGACTTTGTCTACATCCGCGATAACAGACATTCACGCAGACGAAGTCGCAGGCATACCTTAGCTAGTTTATTATTTATCTCTACGCTACCTCTGGGTGACAATGTTTGTCGGACTTTCAGGCTTCTGACAACCCGTACCGACAGTCAAAGATCTAAGAATGACATCCGTAACCAACAGTTTTACGTGCCTTCCCAGGCACGATGGGATCTCTATTTAAAATGGATAGTTACCCATCATCGAACCAATCACAGTAGTCGTAGCTTAACCTTCAATCAACCCATTTGGCGGTTATTATTGAGCTACTAGTTTATCTAAAGAGCGTTTTATATAAACGGGTCGTAGGAACATTGTTGCATTTATCATTGTGAATGCGGTTTCCACGTTGTTACAGTAACAGTCGTGGGAGTCTGAGTGCCAGTAACAAGATTACGTATCGAGGTATGGCTGTCTAGACCTCAAGGTGTCCTCAGAGCTTAAGGCCCCGCATTCTTCGTAACAGGAAAATGGACTACTTCAAAACTGTTTTTCTCAGTAACTCCTTATAATCATCATCTTCAGCATCTGTCTAACTTTTCCCAACTATGTTGGGATCGACTTTCAGTCTAACCGGATAGAGGTGAATACCAGTGTTTTACATAGAGCGAATGCCTATTTGTCCTCCATATCCCAGTCACTGGGCACCCCTTTGTAAGACTGGTTGTCAGACTTTCAAGCTTCTGACTACTTGAAAAGACTTATAAATATGTAGTACTTGTTATTGGCATAAATACCAAAGAGGACTCTGAATTTAAAAACACATGATTAAATACTCGTATCAGTGCAATGTGTATATTTTTTATTAAACTATTTTTCTACTTTCCTACAAATCGCGGGAATCTGCAAATAAGATAAGAAATTCAAATAAAGCAGTACTCAGCCTGTAGGTACTTTGTTTTTGCAATTATTGCCTGCCGTATTTTTTACGTTTACAAAACTAGAATTTTGCTTCCCATCTTATACTCAAGGTCAGGCTTCATACAGGCCCTTAATTGTCTTCAAATATTGTTGTGTCTGTTGTTATTTGGCTGTGTGATAAAAACTGTACAGACAGTGGTAAATATTCAAACATTTATTTTATTAGACAAGGGGTCATAATCAAATTGACCTCAATTTGCAAATCATATCTACGTTCCTGCAGCAAACTAGAGGTCAAGTGACGGAATTGGCAGATTCTACGCAAGCTCAGTCATTTAAGACTGTCATACTTCGTATTTCGCGTTTATCTAGGGTGTGTCCTACAAATTTAAAAATTGTACCCCTGTATAAGACAAGATGAAAAATTCAGTGCCTATAAATTCCCTATAATACCCTTAAAACGAAACCACAGCAATATTAAGTATTTCATGCGAGAAATGGAAATGTTAGGTAGACCTATTTCTTGTCTAAATTATCTCACATAGGACCAAAATTCTTTACCAATATTAAACATGTCTATAGAGTTTGTACTTTATAGTTTACTTATAAATATGGTTGATTGATGGCAGTTACAACGTTGGTTGTTCATATTAAATTTTAAAATAATCAGCAAGTGATAAGAATGTGATGCGAACTCTTGGAACTAAGACACGTGCGGCCCGCCCGGTAGCGGTAGCATCGGCAAACTCGCGCAGATGCTTGCAAGAATGAAAGAAAGAAAAGTATTTGGGACACGCACAGGAAAAGGATCATATCCTAGCATACTGTTGCGATATTTAAATAGTAAATAAACACCGCAGCGCTGATATTCTGATAAGGCGGAGACGACATGACAGGTCGTTATAAAAGCAACAACAAATAATAACACGAGTTTGCCGACGCTACCGCTACCGGGCGTAACGCGTACCTCAGTTCGACGAGGTCACGTCCCGTCTATCACGCGCTATTATAGCTATAGTTAGTAAACAATATATTTCCAGTAATGATTCTTTGATAGCCTTTTATAGCCCCTATGACGACTGTAATTTCGATTCCATTATTTTCACCAAACAAAAGGGTTCCGTAAAAACGTTTACAAATCACCGTAATTATATACACTTTGGTCATAAACGAAATAAATTAACTGTACGTAAATTGTTGGTGATAAAAACAATATTTTTTTATTATTCAGCATTTGTTTTTGTTGTATTTCTTTCCGTGATTAACTGCTGTACACACTACACGTTTGTTTTAAAAAAAAGTATTTTAATCTCCTTCCATTCTAAATTGTTTTACAGCTTCTAATGCAGTTGGAAGTGAAGGAGTACAGGGTATTACAGGAATTACGTAATGTCTGGATGCTCGCTAATAATCTTGAGCGTACATAGGAACAGTGTTCTTGAGCGCATTACACTGTTTTCGTATTTAATTTAACCAAAGGGTAGTCTCTACATTGCCACACACCGTGGCATTGGCGCTAATCTTTTAAAATCTTTTACCCCCTGATCTTTTTTTTTTTAATGGGACAAGTTCGCCACACTATTCCCAAAGCAACTCCTGAAAACCAGAATCATCAGTGGCGAAAACCAGAAAAGCGTCGAGACAATGAAGCCCGACGAGTCCCGGAGAAACGATTCAACTGTCTTGGATCCCCCCTGATCTGGAAGCCTTATACAAAGTAAAGCAATTACTATTTGATTGAGTACGATAATTGTCCCGTTGGTTAATGCCTCATCTCATCCCCGAGGTTGTGAGTTAAAAAGTAGGCAAGTGTCAATGTGAGTTTTCAATTAAAATTGCTTGCTAGTTAATCTTAAACATCTCCGACTACTGAACTTTCTTAACAGGCTACATTATACTGTAAATGTATTAATATTAATATTTTAATGCCTTTATCTGGCAAACATGACGATCAAGATATACTTAGTTTGATGACATCTCTTATTTACTACACAAAAATTGCTATGAATACATTGTGACAACCGATATTGCGCGGCGAGCGAAGGTCCGCCTGCGACGCAGGAGGTTGCGGGTTCGATTCCCACCTTGGGAAAAATGTTTGTGCGATCTACAAAAAATCGTTCCGGGTGTTCTGGATATTTGCTATGTATAATAAAAAATTAGAGATCTATGTAATGTATTGTTCTAAGTATATCAGTCATCTACTACCCATAACAAAAGCTCTGCTTAGCTTGGGGCTAGATGATGCTGTGTGGATTGTCCAGCAATATTTATTTATTTTATTGTGCGAATAAATGATTATCTTATCTTCATGAGGCTTCAAAACATGTTTTGCTTCTTTGACTTGTAAAAGTGTTTGTAAAAACCAAGAATACATTATATTTTTGATGTGTACTTAATTAAACTTGTACAGAACCTTTGCTAATAATTCGCCCATCATTGGAGCGTTGTCATCCCAACACTAGTAGCAGTAGGTACCTACGCATCTCATTGTTAGCTATAACTACTACGACCTTCATGGTAGGATGCATCTGTGGGTACTACGATTGCGAGATCTGTGTGGTGGTACCGTGTGGTATATTGTTCAGAGGTACTTAACTCGTTCGAGAGCTATCTGTGGGTTTAATTTTTGCCAAAACAGATGATGTAGGGAAATTTCTGCTTTGCCTTCATGCTTGCAGATAGGAAATTATAATAAAATTGCCAGGAATGTGTGCGCATCGATTGATACGCTTATCATTTGTTTTTCAATTTATTTGTGGACGAGACAGTTGTACGTATGTCCATACATACATCAACTCAAGCATTTTTCCCATGAGCGTGGGCAGAAACTACATAAAGCCACCTGCTACGACCCTTACATACTACTTTTGCTTCGTTTATTCATAGATCTGGTCATACTCGTCCGCGCGCCGGTTGCGAGTTATACGATCCTGACGTTTCTGAAGAACTTCAAGAGACTGTTGTTAATTTAATATACACTTCATATTATGAATGCAGCAGGCTACAGGAATATATTTCAGTTACCTATAAGACTTATTAGGCTTCAATAGTTGACAGCTATTCTTGGTATAGAATTCCGGAGAAATATTTTTTAGGCTGTATAATATGTATTGTGTGCCAACTAATGTAACTTTTTGTATTTTGTGCATCGCGTATTGCTTATTGTATAACTGTTATTTTAGTTTACTTCATAAACAGTTTACAGTCTCTCTAGTTGTATAATTATTTTTAGTAATCTGTGGAAAACGTAGTGGGTAGCATATTTATAATAGTTTAGTATGTAATCCTTATTAGAAACCTGTAATATGTTACTGTTTGTTTTTCCTAAATAAATAAGAAAAAACAACTCGTGAGTCTAGTGCAATTCTTAGTTATTCTCAGTAGCAACCCGGAGTCTGGATTTGTACCCGGTTTGTGGCAATAGACTCGCCCTCTAGTACGTGGCACTCAAACATAAGTCGCAAAATGTTGGTGCAACTATTTTTATATACCTAAGTAATTTAAAACTACATTAATATCTACTAATTTAAAAAAAAAATTGTACAACTTCTTTATGCATGCGGAGTTTGCCTGTAAGTGATTGTTGCACTATTGCATACATACATTCGCATGTTACCCTTAGTATAGAACCTGTGTAAACAATTGTTGGTGAACCAAATAAATAAATTAATCATGGTGCAACTCTGCCTACCCCTTCTTAGTGATCACACTGATCACTTTCGTTATACATATTAGGAACTTACGTGCAATTCAAGATTTATATTATATCGCACGGGTATAAAATATATATATTATACATATAAACCTTCCTCTCCTGAGGAGTTTGATCCACCACTTCTTCTTCCCATCAAAAACACTGGGAAGTGGTGAAGGGTGAGCGTTTTGGGGGACTGTCTTTTGGAAAAGTTTTGACGTTCAAAAAGTGCTGATTCTTAGCCTAATTTGAATAAATGAATTTTCATTTTAAATGAATTTTGATTTTGATTTTGATCTTCAATCACTCTATCTATTAAAAAAAACCGCATCAAAATCCGTTTCGTAGTTTTAAAGATTTAAGCATACATAGGGATATAGGGGCAGAGAAAGCGACTTTATTTTATACTGAATGAATTTTACCAGGTGTTAATTCACGTATCTCAAAACAACAAGTTATAAGAGATACATACAAACAGACTTATTAATTTCTCGAAACTTCTTGTTCCATTTCAAAATGATTGTGTTACAGAATGATTGACATTATTTATTCCGTGTCAGGATATTCACATCACTTCTAACACGTCATACACTTGAGGGATCTATACGGAGCTGTTAATTAGAGCATACAATTTATAAAAATCATTTTTTTTACAATATAACAAGATCTAATTGTAACAAAAAAAAATCTGATTCAATTATTTTTTCTGCCTATTTGATCTTGCGAGCTGGCCCAGAAAGAGGTGGCGAGACGAGCTGGACGCGTATTCTGAGGACTGGCACGAGGAAGCGCGGGAAAAAAATACGTGGAAGGACTTGGAGGAGGCCTTTGCTCAGCCGAGGGACAGAATAGACGAATAAAAAAACGTCTCGTGGTTGCAAGTGCTACTGCTGAGCATGAAGTCCTGGGTCCTATTCCCGGGTCGGGCAAAGTGTAATTGGGTATTTTATTGACATCTGGAATTATTCAGTACCAGGCTGGAGTCTTGAACTCCGTTGAAATGATCACATTTAAACCGAGTTCAAGTCAGTCGTCAGTCGCGGTCAGTTTATTTGTTTTTTTAAACGTTACAAGGAACTTCTCTTGTGTAGTGGGTGCGTTTACAAGCATTCAAACTCACATACACAAACAGCCAGACCTGGAACAACTACATGTAGGCCATGCAAATATTTGTTTCGAGAGGTAATCGAACCCACGACACGCGGCGCAGAAGTCAATCGCTCAGCCACTGCGCTAACCGTGCCGTCAGGAAGAAGAGCGAGAAACTAAAATGTCTTTGGGATCAAGGCAGGAAGACACTCAAGAATTCAATTCAATGACGAAGATACCGAGATAGGTACTGGGTTTACAGAAGATTCCGTAATCCTAGTACCTATCTATTTAATGATACGCCTCTGAGCGTAAATTGGCAATTAAAGGTTCGTGTGTTATCTTATAATTATCTTCTATTAATAGTATTCTATTCTATGTTCTCAACGTTATGATAATGATGTAGGTTCGTGTACGTGACTAGGCTAGACGTACAGAGACCCAGCACATCAAGCTACCCCACTCTATCAAATTTCTTTGTTAGGTTAACAACTTTATTACAAAGCAGTAAGGTTTATGTTCAATTGGGAAGTATGACAATTTGGGGTAGCTTGATGTACTGGCGTCTGTACTTACTAACAATTTAACACACGAACGGACTCTCAATTAAGTCAAGTGTAGGTATCCTGTTAAAATAATTAGCAGTTTCCTTTACTTGTAACGTTACTAGTTACACGCTTTAGAATGCAATATCATCATCATCATCTGCCTAGCCTTTTCCTCCACAACCCAGTTACTGGGCAACACGATACCGGTACACGATATTGGTAAGACTGGTTGTTAGACTTTCGGGCTTCTGACAACCGGGACCAACGGCTTGACGTGCTTTCCGAGCCACAATAAAAATAAATAAAATGAGTGCAATTTAGTTTCTATATTTATTTGTTGGGATTCTTATCTAATAGGTACTCCTAGGCCTCCTTGAACCACAAATGACTCAATGCGTCTGGGGCTAAACATACCTAAATTTAAAATATTACTTTGTCATCTTCTAACGATTGACAAAAAATAGGACGATGTTTTAATTCTTTTTAAGAGCTAAAACTTTTTAGTGGTTTGCTGGCTTTATTGGGGCCTAGAGTAGTCACATACTTCATATTACGAGATGTTGGTTTTTTTAAGGGTGGTATTATCGATTGTTTTTAGCTATTATAAATGAATTGATGTAGGATTTCTTTTTTGATGTAGGAAGTACTAGCTCTTAAAAAAAAAAATAACATAGTTGTTTTAATTTTTTTTAAGAGCTAAAACTATTTAGTGGTTTGCTGGCTTTATTGGGGCCTAGAGTAGTCACATACTTCATGTTAGGAGATGTTGGTTTTTTTAAGGGTGGTATTATCGATTTTTTTTAGCTATTATAAATGAATTGATGTAGGACTATTTTTTCAAACGTAGTGTAGAACGCCCTCTGACCAGGTGGGATGACGATCTGCGAAAGACTGCAGGCAGATGCTGGTTGCGGCAAGCTGAAGACAGGGCGCTATGGCGCTCATTAGGAGAGGGCTACGTCCAGCAGTGGACTAGTATAGCCTGATGATGATGATGATGATGATGATGAGGACTATTTTTTTACTGTTATTTATTGTAATTCAGACACAATGCAAATTGTTATACGAATAAATTAATTAATTAATAAAAGATGTTTGGCAACTTTGTATTGCCGACAAGCTCTTCGCCCGCTACTTCATCCGCGTGTATTTCGTACTTTTCCCTTCAAACTTTAACAAACTCCCCCCCCCCCCACCTTTAAAGCGTAGTTTTGGAAATAAAACATATCCTAACATAATAAGGAACATGGCTATATTTTACTTTCCTTTACTTACTACTTATGTTTTTCTTCTACAGAAAGCTCCACCTTTGTTGAAGAAATTTTTTTTTTTTAATCGTTGAAGTAGTTTTTAAGTATAAGTATCCATTACAAACAAACATACATAATAACATTTTTCCTCTTTTCTATTTGTTTTTGTTTTCAGTTTTTTACTTTCTTTTTTTTTCTAATTGAGACAACCACATCAAGTTCAGAAAAACTTGCTAATTTGAAATCCAGCAAAACTCAAATACTTAATACAAAATGCATCAAAATGGCGGCGTATCAACAACTCTATGAAGATAGTAACCCTTGCAAAGGTTGCAGGTTCGAACGATCCCATTTGTTCCATTTACCATATGATTGCGCGTCGGCGCCGTTCGTACAATACTGCGGAATTATGTGAAACGTATTTAGATTCAGGCTTCGTTAGCTCTCTATTGCGTTACGTACTTACTTAGGGAATGTTCGGGGAAAGGGGATGGGTGTGCACGTATCATTAATACATGGAATTTGGTATTGGATGTGTTTCCGAGAATATTTTAATAAATTCTGTCATATATTAGAGAATATTTGAAATTTCGAAACTGTTGGTTTTAATACCGATAACACATCGTATGCTGTCCCTGAAAGGATAGGCAAAAATTGGATAAGCTTTATTGCATTCCACAATGTAGGCTTAGGTGGTAGACATTTGTATGGTAGGTAACAATCGTGGACCCTGTCGGGCACAGCAAGAGATATTAAAAATAAGTGGTGAGAGCTTCTTATGATACACCCACACTTCGACAGTTATGTATGGGGGGAGTCCATTGCTATCAATCGAGCTCAAATCCTGACTCCAGGGTGCTACTGACATACCTAAGCTTAATTGAAAAATCCAATCCAAATTTCATATTTCGGCCCAGTCATCCAACCCAAACTAGACCAATGAGGTAGTTCAATTTTAACTTAGAACTTTGTTAGTGCATTTTAATAGCCAAGTATGTAACAGTCAATGCTTCTTAATTCAAGTCGAAATTTTGGCAATACCGCAGTCCAATCTCTGATAAAATGTTACACTGAGAGACAAGCCGTATCATCATGAGTAAAGCGACTGATATGGATGACTCTCGAATTAAAACTTATAATTGGAACAAAACCAGGAACCTTCTCCGAGATTTTCTGCCAAAAAATAACCAACAAACCCTATCTCACAAAAAGGCATATCACAACTTGGAATTCCAAAACCCAGCATTACGGTATCACAAGAAAAGAAATAACAAAATAAACATTCTACAAAACCGAATTCGACGAAGAAAAATAAGGAAATTTTTCAGGTGCGTTGTCTTGAAGAAGGGAAATCTCACAAAGGAGATAGTCTCCAACAAATAACAATTACTTACTGGAGTTGAAGAAGGGAGAATAGGGCGCCCGTGTCAATGTCGAGCCTCGATTCGCGGGCTTATACTGAGGGACGATACTGAATCGTTATATTTTACCTTTTGAATGTGCAAAGTTTCGTCGCCATCTTTAAATGCCACTTTTTTGTGACACTTTACAAATAGATGTGACGGCGGAGTGAAATGGTGGTAAACTAGAACAGACTGGAGTAACTAGACAGAATCGAATGTCACGTCTTCATCTGCCTAGCATTTCTCCAACTGTGTTGGGGTCGGCTTGCAGTCTAACCGAATGCATCTGTATACCAGTATTTTACATGGAGCGAATGCCGACCAGTAATCAGAAGCGTGAAAATCTGACAACCAATCTTACTAAAGGGTCTTAAACAATTGTGTAACACAGTTACTGGGCAGTAGAGGTCATATACCCAGTCATCATCATCATCATCATCGTCAACTATATTGGGGTCGACTTCTAGTCTAACCGGATGCAGCTGTATTTTACATGGAGGTACTTATTTACAGTCACATATCCAGTCGCTCCATGTAAAATATTAGTATTCAGCTGTATCACACATCATTTCACAAATGATCAGTGAAACATGGATTATAAATGTTTAATCACAAAGATAACCAACCCTTTTGTAGAATTATAAACTAATTTAGCTCCGTCAGCATACTATCAAACAATATTCCGAGTAGTTAATTAGATTTCAACCCCACTGTTTAGGCTGTCAATTGTGGTTCAGTTATACGGTGACAATGCTCTTACTTCATATCGCGATCAATCTCCAAAGTGAACGTCAACGGGTTTCCCTTTCATCAGCGAAACAAGACACCCTATCTCTACTGAGAATCTGTGGGGTGCATCAAATATTATAATGAGTAAATACCTTGAAGCAACTACTATCTCGAGCACTTAGCGGGGAACAGACTAAAGTTATAAGTTACACAAGAATATGCAAGTTCGTTAGATTGGACATAGTTACTTAGTATCTGTGTTTTGTATACCTGAAACTTAGTTTTATAAAACTCTAACATTTCGCCCGAGACTGCGTCTGCGTGGATTTCGTACTTCTATCTTCGATCTTTAACAACCCCTTCACCCCCTATTAAGTGTAGTTTTGAAAATAATAATAGCCTGTAGCACTCAGGAATAATTTAGCTTTTTTACTTACGAACAAATTTTACCTCTTTATAAATATAATAATAGCATATAGTATCTATAGATAACATTCAATAACTCAGTTCATTTTCATTTAACCACCTCTTTTATTTAATGCGAAACAGGCTTTGAACATTTTCTAAGAAAAAAATTGTAGCACGATAATTATCGTCATAAAATCGTTTCTCCCCATCGGCCCCGAACGATAAGGTATCTTCGATGAGCCTCCAAAATTACGGGGTGTCTGAAATTAAATGTAAATACCGAAAAAAAATGAGCTCCCTTTGTATACTGTAAATGTTGTTCGGACCGATGTTAATTAAAGATAGCTGCTAACAGCTACGGATGTTCCGATTAGAGGGCGAGACGCGGGTTGAAGTGTTTGTTTCAGTTATTTGATGTCGTTTTTATAATGATGCCTTTTGGGTGGTCGTGTAACCAGAGACATAATTTCACCCATCTGTTTGTCTAGTGAGGCTTCCTTAGCTTTTTCATAAATAAGGAAGAGTAAGTTGGAACAGCGAGTCTTCGTACTCTTCAGTTCTTTTTTCTAACTACGCAATGGTTCCGCCGTACGAAAAATAAAAGTTTATCTTCGCATGTCTCGCCGCTGCAGCTTTGCTGTTTGAGACCAACATACTGTAGGTTGAAAGTCTGACATGCGATGAGAAGACGCTGCGAGTTGGAGAACCCCTACAATCTACCCTAGGACGCCCTACAACTAGAGTGATCGACCATTTGATGAAAGCGATGGTACCAGACCCGTGCCGATATAACCTAGTGTTAGGGCCTGTAGCAAAATTTACTTGACTTGGTATAACTTGCTATTAGTACCAGCCTATTACTGTCCTACTGCAGGGTAAAGGCCTCTTCTCATACGGAGAAGGCAAGAGCATTAATCACCACGCTTGCTCAAGACGGGTTGGCGATTTCAGACTTATATTAATTATGTAAGTCCAGGTTTCCTCACGATGTTTTCCTTCACCGATGTCAGTGATGTCCAAGATAAACTTGGAAAGTACATATGAATTGAAAAACTCACATTGGTACTTGCCCAGGTTTGAACCCACAACCTCGTGCACAAGAGGCGAGGCCTAAACCACTGGGCCATCATGACATTTTTTACAACCCTGCCGTGTATTGTCTTAAGAGAGAGTATCCCACACATATTATCGTGATCAAGAAGGTAACAACAAGTGTAATCCTCATCCCCAAATATACACGTAACTAATTCGAAGCAGCCGCCAGCTTCATTACCTGTCCAATCAGACGCCGGAGCCCCGGGCAATTTGCCGATTGATAGGATTGCTCCTCCCGCTCATTACATTGACGACCGTCTTGATTTGTAGCGACATCTAGTGGCGAGTAGGTGAAGCGTTAATTGTGATTCTTGGCTAATAGATGGCGAGAGTTTCGCGTTTTGTTAAACTAAGAAAAGTATTTCCGTAACGGCAGTGAAAAAAGTTTTTGTTTAGTTTTTTTAGAGATTTTAATAATTATTTTAGCTTAAATATTTTTTTCAGCTTATTCTATCGAGCATAAAAATTGCTATACAGTTTAAATTAAGTAACGATGTTTTTACTTGTCCCTCGCGGCTGCCATGGCAACCCTTCGCTCGCAGTTTATTTTTACGACGTGCGGGGGAAGATTGCTTCTGAACTGATATACTTACCCACAGACGCAGGTTGGAAAGGAATAAGAACTCTTTCGAATAACCAGATTTGCTGTACATTACCACAGAATAAATAATAGAACTAAGTACTACACAAATAATGATAGACTGGTCTCATGATGATGAATGAGGGTATTATTATATTGGAGGTAGGTTGTGTTAACACGTGATTTTTTATTTATTTGAATGAAAGATTTAAAAAGTTGATTAATTTATAATTTGCATTATATTGTATAAATTCAAGTTCTTCAAACTTATCCGACAGATGTGTTGTTGGGGAGTTTGTTGCGCCACTTCTTCTTCCCAGCAAAAATACTAGAAAGTGGTGAAGGGTGGGCATATTGTCGGACTGTCTTATGTAATTTTTGTCGTTCAAAAGTTCCATCTCAAACTCTCAGCAATATTTAACTAAATGAATTTTGATATTGAATGAATGGTGGTTGCTGATATACCCGAAGCATATGAACATCATCTGCCTAGCCTTTTCCCAACTATGTTAGGATCGGCTTCCATTCTTACCGGATGCAGCTGAATACCAGTATTTCACATGGAGCGACTGTCTATCTGACCTCAACATCCCACTTACTGGGTAACACAATACCCGTTGGTAAGACTGGCTGTCGGAATTTCGAAATTTTTACTACCCGTAACAACTGTCAAAGATGTACAAGTGACAGCCGGGACCAACGGCTAAGTGTGCTTTCCGAGACATGGAAGAGTCTCATTATATATCAAGTCTCCTCCGTGCAAGATGGCAAATGACCGCGTTTTATTAATAGTTTGTATTATTTGATTAGCGGAATAGTCCCAGACGATTTGATTTCAAATAACTAGTACAGTCAACCTATCCATTCAAGAATTTCAAAGCCGTGGATTGTTAGGAAACTTTGACTTCGGAACCATGGACAAGGCGGTAAAGTTAGCCAATTGACTATTGAAGTGACTAGCAACTTCATGCAATTCAGATCAAGCCTGTTGCTTACCGTGAAAGCACTGGAGATGACACAAATGTACCAAATTCTATTCTATGTTCAAAATATTCTGCTTTTCAAAAACTTCATGCCTAGAAATAGAAAAATATTACCAGCCAGTTACTGCTTAATCACGTTTCCCGGATTGGTGATTAGACTTACGAGTATATGTATTGACTAAAACTCTAGAGTACTGTACGATGTATTTCTTCATCGATATCAGTGACGTCTAAGATCAACTTAGAAAGTGCAGACGCTAGCACATCAAGCTACCCCTTTATGTCAATTTTACCAATTGGACATGAACCTTATACTTTTATAATAAAGTTGAAAAACTATCAAAGAAATTTGACACAATTTGGTAGCTTGGTGTGCTGGCCTCTGTACATAGGAATTGAGTACCAATAGTACTTACCTTCCCATTTTCGAGCCCACAACCCAAGGAAATCTCCCTGGGTTGTCAATAAGAATATATATATCTATATAGAATATATATATAGAAATCAAATAGAATATAATTTACTTCATGAATTAAAAATCTCTTTATTGTTTTTTACAGTTTATAGTCTTAAAACTTAGAAATTAGGAAAACGCCGATGAAATATTTCAATGCTGATGGGTCCAGAATTATGTAAGTTCTCATGGTGTAAGGTGCGTCGATATCCCTTCCACCCAGTAGCTATGTGTTGGTGGTGGGCTAAGTTACCTATCAACCAATTCCTACATACCTGGCCCCAGCTCGAATTACCCTAAGGCGTAGTGTGGCGCTAACCAAAAATACAACCCACGTTCCCATAAGGTATACAACTAAATGCAATTTTACACAATGTTCACACTATCAAAATTCACAGCATGTTTGCCTCATAAAGGAGAAAACATACGGGCGCATTTTGTGGACGGCTGCACAGCCAAATTCGATTAAGGGTGTTGAAGTTTATTGTGAAAGAAAGAGAGGTACCTATTATAGTGTTGACTCTGTTCAAGTTTTAAGTGCTTAATAGGTCAGTGGTGTACTTGGAATCCGAATTGCTCGCGGTCTTAACTGAACTTTATTGCATCTGCTAGACAGTTAACTTAGCAGTTTTATGAAAGCTTTAAAATTGTGTTGGAGTACGTTTACTGCATATAAAATCGTAATCGGTTCAGATAAAGATATTTCTACTGTATGAACAACGCCGTAGTTACGTTCACTTTTTGGAAATGTTTTGTTCAACAAATCATTCTCCGACTTTCCGGGATAACTTTAAAAAACCCTCTAAGGAATGAGAAGGCGGTCAGGGATGAAGGTCATTATGAAGATGTCAACAAGATTATAACCAAGATCAAAGATTGATAACAAAATGTCTAACAAATAAGCTGTTTTGTTAACAGATATCAGAAATTGAAACTCCAGGTGTAAATAGAAAGCCGTTTCTTAATATCCCAACGTGTTACTTACAGATTCACAACAACAACAGGTCCATCCAATCTCCCGTCACGTATAGTTACATGTATGGGCCCGTCCAATTTCCCTGGACGTAGGGTTGCACGTTTAGTTTTACACGGCGACAATGGCGTCCGCAACGTCCCTATTTCTATCCCTATTGTCCGTCAGATTCTGAGCGGGACACCTCGGTTGAGCCGTGAGAAGTGGCGCAAGATATGAGCGGAAGCGATTTTTTGTTTTGTGCAGTTGATATTATCTACGGTGCGACCGATATTTGTAATGTCGTGGTTTACCAGTGATTGGGCCTCAGCTTTCATGCACGAGTTTGTGATTCATATCCAGGAAAGTACCGATGCGATTTTTTCAATTCATAGCTATTACATGACGACACGGTTGACGCGGTGGTTGAGCCATCGGCTGCTGCGCCGCGTGTTGTGGGTTCGATCCCCGCACGGAACAAATATTTGTATGATCTACAGATAGTTGTTCCGGATCTGGCTGTTTGAGTATGTGTGAGTTTAAATGTTTGTAAACGCACCCACGATACAGGAGACATTCCTAGTGTGGGGCAATGTTTTTTAAAAAAAACAAAACAAAAAAAACAAAACTCTCTAAGCTTATCTTTACTGGACGTCGCGTCGGTGAAGGATAACTTCGTGAGGAAAATAAACAGTGAGTGAGCATGGTGATTAATACTATATGTATCTTCTCTGTATGAGAAGAAACTTTACCTTGCAGTAAGAAAATGACAGTTCGTATCATTAATATTTTTTTGGTAGTATTTGTATGAAAATCAAACTGACTGAATGGCTACTGCAAAAAGACTACTCTTTCATGGAGTCTTTACTTACTTTCATAGAATAATCCCAAAAATCATTACTATACCTTACTCACACTCAACACACGATCACTCACTCATCTACAAACCCTTATCCCTGCATACACACACACTCCCTCTCAGTCGCACCCTTTTGAGGTTCGCACTCACTTCCATACACTCCACTCATAGGACTACACTTACACATACTAATGATTACTCACTCACTCTCACAGTACACTCAAACACATTTACACACCGGTACACAAATGTATTACACAAATGCATCACTTTACCACCCTTGAGCTAAACACCCTGGCTGCTGCTATACCTACATGACAGATCGCCTCGAATAGCCTAACACTGTCTCCTAAGATACAGGACTACCTAGTTTAGGGGACAGGGTTACTTAATCTGTGTAGATTTATGTAGATATACCATCTTATTTTGTACATCTGTTTTTGTGTATCATGAATCTTGTGTGTATCGTAATAAAGATTATTATTATTTGGTACTTTAATCCTCACTAGACACCTTTAGGGCTATACGCAAAGAATAATAATTAACTATTCTATCATATTTACTACTCTATATATTGTCTTACAAGACCGTACCTCCAATCTCACCTCATCTTTCAAACCTATTTTTTCATAGTGATTTTCACAAAGCGTAGTTTAAAGTAAGCAAATATAAAATTTAAGTTACTCGACACTAACTGAGATTATTTTAGAGATTCCAACAAACAGAACTTATTATTTTCTTATATCTAAAGTTAGTCTCTCTTACCTTGGGCCACAACTGCTCCATCAAGGTTTGCGGGGGATCCGCATTTGGGGATCTGCCGCTGTCCGCGAGATAAGACAGCGTGATGTCCGCTATGTTTGTCCTCTGTGTGTTATGGCAATTCTTATAAGTAAAACTGAGGGTCAGGAAGATGGTATGATATTTTCTCATTTTGTTGGGATCTTTAATGATCATCTTACTTTTGTTGATAATTAGTTACAGAGCTTTATGGCTCGTTGTGTCGGCTGCCTTGTTCAACAACTAAACTAAATGAATTTTATTTCTGTCTATTTGTCTCTTATTTTCTCTCTCTTTCTTGTTTAAAGAAATCATAATGCATACCTAACTAAGTTTAGTTGTTAAGGGTTTTTTGTTGATTTTAAAAACTGTGCTAGTTAGAGATAGTACTTATATTTTCCTGTAATATTTAAGTAATTACGTAAAACTCCATCTACTTGGTTTTGTTTCAGAGTTTTCGCTAAGATGGAAATTAGGCCCAATTTTAAATTCCAAACCCACATAACGACTCTTATTGCAGAGAAAATATTTCTCTCTTTTCTTTTATAAATAAGCATTGTTTCTAAGTATTCCAAATGTCAACTCGATAACATTAGTAGTTTTTCTGCTTGGTGTTATAGATATAGTCTTATTTTTTTATGTCATATTATTTATATACTACATGTGGAAACTTGTAATTGGCCATATTTTGTTTAAACTAAACTCAAAGTCTGTTGAGCTGTAAGTGTTCCTAAAAAAGAAATAATAAATTTACTATAGGCGCACCTCTAACCAATCCTTCGGGGAATAGGTACAGGCGTGATGTTATGTTACGTTTTATATTACATAATCACAAACCAACCACAAACATGTCACGGGCAGAGACGGAAACATTAACAAAATTAAATGTTTCACTAACAACAATCCGTATCGCAACCCCATTTTAATTTAAATCTCTTATAAGAGAGAATATTCAATTTAAAACTTTTAATCAGATGCAAATCCCGTCTTTAATTTTGCCTGTTGTGCAATGAGAAGTTCTTATGAACCCGGTTATAGTAAGTTTGCACGCTATCCGGGTTTCAGTTGGAGTTGTTTTAAGAAACAAAAGAAAGAACGAATCTAAACAATACAAGGATTTTTATTTCACGTTCAAAATAGATTTTATGGCTTCCGTTAAAGGGTATGTTATTTGATATTTAATGAATATACGTATTAATATCAGTGACCCCACCCGGGACCGCGGCAGACCGAGAATTGAAAAAAGGTTAGTAGCGCAGAATCTGAATCAAAATGGCCGTTTTGATTTTGATTCGGTTGAACTGTGGACTCCTTGCTGGAATCGGTGTTCCCCACGAACTATACAACTACTACGGTCACGCTACGACCCTTAGGAGCGGGTGTAACCCAGGGGGGTGGGTAAAGGTAGTATTTTTATACAACCATTCTGAACGAATTTGAAAAAAAAATTGAGAGTAAAAGTTAGTTAGTAGTACTATATAGGTATATCTCACCAAATATTGACTTAATACTTTGAACGCCAAATGAATGATAAATAATACATTTTCTATTGGGTTGTTTGGCAGTTAAACAAAAAAGTCACTCAGAAACATTTTTTATTAAATTGTGGAACCAACTAATACTCCAGACGCTTATAAACAATGAATTTTATTTCAGTTCCATATTTGTTAAATTCTACCCTAAATTATTTTTTTATAATTTTACTACACATATGCTTAATTCAAATTAGCCACATCAAGAATACACCCTATACCTCTACAGAATTTCATCGATGAAGTCGGTCAATAGTCTCCAAGTAAAATGGTAGTGTCAGACGGACAGACGAACAGACCGAAGTGGTGAGGGTTCCCGTTTTGGCATTTGATTACGGAATCTTAACATGACTGTATGAGACTGTATAATCCTAAACCCACCTCGTCAGCCTCGTCACCTCGGTCAGATATCTTGACTAAGAGTGTCTTCCAAATCTGGGGCGCGGGCGAAAAGAGTTCGAAACGAGAATGGTACAATACAGCCCGTAACACCGGTCAGTACCCACCTTTATTTGGGACTTGACTTCTGCCAGTTTTATTGGCGGGAAATGAAAAGTTGTTAACGATTAGTCGAGATCAGAACTTGCTTATAGATCAACTACAGGTTACTAGGTACTACTGGTAAAAACATATGAATGTTTGTGGAAGCCTTAAAAGCCTTAAAGGTGATTTCAGTTCCCAAAGTACCATCTAAGCAATCAATCCTATTTTTACATCGATGATTGTATCCAAGTCTTTCCAAGAAAACAGGAAAACAATCACTATTACATATTTATTCAGCGTTTTCGTTTAACTTTTCATCTTATTATTTAATGTACGAAGGGTTAGGAAAAGGAGTACCTACAGCACACCCATATTTTGCTACCTAGTTATGTTTAAGTGCCATGTAAAAGGGGCGACCCTAATGTCATTAATGGGGCACAAATCTAGACTCCGGGCTGCTACGAATAAATCCCAGATAAAGAAAAACCCAATAGCACTTTTCCCGAAAGGGAATCTAACCCAGGACCTCAAGCACTGCAGTAGGACTTACAACCACTAGACAAACGAGGCAGAACACAAGTAATAATTAAAATAAATTCCAAAAGCAATCGAACATGTCATTTAAGAGCTCGCGAAGTAAATTGCATGTCGGGCCGAGTGCGTTAGTTAGTCGTTTACCCCATCGGCTTAACTTTCAAAGTTAATTGAATTTACATGGGCCCATCACACAGTCTGGGTGTTACTAACAGTTGGCAATTGAAATGGTAATTAAAAAATCGATCTTTATCGGGCTTGTCTTTATCGTATATTCGTTTAAATGGCTCGTGAAAGACTTTTAGGAATTTTCACTCTAGGAATTTCTCCTTTATAGTGGGTGCGTTTATAAACATTTATATTCAACTACACAAACAGCCAGACCCGGAACCATTGTAGGCGGTACAAATATTCGTTACGTGCGGGAATTGAACCCACGACACGCAGCACAGTAGCCGATCGCCCAGCCACTACGCCAACCGGGCCGTCAAAACAATATTCTAGTAAATACTTTCGCGTCGCTGATGTAGATATTCATTCTTTACACATTCATTCCGTAACACACTACACACTTACATACAGAAACACAACCACACACGTCCTTTTATTGATTATCCTTTATTTACACTGAAGCCCTTTTTGATTCGCTTGTTGACGAGCGTAACAACATTTAGACTACTTTCATCTCTTTCTCTCTTAAAAAACAAGTAAGGTACAAACATTTATAATACTTGTCAATTTACTAAATTATTACATTGTAATGATGTATTCGAGATGACGAGAGACCAGGCGACCCGAATGACAGATTTAGGAACACTTGTATCTACATATGGGCTGTCTCCCATCTTTATATTATGTAAATACAAAACTATGCATGTTACCTTTATTGTGGGAGAAAATAAATAAATTTATTTGCTTACATACTAAATTGACTAAACGTCCCCATTTTTGGCTTCTCCTTGAGATCAACAGGCTGCGTCTATCTCGTCTGTAGGCTCAAGTGAAGATAATTTGAATAATCGGATCGGTGTAGTTGGTCCGATCATTCGACGAAATGTAGCAAAAGGGGTTGGAACGTAGCAATCGCGTAGAGGCGTAGCAAGAGTCGTAGCACCGTAGTATACGGCGTAGATTCGTAGCATAAGGGTAGGTACTAAAAGAACCTAATTGGTTCTTGAGGGACCGAGTTTTCACTTAAAGGCGCAGGTATTTTTATTAGGTAGTGATAGTTTATATAAATATTAACAGCAGCAGAAGCAAAAAAAAAACACAGAAAGTTGATAACAGCCCAAAATTTTCCTTCTAGCCCATCGTGTTCCACCATTAAAGTAACCCATTAAGGAAAATTTCGAAAATGGACTTTTCCAAACTCAATAAAATCCGATGGCATGAAATACCAACCCTTGAAAATTCGTATTTAATTAAAGCGTCACCCCGGGGACACATTATCGTCACGTACCTCCCCGAATGGGCCATAAATTTATATGATTCACCTAATACGACTTGTTTCATATGTCCCGTCTCAACCCGCAATATTATTGTTTTGATTTTAATGTTGGTTACATTATTAATTTGTAATTGAGTGTAGAAGTTTGGGAATAATGATCAAAATTATTCTTATAATTCTGCTACTATCTGCTACTGCTGCGATCAAATAATTGAATACTAGGAGCAAGCTGCGACTTCGTCTGCGTATGTATCTTTATAAATTATGTCTTTGCCTGTGTGTTATTCTGAAGTACCTATATTATTTATACTTAATACTGTAATAGTTTCATCAAAATCCGTGCAGTAGTTTTTGCGTAAAAGAGCTACACACATCCTAACAATTTGATTGCCTTCTACTAATATCTTTGTATTAGAAGGATTACTTAGTATCATAGTGTTAAAATAACGGCATAGCACACATGCCTGAGTAGATAAATGTAAATTTATTCAGTTTTAAAGTGGCAAGCATGCAAAATGACATAATAAAATGTGTCCAGTTTTATTAAACTTGTATCGGTGATTGTGTTAGTAACGGATGAATAGTTAATTGTCTACCGACAATAGAATTACGATTTCTGCTCACAATTCTAGTCTAAACATGAGATGGGAATTTGAACTTTCCGACTCTTTATATGATTGATAATCTTGCCGTAAATGGCCTGTCCGCTGGCCATAGTGATATTGGTTTCATTGTTGCCTGCTGGGTTTAAATCCGCGAAGCTTGAGCTAAGAAAATTACTGCGCCTATTCTATTTCTGTGGTACATAAATAAACTCACGCCTTATCCCATGGGGTCAGGCATAAACTACATAACACCATCTGCAGGCTCCACTCTGTTGCCAGACCTCGACAAACCATCACAAATTGAAGCGTGTGGATAGAGTTTGAATTGGCTTGTACAGAATTGCAAGTGCCTACCGAACCGATGGCCAAGAGTCCCCCGAATCAAAGGATTCTGCGGCAGCACTTGGGATCTGCCTACACGTTTTTGCGTTTGTAGTTTGTGGCATAGGGCAAACGTGTGGAGCTGGCATAACAAACTCCTTGTGCTTCGGTAACTTTCATACATCTAGTCATACACGCACGCCAGTTGCGACTACGCGCCTGACCTCTCTGAAGAACAAACATGTCTGAAGAACTTATTTTTCGTGGCCTTTTTCCAAATGCGTCACCATTAAACAAAAGCCTATCACTCCATTACAAAACCCAATTAGAATTTCAATTATTCTCACAAATATAGCAAATAAATCTAAAAGACTTACGGGTCCACCATAGCGGCAGGTGCAATCGCTATGGCAATAAATTGTGGACCTCATAATACACCCCTCGTTTACCAATCTCGCATATTTCCCGGTTTTTTTTTCTACCCCCTGACGGTACCATTTTGTAAGTAGAACATTGTATATTTTCCTCGAATTAAGGTAATTTCTCGTCGCATGATCCAATTTGAATTAAGATGTTAGGGTCGGGAGTTTTGTGCGAATTTTCGCAATGGTTGTTCGAATTTAGGATGCCAGATTTAGAGTTCGTTAAAATTTGTTAGGTACAATGCAGTAGGAATATCTGTGGACCATTGATGATGTTTTTGTCAAACAGTAAAGTATCAAGGGACATTTTGACAATAATAGGTATGTACCGAATAATAGACTGAACAATATTGAAAAAAGAATTGAATTGCCTTTTTTTGATAATGATAAAGTAAATAATATTAACCTACGACTATAGAAGACAGTGGTCTATCACTTTTCATGTAAAAAGAAAAATGAACATACTATTGGAATTAAAACAAAAGGAAAGAGGTACTTTTCTTTTGTTTTAATTCGTCTATTTCAAAAAAAACTTTTGAGTTAATCACAAAACATGCATGCAATAAAACAAAAATAACCAAATTTCTTAATAAGTACGCTGTTGTGAATCCACATCTTACTAGATAAGGGCATTCATGGCATTTCAATGAAACTCCGCCTATTTTTATATAAACTTACTTTAAAAACGTAGTCTCTGTACGCTGTAATTACTATACTTTGTTAATGAGTTTCTCAGTAAGTGAATTATTGTTAATTCATAATCGAGAAAAAAGTTCTTGAACCATACAAGGCGTCATTTGTCACTGTTGGGTTTTTGTTGTTCGTTTTGTTACCTAAGCGTTTGGGTTTTCCCAAGTTATAAAAAATCTTAGGAACCTGGAAATAGTACGATTCATAATAAGTCTACTTCGATGAAAAGTAAGAAACTTTCCAGTATTTTCATAAAATCAACCCTCAGCGTAATTAACAATTAAACCGGTTTATATCTTTCATCTGCCCAGCATTTTCCAGCATTTTTTAAAATTGTTGTTTAATTCTTATTATTATTTATTAAAAACAAAGTTTACAAAACTATGCTTCAAAATTTTTACTGTTTTGTGGGATGCAGCTAAATAGTAGTATTTCACATGGAGCGACTGCATATCTTTCCTTTAAGAACCAATTGAGTTAGACTGGTTGTCAGACTTTCAGGCTTCGGACTGTCGGTAACAACTGTCGTAGCCATGAAAACGGCATCATGGGCCAAGGGCTTAGAAGCAGTTCTGACTGCCCGTAATAACTGTCTTGGCTGTAGCAACAAATGGCAGCTAGCAGGGGAATCGCAGTATGTAATGGTGATGGATGTCATTCATAATAAGTTAAGTAGCTTATTTTTCTATACCTTTTTTAATGTGCAAGTGGTGTTAACCTATATGTAATTGTTGCGCTGGAATTTAATTTTAAGTACATGTTATGTAACTGTATACAGTGTGAACAATTGTTGGTGAACCGAATTAAGTAAATAAATAAATGTCACCCATCCACGGATCAACCTCAGCAAGCGATACTTAGCCTTGAAGATAGGCGGCTGTTATAACTTAGCCACGAGGCCCTAGTGCATAAATTGACAGAGAGATATAATGACGCTTTAATAAATGTTTATGTATGGATTTTTATTTGAGACTCAAATTCAGCGCACTCCAGAAATTACATTTAAATATACACAACATTTTTCTTCATAAATCCTCCGATAAAACCTAAAATGAATTTCCTTGGAAAAACCTACCTTAATCTCTTTATTGCCCAATCTAATTATACTAACAGTCGTTTATCTTGAGGAGTTAAAAACGTACAATATCCCATAAAGACTGCCATAAATCAGGAACGAGGCATGAGGTAGCCCCTCTGTGGCACTCCCTTGCACCGGAGTGTGACGCCCTCCGAAAGTGATTCAACGGCGATCGGAACTGCATATATGAGGATATATGAAAATTTTAATAAATTGTATCAACATTGGAAGGTTTCACTATGTCTTACTAATATAATAAATTTGACAGTTTGTGAGGACGTATGGGTGTTTCTTACTCTGTCACGCAAATATTACTGAACGGTTTTTGATGATACTTTATAGTACGGTTTATACTTCAGAATAACACATAGGCTGTAATTTACATAAATACACATAATGAAGCATTGTGCCTGCTGCACTCTCTCTGTCTCTCTCTTTCTGCCTCTGTGCCTTGGAATTCTTAATCATATCCAACCTATTTTTTAATTAAATTTGAGACTGGCTTGTTAACTCCCTGTTTTCAAGATTTTCTAAATTTGAAAAATCAAATTCAATACTTAAATATGTCACATGTATACTCGTATAAAATTCAGGTGTCTGTTTGTTATCTCCAAATAACTGCATATACATAAAATAATCTCTATTACAACACAACCAATTGTAAGACAAAGTATCGGAGACTCCACCCATAACAAAAGAGTCTGCAAACAAACTATCTCCATCGAAGACTCAAGCACACGTTAGGTAAAACAGCTTCCATATAAAATTCAATATTTATGGAGTGGCGCGCCACGGTGATATATTTGCAAGTGGGTTCAACAGATAACTGAAGGGTTTGGTTTTCTTCAGCAACAACGTGTGTTATATTTTCGTTGTTCCGTTGTTATTTTGAAGTATTTTGTTTGGGCTGTGTTTATTCAATAGAGCAATAAGATTATTATGTACTTACATAATGCCGGCAAATTAAGCTGCCCCAATTTGTCAAATTAATTTGATAGTTTTTCAACTCTATTACAAAAATAATAAAGTTCATGTTCAATTGGGAAATATTGACAGTTTGAGATAGCACGATGTGCTGGCGTCTGTACATGAAAAGATATATAAATAAATCACAGGGTAACGATAAATTCATCTTCATCAATGTCAACGGGAAAAGTGCCCAGAAGGCTAACAGCATTGCCACGTTGAATAGCAATGCTGATTTTTTGGGTAAAAAAAGGCCAACCCTCTTAGCCCCTAGTTCGGGCTAATTTTCCTCATCTAAATACACGGTTAGGTGGACCATTCTTTAGCACACAAGGTGGTTTAAAGCTGTGCAATTTCTACACTCAAAAGATAAGATATGCTTATTTGTAATAGATAAACTGAACCACTACATAACCGATTTTAAAGTTCTTTACTTTGAAATGAAAAGATATTTATTTCTGTAAACAGTAAAAAGTAAATAAATCAAATTATAAAATGTAATAAATAAATCAGATTTAGGTTAGGTCGGTGTTACCTGACTACTATAGAAAGCTACATTATCAAGGATTAACATAGGCTATAATTTATTTTCGAAATTACGCGGGGGGGGGGTGTTAAAGTTCGAAGGCAAAAGTACGAAATCTACGCGGAAGAAGTGGCGGGCCGTCGAAGTGCTAGTTTAAAAGTAAATTCGTTCACGTGAAAGCTAACTATTACATGAAGCATAACCATAGAGAAATTAATTGTGAAATTCGTAGAGTCAAAAATCAAAATCAAAATTCATTTGTTCAAATTAGGCTGAGAATCAGCACTTTTTGAACGTCAAAGAAAAAACGTTTACAATAGACAGCCCCCTAAAACGCCCACCCTTCACCACTTCCTAGTGTTTTTGCTGGAAAGAAGTGGAGGAACAAACTCCCCAACAAAAAAAAAAGAAAGTGATTTGGGATATCACCTCCTATATCCAAACGTACAAACTTAACCTCTTTATAATATGTTATTGTGTTAAACTAATATGAAGCAAAAGACAACTTGTGTGGAAATCAGTATGGACATGTGATGCGAAGGAATGAGGATCATGTAGTGAGGAAAGTTTTGAGTATGAATGTGGAGGGTTACAAGAGTAGAGGGAGACTAAAGAAACGATGTATGTATTGTGTGATAGATGATATGGCTAAGATGGAGGTGACTTCTGAGATGACGGCAAATAGAAGTGTATGGAAGAAGACTTGCTGCGCCAAACCCCAAATAAATTGGAATTTGGGCAGGAGGATGATGAGTGAGTAAAACTTATAGGTACCATTATGTGAGTTCATTTAGCACATAAATCTCAGGTAGAAATGCCAACTAATTGATTCAAGTACAAAATGAATATGTATGGAAATAAAACAATCAGTTCTATTTGCCAGTTGGGCTGTTCCAGGCTCAATTCACTGACACGTATCATTCTATTATAGAAGAATATTGTACGCGTTAGCATGTAACGAACACCTTCCAACGTGGATATTGTGTTATCCTTTAAATTTGCTTTACATCATTTTTATGTACGTTAATACGTTAATCTCATCATTAGCAGTCGACCACAGTCCAAATATGGACATCAGACTCTTTTGAAAATAGCGTTCTCTCTCTCTCTCTCTCTCTTTGAGTGCCTCATTGGTCTAGAGGTGGCAAGCGCTACTGTTGAGTATGAGTTCGAGGTTTCGATCGGACAAAGGGTCTTTACTTCTGAATTTTTTTGGCAGCAGTTTAGAGTCTGGATTTGTGCCCAGTAGATGGCAATAGGCTAGCCCCCTATTTTATAGAACTTATAATGGGGATGTGACCTAGGTAAAAATATCGTCAGTTAGATTACTAAAAATATTGGACATGTATATAATTATTACTTATCAATAAAAAGTGACTAAGATATAGCACATTAAAGTTCAGTAGAAGGGGCTTGTAACTTCACTTCTACGTAAAAATTGTAACAAGGCGTGGTGACGTCACGCGAAATTTCAACGCACTATATCGTCGTCATTTTTGGTTTTGGTAACAAAAGAAAAAACACGTGTCCAGTATTTTTTAGTAATCTACCAACTATCGGACCAAACAGTATTGTTAAGGACACTAGATTATTGGAGAAATGTGTATGTTGGTGTACTAAGGGTACACCTCTGCCTAACGCATCTGAGAATACAAGCGTGATACTATGTAGTTTACGTTATGGGTTCACTAACAGAGCATGGAATCAGCAGTGGCTAGAAACGCCATTACTAATAATATTCGTGTCCGCGCAAGTTTCATCTGTCACAAGCATAGTTAGGATCGTCACGGATCGTCAGCTTCTATGGGTAATCGGTGACACTCACTGACACGCTTGGTTTGTATGCAAAGTATGTATAATGCCGGCTCTAGCCGCGGTCGCCGACGTATTTCCGTGCGCTGTCGGTTCAGGTTTTAGTCACTAGAGTGTAGTTAGTAATTGGTTAGCAAGATAGCATACAAGTTACAATGTTGATGGTCGATGACAGTTATATGCGGATCTAAAGACCACGAGAGAATTTTGCAGTTTTATGTTTTAACAATTTGAGAGAATATATAGGGTGGAAGGGACATCAACCGACCGACGCACAACCTGATAGCATGAGTTCAGTACATAATACTGGAACGTAGTCTTTTTTTTGACGTTTTTTTTAATATAAGCTGTAAGAAATCCCAGATATAGGTATATCTCTAGTCCCAATCTGTGAAAATAAAAGTGTAATTAACATTGCATTTTTGATTACATTGTTTACACTAACATGGAAAATAGTTGTGACTATCTTACAGCCTATTTTATTGTAAACCTGTTTCTTTATGTTAATTTTGAAGGTGCAGATAAAGATTTTTTAATTACATTTACAGTTTTTGAGATTGATTGTCGCTGAGGTAAAAGTCCGACTTGAATTTGAAGGTTTTTTAACTACGAGAATCGGCTTTACATAGCTTCTCACTCCCCAAGCCGACATGCTACTCCCTAAAAAAAAATATTTTTAAAATTCGATTACCATACATTACATCGTACGAATTCGTTGCGAATCGTGCGGGCATAACAACAGCGAACAAATCGTTCAAACGGAATAAGTAATGAGGCTCGTCTGGCAATATTTTAATTTTACATCGACAATTTAATAAGTCTCTTTGTGTGCACTCCCCTCTGCTGTGTAGATGGATGGTAAATATTATATCACTCTACCAATTTCAGTATCTATTAAAATTCTTATTATTCGAATTTGTTTGCATATTTTTCTTTAGTAGGTATTATACAAGCTTATCTTCGTTGGCTTTATTTGTCCTTTCAATGAACATATTCATTGTAATGTACAATGCTTTATTTACTCTGAGTAAAATGTCACTGTAAATATTTCTCTATTTACAGTCACATTTCACTCTTAAAATTACAATTAATTTTATTGTAATAACATTTTATTAAAATAAATAAGTAATGTAATAAGTAACTGCTTCGATAGGTACTCGAAGCAGTTACTTACTACATTACTTGTTTACTATTAAATATTGCAACCCATTTCTGGTGGCTAATATAACCTTGTGGATCAAAGGACCAAAGTTTATTTTTGGTATTTTCATCTAATGTGCTAGATATACCACATAGTTTACATAAAAAATCAAGCTAAAACAGCGTAAATGCACTGACGTACTTCTAATTCCTGGAAGACGAATGACCGACCGGTCCGCACTGAATCCAGCCCACTAATAAGATTAGTGGGCCGAAAGTGATCCAGGCCTAAGCCGATTTACCGCGAATAGCTATGGCCTGCAACTATTGGGTGACGCTAATTTGATAAACGGCTTCACTACGTAAATGTTTGCTTATATAATGAAGTTATTTGAGATCTTGAGATTGCAATGTTTTATTCTGTCTAAAATAGGGCTTGTTACTGTAGCAGGATTACTGTATTAAGGGTAGCTGTTTGGAGCTCGTGTCTCAAAAATGACAGCTGCTAGGATCGGTGGATGGTAGACCATCTATTAGGTACATATTGAGTACCTTCATGTCTCATGCCTCGGAAAGCATGTTAAGCTGTTGGTTTTGGCTGTCATATGTAGATTTTTGACAGTCGGTACGAGTTGTCAAGAGTCCGACACACAGTCTTATGAAAGGGTAGCATATTATGTACCCACCTGTGAAGGTCAGATAGTTAGTCACGCCATGTAAAATACTGGTATTTAGCAGCATCTAATTAGACTGGAAGCCGACCTCAGCATAGTTGGGAAAAAGGTCAGGCAGATGATGACTATAGCAATGACGATAACGAATATAGTGAGTTCATCATCCATAACCCTACGTAAGTTTACGGTGATAGGCAGAATGATGACTCAAGAATGGTTGTTATCGACGGTTGTCCTCATTAGGAAAATCTTTTGCCTTCATATGAAAAGTTATTCGAGTGGGTCTCTGTATAGTTTAGATTTACAATTGAACCCGATAGATGGCGTTTGAGCAGGACAACGTTGGCTAGTGTACCAATAAAAGTCTACTTACGTACCTCAACGTCGTTGCGCAAATCTGGTAATAAAAGTAATGTAGTATCTTCCAGGAAGCGGATTCGTTTCTTACCTGAAACAGAAAGAAAAAATATAAGCTTTTTCGAACCAGACGAAGGTAAAAAGAATATCTTTACAGTCACTGCAAAAGGCACTAATTATCTTAATTTTACGAACAAGGTTTTCCCCTTAAAGGGGAGTATAAAAAATGCAAGACATCAATCAGTCGCTAGCTACCAGGAGAACATAAAGCATTACAGTTTAATAATCGCAAATGAAGACAAACGAGCAATAGACTTAACAGGGCTTCAAGTTTATTGCCATTGTTGATGATATTTGTCAAAAATAATTAATCACAGTAAGAGGACAAAGGAGGCATTTGACAGATGATTAATTTTGGGAAGTAAAATGGTACAGGTGCGCGAATCCTTTCGGGTACACAAGCATCGGGTGAAATGTTTTAGAAAACGGGAGTTACAAGCATAATAAATACAGGCAAATAAATTGGCTTGCAAAACGCATTAAATGTCAAAATAATAGCCTAGGCTAAGTGTTCGGAGTTTGCTAAATGAACGATGAGATTTATTTTGGAAGAGTGTTAAAATAACAATTTTAAGTCGATAAGGTGAGGTCAGTCTTCAGGGTTTTTTTTTACATGAAAGAATCCACCAGAAAACAATTCAACTATTTTTTTTGCACCCGTACGACATCGTTGCGGGTCGCAGCGAAACGCTAGTCAATAATAAAATTAAAAAAAAATAGTTTCAAGAAAAGACAATAATTCTTTCATGAAAGCAACAGTTGACGTCAAACTGTCTCATCGACAAACTGTAAAATTATTTCGTGGGAGTTAGGTCGAATCGGTAAAGGCTTTTTTCACCCAGGGTCTTCTAAAACCCTGGGTACCTGGTGGTTCGGTTGAGTAGATACTTAACCGAGAAAATAACAAAAAATGGTAGTCTCAAATTAGGAACACTTGTAAATTAAGAATACCATTTTGAGCTCGTAGAAGTAGAAAAGACTACATATAAAATAAAGGCTGTCAATCACATCTCTATTGCTCTAACTAACACGGGTGATAAGTCAGAGGGAATGATTGGTAAAGGTCTAAAATATCCACATTTGTCTCCTCTAGTACACTGTTTGTCAAGCGGTACCCTCTTGGCTGAAGTGTCCACTATTTTATTGTGTTCAGTACCGGATATTACACGACGTTTTCCTTCCTTTATTCTCTGCTGAGATTAACTTGAAATTCTTGAAAATTGAAATTGTAAATTGACGTGTACAGGTGAAGCCAGTATTGAAACAATGATTGGAATAGGGAGATTGCAATAAATATACAAGCTGGTGATATGAGATCAGAACATACCACCCCCCAGCGTAGGAATTGTGCTGATGTTTTTTTTTTAGTTTGTACTATGATTTCTACCTAACCCAATGAGATATTGAATGAGGGACGTGAAGTGCTTAATGTGGATGCAAGTATCTACTATACTATACTTACGTTTTGCAATATGAGTCGCTCGGAAGGTAGACCGACGAGATTACGACGACCAACATCAGCTTTAAACGAATTACTTTTCCTAGAAACTGAATTTCCATTTAAATTTAAAAGGAAAAACCTCCAATGAATATTAAAAATTTAATATCATAAAAGCTTTCAAGTCAAATGAATGCATGGACAAATTAATTAAATTAATAATCCTGCATCCGACTCTCGTGCCCACTACCGGATCGAACCTTTGACCTCCATCGGTGGGTAAATCCTCATCTCCCGGAGATTCTTTCCTCTCCTCAATTTGCATCACTCAACGAAATTAACAGAATGTATTACAAGTATAAATACCTATTTGAATGTAGCATAAAGAGTTCAATTTGTTTTTCAACCTTGATTAGGGTTGCCAGAGATAAATAGCATACTTCAGATTACGACACACGGAACATACACTTACTCTTTTAACAATTTTAAAATCACAAAAAAGAAATAAATTGTAATTTTTTACTTTGGAAATGGACGCACTTGTCAAAAATTAAAATTAAAGTTTTAATACAGTGGGTAAAATTTGCTACATATCTGAGTAAGTCGGTTGTCGTTTAACATATTTAATGTGTGCCAATGAAAAACCATTGAAGAAGGGCTCGTGGCTATATAACAGCAGCCGCACGAGTCTATCGAAGTTAAGCTAGGTTTGGGTGATGGGTGACCATTCATTACATATTGAGAGCCCCGTACCTCGGAAAGCCAGTTAACCCGTTGGTCCCATTCTAAGAACTTTGTCTGACATGACGGGCAGTCAGAAGCAAGAATGTCTGACAATTACGTATCAATCGGTATCGTATAGCCCTGTTACTGGGATGTGGAGCTCAGAAAGGTAGTTATTCTGTGTAAAATACGGGTATTACGTTGCACCCAGTTAGACTGGAAGCTGACCACAATATTCTTGGGAAAAGGCTAGGCAAATTAGGAGAGCGACTGTCGTTTTTTAGTAGGGCAACATTTCTTCTATTTAAATCTGGCAACCCTACCAAGTATTAACCCCCTACTCTCCTAATAGCAAGGAAGAGTGATAAAACAGCAGTAAAACTGGAGCAATCGGAATTACTCCAATAGATTGTGGGGAGCAAACAGATATTATGGGGGAATCATTCCACTTCGCGATCTTTGTTTTGTAAGCTATGAGCACTTCAACTCTGTAGTCAATAGGACGCTTTGGTTTGCTATCGTAGGAGATACGAGATACGAGTATCTAGTCGTGCGCGCGATTTTGTCACAAATTTCACAAAAGTTGTCACTTTCACTTTCTCTAAAATAAAGCCTAAGTAACTCCTTATAACACTATCTGCAAGTGAAAGTCACGTCAAAGTCAGTTCAGCAGTTTCGGATATTATCTCACACAAACTGACAGACAGACGTCAAATATAAATTGTGGTTTAGAAAAAACCGAGGAAATAAGCAATAAAACATACCAGTTATTGATGAGAACCTTTACCACAGATAATTTTTAACAATGCTCGAATCTAGGAATTGACCTCAAGATATGCTCGGAATTCGTTTATTAATAGAACTGGCAGTTAAGAAAGTGCTGAACTTAGGAAGTGATCAACTGACTTAAAGTAAATTAATGAAAAAAATTTGGAAAATCCAAAAGTGCACGTCTCAACGCTCATTTTATGACAAAAATGACTTGATTGAATTAGACGGTAATTTTCAATAGGCTATTACTCAGAATGATACTGAAGCGGATGAAAAAAAAAAATGACTCAAAAAGTGAAGTTTTTTGGGCGATATCGTGACCACATACATCATCCGAACATACAGACAACCCGACGTCCACTGAAATAGTTTTTCAAAACGGTTTTTTATTTACTATCTAGCAAAAATAGTGTTTTTTAAAAGTATCTACCTACTGTCATAAAAAAGTGTTATTGTTGATATTTGTCAACTCATTTAATACTCAAAGTCCAAAAGGATCGGATAAAAGCAATTTAAGCCGAGATAATTGCTTGACCTTGAGAGAGTGAGAGTAAAGCACAACTCAACGCTTCGCGTTGAGACGTGCAATAGTATTCTTTATTGATAACCGAAACTGTCGAACTGACTTTTTTGAGACAAATCATTAGGCATTTTCAGCCTTATAGCGCCCCAGATTACAAAACAAACTGAAACAACGGGTCAAAGAGTGTTTTTACAGATAGAAAAAAAGGAAGAAAGAACAAATGTCTATTTGCCACAGAGAACATACGAGAATTTGTAAAAATAAAATCAAATACTAGGACTTGAAATTATATTGCAAATAAATACGTAAGTATGTTAGTGAAAAAAAAACAACCTAAAGATTTATCACAGAAAATTGTCGACAGTCGCACGTCGTGGTGACTGTTACAAGAAGGATACCATTAAACAAACAAAGAAGAAAGAAAAAACATTTATTTGGGACACGCACAGGTAGTAAAATCACAAAAGAAAAATTAATTAAAATCTAAACAAACAAAAAAAAGGACCTGTGCGAGGCCAAAAAGGCTCCTATCTCAGCATCCACTCAGCATGATGCTGTCCCGTGCGGGGTCAACAGCACAGAGCTGCTGTTCAGCAGATTATGAAAATCTAAACTTCAGGTCCAATTGAAAACCAGCGTCAGGCAATAGTTGTCTAGCATTTTAGCTGAACTGGACTCTTTTAGCGCAGCTGTAAGGCACACACTTAATAATATACTCTTAAATACACTCGAGAGCAATGAATCCGGGTCACTTAAAGAATCCTAAAAATCTCGGAAACTAAAAATGCTAGGTTAATGCAATAAATTGTATTTAATAGACAATGTAATACTCCTTAAATGAAGGTATTAAAACTTCTTAGTTATTGTAAAGTTATATCATAAAAAAATCAAATTTGAAAAAGGGCCACTTTCGAAGATGGAACTACGAAATTACAGCATTTGGTTTTGCTTTTGTTTGTAATCTGTCATTTATGTGGGTACATAAACCATGTTGATAGTGCTCTATATTCATTATTCAAGCTGAAATTATGTCGCTTACGCCTGAAGAATGCACCAGAATACTTACAATGCTGGAAACCGGCCGGAGTCAGCGCGATACAGCCAGCAGGACTGTCGGTGTGTCGCTGTCAACAGTACAAAGAGTTCTCCGACGTTACGAAGAAACTGGTTCTAACCTACGCAGACCAGGAACGGGCAGAACCAGGTGTACCACAGCACGAGAAGACCGATACTTGGTGAACACCATGCTTCGAAATCGCTTTCTCACAGGAACTGAACTCACAAATCAGTTTCGACGCCTCGGAGGAAGTAACCCAAGTGCATGGACAGTAGGACGTCGGCTTGCTGAATCTAACTTAAAACCCCTTAGACCTGCAAACGGCCCCAAACTGGAGCGTGGGCATCGTATTTCAAGACTAAGATATGCCCAGAGCCACGTAAATTGGAGTATTGAAGATTGGTCAAAAGTTATGTTCTCCGACGAATCAAAATTTATGCTCTACAAGCACGATGGAAGACACAGAGTGTATCGAAGACCAGGGGAAAGATTCAAGCAAGCATGCATCGAAGAAAAAGTAGCCTACGGTGGTGGGTCTGTACTTGTGTGGGCCGGAATTTCTTCTGAAAGTCGCACAGAGCTGGTGATCATAGAAAACGGCTCTTTAACTAGCGTAAGATATGTGGAAGAAATCCTCAATGATCACGTTGGTCCATTTATGGTCAATTTAGGTGAGGATGCTATATTTATGCATGACAATGCCCGACCTCATACAGGTAGGATTGTGAATGACTACCTTCAAGAGATGAACATTACTCGTATGGAGTGGCCAGCGCGCAGCCCGGATATCAACCCGATCGAGCATGCTTGGGACGAGCTAGGCAGATGCGTAAAACAACGAAACCCTCCCCCAATCACGCTTCGTGAGCTCAAAATTGCTCTCACAGAGGAATGGGAGAATATTCCCCAAAATCGTATAAGGAACTTGGTGTACAGCATGACAAACCGCGTAAACGCAGTAATGGAAGCACGAGGAGGCAATACGAAGTATTAAAATTCAAGAAAATCGTAATAAAGTTCAAAAATTTCATGTTTCCTATTTTTGTTTTAAGGAGAGATCAGCAGTTTTTTTCTTTATGTAATTTTGTGTTAATAAAATGTATGGTGACTCATATTTTTTTTACTTTCATTTAAGGAGTATTACATTGTCTATTAAATACAATTTATTGCATTAACCTATCATTTTTAGTTTCCGAGATTTTTAACATTCTTTAAGTGACCCGGATTCATTGCTCTCGAGTGTATGTTTTTAATGTATTTCTTGTTACTCGTTTTTTATGTTTTCTAAGTTTAGTATTGTGTCGTTGTGTGCCTGAGCCTGTGCTGAATAAATGTTTTTTCTTTCTTTTTTTTGTTTCTAAACAAATGACGTAACATGGTACTCTGTAGTGAGAAAGGTGTGTTACCATATTCACCGTGCAGCTCGCAACTCAGTAGATAGGCCCTTTTCTTTCTCCCATCTTACAATACACCACTCACACACACCTTTCACTCTTCACATGAATTATTCGCAACCAGTACGTAAATAAAGATTCCATTCAAATTCAGCATTAGGTAAACATAATGTTATTTCAATAGCTTCGTATATTAACGCTATTATTATACGGGTACCGGCGTCTGAGTGCCGATACGTGACCGCGCATATTTCAAGCGTTCGCTGAAACACGTTTCAATTTTCGCGAGATTTTCATGAAAATGTACGGGTTTCTTCATAATCATGGTGATTTGGTAGCGTTCTGATAAGTGGGTTTTACCTGAGTTCGCTGGTGTGTTATGATGGGGATTTTGTTTATGTTTTTTTTCTTGTTTGTTAACATAACCTCACGCCTGTAACGCCTGATGGGTTGGGCAGAGGTGTAACTGCAGTACACCCACTTTTAACCAGTCATGTTTCATCATCATCAGGCTATATTAGTCACCCTATAGGACCTCATTCTCAGCAGTAGCATTAGCAAGATCAAAGATTATGCGTTTTGGGTAGAGAGACTTTATTTAAAAAAACCACACGTTCCAAAGAAAGTTTTAACAGGCCAGTAGGACCTAGGAATATCTAGGACAATGTAACGTGTAGTAATATACTTAGACATCCTTGTGAATAAGACCCCTAATTGGTCGAACACTCTCATTCGACGTAGGCACTTACATAATAATATTTTGCAATGATAGAAAACATTCCTCCATTCATCAAAACACCGACCATTTTCTTAAGAGGAAACCCATGTTTTTACCAGAAACTGTCACATAAAACGATACTAAATTACATTTGCGCAAGGGGCCAGTATTATTTACTAGGTACTGTAATAGTTACACTTACTTTTCGGCCAAAAGGTCCGATTTCGTGAAGAGAAGAACCGGAACCGGACTTCAAAGGAAACTGCTGTTTTCGAGTTAATTAGAAATAAGACTCAACATGTTAAACATTTACAGAGTTATCAATCACATTTTAATTCAGGTCTTCAAATTGTTTGGTCAGGCTGTGTAAAACTATAAATTAATACTTTGAAAATATATTACAATTCACGTTAGTTCCACGTGTTCTATTACATTTTCGGCCTATCTGAGGTAACCAATTTTTTATTGGAATATTAAGAAAGGAAAAGTATCAATTGTGTAGGTTTTTATTACGATACCGCAATAAAATATAAAATAAATACATATAACAAACGACAATATCAGGTGATTAGTGTACAAAAAAGGCACGGGCATTAATCACCAAACTTGCTCCATTCGGTTACAATTGTTTCACCGATGTCAGGGATATCTAAGATACCTTAGAAATTACTTATACATTGACAAACTCTCATTGATGACCCGTATTTGAATCTACAACCTCAAGCATGAGAGGCGAGGCCTAAGACCACTGGGCCATTACGATACACCATAATACTAATAGTGCAATATAGTAAAGAAGAAAACTACATTGTTTACAGTAGAAACCATTATGTAACTGCCGTCGATCGTCGCTTACGAGTGTGTAGCTGGCGAGCGCTAATTTTATCGCGTTGCCCCTAATACTTTGTTCTAATTGGATTGTGTGACAGCCCACTAATGAGGTGAGAGCTAGAATTTTCCATGGCACCTTGACAATTGTTTGTTTATCGTTTCAGTAATCTTTATTGTTATTTTATTATGAAAAATAATTCGTTTGTACAAGCTTTTATTTACTTTGTTAGTAGGTATGTGTGTCTCAAATCATGGAACTGAATTTTCAACCAGCTATCCCTAACCGATTGAGCTGTAATTTTGTATTTACGTTTGGTTTGGATGACAATTCAAGTTAAAGCTTGTTTAAAAAGATATCTGGTAGGTATACTTATTTAATCCATACAACATCGAGCACGATTTTCACATTCTTTCTTTTTAAAAGTAAACATGTTTGTTCTTTGATAGCAAAGAAAGGTTATGTTTGGTATTGCTTGATAGAAGTGTTTAAACCTGCAGCAATGTTCGTGCAGCTTCTGATAGCACGTCAAATTCAGGTCGTGCAAAATAGGCATATCTGTACGTCTGAACCAAACTCTGTCATCATACGTTTCCGTCCAAATTTACTCGGCCCATATTTCCTGCACGGCGGTGTACAACGCTCCTAGTCTAAAACGGCTAAAATTTATTAAAGCTGTCACGACAGTTCATCCTCCACCACTCTAGATGAGAGACTTTCGTATAGTCAAACAAGCTATCTGGTGTACAGGCAAAATACTCTAGTCCACTGCCAATATGAAGTTTTAGGCTTCTGTACCAAAATGATAAAATGGAAACTAATATGGCGCGAATTTCGCTGTCGGTTTATCCGTCTACTATAGCTGCTTATTTCTGGACCTACTAATGCTATCGATTTGAAATTTGTATTTTTTTGAAATTTGTTAGTTCTAAACACTGCTAATGCACTTAGTAATAATTTATGTTAGTCCACATGACAAACATTATTTATAGCATTAATATCCCGCGGAATAAGCAGTTGTGACCGATAGACTGGCAATAAGTGTTTCCTTTTGTCATTTTGATATGGAACCCTAGAAATGACTCAGGACATTTAAGGCATTGTATAAAAGTAGCTTCAAGTTAGCTGCCAGTACACCAAATCGCTCGTTCGACTGTACATAAAGCCCACACAAGCTTGGGAGCGGAACGTCATGTGCTCAGGATTAATGTTATGCCAAACACTAGAACAATCTAATTTGCATGCTGATCGGGAAGAGAAACAAAGACTTACACAGTCGGGTGAGATAGTAATGAAAGGATGTGCCGGTAACCAGCTTTGCCAGTGATAACGCCTACATTCTCTAAAAGGGTAGGCATACTTTTATAGTTATAAAAAAATAATGCTGGACAATCCACACAGCATTCTCTAGCCCCAAGTTAAGCAGAGCTTGTGTTATGTGTACTAGATGACTAATATACTTAATACAATACATTACATAGATAGATATTTTTATTATACATAGCAAAAACCCTGAACACCCGGAACAAATATTTGTAGACCGTACAAACATTTGTCCCAAGGCGGGCATCGCACCCGCAAACTCCTGCGTCGCAGGCGGACACTCGCCCGCCGCGCCACATCGGTCGTCATAGTAGACCTATAGACCGTGCCAATGGTATTTAAATATGAACTATGAAACAGCACCTATGAATTCTACAAATGATCTGTTAATGCGAATAGAACCGAATAAAACTATACCCGACCCATATTCCGAACCCAGAACACCACGCTCCGCCGCCGCATTTGCGACTACTAGACAACTATAACAACGAGTTAGTTGATTAGGAACTTTCTAAATAAGCACTACGTTGTCAAAGATAAACTTGATTTGTTTTGACAAAAAAAATAACAAAAAATAGGCTGAGAATCAGCACTTAACAAAAACTTTTACAAAAGACAGTCCCTGAAAACGCCCACCCTTCACCACTTCCTAGTGTTTTGCTGGGAACAAACTCCCCACTACACAGTGACAATTGCCACTTCTTACTTAGTTGTAAAGCTAATTCAGTTTAAAAGAGAAAAAAAAAATAAAAGCCAATTGCTATCATGTATTCGAGCCCTATCTAGTTTCTAAATACTACGGTAAGTGAAGTGACACAATTCAACGATAAAATTATTATTAAAAATGCAACCAACGTCTGAATAAATATGCAAACAAAACATGGTAATTAGTTACAGTCACTACAACTCTTCCACCATACAGCATAGAGTATTACTCAAGTGAAAATGATTTATTACTGCGCTTAATAAAATGCTAAACATAATATCAACAAACCTAGGTTGTTTACTTTATGGAAACGAATGTATTTTTACTTCAGCCCATGATCATGTCCAAGACCATTTATTGTCTCTAGTACAAATATTTTTTGTTCTTTCTTGATGACGATCTGGCACAACAAAAAAATGTCTGCGGTTATTGAAGAGGTTCTCAAAAGCAGCAAAGAATATAGAGACGTTTATCTCATGATTTTATTTGGCTCTGACTGTACGTTAAAATAAACAAATAATTGGATCAGTGTGTTTAGCACGATTTCTTGACGTGAACATTTACATCAAGTCGAACGATTTTTTAATTTGAAAATACAACTATCTTGTAGCATTTATGTTTCTTTATTAGGCAAGCACATTTAGTCTCAAAAATAAATTAATATTACGTTCGAAACAATTATTTCAATTTTAGAATCGTTCGAATTGACGTTACGTTCACGTCAGACATTCTCGCTAGGCACACAGATGCTTAATTTATTTACATATCCAAAACCATGTTCTCTATGAAAAAGGTTTAGGGTATGTAGTACTTTTTGGTTTTCATTGTTTACCTTTTTAGCAAAACGATTTGGCGCCAACTATACCCAACTACCCACTTCAGAGAGTAGATTTTCATCCACAATAACCCCACCCGGTTCAGAACACGTCACGGTAAGATTAATGTTAACCCAAACACTAACAGGATATTAAGTTTTGTCCGTCCGGCCGTCCAACCGTCCGCTCGGACTCCGGGGTTTGAATTCTGATTGTACTTCGTACTTTAATAATGTAAGAGGGACTTTGATGGTGGGTTTCTCTGTGATACCGTTTCTGTTTATTGCAGTGCAAAGCGGAGATAATTCCTGTTGGGATGGTCGGGAAAGGATTCATTTTGAAAAGTGAGTTAGTGCAGCATAGAGTGGCGCTTGGTTGGTTTAATTTTGTCTAATTGTTGGATGTACGATTGTGTGTGTGTGTGTCTACTGTACTACACACACATAGTCACGATTAACAAGTCGTGACTATGTGTGTGTATGTGTTTCTAGGTGAAATAACATTCGCACATTGAAGTTTCATAAAAAGTTCTCGTAAGCATCTTCAGATACAACAACGAATCTTACTTGGAACATAGTGTGGATCAGCTGCCTCGCTGCTCTACTGGTGAGCATGAGGTCTTGGGTTCGGTTACCAAGTTGGGCAGTGTTATTGGGTTTTTAAAGCTAGAATTTATCAGTAGCACTAGCAGCCCGGAGTCTGGTTCTGTGTCTGCTTGATAAGGTAGCCCCTATTCCATGGCACTTAAACATATTATCTAAGTATATCCCTGTCTAATCCTCTGGAGAAAACAGGTGACATGTGAAGTACCTTAGTGTCTAAAGTTGGAGTACTGGGTCAAAAAAAAAAACTCGTTATTATCTCCAGACACAGCAATTTACACATAATTATGTAGATCGACAAATAATACTCGTATTCTATACTGCTTTAAGTATTATTATCTGAATCCACACAAAGTTCCGAACCACAGACAAACTTTCCAGTATCGTAGAGCATAGGTTGAACGCAGAACTGAGAGACTAATGGACACCCTTTAGCAACTGGAGCAGAACAAAATCAATAGGGCGCAAGTCGTAGGTAATATCAAGTGTAAAATAGCGTTCTAAAATAATTAATGAACAGCTTTGTCAAGACAGGATGATATTATGAGCGCGGTACTTATATCGTGTCACGTTGAAAATTATTATGTAGCCGTATTATGTGGCAAGCGGGAACAGGATTAATATGTACTTATAAATAAATGTAACTAAAGCTTGCCACACATGGAGATCCACCAATTTGAACTTGCAAATTTTTGTCAATTTGGTTTGACCGAATGTTGCTTCTGTTAGGACATTATGAGATAAGTACAGTTACATTTATCTTGATCTTTGATTCTTTATTAGTTTAAACCATTTTGGACCTTAGTCATGAGACAATACGACGTATACGCCAACCCCCATCACTCCGCCAAGAGCTCAAGTTAAATGCCGGCAACTATTTCTCAGGATTCCTCGTTTTCATGTATTTCATGATTTTTCTTCCAACAACTTTCCATGTACGAGTAGCTGCAGATATTCATAAAACATACACAATGAATGGATGTCAATTTAACTTTTCATGCAAATGCTTTTCATGACTCATCATCTGCCTGGCCTTTAACCGATTCTGTTGAGGTATAACCCTCCACCCGCCCCAGGGCGCAGGACATCCATGAGGATTTTCCACACCGGCAACAAAAAAAGAGAGGGCTTTCAGTCAAACCGAATGCAGCTGAATACAGGTATTTTACATGAACCGACTACTTTTATAACCTTAACAATACCCTCAGTTAAGACTTTCAGGATTCTAAATACCAGTAACGACTGACAAAGATCTACGAATGGTAGACGAGCCAACTGCTTAGCGTGCTTTCCGAAGCGGAAAGCACGCACGATCCACGGACTGACCTCGGCAAGCGTTGCTTAACCTTCAATCGACCTGCGCAGTTGTTATTATTTAACCACAAGCTCTTTTTTTATAAATTACTGTCGTTGCTCAAAAAGCCGCTAAGCTGAAGTGGGACTGGACTGGCCACTGACGAATGCCCAATGAGCTGTGAGCCAAAATAACCACTTTTAAGTGCTCTGGCAAAGCCAGAAGACGTCGTTTCAAACCTGGTAGAAGATGGCGAGACGAGCTGGACAAAACCAACTACCAGTGGCCTATATTAGCCTTGGATCGAAACATCAGTGAAGTCATGGGGTCTTTGCCCAGCAATGGGATGACGCAGGCTAGCAATATCAATATCCTCTTTTATAAATAGGCTTTTAAAATAGAAAGGTACGTGGCTGACAAAAATAGAAATAACATCATCAACAGTCTTTCATCCATAACTTAAAGGAGGAAATGCACGTACTAAAGTAGGTTAATTAAAAACAAACGCGTGTAGGATGTTCCTATAGTAGGTAAAAAGGTATTTTATAAATACTTCAATAAAGAGCTCTCAATTCCTTTAAAAGAGTGCCCTTTCACACGTTCTCTTAGTAACCTTTTAATTAAAAGGTTACTAAGAGAACGTGTACGGCAAGGTCATTTTTGAAAAAGAGATTTTCTAACAAAAACAAATCTTGTCGATATTTTTCCTAGTCGATTCGGGGTGAGTGAAGTTCGTGCCTCCATCTTCATCTTGGTCTGCCGCGATGTCGAAAAGACTGGGCCCGATAAGATGTCGGCAAATAGAGATTTATGGAAGACGAAGACATGTTGCGCCGACCCCAAATAAATTACGATGATCAATTGTATCTTTGACAGTCGTTACGGGTAGTCAGAGAATATGACAACCAGTCTTAAAAATCGCGTTCCCCAGTAACTGGGCTGTGAAGGTCAGATAGGACCTCCATGTAAAATCCAGCTAGATAGGAAGCCGACCCCAACATGAAAATGCCTATGGCATTAAGTCCGCCTCTGTACATTGGTGTGCTTAAAGTATTAAATAAATAAATACAACATGGTAGGGAAATGGCTACGCAGATGATGGTGAATGAAGATGATCAGTTATGTAATACAAATGGAAGCTGGAAAGCTGGAAGGGAAATGGAGTCATCTCAGAGATGGAATCTTGCAAAAAAACCAAATCGCCGAGGTAATTCAAAATCGATTGAAAGTAAAATACTAACACCTCCGACGGGACACCTAAATTGTCATCTCCGGTCTCCGGTGGTGACACCTACATCCAATATGGCCGGCGCTTGCGCTATTTATTTATTTTTTCTATTAGGGCTCCGTAGTCAAATGGCAAAAACGAAACCCCCTATAATTTCATCCTGACCGTCTGTCCGTCCGTATGTTATACAGCCATTTTACCAGAGAGACCATTGATATACAGACAGACGTTGTTCGGTGTAATTTAAAATGAAGGTGTATTCAATATAACGCTAATCAAGAATTTCAAAAAGAAAGTGGGGTTAACACTTCCCAATACATGTAAACGATAAAGAGAAAAAAACAGTCCACTTAAGCTTGAGCTTTCGATTTTACATTACTATGAGAGAGAGACAGATATTTTCGGTTACAAAGGCAAAAATTACGTTTTTGAGAAAATCCAACTCGTTTGCTTTCGATAAAACACACAGAACCCTTGGCAGTACGTGGTTCAACACGCACTTGGCCGATTTTATATTACTTTTTACCCACTCCACATTAGACTTTATGTGTTGGATTCCGAGAAAAAATATATTGTTTGCTAACATAACAAATAATTTTCTGAAATACAAAAGTCGGCTTGTTGAAATTATCAAGAAATAAACTATTAGGTATATCAACAAAAGACTTGATAGTTATAATAAATCTTATCTTGTAAGCTATTTTGATACAATGTGATGGAAATAAGAAAACACAAGCGACGTAGACGTAGTAGACGTAGGTACATCTCTGCCTGGTAAGGCAGGTAGTTATGTTTAAGTCCCATGGAATAGGGGGCGAGCCTATTGCCATCAATCGGGCAGTAAGCCGGACTCCGAGCTGCTATTGAGAGATTCCACATGGAAAAACCAAGTAACACTTTGGGCGACCTGGGAATCGAAGCCAGGCCTTCATATATGTGTACCACGCGGCTCAAAGTGATGTGCCAGCAGAATTGACTATGGGGCCGAAGCCTGCTTTGGTTGTGGGATGTTCGAAAGAGTTACCGTGACACTGGAACGTAAACGGCAAGGACGGAACACGGATGGGTTTTAGTCAGTAAAAGTCTGGGCGTGTCAGACTTTTACTGACTAAAACCCATCCGTGTTCCGTCCTTGCCGTCCGTCCCGTACCACCCAGAATAGGAGAAAACTTTGGATAATTTCCATCCTTAAAAAAATATGCCTTCATGCAACCACATCACCAACGAGGGCACGAGGATGAAAGTAAGAGAATCTACAAATACACAAACGAGTTATACCATTGCGTAGGTGTTGCGATTGCAAACTTTATGTTTATTACTAAACGCTGCCAATGCACCTCGTAATAATGATATCTAAAATTGTGGTCCCTTTGCGAAAGGATTGGTTCTAAATATGTCACGCCAATCAAAGAAAGAAGGTAGAATTTGACTATTTCAAATTTGCAGTTCACCAAATACGGTTAAATTTTAAAATAATAAAGTAAAAAAATAAATAATTTTTCATAAAAACATACCCGGACAATCCACCTTGATTGTCCGGATATATTTTTTCAGCTACATATTTTGGTTTTAAAACCAAACTACTAAAAAACTATTAAATTAAAGTTTGACCTACCAAACAAAAAATTGAGAAACTTCTTCTTTTTGAAGTCGGTTAAAAAGGCATCACATTGCCATACCCACTCACTTTCACTTTCCCCACATACTAAATACGCTGCTCATGAAACATTTGAAGACATTTTAATTGAAACTAAAAGTACGGAACCCACAGTAATGTCAAATGATGCCATCTTGCGGGCACCAAATAAAACTAGAGGTGGCCGCAAAAGTACCGGAGCACCGCGTTGTCACAAATGTACCAAATACTTAGTGCTGGCTGGAGTGAAAAATATTCTCAAATTTCATTCCACACAGTCAGGGTTTATTTGATTTTTCTACGTCTGTGAGGGTCATTGAGGTCGAGCATACGAATGCAAGTGAATACTTGGTAATGAAAAAGTAATATTTTAAAAGTAGAGGAACATTTTGGGCTTCTAGAACGAGTACGGCCCATTAAATTAACAATTTCGTTTCAGTGACAACCAAGATCTTGATATAAATGTAGGTAACTCAGACGTGACAGACAGATTGAGACTGAAATTATAATTCGAACGCTCTTAAAAACAAGGGAGTTGCCTCCTAGATATCGGTTTGCCAAACATTAAAGAACAGCCGCACATCATAATGGAAATGGTTGGGAGCGATTCCCGGGTCGAAAAAATGTTATTGGGTTTTTTCCATTTAGAATGACTTAGTAACAGCATGAAGTCTGGCTCGCCCCCTATTACCTACATGGGACTTAACAAAACTTGCGAAATCTGGGAGTACTATAGATACAGCTCTGCCTAACCTTTCGGGGAATATAGGAGTTGAACGAATTCTCGACTGTGTATGATGAGCATTATATTGCTTACGAAGTATAAAAACCCAGCACTAATACTCCTTAAAAATCAACTAACCTTCCTCCACACATGAGAGGGTTTAACCCCCCGTGACACATAACACGAAAATGCCAAAAAGAGGGAAGCTAAAAAATCCAGATGGCGTTCGGTCGTTGAGACCACAAGAGCAACGTAACGGACACATTAACACGAGTACGGGGCACACTTAGCTGCGAGTTTTCACGGAAAACACTAGAATTTCCACACGACCCCCGTTACCTCAGTGACGTAATTGAAGCGAAGGTGGAAACGTGCTGAAGCATGAGCGGAGGCGATTTTACGGTACAAAGATAAAATGCCTACGTTGTAATCGGTATGATTAGTGGGACGATAAGGTCTATTGATGATCTCGCATTTTTGTACCTTCCACCTTTCTTTTAACAGAATGGCCACCACTTGATAAATATTCTTTTTGCAAGAAAACTTTTCTGTCTAGCTAGGCAGGCGTTAAAGTGATCACTAGATCACTGGAACTTGTGCACAGATAAACAGAAAAGTTACTAAAGTTGACCCATTTTCATCAATGGATTTATTAGACATGTTGGAGCGCTTGACTTATATCTTCACTTTCTTCAAGATTTCAATCTTCTCGCTTTCACTCACCTTGAAGGTTAGTCAAAGAATTGAGCTAGCGTTTAGCTTTGAAATAATACCAGCTTATTACTATCAAAGGCCTGTTCTCATATAGTATGAGCATTCAGGTGGATTGGCAGTTCGAAACTAATATTAAATTACAAGTCCAGGTATCCTAACAATGTAATTCTGTCTTCACGTCAATGATGTCCAAGATACACTTGAAAATACATCTGAATTCAAAAAGTAATATTGTAACTCGCTCGTATTTGAGCCCACAACCTCGTGCAGGAAAAGCGAGGCCTTAACCATTAGTACATCACAACACTCTCCATAAGCCTCCAAAAAGTAAACCAAATCTCCGCTATCTCGTGAACAAAGACCACTGCCCAAGTCTTGCATGCCGCGAACCGGACTGACGCTTACCTTACTTTCAAACAGTATTAGAAGAAAGGCTTAACTTAATTGAAAAAGGCGCAATCGTGTGTGCTTTCCACTTTACTGCTGCTAGGAAGTTGGCTTGGAACTACAGATTACATAGTGTGTTTTGTTGACTTTTGTGGTTGTTTTCTTTTGAAAATAGACACACAGACTCAGAAGCAGGGAAAACCTGTTTTAGGTGGATATTTAGGGCCGGCGCCTACTGGCGGCAAAGGGATTTTAGAAAGCGCGAATGATTTGAGATCTTATTTTATGATGCTTAGCGTTCACATTTCGGGATGTCACGGCATGCTAGAACGTGCGGAAGGATGGCGAAGCAGACTGTGACGATCCTATTTAACACAGTTAACAATATGAGTGTTAACAGTGTTAAATAGGATTCGAAATCATCTGTTTTACGTAAATCCGGGGTGCCGGATCCAGCCTTACAGACGATTCCAGTCCGGAGTTCAAGTGTGGTGCTGTTTTACAAACGATAGGACAGCTCATATCGTCTCTTGCGTGGCCTGATAACACCATGCTGCAAGATTTGGTGGACGTTACTGGTGACGATACACTCGTTGCTAAGTTCTTCTACTTTATATGGATTGCCATTGTGACACTAAGAAGAAAGACAGAATACCGTTCCATTTTCCTATAATTTCGTAGGTAACTGATAATTTTCCTAGGTAATTATTTAATTCAGGCTGTTTCAATTAGATTAGGAAACTAAAGAAAACAGTCTGTGTTTAAACCGACTAAATTCAGAGTAACAGCTGTTGTAGGTGAGAAAATTCAGTATTTATGATCCGATAACAATTTGATTTATAACACTGAAGTCTTAATAATTTTGCGTTGCTGAAAATAATTAAAGCTTTAGGTAGCTACTGAACTCCTTTCGTTATAACATTGGAAAAATAATGTTATAACGTTATTTCACAAAGCAATGTTTCTTTTTTATTATTAGCATTTGAACACTTAAGTTCAGCCATTTCAACAATATTCTACTTATATTTTAAACTAGCTCCCGCCCGCGGCTTCGCCCGCGTGGTCTGTTGATAAAAAAGTAACCTACGTCTTTTCCCGGGGTGCAATCTATTCCTCTGCCAAATTTTATCGAAAACCGTTCAGTGGTTTAGGCGTGAATGACGGCCATTTATAAACTAAGTATATCCATTCTAATATTATAAATGGGATATGAAAGTTTGTGACGGTGGATGGATGTTTGTTACTCTTTCACACAAAAACTACTGAACGGATTTTGATGAAACGTTACAGTATTAGGTATAGCCTATACTTCAGAATAACACGTAGACTATGATTTTTAAGGATACACTTAAAGACGGAGTTGCTGATGTCTACTAGTTACTTAATAAATACAGACTTTGTGAATGCTATTGGTAATAAAAAGAGCATCGTACCACAACAAACTCATTAAAAAAACGAATAATTCAACGAATTAATTAATAGTTAATAGGGCAGGGTTGCTAGGTGAATCGAAATAATTCCTTATATTTAAACAGGATCACAGATTCAATGAACTTGATAGAAAATATGTATCCCATCTTTTTATTTGAGCGAACTAGTCGGTAGTAATGAAAACGAACTTAAACATAATATTACACCTATATTCCCTGAAGGGTTATGCAGAGCTGTGTATAGGGGGTGAGCTTCCAACCATCAATCGGACACATAATCCAGACTACAGGTTGCTACTGAGAATTTTTGACGAAAAATACCAATGACATCTTTTTTTGCATTACTCGACATGGGAATCAAACCCAGGACGTCATGGTTAGCAGTAAAGTTTGCGATCACTAGACCAACGAGGTATTCCAAAACGAACTAACTAGTACAAAATGGTCGGATAATTGCTTTTCAAGGGACCACTTAAAGAAGTGAATGGTATCGCAATAAGCTTTGTTCACAATCGGAAATGTGGCACATGTAGGCTTGAGCCAAGGGTAAAGGAACGATGGAACAGAACAGATACGAGTATATCTAGAATGTGAAAGTGAAAGGTACGAAGGGCCGGGTACGACCACTATCGAGATTAAGTACAATGTGATACTTTCTGCGATATAGCTAAGGTCTAAATTTTTAGTCGAAAAGTACACTCCCATAAAATATGTCCATCAGTCTGCCTAATAAACTATATAGGTTGGAAGGGAAATTGACTCACAAACAGACACCATGATTTCAGTACATGATTCGTGAAAGAAAAGGTCTACGCCAACAGCCCAGCGTCGATTCAAGACCTCAAAGATGAAATTCGTAAGGCTATCGAGGACATAGGGCAACCACTTTGCGATTTGGTTATGGAAACTTTCATGAAAAGGATATGGTCCTGTAAGCGTGGTCGTGGTGGTCATTTGCCTGATATTATTTTCCCATATTAACGGCATACCTTTATAATGAAATAAACATTCGATCATTTATATTTAAAAATTGCATTTTTCTTTGAATATCAAAATAACCTGTATAACCATGTGTATCTAATACAGAGACATTGTGAAGCAATAAGCTCCAACCTCCTGTCATTCAAAACATCAAAATCGTTTCGTGACACCCAAAAGGCCAAACGAAGATTTTCATTAATAATTTAAGGAGCCCCGCGTATCTAAGGACCAAGCTATCGACTTGAGTAATGCGCCATTTTCCCAAAGCCCTAAGGCAAATAACATAAAACGATTTAATTAAATAATATAACGCATATTTACTTTAATATCCCTCCTGTACTGTTAAATAAATATTTCAAAGGGCAAATTATTTTCCTTGTAGAAGAAGGGACGGGGTTGCCAAGGTAATTACGTAATTTGCCATTTAAGGTAAAAGTACGGAGTGAAATGCAAAAGAATGGTGGATGTTTTTTAAGCTTTAAATTAATTACGAGGAAAAATATCATATTTCAAGATTAATTGATCGAAAAATCTCGTACCTCTTGATAGAAATGTTTGTTTAAGCATCCATTAGTATTAACTATACCAGCTTATTGTTCTCCCACTGCAAAGCAAAGGTCTCACAAGGAAGGCATGTGGCGATATTTATCTTCTACATCACGCAAACTGAGTTACCCTCGTGGTTACCATATATACGGAATCCAGAACACATATATCGGGCAGTAACCCACCAGACAACATCCACCTGGTCGAAGGAGTCTCCGTTTTCAATGGAGGATGAGGAACATTCTATCCGGATTCTCATACATTTATTTACGAGCATTAATCACTACGCTCTCTCAAGTCGGATTGGCGATTTTATGCTTATATTCATTACAAGTCCAGGTTTAGTCACGACATTTTCATTCACCTATGTCAGTTATGTCCAAGATATACCGAAACCGTTCACACGCCACCACATCAAGCTATCTCAAACTGACAAATTTTCGAAAATTTGTCTTTCTTTTGTTATATAGTTGAAAAACTATCAAAGAAATTCTCTGTACATATAAATTGCAAAAAGGCACAATGTTATTCGTCTGGATTTGAACATACTCTACAATATACAACAACATCATTTCTACAAGCTACTGACTAAATAACAAACATCTTTAGTTTATATTTCGTGCAAGGATTTGCATAGTTTTGATAAACGTCCGAAATTGTTAACAAAACACAAACAGTAACTTTCGAGAATATTTGCATATGTCTAGAAGCGAGGACAGCAGACGGCGACGTTATATCTGAATGAATAGGCAAAGCTTTTGAAAAACAACCTGATATTCTTCTATATTCATGTTCCTAAAGAGTCCTGATACAAATTGATGGCCAGCGTGAAAAATATACGACGCATTCTTTGTGTCGCTATTCAAAGACTTTGTTTTAAAGTAGAATAAATGTGAGTGTACATTTTTATACTAAAGACAGAAATCTATTCCGCTCTTTATAATTCCCAATAGTATAATAACAGATACAGAAATCGAATGCTGCTCAGAGTAATACAAAGAAGACGCTCGTTATTGTAATAAATATGTATAAACTATGGAAACGTTGCAAAAAATACTATCAAAGCTTTTTAAGTTTTTTTATCTCGGTTTGGGAAGATTAAAGTTATCAAGGCGACTAACAGTAACTAATAAATAAGGATGACAATAGAACACCATTATTAAAACACCCATGTCACGCAAAAATAAGAAAACCTTACACAAATACTTTTTGTAAATATACGTCTTTCTCCACAATGGACGGAGTCTAACCCGTCTCAACAAATACATTGAAATCGAGCCAAGATGCCGTTGTCACGAACAATACCGAAAGACCTGCACACGATCCTGTTTGAATGTTAGCCGAACATGCCATATACCCTGACAACTCCCAATAGGACCAACTTGAAGGTATTGTGACGACATTATTTTATTGTGATGGTTTGAAGGTATTTTCTCTGTCGAAGCTGCCATGGTTAATAGGGTTAGGGTAAGACTTATGATCTTAGAATACCAACGCACAGAAAGCGTAGAGTAACAGGGTTGCAAAATGCTGGAAATCTTTGCCCAGTAGTGTGACCAAAAGTTTTTCTGTCACGAACACAACTGTCCATTTCGCCACCAATAAAGGCTAGAGTCGCCACTTCCCTAAATAATAACCATCGTCCTTATAGTTACGAAGCGTTAATGGTGTATCCGGAACAGATAAAAACTTTCTTATAAACGAAAAAAAAATGGTATTCGGACTCCTATCGATAGCTTTTATTGTTTTGTTTGCTCGAGTTCGAAATACCGAAGCGATTGTTGTTGTAGAACGATTGACCATTCTTTGCGTTCATGTCTTTGACAAATCAGTTAAGTGAGTTCGTTGAGAAAGAGTGTGGGTATCTACTCTGCCGTTAAACGTACGCAACTTTGTTCTGGTTTCAATTGAGTATTACTATTGAGACCAGTCCCTCGGGTCGTGAGTTCTTTGTCGGGCTTAAGTATTTAGTGGAACTAGTCGCTCTGTGATCGAAATTCGAACGTTTTAGCTGTCTGCTCTCCTTCCCCATTTAAAATTTAAATATGCCAGATCTCATAGTGCACCGTGCGCGCAATATTCTTAAAAAGGGATCCGAAGTTTCCATTGCAAGTGTCTTTAAAAAAAATACCTAGTGGACGCCCAGTGATAGAAATTCAACCGTAATTTAGGCTTTCTGCAGAAAGCCTAAATTACGGTTGAATTTCTTTCTCTTTCGTCATCTAAACTTTAACTATGCTAAATCTGCTCCTCCGTGCGCGCATATATCCAAAAAGGTATTCAAAGTTTTCGCTTTACATATTAGTAACATCTTTTACGTTTCCATTCCTAATACGTTTAAATGGAGCAAACTCATCTGAGTCATGTTTAAATAAACCAGTGCTCTTTTCCTCCTCTCCTGGTGCATGGAGCGTGAAATTTTCAGCGACCTCTTTATCATTGTCCACATAGGAACTATTTCGTGACTACCCTCGTTATTTCCCCACTAATGTACTACATTTGTCACTGTGTCGGTCAAACGTTCTAGTTTTCAGCTCGTTTCGGTGAGACGAGGTTTAATGCTCACACCTTTATTTTATGGAAGACCAGGTTTCTGAACTGTAGCAAAAGATTAGGCGAGAGGAGTTGATTGATTTCTGATTGGTACAATGATCGTTAAACTGTTAATACAACATAGGACTTCATAAGTAGCAAGATGTAGGTACATCTAGTATGTGTGGGTACACGTATGCTTATCCCTTTGGGGAATGTAGATGTAATGTTTTAATACGTTGTGTTATTAATTAATTATACTATGATCTATTCTACATTTTCTTTAACTTGCTCAACTCGAGAAACAACAAAGTTCACTTGGGCATGTACGCATAAAATCAATTCTTAAACTCGCTGGAAATAAACCATCTAACTTTTGGGCGTACAATCTTTGCACCAAGTCGTATCAAATTTTGAAGTTTTATACAATTTTCAACACTATGACGCTATAAATCAGGTTCCAACATAGTTTGTGAGGCAGAACATGTAGGAGTATGCTCTCGTATGTTGAGAGTTTGTTTCTCCAACAATACACTAAGTTATCCGTGGTATTCGGTGTCGGATTTGCAGAGACATGTTTGTTAGAATAATATAAGTTCTAGCTCATGTTTTGATACTACTGAGATTCTTGTCTAGCTCAGTGTGTTCTAGTTATCTTGGCCTACTTTGTTTGAGTGCCTTAGAATTACATTATTATATTTCTAAATTATACATACGGTTTTGTATATGTCTGACATCCACATAGTAACTGCTTAGATTTTAACTCATTTGTTTTGCAGAATCTACATTTAGAATATATTGCCATTAAGCTTTCAACGAACGTACAAAAGGAGGAGATGCCCTATCTCTTCTACTTTCGCTCTAATGTAAACACAGAATAGCTTTAAATATTAAAGGCACTATCGCAAACGTATTTTGCCATATCCCAGAGAACAAACTGCATTATCTAGCGGAGTTCATTCCGAATAATAAAGCAAATAACCTCCATTTATAAAGTCATCTACATACAGCAATAGTGTTTGAACTATTTTGAATCCATTCTCATTCATGGCAACACTGGTATTAAAATGGAGTGGCAATACCGGCCATCCGCATAGGAGCATGCAGATTGCCTCGTAGACGATCACATTTTTCAATTTGTTCTCCAGTATATGGTATTGTGAAGTTGGGCCTGAATAGCTACTGTGGTTTATAAATACGTTAGTGGGATTTTTGCTTTGTTTTCTTGTGATAGGTGCTCATAAAACTCGAAGCGAGCTCGTGGCTAAATAAAAATGGCCGCACGGGACAATCGAAATTACGCTAGCCGAGGTCACTTTGTGGATGGGTGACCGTTCATTACAGGTCGAGACCCCTCCGTTAATCTGATGTCGCGTTAAGATGTTGGTCTCGGCTATCATTTGTCGATCTTTGAGTCGTTAGGTAGTCAGAAGCCTAAAAATTTGACAACCAATCTTACTAAGTGGTACCGTGTTGTTCAGAAACTGGGTCGTGGAGGCCAATAGGCAGTCACTATGTAATAATGGTATATAGCTGCATCCAGTTAGACTGGAAGCCGACCCCAACATAGTTGGAAAAGGCTAGGTAGACGATGTTCATAAATTGTATCTGTAATCAGATTTTATTCGATCGGATTACATCTTTACAGTTCATCAAACATCATTTTCTATGCAAGGAATTGGTCCTCTCATTTCTCGTTAAGTATCTGAACGCGAGCAGATTTGAAACGACAGTGAAATGTGTCTACCGCATTAACATAAGCTAGTGAGTGGTCATGTGATCCACAAATGGCATTCCCATTTCATTAATGGTATGGTGTTTGGTGTTATAGCTTGCGTTAATTTAGGCATTAGGCACTTGTCCAGTATGAAGCCACTTAACTGAGGTTTATGCGCAGGTAAATGTGTGTTAACTATTACTAAAGTTTATTGTTTTTGACAAAATATAATTCATTTCTCTCTGCCTAGCCTTTTCCTAATTATACTGGGTTCGGCTTCCAGGCTAACTGGATGCAGCTGAATACCAGTATTTTACATAGAGCGACTCTGATCTGACCTCCACAACCTGACCTGACTTCCATAACCCAGTTACTGGGCAACTCGATACCCCTTGGTAAAACTGGTTGTCAGATTTTCAGGCTTCCGACTACCCGTAAAGACTGTCAAAGAAGTGCGGAATACAGTAACTTATACGCTGCATGTGGAGCCCGTACCGTAACATATTCAGCACCCAAACTAATGAATTCTGGTTTATTAAAAGGTATGTAATATAACTAATTGTCTTTATTATTGAAATCCCTATCCAATAGGGAAGAGATTAGGGTCTCAATAAAGTCTTTCATCATCCAATTTCGGGATGTAACCTAGTATTTTCCCCATCTAGAATCCACTTTTGGTCGACCTAGATAGTCTTTACGTCAAGTTAACGATTCAAAGCCGGGCTTGTTACCGCTAGATCAATTTTTGAAGACTTGAGTCTAGAGATATGCAGAGAATTTCTGGGAAGACTGCAGTATCAAATGTGATTTATTTACAGTTATTTTAACGTTAACAAATACATATCTATGTTGTGATAGCCTCGTCATTTAACGTGGGTTCAAATCTGGGCAAGCACCAATGTGACTTTTTCAATTCATGTGATTTTTAATTTAGACATCATTGACATCAGTGAAGGAAATCATCGTAAGAGACCTTGAATTTCTGTAATCGCAGAGAAAGAGACCTTAAAAATGTGTAAGTTAGATTTAAGGGCTGTTCAATGTTTTTTGTCTAAGCCTTTAAGTACGGAAGCTAAGAACATTTACAACTTTGTATGCAGCTATTTAGCTACGAGTACTAGTCTCTTGTATCTTAATTAGTAAAAAAACATTTTTGTTATGAGTTTTAATGGGGCTGACATGGCTATGTGTGATAACCAAAAGCCTCTAAATAAATACAGATAACAAAAAAAACTTGGACTTTATTTTAATTTAAGCCAATTAAAATTAAGGAAATCGCCAATCCATCTTGAGCAATCGTGGTGATTAATGCTCGTACCTTCTGTATGAGAAGAGGTCTTGCCCTGCAGTGGGACAGTAACAGGCTGGTATTATATTATAATTACTGTACAAATCTAGATTAGGTCAAAAGAACCTCATAGCCACACACCACCATCCACTTCGAACTTTTTAACCATAAACGGTGCTCTATTAGTTTATCAAAGATTATTCGGTTTCTCTGTCTTGAATGCCATAAAGGCTCTCATAATAAAATCATAAAGATAGAAGGAGACAGAGGTAGTCTATCCATAAATATTAAATTTGGAGGGAAGTCCGGCTAAAATACTAGTCGATCTACTAACTGGGCTGCATTTAATTAATAAAGCAGTAGATGGACGAACCCGATTAGAGACCACCAGCGTATCAATCAAGTGACGCAGTGCATGATTGATTGTTATTAATGAAATCTCTGACGTCACTACAATCAGATATCCGTTAATTGATTCGAAATGTGCATCGTATATAGACCAAATTAACAATGAAACCAGTCCACTTAAAGGATCAAAGCTTATGTAACTACGTCGATTAACTGCAAATCGCAGAAGGTAGGAGTTGTTGATGGTCGATTTAATGATGGCGTTAAGATTCTTCACAAAAATACCGGCCAAGTCCAACTCGCAGACGAAGGATCCCGTGTAATATCAAATAACGCAGAGTTAATCTCGTCGATAAACGTCTCGGATTATATGTAAGTTTTTTTATCGCTATAAATATTTATTTATGTGGTAAAATAAAAAATAAAAATTACAGTGACGTTTAGTCAAAAAAAAAAAAAAGACTTTTTCCTTTACTTGTGCTGTACGACCTTGCTTTCTCCCATAAAACTTTTGTTTCTTGCCAAATTTCATAATTCCAAGTCAACGGGAAGTACCCTATAGGTTTTGATTTATTTGCAAGTATCACAATATGTCACTTAAAGGTCGTATACTTTTATTGCGTTGACTTAGAAGCTTTTTTTTATTTAGAGCTTCATGGTACCATAGACCTACGTATTTGATATTAATCTCAAATTGATACCTCAACGCATTAAAAAAAAATTGGTCTTGAAAGAATCTATAAGGGTTACGTTTTACCTTTAGAGTTACGGAACCAAAAAAAGTAAAGAATACACGAACGGGACTGACCTCAGAAAGGTTTTAGACATAAAAATAGATTTACGATAGTATTACAAAAAGTAAAAACAGTTAATGCTAAAGAAGAAACGACACTTGAAACAGCCAAAGAAAAAGAAGAAAAATAAAAAAGGCTTCAAACTGTCTTTAAACGATCAAGAAGTCTTCTAAACGACTGAATCGACCTTCGAACTCCCACCCTTACCCATTAACCTAATACACCATGAAAGTCACACAGACACAAAACGCTTATCAAGCAAGCCATTAAAGATTCAAACACCGATATTTAAAAAAAGAACATCGCCGATGCGTCATTACATTACACGGTACAGTCGGTCCCCTTTTATGGTACGGCGGATGCCATGAATGTCAAAAAGGTGTGACATTCTACGGTCTACGGGGAAAGGGTTACTGCAGTTCAATATGGTTGAAATGAGGTGGAGTGTCGAGGTGAACCGGGATTTCATGATGTTGGTAATGTGATCGTCGATGTGGTAGGTGTTCTAGATTCAAACTATAGCCAGATAGCCTAAACTGACCAATCAACGCCACACCAGAGACATTTGTGTTTTTTTTTTATTGTCATTACTTGCGTTAGCTGCTGTTGCTGTCATGATGGCCCAGTGGTTTAGGCCTCGCCTCTTGTGCACGAGGTTGTGGGTTCAAATCTGGGCAAGTACCAATGTGAGTTTTTCAATTTATATGTTCTTTCTACGTTTATCTTGGACATCACTGACATCGGTGAAGGAAAACATCGTGAGGAAACCTGGACTTATGTAATTAATATAAGTCTGAAATCGCCAACCCGTCTTGAGCAAGCGTGGTGATTAATGATCGTTCCTTCTCTGTATGAGAAGAGGCCTTTGCCCTGCAGTGGGATAGTAATAGGCTGGTACTTTTTTTACTTGCGTTAGTGTAGTGGTCGCTGATCATGAGGTCCTTGGTCCGTTACCGGGTCGGGCAGTGTTATTGGGTTTTTCTATCTGGAATTTCTCAATTGCAGCCCGGAGTTTGGATTTGTGTCCGGTCGATGGCAATAGGCTTGCCCTCTAATACGTGGGTCTTAAATAAAACTGGCGAAATGTGGGGGTATATTATAAGTAGGCGTGTTGTTATGTTATATCATTGCTTGAAATTCCATGGCCATTTTAAATGCTCGTCGACACTTGCGGCATTATTAGTCAAATTTTAGTACCAACCATCACTCTCCCTTAACTATTAATAGTAGGATATCAAGAAGCATCTTTGGCATTTTGATGTCGGATACCATTATTCATGGAAAAGAAAAATTAATGATTGAAAATAGCGATAATATCGCAACGCTGTCGTGTTGGGTAAGAAGGAAGCATTAATTAATGTCAGTTCAAGTCGAACTCTTACTTTTATTGGCCTATTAACATCGCCTATTAATCAACGCTGACGTATTACTGGTGTAATCGAAAGATGTGCTGTATTATTCAAGTTTTATGAAGTTAAACTATTGATTAAATAGTTTCCTTGGATCCTAGGACGAGTAGAAAAATAAGCTTTTAAGTCAACCCAATCTAGAAATCCAGTTTTAGACCAATATCTTGATGATTGTAAAATAACGGACGGCACGGTTGGCGCAGTGGCTGAGCGATTGACTGCTGCGCTGCGTGTCGTGGGTTCGATTCCCGCACGGAACAAATATTTGTTTGGCCGACAGGTAGTTGTTCCGGGTCTGGCTGTTTGTGTATGTGACATTGAATGTTTGTAAAACGCACCCACGACACAGGAGAAATTCCTAGTGTGGGGCAACGTTTTTTTTTTTTTTTTCCTTTTTTAAATAAAAATAAAAAAATAAATAAATAAATAAATGTAGAAGTAGTAGAAGCTTAATGAAAGTACATTTGTTGAATTTTTATATATATTTTTTTAATTGTTTTAATTTTAGATGTAAGTTTAATTTTATCTTGCTGTGCCCTACAGGGTGCACGATTGTACTTAGCTCTAAGCCGTTCTGTAACATCTGTTATACATTGTGGAATGCAAATAAATATGAATATGATTTTCTCACTTTTAAGGCTCTTCTCACTAGTAACATGAAACTTGTGAAAAAACGAGGTCTCACAGTACCAGTAAAGGAAAAACTACAAACTTACATTTGCAGTTAGGACGATAACCGTGATGTTGAACGATGAATAGGCGAAACATTTTTTCAACTGCAAAGTTAAGTCTGTTCCTCAATCCAGAATTAGTACTATTCAGTTCATCTCTAGCCTTATCTTAAAGTAATAACATCAGATAACATCACGCCTGTATAACCCAAAGGGATAGACAGAGATGTACTTCGAGTAGGTATCTACACCCATATTTTGCCCAGTTTTAATCAAAGGATTAACACCTTAACTGCAAAACAACGAGACACAATAGAAAATGTATTGTTGGTCGGTCATTTGGCGTTCAACGTGTTAAATATTCAAGTAAATTGACGACACGGTTGGCGCAGTGGTTGAGCCAGGGATGCGTGTTGAGGAGCCTCCACGTGGCGCATCCTGGGCAACGTCGGTTCCAACTGCCCACCGCCTTTCGGTGGACAGTTGGGGCTGGCGGCTAATCTTCAACGCACGAGGAAGGGTCGTGGTTCCAGTCACAGATCATCTTTGATGGTCTGTGAACGGAACCCGACTAGGGAGGGCCACCCGTCCGTCTACTCCCCCCTCTGTTTGCAGAGGGTAGGTTGAGTGGACGGAGACATGGTGGAAAACCCAATCTCAAGTTTCCGGAGCGCGGCGAGGGGATGAATGGCCGGAGGGAGTCCGGTCACTAGCGCTCCAAAACAAATAAAATGAAAAATACAGCTGCTGGAACTAATCCCCAGGCGGGTCCCCTTCGGGGGGAATCCCGCCCCTCTCACGAGGGCTGCCCCACCGTATCTGGGGGGGGCAACAACAGCCCAAAGGCCGACACCACCGGCCTGCGAGAAAAGGAGCTCCAGGTGAACCTGGAGCGACTGCGCGATGTGGTGCCGCCGTCTGCTGTCTCTGACAGCAGCAAGAACCGAGTAGGTTCGGGTCCCGAAAGGGACCAAATGTCCTGCCAGAACGCGCGCGGGTGCTCCGGCCAAGCCTGGAGCGAACGCCCGCGCAGCGAGGACTCGGGGCCGATAGGTCTCTCGTCGAGTGACGAGAACCTGTCGGCCGCTAAAGTGCCGACAACACGGAGAGGGCGAGGTCGCACGGCAGCGGGCGGAGCCGCCCCTCGATTGCCGGAGCGGAACGCTCAAGGTCGCTTCCTGGCACGAAGCCGACCCGGCACGCCAGCTCCAGCGGAGCAGGAGGGCGTGGGAGGCGACCCCGGTTTTGCGGAACTGAGCGGGGGCTCGGATATGTCCCTGCAGCCCAACAAGGCGGAGGTTGGCGCTGAAAAGCGGGCGCAGCGCAGGACAGTCGCGGCTGACGAGGTCAGCGAGTTGGCCCGACAGGCCCGAGAGCGCCGCTCGGCCCGCTTGGATGCCGGTGGGAGTGTGTCGGCGGTGGCACTCAGTCGCCAAATTGTGGACGGCGTGGATGTCGTCCTGAAGGTTGCCACCAAATCGGGCAACCTGAAGGGCACGTTCACGCGCGCACTCAAAGAGGCGGCTGAGGCGATTAAGGAGGCCACTGAGGTCCTCCTTAACCGTACCAGCTCGGAGGAGACGGCGAAGTTGTGGGAGGAGAACGGCCGTCTCCGAGCTGAGGTAGAGGACCTCAAGCGGCGGTTTGCTGACGAGAGGGTGGCTCCTGCGCCCTCGGTTGATGCAACGCCGTTGACTCCGCCGGCAGCCCCGTCATCGACCCCTGCGATTGCGGATGCGGAGATCGAAAAGATCGCGCGCATCTGCATGATGCAATGCGGGAAGATGGTGGGTGCCCGGATGGAGTCCATCGAAGCCAGGCTTCTCCCGGCGGTAACCCTCCGCCCACCGCTCGCTGCAGACAAGCGGCGGAAGGAGCCAGCGCCGGTGACCGGCACCAAACCCGTGGTGGGGAGTAGCAAGGCTGCAGGTTCGTCTGCGCCTAAAAATCGGACGGCCGGGCCTCCAACGTCCATGCCTCTGGCAGCCCCACCTGGTCCTAATGAGACCTGGGCGACGGTCGTGAGGAGGGGCCGGAGGAGGAAGCCGACGGCACAACCGGCGCCGCCGGCACCCGCTAAAGCGGCGTCATCGGCACCCAAGAGGGCCCAGGGGCCGCCTAGGGTGAAAGCCCCACGCTCCGCGGCTGTGGTTGTGACGCTGCAGCCCGGAGCCGTCGAAAGGGGCCTCACATATAGGGCGGTCCTGACGGAGGCAAGGGCGAAGATCGCGTTCCCCGACCTGGGGACACCGACCGGCTTCAAGATGAGGCCGGCGATTACGGGGGCGCGGCTCTTCGAGCTGTCGGGTGCCGATGGTGGCAAAAAGGCGGACCTCCTGGCCGCCAAGCTGCGGGAGGTCCTCAACCCGGAGGACGTCCGGGTGTCCAGGCCGACGAAGACCGCTGAGCTGCGCGTCGACGGCTTGGATGACTCGACGACTCCGGCTGAGGTGGTGACGGCCGTCGCCCGAGCGGGTGGGTGTCCGCCTGAAGACATCCGCACGGGCGACATCCGGGTGGACGCTTCCGGGCTCGGCTCGATCTGGGTCAGATGCCCGGTGGCGGCCGCACACAAGGTCGCCAACGGCGGGCGCCTGTTGGTGGGATGGGTGGCAGCAAGGGCCAAGCTGCTGCGACCGAGGGCTTTGCGGTGCTACCGCTGCCTTGACATTGGGCATGTCAGGGTGCGGTGCAACGCCGAAACAGACCGCAGCGAGGAGTGTTATCGCTGCGGTCAGCCCGGCCATAAGGCGGCCCAGTGCTCCGCGTCGCCAAACTGCAGCCTCTGTACAGCTGCAGGGAGGCCCGCTGGGCACAGAGTGGGTCAAAAGGCCTGTGGCGCGCCCGCGCCCAAAAAGAAGAGAGGGGGTGCCAAGGCTGGCGGGGGCTCTTTACCCCCCCCTCAGCCTGGCCGCCCTCCGGCCGACTCCCGGCCTAGGCATGGTGCGGAGGGGATGGACTGCGCTTAATGGCGCTGTACCATTTCCTCCAGGGCAACATCAACCACTGTGCCAGAGCTCAGGATCTCTTGCTCCAGAGCATGGCAGAGTGGTCGATTCACGTGGCTGTGGTCGCCGAGCCGTACTTTGTCCCCCCCAGGGATAACTGGGTGGGCGATCTGGACGGTTTGGTGGCCATAATTGGCGGGGCTCTCGTCAACCCGTCGCGAGGTCACGGCTGGGTGGCCGTCCTCGCGAACGGTATTGGCACTGTTGGGGCGTATTTCTCGCCCAACAAGAGTCTCGCCGACTTCGAGAACTTCCTTGTCGAGTTGGGTGGCGTCGTGGGCCGACTCCACCCTCGCCCTGTGCTGTTGCTAGGGGATCTCAACGCCAAGTCTACGGCGTGGGGATCTCCGGCGACCGATGCTCGGTGTGAGGTTTTGGAGGAGTGGGCGGTCACCACTGGTTTAACCGTCCTAAATCGAGGCTCGGTCCACACATGCGTGCGGCAGCGGGGCGGGTCTATAGTGGACGTCTCGTTCGCTAGCCCTGCTGTCGCTAGCCGTGTCCGCGACTGGCGTGTCGCCGCGGAGGCGGAGACGTTATCGGATCACCGATATATCCGTTTTGATGTCTCCGCCCAGACCGCCGGCGGCCGCAGTCCATCGGCTCCGCGGACGGACGGTCCGCGCTGGGCGCGTACGCGCATCGACAGGGAACTTCTCGAGGAGGCCGCCATTGTCCAGGCCTGGATCCGGGAGTCGGCAACGACCGAACCCAACGACGTCGACGGGGGGGCGCTGTGGTTCCGTGGGGCGATGTCGCAAATCTGCGACGCCTCCATGCCCCGCGTCCACGCACAGTCTGCAAGGCGCCAGGTGTACTGGTGGTCCGCCGAGATTGCGCAACTGCGCTTCTCGTGCGCGACGGCTTGGCGCCGGTACACCCGATACCGCAGAAGACGTCGTCGGGTTCCTGACGAAGAGGCCGCGCTGTATGAGGTGTACAGCGCGGCTAAGCAGGCTCTGAGGCTGGCCATCGGCGAGGCGAAGACGCGAGCCAGGGAGGAGATGCTGGGGACTCTGGACGGGGATCCGTGGGGGCGCCCTTATCGTGCGGTTCGTGGGAAACTCCGAGCCGCGGCGCCTCCACTCACCGAGAGTCTCCAACCCGAGCTGTTGGACGCTATAGTCGCAGCCCTCTTCCCGGCAAGAGCGGAGCACACTCCGCCGCCGATGGCTTTGCCCACGGCCGCGGAGCCTGCAGAGGAGAACGCCATCAGCGTCCCAGAGGTGACACGGGCAGAGATGGGGGCAGCCGTGACGCGGCTCCGGGCCAAGAACGTGGCTCCGGGGCCCGACGGGGTTCACGGCTGCGTGCTAGCCCTCGCTCTGAAGGAGCTAGAGCCCCAACTGAGAGGACTCTACACAGCGTGCCTCGAGCGGGGCCAGTTTCCCTCCTTGTGGAAGTCTGGCCGCCTGGTCCTGCTCAGGAAGGCGGGGCGCCCCGCGGACTCTCCGTCCGCGTACCGGCCCATAGTGTTGTTAGACGAGGTGGGCAAGCTGTTCGAGCGGATAATCGCAGCCCGCCTCGTCGACCACTTGTGCAGAGAGGGGCCGGACCTAGACGAGAGCCAGTTCGGTTTTCGGCATAGGCGCTCCACTATTCACGCTGTGTCGAGAGTGAGAGTCCTGGCGGAGGAAGCAGTGTCCCGGGGCGGGGTGGCGTTGGCGGTCTCTTTAGACATCTCCAACGCGTTCAACACCCTGCCCTGGAGCTGCATTCGGGAGGCACTGCGGTATCATCGGGTGCCTCTCTACCTCCGCCGCATCGTTGGGGCTTACCTGGCGGAGAGGTGTGTCACCTACATGGGACGTGATGGCGGACACCAGCACCGCGTGTCGTGCGGTGTTCCACAGGGCTCGGTCGTAGGCCCGCTCCTGTGGAACATCGGGTACGACTGGGTGCTGAGGGGCGGACTCCAACCGGGCGTAGACCTGACGTGTTACGCGGATGACACGCTGGTCACGGCCCGGGGGAGCTCGCACAGGGAGGCAGCGTTGCTGGCGACGGCGGCGGTCTCACAGGTGGTGAGCCGCATACGGCGCCTAGGCCTGGAGGTGGCCCTCAGCAAGTCGGAGGCCATGGTATTCCATGGTCCCCGACGGGCGCCGCCGCCGGGATCACACATCGTGGTCGGGGGGGTCCGAATAGCTGTCGAGTCCACCATGAAGTACCTTGGATTGGTGCTCGACAGCCGGTGGGATTTTGGACCCCACTTCCGGCGGCTGGCGCCCAAGTTGTTGGGCGCCGGGGAGCGCTATCAACACTGCTTCCCAATCTGGGGGGCCCGAGCGCCGCCTGTAGGCGGCTCTACGTAGGTATCGTGCGATCGATGGCCCTGTACGGGGCCCCGATCTGGGCGGCTGACCTGACGGCCTGTAGCCTCTCTGTTCTGCGGAAGCCACAGAGAGCGATGGCCGTCAGAGTCATCAGGGGATATCGCACGATCTCCTGCGAGGCGGCTTGTGCACTGGCCGGATCCCCGCCTTGGGACCTGGAGGCGAAAGTACTCGCGTCACTGTACCGGTGGCACGAGGAAGCGCGGGCGCGAGGCGAGCGACTGACGCAGCGACACATGGAGCTGCGTCGGTCCCAGCTTCGTGAGGTCCTGGTGGCGGAATGGCGGGAAAGGCTTTCACGCCCTACCGCCGGCCTCGTCACCATCGAGGCGGTCCGGCCGGTGCTCGATCACTGGCTCGGGAGGAGGCACGGCTCCCTGTCGTTTCGGGTGACACAGGTGCTCTCGGGGCATGGTTGCTTCGGGAAGTACCTGTGTCGCATAAACAGGGAGCCGGACGCCCGGTGTTCACTGCGTCGACTGCCGGGAGGACACGGCGTGGCATACGCTGGCAGAGTGTCCCGCTTGGGAGGATCCACGCCGTGCCCTCGTTGCGGAAGTAAGCAGGGACCTGTCGCTGCCGGCCGTCGTGTCATCGATGGTTGGCAGCGAGGAGGCCTGGAACGCGGTGGTGTCCTTCTGCGAGACGGTTATCTCGCGGAAGGAGGCTGCGGAACGGGAAAGGGAGATATCTTCCTCCATCCCGGCCCGCAGCAGACGCACCGGGCGTCGGCGGAGGGCGGACAACGCCCTCTTCCAGCCCCCCTAAATGGGTCCAGGGGCGACGGACTTGGGGACGTCTGTCGCCCCCTTAACACCAGGACCCGAGGTGGCGGCGCGTGTTCCACGCGCGCCCCTCTTAGACGTCGCGGGGGGAGTCAGACACCTCACTCCGCCCCTCGTCCTGAGGAGGCCTGCATAGGCGAGCCGGCACTAGCTGGGGGTTGCGGAAGGATCGTACGTTCCCGCGACCCCCGGCGTAGGTGTGAGACGGAACAACGGGGTGGTTTTTAGTCAGTAAGAGTCTGACAGACCCCTTCGCTCCCCCAGAGCGAAGGACATCCATGAGGATTTTCCAACCCGAACCAAAAAAAAAAAAAAGTGGTTGAGCCATCGGCTGCTGCGCCGCGTGTTGTGGGTTCGATCCCCGCACGGAACAAATATTTGTATGACCTACAGGTAATTGTTCCGGGTCTGGCTGTTTATGTAACTGAGTTTAAATGTTTGTAAACGCACCCACGATACAGGAGAAATTCCTATTGTGGGGCGACGTTTTCTTTTAAAGGAAAAAAAAAACTAAATATAACGAGCAACTTGTATGAAGGATCAAGACAAATAGACGCTGAAAGTATAGTTGAGTGACAGTATGTATAGTTCGGTTTCAGTAACAACACTAGCAGAACATTACACAATCATTATGTCCCTGGGACAAATATAGAAGCATTGGCATGCTACAAGCCAGGACGTCGCAGCGTACTGGGACGTTGGGGCGCTGCATCCTTAGCTCGTTTATTCCATATTCAACGTAGCCAGCCAGTATTTGGGTCATATTTGAAATAGTCGGGAGCTGAATGGGCTTTGATGGCAGAATAGCTAAAAGGCCGATCTCATATTGCATACGCGAATTCGCAGGTGAACGCGTCCTGAATGGAGATTTATGAAGCGGATTTTGTTTTGAATATTCCTGTGAGAGAAATTACAGAAAAAAAATACATTGCCAGTTTCAATCGAATGTGTGAATGGAAACGAAATATTGGAAAGTTTGTAATATTTATCTTTTTTATAAGGCCACCGCACAGATGACAGCAATTTTGATGTTATTGAATGAAGATCCATCATCATCTTTTTGCCCTTATCCCAATTTCATTTGGGGTCGGCGCAGCATGTCTTTATCTTCCATACATCTCTATTTGCCGTCATCTCAGAAGTCACCACCTTCTTAGCCATATCATCTTTCACACAATCCATCCATCGTTTCCTGGGTCTCCCTCTACTCTTGTAACCCTCTACATTCATACTCAAAACTTTCCTCACAACATGATCCTCATTCCTTCGCATCACGTGTCCATACCATGATAGCCGATTTCCACACAACTTCTCTGTCACGGGCGCCACTTTCAGACTTCCTCTTATATAACTCATATTGAATGAAGGTCAATTTTCATACAACTCGAAAAAACTTTAATTTTGGTAACTAACCCAGGGTTATTGGAACTGTGCTTGTTAAGCGAATAGGAACTTACGATTCCACTATCAAAATTTTATATCATACCCATTATGGTCTTTCAGAACATGAGGAGAGTAACCGGAAACGTACGTAAAGCTTGTTAAACTATAATTTGATTTTCTCGGGAGATAAATGCATGTGTATTACGTGAGCTTCGAACGATCTGTTGTTGTCTGTGTATACCATATTCGACGCAAATAATTGTATTATATTTTATTCAACAATACACATTACTTATCACATTATTGACATATGGAATGCAATAAAACATTGACTATTGAGTTTTCTAAAACATGAAACGCGTATCGGATAAATTGATGTCGAATTCATAGGAAATCATCCAGATAAAACACCAAAGCTACAACAGAAATTAGCGTGATTCAGACAGTAGTAAATAAAAAAAAACATCCCAAACGTTAACTAAGTGGACAAAAAAACAACAAAAAACGATGAAACAGACGAATTTACTACATTGAGTAAATTATTGCCACATGTAGTGCTTGTGCAGGTTCCAACAAAAACGGTACAATTAATCGACACGAAAGTTCATCTATTTTGAACTTTATTCCTTTGTAATAAGGCTCTGTAATCATGATAATGACATGATGTCAGCTTCACGGATGCCACCGCCATTGTTATGCATATTACATGTCTATAGCATTCACTGTGGACTAAACGTGGAGACAGAATTGGACGGTCGCGTCTGGAGCTGGCTTAGATTTTTCTATTTTGACTGTTATTTTTCTCGCATTTGGCAATGAACAGAAAATAGAACAGACCCAAGATGCTTCAAAGATTTAAGAATCAATTTTATTGTTGGAAACGAGTTTCTATTGTGTTCCCAGTATATTCTGTAGCAATCTAAAACTACTTACCCACATTCTACATCAATTTTTCAAACCAGCATGTAACTTGTGTTTGCGAGTTTACGTTCCCCTATCTCATGTAGACTATGTAGAGCCTCCGACAGGATAATGCTAACATTGAAACATTTTCTTTACACATGAATAATTTTAACAAATAACCTAAGTATATCATTAACGAATTTTCAAATACTTCTTAAATCCACGTGGAACTTTCGACGCGCGTTAAAATCTCATTTAATTGATACAGAAAAACTTTTGAAATAATTTCCCTAAACATCTCTGTACCCCTGCAGTAAAAGATCAACGTTTCTTTTCAATAAAACCAGGTGTCGATTTCATATTTGTAACAAGCGCGGATATTAAAAAAAAACCCCCAAACGACGTGAAGGAGAAAATCCGGGATTAAGTTTCACGAGTTCTCTTAAGAACTGATTAATTGAAAGATTGGAAACCAGCGGAGCCATAAAGAATTCAAGATTTATTAGGAAAGTAGTTATCAAAACGACGCTCAAATTGAAAATGCGGATTTGGTGTTAACCGTGCAAGAAATTGATCGAGATATTTTTTAAATGTTTTTATTCGTCTCATCTGAAAGTTTAGATAAGCTGCTAGCAATATTGTACTAAAACCGTACCATTTTCACTACTAACCGAATTAAATTATTAACCAAAGCAAGACCTGACTCGAGTACGTAATGAAGAATCATTGTATTTGCTTTCCTACATTTGTTTCTGTTATTTTCCTCCAAACATAGAATGCTCTAAAACAAATTTACAATTGGCAAACTTCTTTCTATTTTCTCGTTTCTAGTTGCTTTTCCATGCATACGTGTACTCATTCCATTTGCCGACTCCACTCGCTGTACATTGGTGTCCACACAGTTTAAAAGGCACCGGTGCACGTTGAGTTTTAATGACGCGGGCGTGCGCTGTCATTTTACAACATTTAATGGATGCGCGATCGATACACACACCGCTAAAAAAGGTAGAAAAAACTGTTCTTGTTACAAAAAGCGCTGCTAACTTTCCTGTGCCCTTTTTTTAATGGTAGTTTATTGAAATTCTGCTTAACGGTGCTGCCAGGAGAATTTGTGAAGTTATGCGGCTAATCGCATAACGGTCTATGAAGAGCCAGGGTACTGCTGTATATCGATCGCCATACCAGAGGGATTTCACCTTTGAAGATTATTTTGAGTGTTTTTTTTGCCCACAGAGTTACGTGCAGCGCTTTGCATTTACAGGATATTGTTAAAGCCGGCAATCTAACCGTTGCGTGTCCGTCTTTGTCTGAAAGTAGTTTTTTTTTTCATTTATGGCCAGGAAGAAGTGCAAAGATTGGTTTGGATCATAGGTTTTAGAAACATGCAAAAAACAAACGAAAGATAACTTAGATTTCTATAGGATTAAAAAAAAAGGTTGAAAGGCGATAAAACAAAACTAACACTCCTGTATTTAAAATAAGAACATTACACCCTAAACCCAGAAGCCAATAAATATCTGAAAGAAAATAAAAGTGAAATAAACGGTAACATGTAAGGAAAAAAAGAAAGTGCGATATAAACTGATGGGATCGTTCTGTATGCGACGCGTTGTGAATTTTTAAACAGGAAACAGCGTAGTTTTGATCTATTTCGTGGAACCACGGAGTTTTTTGTACGAATGTTGTTTGCGTTGAACTTGTGGCGAACTAAGTGATTGCTTCGCTACATGTTCCGAAATTTTGGCGTCTGGAATATGTTACCTGGAATACATTTAACATCTGCGCTACATTTCAAACAGTCAACATTTAAGACCGGATTGGTGAAATACGTAAATATGATTCTGAAATTATGCTCTGTTAACTTCGGCTAAATGGATGATATTATGGAGACAGCCATCCGTGTTATCTCGACCTTTCATGCTATCCGTCTGTTTTTATAACTGATATTATTCGGATCCGTTATAAAATTTTGATGCCTAACTGAATTCCGTTAATGTATTTTATATTCAACCGTCATTTTTATTTCATTTTTCATTTCTGTAACCCCAACGTTATTCGAAATAACTTTGGGGCTTAAGTCCCTGGTCACTCGTTTCATCAGCATTGCGAAACTTTCAGGCATTCCACCGAAAAACCGCAAGAACTCCACTGGACATTTTATAAATTGACTGTCAAAGTAAAGAACAGTTTATTTATTGAGCTATGGCATTTTATATTGGAGTGCCGAAACTAATGGGTTCCGGACTATCGGAATTCCTTTGAAACAATTTGGGACCCTTCGGACTGAAACTTGAGAAATGTAAGCGTGTACTTGCTAACCATTGTTGGATAGTTGCACTTTTATGTTTGTTACGTAGGTATTTGTTTCAAGTGTGTGGAAAAGGGAGAGGTAGGGTAGGCTTTTGTCCAGCAGTGGGACTAAACAGGCTAATAAGTTATACCGGTTCTTTTTATGTTTGAAATTCTTTGTCATTGCAAGAAAAACCAGACAAGTGTGAGTCAGACTGGCACACGAACGACATGGTACGGAACCCGTGTCATGTGTTTCTTGTATGGGGGCTCCGATTAAATGTATTTTATTTTTATTTGTTGTTATAGTGACAATAGGGCAAATACACACTGTGATAAATTAAACTGTCTACCTACCAGCGAAGGCTTAATAATAGGGTCCCGCTGGCACCCTTTGGGTCCGGTTTTTTTTTAATCGACGATGTGTTTATAGGCGAATGCTTAAAATAGAACTTGTCTATAAATCTAAACCTGCCAATGTCTTCACAATCAAACTAAACCCATCAAATAGGTCAAGATTTTCCAGTAAAGATTGACTTCCGATTTCAAAAGCACGTCACGGTACCTACCCTACATAATAATATTTTATGATCCCCAATTCGATTACCGAACCTACTTACAATGTCAATGGCCAGCACTAAACATTTACGGCCAGCAGAAGTAATAACAATCCACCATCTCTTATTCACTTTATAAATCCACCATCTGAGTAGTATAGTAGTAATAGGGTAGTGTTCTTAAAAGTTCTGATTGGTCCGAAAGTTAGATTACTCAAAAATACTGGACAAGTATTTTTTCTTTTGCCAGGTAAACCAAAAATGACGACGATATAGTGCGAAATCGCGTGCTACACTTTTAAGGTAACAGTGACGTCACAAGCCCCTTCTTTGATGTGCTTTATCATTGTCACTTATTTTTTGACTTGAGTAAGCAAAAAATACGTGTCCAATATTTTTTGGTAATCTTACTGACGGACTAAATAGACTTAATATATTTTTAAATAGGATACATCCCTATTTATAATATCACCGTGAAGAGAAACACAGTGGTTTATCAAACTATGCAATGGCAGGAGTAACTTGAGATATTAATTACCACATCCACTAACATTTTGATTACCTTGCCGGTGAATTTAAGCGTAAATACAGGGTTTATTTCGAGATGTTAACAAACACGCAGACTGTGGTTACTGAGAGAAGGTGCTGCAAGGATCCACTTGAATATTTGATGTTCGTTTATTTATGAATTCGAAATGCAAGTTGTAAATTTTGCTAATTATTATAGGATGTTTGTTACTGAGCTTGTAAGTCTTGAAATATACGATACTGTTGGTGCGAATGTTTTAGCGAAGCGAAGAATACGTTAAGAAGTTAAGTACGGAAACTTTAAGTCAGGATTCTTTATGCTAATAGCTTGGTAAATCGGGTAAGGTTTTTTTTTTCAGTTTGCCAATATAAACGTAAACACCATGTTTTTTGTTCTCGAAAGTTCAGACAGAGGTACAGTATAGTTTAGCCTACAGTACACCAACATTGTGTTTTAGTTTCATGTAATATGAGACGAACATATTGCTATTAAACGGGTACAAATTCAGACTCCGGGCAGCTTCTGAGAAACTCCAAATGGAAAAACCCAATAACAGTTTTCCCGACCCGGGAGTCGAACCCAGGATGTCATGTTCCGCAGTAGCTTTTCCGTCCAGTAGAGACAAAGAGACAGGCGTAGTATTAGGAAGTTCGTAAATAAATGTACCTACCATGTATAGTACAACAAAAAAATTAAACCACTGCTTGTTAAAACCTCTCAGTTAAAATACAATGACAATACGTAAAGCACATCCAAAATAAACCTACTCGGAAGTTTTAATAAACGAAGTGCAAGTATAAGAGAATAAATGTTGCTCATTACGTTGGCCCACGTTGGGCGCCATAAAACCTCTCATCATATTGATGGAGTTTTTGATGGCGTCACATAAACGTAACAGCCTAACTTTGTTTATTCCTACCATGGTATACCGTTAAGCGTAATGAATCGCGAGTGGGATCCTCTATCAATGCATATTAGACCCTAAGCATAATTAAATCTTGTTTAATGTTTACAGTGAATAGGTGATCCCGTTAAGTTTGTTGATGCGAATTTCAATGGTTATGGGATCAGAATAGCCACTGAGTAATGTAAGCTCCAAGATATTTTACCTAAGTTAAAGAAAATCAATTCATTAGTCCATAGGGATATATCACAGGCCATCTCAGAGCAGGCGGTGGTGAAGAGCAACACCTTGAAAGAAAGAATACGAACATTTATAAAGAAAAATCTACCTGCTTTCCCAGCACAAAGTCACGAAAAGCTCGAAAGTCTCACAACCAGTCCTACCAAGGAGCATCGTGTTACCCAGTAACTATAAGTTGTGGAGGTCAAAAAAGCAGTTGCTATATGTAAAATATTTGTATTCGGCTCCTTCAGGTTACACTGGAATCTGACCTGAACAATGTTGGGAAACGACACGCAATGACAAGACGTAAAAAAACTAACTTTAATCAAAATTGATTTTTTTTGCGGAATTCCGCATTTGGTGGAAGGTGAAGGCGAGGTTCTGATAAATCCCTAGTACATACAAAACACAACGAACAGACTGATTCACTATTGCGTATATTAAAACAATAAATAAGCATAGTACTAGCTCACACAAGCAATGTAAAACTTAAATCCTTACAACGAGAAAATATAAACCATGGAAACTACATAGATAAACAAGCTCAGCTAATCTAAAGACCGTAAATATGAAAGAACGCTTGCAAGAAGTTAATATAGATAAATAAAATAAAGCTAAAAATGTGTGGGTGTTCATAATCTTGTCTGGGAATGAAGATACTCGTAGAATATTACAAAAAGCACAGCTCTGTGTTTAGATAGAAGATTAAACAATCCTTTAAAATTATTTCTAATAAAATAACTGGCGGGAGTTAGTCGGAGTCTAGACGAATAAATCTAAGAATATGGTGTGTGTATTAAAATAAATTTGAATAGTGCTAACGACTACCTTTTAATTGTACTCGTACTCGTACTTACTTAAGAGAGGATTCTGAGAAGTTTTTTCAAAGAACCTTCTATTATACTACTTGTGATATACATACTTGTTTGTAGCTTTGGACATAAACAGTCACAACGGTTACCAGGTAAGAAATAAACTCGATTTTGAAGAAAATAACGAGGCTGTTATATACCATATCACAGTGCAGGCCCCTTACGAGGAATGAAGCTCAAAAGCCATTCCAAAGGTAAAGGATTGCACAGACTGTGTGTATACACAGACGTCGGCGTTCGCAGTCGACAGTATTTCATAAATCTCGTATTAGCACTGTGTAAATAATGGTCGGAGACAAAGTCAATTACGCTGCAGTTATTCTAATTTCCCATGGGAATCGCGAGTTTACTTGAAATATTACAAACCACTCTACATTTTATTCAGTTTGTTTTTCTTTTGAATATTTCTGAGTGACTTCTTTGTGACTGGTGGGGACATTAGAAAAACTAATGGTACAGCTATTGTTGGCAGAGAAAACAGAGCTAATGATATTTTAGGCTCTAATGTTCCAAGAACTAGAGTAGGTGTTAAAGAAAAATTGTTTGTTCATCTAAGAAAGCTTAAGTAAAACTATAAATAGGCACTCTTACTCAATTTATTTTCTATTGAGAGGAGAGTACTGTCTCTAGCCATATTTTATTCTCACATTCAGTGCCAGGCACAACAACAGTAATTCATTTTCATTTTGTTGTTTGTCTTAATAATTTTATGTGAGTGCCGAAAACTACGATGTGTGTGCCAATACTTTTATGGAACAAAATAGTTGCAAATGTGGGCTTGGCCTATTTATAAACTATTATAGATGAGACTTGCCACCTAATTAGCTACCTATCTATTAGTAGGTTTGGTAGTAAAAATACCTAAGACTGAGTTATGATCCCGAATAATAACGACAATGACGACCGATGTGAAGCGGCGGGCGATGGTCCGCCTGCGACGCAGGATGTTGCGGGTTCGATTACCGCCCTGGGACAAATGTTTGTATGATCTACAAAGATTTGTTCTGGGTGTTCTGGGTATTTGCTATGTATAATAAAAATTATCTATCTATGTAATGTATTGTATTAAGTATATCAGTCATCTAGTACCCATAACACAAGCTCTGCTTAGCTTGGGGCTAGATGATGCTGTGTGGATTGTCCAGCAAAATAAAAAAATAAAATGATCCTTTGGTAAACCCAACCAGCCTGCTACTTTCCCAAAGTAGACCAAGAGCTTATTCCTATACAGAGAAGGCACGAGGATTAGTTACCACGCTTGCTCAAGGCGGATAGGCGATTTCTGACTTTTGGTATTAGGTGTAAGTTAAGGTTTCCTCACGATATGTGAGTATGAATGTGCAGGGTTACAAGAGTAGAGGGAGACTAAAGAAAAGATGGATGGATTGTGTGTAAGATGATATGGCTAGAAAGGTGACTTTTGAGATTCGGCAAATAGAGATGTATGGAAGAAGAAGACATGTTGCGTCGACCCCAAATAAATCGGGATAAGGGCAGGAGGATGATGATGATGATCTTTCTTCACCAATGAATTAACGAAGTCCAATGAACTAGCCCGGATTTGAACCCTCAACATCGTAAATCAGAGTCGAGGACGTCATGATTCTTGATATTTAAAAAAAGGCTGTAGATAAAACCAGTAACTTATTAACTACACACTGTTACCTACCGTCATGAGTATCCAACTTTACAACCTAAATCCTCAAATTTCTTGAGATAATTCTAATCACTTAAATCCCGAAAATATTGCCTCCATACCCAGTGAAACAACAAAAGCACGGGTGTTTTCGTAATCATAATATATTTCCTTACCCAAAGTCAGCGATATGATAATATAGGGACAACTTAAGCGTTTCCCTCTTTACCTGAAGCAAAGGGAACAATTTCGTTATTATTATTAGTCTGTATAGGTAGAAAATGTAATAAATATATTGTCTTAGCTTTTACTTCTAAACATTTTCGTAATGTTCTGAATGAGATCGCTTATAATCTCTTTTATGTAGACGAGAAGAATAATATGATACATATAAATAAGATAAGACTAGATTATTAAGTTTTGAATATCTAAATACGAGTAGGCACGTGCAGACATTAATTTGATGATGAATAGAAGATGATATTGTTAGTATGATTACAATTCTATATATTATACATAATTTGATGATTTGGATCTGTTCTCACTGTCTGCCAATAGCTTTAGAAGGTATTTAGTAAAATTAATTAATGACTCCGGTAAGACGTAGATCATGTAAATTAGCTTTAGTTTAATTTAAACTCTTATATTTATTATTTTATTCTTTCCTTTTCTCTTTCAAGTTTCACTCGCATGCAAATAGTTCCTAAAAAATGGTATTATTTAAGAAGTGGATATCGTCATGAGCTACACATGTAAACATAGTTTTAGGGCTTATTACACTAAATTAAGATATGTGTGTTGTAGTTAAATCGCTAATAATCCATAGAAATATTATAAATGGGAAATATTATATATAATGGTGAAGTGTGTGTGTCTGTTTGTCCGTCTTTCACGCCTAAACCACTAAACGGATTTCGATAAAATTTGGCAGAGAGATAGATTGCAAAAGGGGAAAGGACATAGGCAGGACATACTTCTTTTTATCAACAAACCACGCGGGCGAAGTCGCGGGTGGAAGCTAGTAAATACATAAATAAAACTACCATCAAAGCCAACACACGTTTTCCAAGTGAAAAGTCATTAATTGTATAGCAAAAAGTGCATCTAGAAAACAAGATATACCTACTTTAGATCAAGGTAGTGGAAAAAGAAAGAGAAAAATTCGTTCATAGTAATGTAATCATCGATATTACAGCTGTTTGCCAAATACCAAGCAATAAATCAGAACCTACAATAAATCTGGTACTGAACAAAGTTTATCCAATTTTTATACAAAGAAACTTAAATCAATCTTGCAGCGAGCGTGGACCGTGAGATTCAATGACTGCACCAATAAAAGCGAAATGAAATCCGGTTCAATGGGATTTTATAGAATTTCAAGACTGTTACTCTTGATGGAATTCTTCTTTATGTTCTGTATTTTACTGTTTGGAGAAAATTCAGCCATGCTTTTTCACGTGAATTTAAGTACCTTTGTACAATTATTTCGTCAGTAGATACAATTTGAATAAAAATCTTATTTTTTTTATTGTACAAGTTTTGGTGCACCATAAAGTTGGTGAACCAAAGCTCGTTGGCACTTAAAACCTCTTAGACTTGGAATCTAATCGGAAAAATATACAACATGGAGCCTAAGAAGCAAGGGCTTATTTGAACACACAACACAGGACCATAACTGGCGAAATGTGGGTATACTAATAGGTGCTCCTCTGCCTAACTCTTCAGGGAATATAGGCGTGATGTTATGATATGTGCCAACAGCATCTTGTTCTTAACCTTTTATATATATTCGGTATACTAGGCTTTGCAATCTTTTGATCTGACATCCCATATCTAACTGTCACAGTCTGACTCCACATTCATAAATTTTAACTAAAACCCCATGACCCATCCAAACTGTGACAAAGCACTTAAGCAGATGACGTACAGTACAATACAACAAATAGGTTCAAACCATCAAAAACAACACATAAGCGTGTTATGTAAACTGTGATTCAAAACGAAATGGACTGTAGTTAGTAGGTACGTCCACTGAGACAGATCTATTATCGTTTGGCACAAGTTGGGAGCGATTGTTTCCTGTTCACTAACTTTATGGTTTGGAGTGTCGCGGTCGGCCTGCATGAAGGTTTCGTCTATGCAAACGAGATGTGCCTTAATGGTTCGTGTTATTAGATATTTGATGTCGTTGTTGTCTTATAGACTAGCACTTCGTCCGCGTAGATTTCGTAAATTTCGTTTTTACTGCTGGTGTTGTGGCTAGTTTTGAAAAAACTATAGCTCATGTTTACTTGCTGAGTAATTGATTATTTCACTTATAGAGAGCTACATAGCCTAAAGAATGACTAAAATCGGTTAAGTAGTTTTTGAGTTTAAACTTTACTAAAAAAATAAAAATCTTTCCTCTTTATAATTCTACTTTAGACCACTTCGTTGGTCTAGTGGTTGCAAGCGCTATTGCTGTGATCTTGAATTCGATTCCTGGGTTGATTGCATTTAAACATAACTGGGGGAATGGGGGTTTAGGTAATACTTATAGGTACCCCTCTGTTCTACCCTTCAGGGAATACAGGCATGATGTTATTATACCTGACACCACCTAAAATGTTACTTAAATATGACTCAGTAGCTTTTGGTGTAAATTTGCAAAAAAAATCTATCGATACTGTCAAGCAATGCTTAGGTAAGCCACTGATTGAGGTTTTGTTTTCTTCTCATTTTGCAATTGTTAAAAGTTGTTACTTTTAACAATTTTTTATCGGATTTTTAAATGCTATTGATTATATCTAATAGTACTTATCTAGAAATTCCCAGAAAACTAACTGGATCAATTTACTTTTCCTTTGCATGAGGATCTGAAAGTCCATAACGATAATTAACTTGATATTACTTCTTACAAACTATGCATAAATCTGCATCTTTACAAACAATTGTTGCAGTTTTTGTTTGCGTCACTTCTTATTTACTTTACACACGGATAAACTTTAATACGATGCAGTCCCGTCACAATTTCTGTTTTAATACAAATTTGCATTTTGATGTCGACATAACATAGCGAAAAGAAAAACTCTCTCAAGAAATACAGAAGCAATGATTAAAGAAGAAACAAACGAACACAAATTAAATTGTTTCTTATTTCAAAATTCCCACCAAGACCACGTGACTTGACCAAAATGGTTGCTGAAACGAGGTTGCAAGTGACCGCACGCTAAATTAAACGTTTGCATTCTGCGGTCGACGTTCGTCGCGGACAGACGCAGAGACCGTTGACTTTTTAATTACATTTATAATTAAAATGCACGTCACGCCGTGTGAGCTCCGTTGTGCGCCGGAAAATTGAATGTACAAATTAGAAAAAAAAAATTAAACCGCCACCCCTTGCTCTTTCGTGTTATTTTCTACGTGAATTGCTAACTTGGTTTCATTTTCTCGCGTGGGATTGTCTGAGGTTCGAGTTTTTGTCCGCGAAGCTAAAAAGCATATTAAAATGGGAGCTGAAAGAGAATTCATTTTCTAAGATTACACGGAATAAACCATAATCATTATAGCACTAGGATTGCTTGGAATAGTGGAAAACGTTAACATACCTTTACATTGTAAACTTACCTCCTTATTAAAGTAAAGAGTAAAGTGACAATAAGTACACTTTCAGATTTACCATAATTTTCTTAACTTACTCCACGTTATTAATTAGGAGGCTGTATTGATGTATTACAAGTACACGATAAGCAAATATCATTTCATCATCATGCGCTCCATGTAAAATAGGTACTAGTATTCAGCTGCAACCGGTTACACTGGAAGCCGACCCAACATAGTTTGGATAAGGCTCGGCAGATGACGATGATGATAATGTTTACTAAGCATCATACAATGCGCCCAGTATTGTCTTACGAAGTGATGATAAAAACTACAAAAAACCTAACATTAGTTTTTAATTTGAAGATTTTCTTGATAATGGAGAGCAGTGATAAGCAGGGATTGTATCAAAATCCCTTTGAGAAGCTAACATCGCCATAATAATGCTTTGTGTATGTGGAATGACATGCCGCGCGATGATAGCATTACATGTCAATGCAACAGATGAACTGCATAAAATAAGAGAAGCCGCATCTTACATATTGAATGTAGCTTGAAACGCGTAAACCACCCAAAGTTACCTCGATACTAAATCTGATAAAAATGAACCAATACATAAGCTCTATCATAATCCCAAACACGTTAATGTAATGCCTAAATATGTTTGTACTACGAAATCACTGCGTCATTATTTACGCATCACATTAAGGTGTCACCTAGTGTTAGTGAAAACGGGCAAAGGTGCCTGATCACAAAATTCAATTTCAGTAAAGACACCTCCATACCCTTTTCTTTCGCTAAGAATACCGAAGAAAATAAAAGCAACAAAGGACACGATGATATTACTTAAGTAAAGGAAAGTTTCACCTCGAATTGAATTTCAGAGTATACAGGCTAGACTAATAATGGGGGGAGGGGGGTAAACCGAATTCGTGGGACCCCTCATGCTCGCATGTGGGATCAAAAGAACGGTCGTATTATATTGAAAATCTTGAGAAAGCCGAGATTGGGTTTTAAAATTTTCATTAAGTTTCCTCAGACTACTTTCTTCTTTTATATAAAGCAGCTGGGGCTTTTGAATTTTGAATACTTCAGTGAGGTAAGTTTAACTTTATTGTATGCAGTGCATCGTTAGGTTTAAGAGCACCTATAATTTAGAAGAATGGCTCTGCTGGCAGCTACGGTCGCATTTGGTATAAAAATAAAATTTCTGCAAGGACAAATAACGAAATATTACTAAAACAAATGTTTTCAGAGTTTTGTTTGTAGTTTTGGTAAACTTGAATTTTGCAAAGATTTGATGGCTTTGCCATGTTCTATTAAAAGTTTATTTTCTACTTTTCTATCGCCCTTCTCACAAGCGCCCTCACTCCTGCCCAATCTTTTCCTATTTCACGGTCTTGAGGGATTAAACCATTGAAATATCTTGCCATAAACACAAAATGATTTTGTCCTTCGTCCCCAAATATAGTAGACACGAACCTCACGAATATAATCACCGCTAAGGGTTGTACAAAAGCCTAATATAAATCATATAGTTGCTACAATGTGTAGAAACTTTACCTCATAAATAACGGTTTGCTGTGGCCAGTAGCCGCTTTTAGATAAATTTCAGTAAGCAGCAACATATTTTAGCCGGCACATATATCATGGCTGAGATGTTTTTAGTATGTATGGAGTGGGACTCAACTAGAGTTATACAGTGTTGAGAGTTATTAAAATGGGAATTATTACGTTAAAAGGATTGAAAAATTATATGATCGTTACGACAAGATTCAATTTTTTTTCTCATAAGCCTACATACGCACTTATGAAACGACGTCGTTTCTTCTAGGAAAGAAACGACAAGAAACTCCATAGTAACTCTTTTAAAAAAACCTTTCAAAATATTTTCATATAATATTGTGAACAGGTAGGTACCTACTAGGCACTTAACAATGACTTAAAATAAAATAAAAAATATAGCAAAAAATTGCTAAATATTTCGGACGCAAAAGTGCAAAGCTATTAAAGCTTCGCACTTTTGCGTCCGAAATATTTAGCAAATGCCATAACAATATGGCATTGGCGGCATTTCCAGTTAGATCAGTTCGGAAGCAGAACATTTGCATTGAAAATAAAATACAGGGTCGGTATACTTCAAAAGAACTTATAGAAGGATTTCTACATCGTTTAGCTTTTGTTTACACGACTTAAAGCCCTTTGCGTAACTAATGATAACACAAACAACTTAGGGACATAAAACTTTCCTTTCTTTTTCTTGAAAAATACAGGGAAAAGTAATCAGGCTAATGAAGCGACAGTCTTCTTTTCTAGAAACGTTGATGCCGAGTGTTTAATGGACACATCTTGAACAGCAAAAAGAAACAGTGGTTATTTTTTTTTGCGTAACAAGTTTGGTAACAGAATCATGTATTGATACATCTGCGACGCAAGAGGCTGCGGGTTCGATTCCCGCCTTGGGACAAATGTTTGTACGATCTACAAATATTTGTTCCGGGTGTTCTGGGTATTTCCTATGTATAATAAAAAATATCTATCTATGTAATGTATTGTATTAAGTATATCAGTCATCTAGTACCCATAACACAAGCTCTGCTTAGCTTGGGGCTAGATGATGCTGTGTGGATTGTCCAGCAATATTTATTTATTATTTTATTTTATTTATTTATTTAAGTTTAAATTGGCATCTGCGAACAATTTGTGCTGTCTATCACACAGTACCGCTACTAGTCACCATTACAGCGCTTCCTGCCGTCCGTCCATGTGACCGTACAGCACTTAAGCAATTTATTTTGACGTCACGACATTGTGCAAGACCCTATACGGACTTATTGTCGAAGCCCCGGTTGAACACGGAGTCTGCCAGCGCAAACAACTGACGATCGCTTATTATGCTCACCACGTGGTGTTTGTTGGACCACGAGCCCCTCAAGTTGTGGCTTGTGTCCCATTTCGCACCACGATAGGAAACAGGAAACTGAGCAATAAAAGCGTTTGTAAAGCGTTTTTTGCGAAAGTGACGCTTTGTATGTCGTATTTCGCTGTGTGTGTCGTTAATTGAGTTGGATGTTTTCTCTGTTAATTAACTGTCGTGCTCTTATCCACCCCTATGCGGATTACTGTTGGTGTTCTGTGTAGGCGGTCGATATACGAGATGCCTTAATTATTTTTGGATAGAATATTTTCTACCCTTAACAAGTTTTACAGCCCAATTACTTAATTGGGAGATGCCGTTAACCTAAGGCTAAAACGATTGTTAGGCTTCTTTACTTAAATGTAGGAATAATTCAACGGTAATATTGTGTTTATTTTTATTACTTAGGCACTTCATGTTTATTCTTTGCCTTGTATATGGCACTCTTTGCCGTTCCCTTTGATGTGTAATTTTCCCCGTCTGCCTTTGGGGTAAGTATTTACACGAAGCCAATACTTCATAATTATGTGTGTGTTAAGGGAAAAAGGAAAAGTGTACAAATTGGCAAGAAAACAGCTAACAGCTCTTAAAATCAGTATTGTCGTATGTTACCGTTAGTATTTTATACTAGTTTAAAACATACGAGGAATTTAATTTAGGTCCATATCCAATAGCTTCTTCGAGCGTATTTAGTATTTTTTCTGTTTGGTGATATATTATATAGTCTTTAACTATTTTTTTTGCCATATAAATAATTAGTATTTAAATAATTATATACTACATGTGGAAACTTGTAATTGGCTATATTTTGTCAAAACTATTCACTCAATGTCTTAGTTGTAAGTTAATAAATAAATAAATTATTCGAAAAACACAGGTCTAACTAGACAATTGGAAACACAGATGAAGATAGAGGAAGATACGAGGAAAAATGATACAGGACCCCGGACTAATATTCGTACTTCATCAGTTTTCGTAAAATAATCAAATTGTCTCCCACGATTAACTCCATAGACGCACAAAACGTAATTTGCATCGAATCATTGGGAAAAGACATAAGATTGCTAAAGTTAAAAGGTCTCCCACGTAAAATGCGAGATGGTTCAGACAACAGATTCATTATTCGAGTAGCTTAGCTTCGGCGAAATGAGCTGTTGGCAGATTTAATTATTCGTATACAAACACAATGTCATGATGTCAAGAGTGAGTGCACAAGGTTGTGGATTCAAACCTGGGCAAGTACCAATGTTACTTTATCAATTCATATGTACTTTCAAAGATTATTTTGGACATCACTGACATCGGTGAAGGAGAACATCGTGAGGAAACCTGGACTTATAATTAACATAAGTCTGAAATCGCCTCGTGCCTTCTCTGTATGAGAAGAGGCCTTTGTCCTGCAGTGGGGCAGTAATAGGCTGGTATTATTATTATATACAAACACAATGATCTCCATGGTAACGTCTTGTGATGATGATGTTATCAATTTTGTTCTGAAAACCTGTAACTGCCATGTTTGGTTCTCAAATAAAATAAGCCATAGTTAAAAATATTGTTTTATTCCTTAAACCTCTTCTATCTGCATTGAATTGGATATTCCGAAGAGTTTTTCCGAAGGTTTGTACTTTACAGGTTCTTATTTCATGAAGATAATATGGCTAAGAAATATGATTACTTTGGATGGAGTCTGGGATGTTTGCGCGATGCAATTTGCATAACTCCAGATACACAAGATACTAGAGATCATGTGAGTGTTACCGAAGAAACAATGGAAACTTGGTTTTCACGAACCATGTGACTAATGCCATATCACCAATTGGCTTTAGCAGTTTGTTCCCGATAACAGCAATTTTTTCACTCATTTTTTATTCTTGGTTTTGCTTGGTTATTTCTTTTTTAGCTCGTGGCTAAATAAAACCGGTTAGATCAGTCTGGCTGGATGACCATTCCTAACATAATTATGCAGACTCCTCTGAGCCTCGGAAAGCCCGTAAAGCCGTTGGTCATAGCGGTCATTTGTAGATTTTTGAAAGTTGTTATTGGTAGTTAGAAGCCTGAAAATCTGACAATCAGTCTTACCAAGGGGTCGGGTTGCCCAGTAACTGGGTTGTGAAGGTCAGATAGGCATCGCTCCATTTAAAATACTGGTATTCAGCTGCATCCGGTTAGACTGAAAGCTAGGCAGATGATGGATTTATTCTTGGCCCTTCCATTATTTATTTAGTCCACATCACTTAAGATTTCTTTAGGTCTCACACGTCATCACAAAGGCTCGGGTCATCGAACCCTGTGATGTGGGCCCGAGAATGGCAATCGCTTAGCCACCTATAAGGTTAGCTTCCTGCGCACAATGGAATAATTCGCGATGGTATGACCGTACTAGGAACCTTCGTATAATTTTATATGAAAATATAGCGGTTTAGTGATTAATATCTTCGTCATCGGAGTCTTTGGGCATGGGCGGTGGTCTTTGTCAATATTTTTTTTTGGAAATTGGTTAAAACTACTTACCACTTTTTAACGTTGTATAGCTGCCAATTTTAACTAGATGAGGTTGGTATTTCTTAACTGAATACGTAAAGAAGAAACCAACCAATGCTAATGTCTTCTCTTTATAAAGAGAGGCCATTGCCCTGCGTGCAGTGGGATAGGATCAGGATGGCATTATTATTATTAGCAGGAGTCCGGTTCAATTGTTATTGGCTCTTGACACGCTGTCTCATTTTGCAATCAGTCGATCCATTTATTTCCATCGTTCCCTTAACACCTAATTTCAATTTTGTAATTAATATTCTCGTTCCTGTATGCGGTTTTGGTTCTGTTTTAATCGCAGGTTCTGCGTGCTATAGCTGTATATTATAAAACAAAAAGAAATTCTGCAGAACAGCATTCTACGGAAGCTCTGGGCCCAAAGCAAAATGGAGAAGAAAAATAATGAATGCATGTTCACATATATGTTTCTCTTTTTAACATTTTGACTCGGGGAGAAACTGGTATTATTTTCATGTACGAGTACTTAGGTATTTAGATCCACTTTAATGGTCTTAAATTAATCACAGCAAATCGATTATTTTAAGAGGGCGGGATCGTTAAGATTGGATGCTAGTTAAAAGCAAGTTTTACCTTTTGGGTGGTCGTTCACCATATTTGGATTTTGTACCTTTAGCTGTAGAGAAATTTATGGCTTTGTCGGTAATTTTAACACTAAAAGTGGACAGAGTTTAACGTCTTGTAGGTACTTCAGTCTCTAGTACTTGTAAATTTTATTGCTGTCTGACTATTCTACGACTTTTTAACCTCCTTGTTCACCGACCTATTGTTACTCAATTTGGTCTTCGAAGTGGGCATTTTAAGAGCTTTGTTTGGGCGTTTCGTTCGTATTTAACGGTAGGTTAATAACTATTGGTGAACTGTTACAACCGGACTGTTTATGAGTTGGGTGTTACCCGACGAAGGAGTCACGTATGTGTTTTCTTAAGAACTGCTCGAAGAAGCACTGCAATTACACTGGATGAAAAGACAAATCACAACAGAGTTCTGTGAATATCACTAAAGAGACTCTGAAAGCAGCATTGCGTTTAGGCTTGTCCATTTATGATTCAAGTGACCGAAGCTGCTTTTCATGCATAACAATAACACCTTTTACTGTCCCACTGCAGGTCAAAGCGACTTCTCATACAGAAGAGGCATGAGTATCAATCATCACGCTTGCTCAAGACAAGTGGAAAATTTCAGACTTAATTATTATAGTCCAGGTTTCCTCTTGATGGTTGCCTTAGCTTTTACTTTCCAATTCTCCAACAAACCATGTCAATAATGAACAATCAATCAATGTTTTTACTGTTAATTTTCAAATGACCCGAGGTACTACTGACCCGCTTAAACAAAAGCTAGAGCCCCTTCTTGTACAAATTTCAAGAGCCCGAGACACCCTATTAAATCTTGAACGCAGACTCGGTGTAATCCGGCAAAATTAGTTATTCAAAAGTAATTTACATGCAGTGTCCGTTGTCCCGTATTAATAGTAATGTTTGTTAGAGAACTGGTTTACTGCTAAATTTGTAGGTCAGATTGTATTTTGAGGATTTATGCTCTGTTATTATTCATGCTTCTTTGGACTGGTCCTTTGAAGAATTAGGTGGAAGGGTTTGTGCTGTGAGTGGGATTATTTTATCAAGTGTTTTTAGTAGGTTGTTTACCTTTTTCATCATAAACTGGGCTTTTATATGGATCTAACATGATTCAGTAGGGGTAATGAATGAATGAAACATTTACATAATAGTAAACGAGGTGTTTTGAGCAAGACATTTGCTAAGATGTCTTGCTCAAAACACCTGGATAGGTATGAAACAAGATTGAAAGAAATGTTTATGAGGAAGCAGATCCTTTATGCAAGAAAATACTAATAAATAATAAAAAGAAGAGTACTCTTATAGGCTTATAGAGGAGGCCCTAGCACGAATGCGCATAGTAAACGTCACGGAGAATCGAACAAGTTTTGAATAAAAAAAAACGCGCAAAACCAGCATTGTCAAATTCAAAATCGTTCCAATTTACGTTCGTCTATTCTGAGCGTTCGTACAAAGGCTAAGGATAAGCAAAAATAATTTACTGAACCAATCTTCAGCCGATAAAAACACTTTCAATTCGAATTCAAAAGAAATAGTAAAATCGAACTAAATAGAACCTCGCGACGGAAGCAAGTACCTACTGGCATTAAGTAACTTAGATGGATCCGGAATTCCGGTCTCCGGAGCAAACGACTGCTCGTGCGGATGTCCCGGAATTGCTCCATGAACTGCGTTGTTGACGCACCGTGGTAAGTGGAGAGTTTGTGAACTTTGTTCTAGAATAAATGGCTCACACTAGGTGCGGGAAGTGTTGTGTGCTTGAAGTGAACGAGATGCATATAGGTTAGGTGTCGGTGTTTTGACAAAATAAACTTCAGCCACCTACCGTTCGGCACGTATCCATCTTTGTATTTTGTGTAGGGGAGGGGGACCACCGTGAATGATAAGTTTATCAAATGAATACTTATCTTCATTGATGTTATCGTGAAGTTCAAATTTTGCAATCGAAAACTGTACCTTAATGACAGACTTTAAATTGATATTTAAAAAATATTCTCTTTCAATATGATTCTTTAAAATAACTTTTTTCTAAGTTTGGATTAATGATTTCTGTGATGGTGGCTGCTGCCAAGCCAATCCCAATAGAAAGTTGTATTTGGGCGCCTTTTTTAAGTACAATTTTATTTTTGATAAAATTAAGATGAAATAGTACATAGAACAGCATATAACTAGGTATTAAAAGACTAGTGTGATGCTATTATCAACTTCGCCTTCTTGGTTTATTAATTTACCCTAGAGGTTCAATAATTGACGACCGATGTGGCGCGGCGGGCGAAGGTCCGCCTGCGACGCAAGAGGTTGGGGGTTCGATTCCCGCCTTGGGACAAATGTTTGTACGATCTACAAATCTTTTTTCCGGGTGTTCTGGGTATTTGCTATGTATAATAAAAAAAAATATCTATCTATGTAATGTATTGTATTAAGTATATCAGTCATCTAGTACCCATAACACAAGCTCTGCTTAGCTTGGGGCTAGATGATGCTGTGTGGTTGTCCAGCATTATTTATTATTATTTATTTATTATTTATAATAATCGTTTTTATGTGAAACTGTCATTTTTCAAGTAACAGAATACAATAAAACACTCTTTATTGTACACGCTAAAAAACTTACAAATATTCTTAGCACCTACCTAAGCTTGTAATATTTAATGCTGTAAACTAAAGAGGATACTATTCTGTCTACGTAATTAGAGGAGACTCAAAACACAAATAACACAGCAATCAACCCGACAAAACATATGACAGTCTGTCTGTTGAAGTAGCTACTGAAAACCCGTCGCAACAGCGTATTTGTACGGAACCACTATAAACAAAGCACAAACTACGAGTAAAATCCAAATCACACGCCGAATTCATTTAATGAGAGCCGGTCCATTGGCTTAATAGCCATACAATTAGCAGCGCCATCAACAAATCAAACAGATGATAATATGATCGCGCCCATTACTGCCTGATTACTGCGATCAGGGTAATTGTGCAGCCGTAACGTCTGAACACGCCTTAATGTAGGGACATTTGCAGGGCTGTTTGTCACAAGCTTGGTGAATGATGTTTAAAATGGATTGTATAGCTGTTTCGGATAGATAGTAAAACCATAATACCTGTTACTTTCCCACTGCAGGGCAACGGCCTCTTTTCATACAGAGAAGGCACGAGCATGAATCACCAGGTTTGTCGAAGACGGGACGGCGATTTCAGACTTATATTAAATTAAAAGCCCTGGTTTCCCAACCATGTATGTTTTCCGTTACTAATGTCAGTCAATTCTAAGATAAACTTAGCAAGCACATATGAATTGATAAAGCCATTTTGGTACTTGTCTGGATTTGAAACCACAACCTCGTGCACTAGAGGTAATGCTTGAGGAAGGAAGAGCAATTGGCATGGACTTATCTTCCAGATACGACATGTGATATATTAAAGGATTGTGCTACTAGTTATAATTTGTTTTATAAGTACCTGTCGCTCTTCATAAGTAATAAATGTATTTAGTTTCATGTATTCGTCTTAATGAATTGTATTTTTCTCCATTTCTGTTTTATACTTTATTCGTTTCTCGTATCATCGAAACCGAGAAATCCTTCCGGATTTCTACAATTAAAGTATCGTCAACAGAAGTGTTCTAAGATAGGTGATTTAAATTAAAAAAAAATGGCGGTTTTTGGGTGCCATAATGTGTGCCTGATGACTTTTCAATCAGTCTTTTGCAGGTTGGTGGCATCAAATCTGACATTGCACTAAAGTAACAGCTACTGCAACAAACTGCTTGAGAGGTCACCTTGTTTTGAAAATTGTAGTTGTTTCATACAGGTTTTTGAAGAGTTTCTAGTGGGTTCCTACAAAGTCCCTAGTAACAAATAACATTTCTTTTTGTCAATGGGTTTTTAACTTATGGCGTCGCCCGAACTCTCATTTAAAACAACATGGACGAAACTTAATTACCCATCGAAAATTCATGGTGGATCGACACGACTCATTAACGTAATTACCATTACCATAATTACGATCGAGTATCGGTATCGGATGGAATCGATTATATAATCGAATGGGTCGATGACCGTAACCCTATCACGGTCATTCGACCTTACCATCGTATCTCATGGTGAATGATCGTAATGGGGTGTAAGCATAATTTATGGGCTCGCCATAGGTTTGGCTTCAATGAAATTGGGGTCGTAGCTTTCATTGATTAAAGCTTGAAGCTAGTTAGCCATCTTGTATGGTACTTATTATTTCCATCGATTATATTTTTGTAAGTTAGAAGAAGTGTGAGCTGCTTCTTAAGTTGCTGAAAAAGGTTTACATTAATTTTTATTTATCCTTTCACGGTCTAAGCCACTCTATCTCTCTCAAAGTTATCACAATCGATTCTTATTCTATGGGATATCCCATATATATTCTCCTCCTAATTTGACCCATATCAAGAAAAATCCCATGATTAATGATCCGGATAAAAGTTGTCAGTTTTGATCAATGTGTGGAGAATTGGTGCTTCATCTGAAACAAATACTTAGGTACTGTAATTACCTTACTGGTTCTGAAGGTACCGGATTAGCAATGAAAGGTTATATATAGTATAAATTAAGTATAGGATTTATTGCTAGATAGTTATGGCTACTTTTATTTTACATGCCAAAGGACTGATCACGGCTGTCTAAGAATCTCTTTTTAAAGTCTGCATTAGATTTTATTTCATTGATTTACCATAGACGTATCTAAGATTGGTAGTACCTATAGTACACCCACATTGAGCCAGTTATGTTTTAAGTCCCATGTAATAGGGGCGAGCCTATTGCCTGTTGCAAAATTTTAATACCCTGAATCATACTCCCCCGGGTACCAGAAGTTGGCCTATTTATAAAGCAACTAGGCGCTCATCAGACATGATTCGGTTACATAACACACTTGTTGCGTCAACCGGTACCTACTCCGACGCAGGATGTGCACGGGAAGTCAGTTTGAATCCAATCGAGTCATAGGTACTCATGTGAGAGATTGTTTCCTAACAATCTCTTATAATAATAAATATAATTATATAGTAACAAAAACATAGGTGTGTTTTTGTTATTTCTTTAGCCAAAATACGAAATTTAAAACTAAGTACAATAGTAAAACCTAATTTTAAAAAGTCACTTTCATAGTCTGATGGATAGGAATTCCAACACGACAAGAGTGAAAACAGGGTCAGCCAGGTCAGGAACTGCCTTATGGCTTAATGTATTATTTTCAGACACCGCCATATTCGAAACTCTAGGCTATCACTGATAATTCATAATGGAAAAAACCCAATTACACTTTGTCCGTCCTGTGAATCGAACCCAGAACCCCACACTCAGCAGTCGCGTTTGCGACCGCTAGAACAACGGCCTAGGGATTCGTACAATTGTATTGTGTGGTGGAAAACAAACGACGCGGTATGGTTTATACCCTTCGAGGAACACTTCCAATCGTGTCATTCATCACCATCACCATTTCAGCCACTTTTGGCTGAATTGACGATGACGATACTACGAATCATACAATACTACGATCAGTCTTGCGATGCCCTCATCCATCGGCTTCCTGCGATCACACCCTGCGCTTCACGATACTGACAATCCGTTCTGCGAGCAATGTGCCCCATCCAGTTCCACTTATATTTGGAAATTCCTAGAGTGATGTCGGTTTGGTTCTCTTGATCATCTCTCCGTTTCTGATATGTGTCATTGGTTCATCAAAAGTGTTAAATTTCAGACAGACAATATGTTCATGCTTAACATATCGATATTGCTCCGACCATTGACCGCGTAACCCGATCGTCTCGATCAGCGGACCTTATCATCGATTCTCACGCTCTTTGCTTCTGTACTGACGCACGTAGTTCTATTTATAGAGAGCTACTTTTGTTTATGTAGGGCTTTTAAAAGTGGGGTGAACAAAGGATTAGATGACGTCATTTAGGGACCTGGAAATTATAGGAAATTCAAAATGTAGTCAGTCTTTCGGTCGGCCTATCGATTCTTTTACCAACAAATTTTCGGACATTTTATTTAAAGTGTAAATCGTGTCTGATCTATGCAGAATTTGATGGACCCTTCTGATGGCGCTTTTTTTTTTTTTTTTTTAGGTAGGGCCACTCGCAGTTCAGCACTATAAGGCTGTTTACTGCTTAACCGGTCGATCCTGTGGTGACCTTACAAGAAGGCCCCCAGCCAGGGCGCCTAACTCCTAAGTTCTAGGCCGACTTTTTTAAAAATTTGATGGTCTCATACAGATAAATTCCTATAAGCTTAATTTTCTATTGAAATTCGAAAACTTTGGAGTTTGGTGTTCTCAAAACATTGGTATAATTAAACAGCAACCCCTAATGTTTGTCAGAAGTAAACGAAATCACCAAAAGATGAATAAAATATTAAAAGATTTTTTTAACCGAATCCCGGATTTTAAGTCGCAAAAAAGTTCAAAGGAAGCAAATAAAAAGCGTTTAGGGCACGCACGAATCCCTTTTTCGACAAATCCTATTAAATCCCTACTAACGTATAGGCGTCGCCTTAATATTTCATGAGTGTTTTTAATGTTCAAATCCTTTGGAGATTAAATGAGAATAACAACATCTCCTGTAAAGCTTAAGATATACTCATAAATAAATATGGCTTCTGCTCTCAGTAAGCGACAAGCGAAATAAATAAATAAATAATGCTGGACAATCCACACAGCATCTAGATGATGCTGTGTGGATTGTCCAGCATTATTTATTATTACATTAGCATTATTTATATACAAAACAAAAGCGAATATATCTCTAAATAAATAATGCTGGACAATCCACACAGCATCATCTAGCCCCAAGCTAAGCAGAGCTTGTGTTATGGGTACTAGATGACTGATATACTTAATACAATACATAACATAGATAGATATTTTTTTATTATACATAGTAAATACCCAGAACACCCGAAACAAATATTTGTAGATCGTACAAACATTTGTTCCAGGGCGGGAATCGAACCCGCAACCTCCTGCGTCGCAGGCGGACCTTCGCCCACCGCGCCACATCGGTCGTCATGTCGTCAAATGAAAGAAGACTGCAATTTTTAGCCCAAAAGCAGGGTCAACTGGTGGGTTTGAGTGTACTTATTTATTTTCTTTGTCGACAGAAGGACTTACAAATTATTAATACTTCGTTTTTTGGGATAATTTATTCATTATGTAATAATTATAAAATGATTTTCAATTTCGCAGAACACACATTTTAAATGATTCAATATGAACTAACCTAAGTAACTAAAATGTAAAATATAAAAATACAAGGCTTCGAATCATTCATCCGTATCGCTTTCCACTGGTAAAGTTCCCAGAAGACTTGCAGCATTGCCACGTTGAATGGCAATGCTTGGCCTCTAAGAGGCTAGCCCTTTGATCATGGAAAGGGTGGTAAGTGAGGCACGCCTATCAATCGTTTTGAGATATCTATGAAAATAAAATTTCCATAAAAACAGTTTTTTCATATCATAGAATATATAAATTAGAACTAGATAATCAGCCAGCTACATATTTACTCAGAGCAGAACCACTGAAGCAAACGAAACACTTAACACGTGTCCCTCAAAAAATAATAAAATACTTTTATTATTATTACTCGGAAAGCTGCCATGCTAAACTCGACTTAGGCTGGACACATCTGCCGCATCTCAGGCGATCAATGAGTCGCTCATGACCCTATGCTATGAGTCACATGGTAAGCGACATCGGGTCTGGCCCAGGCAAAAAGGGCGTGATGAGCTGGACATCTTCGATAAGCTTAGAAGACTGGTCCGTCCTAAATATCTCTGGATAGAGGCCAATGGAGGCCTTTTCCCTGCAGTCGGAAAATGGAGGCAAGTAATAATACTTCAATTAATAAAAAACCTTTTAGCCACCTGAAGCACTGTGCCCATAGCGTTTTATGATTACTTATTTCAGTGTACACACTAAAGTACTCCACCGTTTTATAACTTCACATACTGCATAATATATGATACTCGTACAACTTCGCAAAGACAGAAGTTGACGAGATGACGCCATATTAGTTGCAAGGTAACGTCAACTTCAGTAATAAGCTTCATAATAAGTCGCGACGTGCTTCCCTTTTAACTTTACATGTGTTTGTTGTACGACAGTTTGCTTATAAAGCAACTTTGAGTATGTTTCGTATGGTTGGTAAGGAATACCACTCTTTGTCTTTGCTCGGGTGCGAAGGTGGTAAAGATATTGCGAAAAGTTTTCCTGTGTGGCAACAGCAGTGTATACCTTATCTCAAACAACTGTCATCATCTACCTAGCCTTTTCCCAACCATGTCGGGGTCGGCTTCCAGTCTAACCGGATGCAGCTGAATACCAGAATTTTACATGGAGCGACTGCTTATCTGACCTCCACAACCCAGTCACTGGGGAACACGATAATCCTTGGTAAGACTGGTCGTCAGCCTTTCGGGCCTCTGACTACCCGTAACGACTGAAAAAGATCTACAAATGACAGCCGGGACCAACGGCTTAGCGTGCTTTCCGAGGCACGGAGGAGTCTCGATAAGTAATGAACGGTCACCCATCCACAGACTGACCTCGGCAAGCGTAGCTTAATCTTCGCTCGACCCGTGCGGCTGTTTTTATTCATTCAGCCACGATCTCAAACAAATGTGTACATTGTAATTTAAATAATTCTGATATGGAAGTCGATCTCCCATCCACCATCATCACGGTCTTTAATTTCTGGAGTGTCACTTTTGGGTTTGTTTCGGTGTCTCTTTTTGGAATAGTCAGCTACCACACCGATGTCATCTTATTTTAATTTAACGCAAATAAGTGGTTTTATAAAACTAATTTACTGACAAAAATTAACTGTCCTCTATAAATACGTGCTGTTTTTCTTTACAGTCGGAACCATTGAGCCTTGGACCACTTGTCGACTGAATAGGAAAGATAATTTTCTGAAACAAATGTACTGTTCTCTGGTATCACGCTATGTTGTTCAGCGGTAGACATAGGTCCCTTACAAGCTTACAAAACATGGTCTTAACAGTAACCACAGCCACTCTGAACGAATGGGCGATCGCCTTATGTGGCTAGTACAGAAGGGCGTTCCCCCTGCACTTCGCATAATCTCTTAATCCCTTTTACACCTTAGGGAAGAACTGGACCGATATGTTCCAAGTAAAAACAAACAACCCATTTGCGCATCTGCATAATTAAACAGCTACTCCCAAAAACGTAATACCGTGATCACTACCAATGACAACACAAACTTGTACATTATTAATCACGTAAGTAGCCTAACTAACAGTGCCTTTGCACCAAAATTTATAAACAAAAGGTTCACTACAAACAAATTCTGAGGAGAAATGAAATTAATAATCTAAATTAAGTATAATATGATAAAGCTGAAGAATTTGTATGTTTCAACGACCCAATAGAATTAGGTAGAAGTCGAATTCCAAAAATTCTATTATCATTTGAGAGTTGCGGATATCGGCTCTTCAAGCAATACCATTTGTTAGCCCAATTTTTGAGGAATAGCCTATTTAGCATCACCCTACGTGCCTTAAGAGCCGGTGAAACCGCATGGCCCAGCTAGTGCAAGGACACATTTTAACAATACGGATCTGTATAGGTACATCTATTTTACAGTTGGCCAATGGACAGCCAAGTTTTGATTAACATAACATAACATCACGCCCGTAATCCCCGAAGGGTTAGACAGAGGCGTATCTATAGCACACCCGTCAGTTAATTAAGTCTCATGTTATAGTCGGTGAGCTAATTGCTCCGACTCCGGGCTGCTACTGAGAAATTCCAGATGGAAAAACCCAATGACGCTTTGTCCGATCCGGGAATACAAGAAAGGACCTCCTGTTAAGCAGTGGCGTTTCCAACCAGTAGACCAACGAGGCAGTCAACGAGGAAGTTTTGATTAGTTATTGTTCGATGATTGATAAAGCTGATATTGGATCGTGGGTCGCGGTCTACTTCATAGTGTTTTTAGTATAATTATGGAAGTACTTAATTATAATATTTCTTGTTTTTTTATATGTTCCTTTTTTTTATTCCCCCTAGAGGACTATAGTGAATGTCCGTAGGTGTGCTCGTGGCATCACAATTGGCCCTATTGGAATAACAGCGATGGGATATTTATTCTTTGTTTAAATTTCGCAGCTTGTGTTGAAATAGGAGCCTTTTTGGTCTGGCAAAGGTCCATTTTTATTTTTTGTTTGTTTAGTTTTAATTTTTGGAGTTTAAATTTCCTAAATAATTTTTTTTCTTACTTTTCCTTAGAGCTAAGCAATTAAAATTACTTAGAAGCATTTTGCATGTAGTGTTTTTTATTTTTATTCTTTCAGCCTTTTCTAATGGGTTAAATTCTCGTACGGAACAAATATTTGTATAGCCTACACGTACTTGTTCCGGTTCTAGCTGTTTGTTTATGTGACTTTTGATGTTTGTAAACGCGCTCACAATACAGGAGAAATTCTTAGTGTGGGGCAACTTGTAAAAAAGTAAAATGGTACCCGATAGACCTTCTGCATCCATCGATTGCTTGTCCCCGAAACTTCGCCCCAAGCAATGTGTCTAACGTTAACAAAAGCTTAGCTTCACAGTTTGATGCTCTGTTCTTGAGACTAAAGTTATAATGACTTGGGTATTACTACACACTTAATAGTCTAGTAATCCTTGAGCCGGAGAAGCAACCAGATGCATGGTTGAATTCACTCTTTACCAGAATGCGAAAGTTTTGACGGATTGCTTGTCTGTAGAGCCCTATATTATGACTGGCTGGAGTAGTAGCACCCACGATACAGGAGAAATTCCTAGTGTGGGGCAACATTTAAAAAAAGAGCGAAAGAGAGTAGTAGTGGAGTTTCTATGGCGGGATTATTGGAAAACTGTCTTATGTCATTTTCGCGCCTAAAAAGTAGTGATCGACTTCGAAGCTTCGTTTCCGTTTTCGGTCATTGTCGCCCAAAAAATCATGATTCGGTCATATTTTCGTTTTTAACCAGAAACCAGCAGGAGTTCGGCCAAGCCTAAAATCGTTAAATTGTTACAAAATTCACATTTATATACAAAACTCATACAATTTTTTATCCTTTAATGGAATTATCGTGTTTAATTTATTTGAAAGCTCATATTTGCTCTTTCTCTTCCTAGGGTCAACAAAAACAAACAAGATTTCAGTTTACAGCGGAAATATAATTATGTTTTAACGTCAAATTCGTATTCCGCATATATTCGCTTCACGAAGAAAAGTGATGTTAACATATTCAAAAATAATATGAATATTTACAGGATAAACTTATAATTTTACTTCATACGATATTTTAAGTCATGTATTTTATAGTTAAATTCTAGTTTCGTAAATACCATACTTTACTATACTATACTTTAGGTATGGCTAATGGACACTTATAAGTTTAAGACCTTTTTTTGTACCCATATTCGCAAAATATTATGATTATTATATGTATTATAATATTATATTATGATCATGATTCGTTCTCAGCCGAAAATAAGACTAAAGCCGAAACTATACTTCCGTTTTCGGCTGAAAATTCATTTTCGGTCTCAAAAGTGCCGATTGTAAACCGAATTTGAATAAATCGCACTGCTAGATCAAAACTATGACAACTCAAAATTCAAGAATTTTTAATAACAACTAAAAAAATAATGTCGTATCAATAAAAAGTATTGATTCCCAGTCCAGTAAAAAACACTTTCATTCTACAACATGTTTATGACCTTATTTAAGGTCCTGTTTCATAACTTTACCGACAAAAAGAAAGAGAAATACGTGGTTTTTCATCAGAGCATTGAAAATCTTTATTTTTTGAGTTGTGTCAGTTTTGATCTAGGTATGCGAAATGTTTTTTTACTTTGAGCAGGATATAACTATGAGGTAGGTACCGAATATAGCTGAATTTTATGAATGGTTTTCCAAAAAACATTTACAATTCCACGAAACTCGGTTTCCATTACATGACGCAATGAAAATCCGTCTACAGGCGAGTGATGAGGATGGATTCCAGGTAACTGGGTTTAATAACGGAGAGGGATGCGATCCTGTAATTAAAGTTGTACATTGTCAGAAATATTCAAAGTGTATTATTGACACATTTTTCAGGACAAAGCACATACGACATAACGACTGTATTCCGCAAAGAGTTAGGCAGAGTTGTACCTATAGAACTCCCACATTTTGCCAGTTGATAAAAAAGCACTTAGGAATAAAAATGTACCTGGTCCTGGGTTCAAGTCTCGAGTCGAGTAAAGTGTTATTGGGTTTTCCATGGCTGACATTTTTCAGTAAGTATTAGACAGGTGGCAAGACTTTTGCCCGGTCAGTGGCAATATGCTCAGTATGCTCACCCCCTGTGACATGGGACTCGAGTCTATAACTGGCGAAATATGGATGAGTTTTAATACATTTCCAGCAGTTATCTTTCAGTATACAGAAATTAATAAATAATAATAATAAATAAATAATGCTGGACAATCCACACAGCATCAACTAGCCCCAAGCTAAGCAGAGCTTGTGTTATGGGTACTAGATGACTGATATACTTAATACAATACATTACATAGATAGATATTTTTACTATACATAGCAAATACCCAGAACACCCGAAACAAATATTTGTAGATCGTACAAACATTTGTCCCAAGGCGGGAATCGAACCCGCAACCTCCTGCGTCGCAGGCGGACCTTCGCCCACCGCGCCACATAGGTCGTCAATTAAGCTAAACAAATATGTTTATTACAATACAGCATAATCAGGTAAAATCTCCAATAACATATTTTCTCTAATAACTAATAGTACCTGGATAACCGAGCGTTCCTCGGATAAAACGACGTTTTCTAAAAATTAAACCTAGCTAGATCGATTTATCGCCCCCGAAACACCCTGCACACTAAATTTCATAAAAATCGTATGAGCCGTTGCCGAGAATCAGATTATATTATATATGTACATACATATATCCAAGAATTGCTCGTTTAAAGGTATTTCCCAGCTATCAGGTATCGACCACAAGTAAGTCTCATTAGACATGTACCTAACAGAAATAACATCGAATATCTACATCTACACTATATGGCATAACACAGACGGTCCACAGTGTAACTAATTTCCCAAGTTGGACATTGTTGCACTGGTCGATACGGAAACTAAACGCGTTAATTAATATCATAGATGGCTTATGTCCTAGATGGCAAAGTTGTTCTACTGTGTTATAGAATTGGTGATATGTTTCGAAGTGTACAGGTAACTATTACAGGCTTTATTTACTGTGTGGTTAGAAGGTTTATTTAATCTTAATGATGTATCTAAATATGCAATGCTAAACATCATCACTTTCTGCCTAGCCTAGGCTAGCAGTCTTAGCCAGGGATCGTGGAATGAGCACTAGTTCTCATGATCCCCGGTGCAGTAGTAGTATCCCGGCGCAGGATGGAAGCACCGGGGTGATTTTTAGTCAGTAAGGGTCTGACAGACCCAACTGCCTGAGCTAGAGCGGAGGACGTCTATGAGGATTTTCCAAACCAGAAACAAAAAAAAAGGCTTGCAGTCTAACCGGGTGCAGCTGAAAACCAGTATTTAACATACAGCGACAGACTACATGACCTCCACAACCCAGTTACTGGCTTCACGATACCATTAGGTAATTGGCTGTCAGACTTTCGGGTTTCAAACTACTCCTAACGATGTCAGCCGGGACAAACAGCTTAGCTCGTTTTGCGAACCACAGTTAGCTCTCACAGCTAGCACAGGTAGGTATGTAATAGATGGTCAACCATCCACAGACAGACCTCAGCAAGCGTTGTTTTACCTTAAAGATTGATCCGCGTGACTGTTATTACTAAGGTTATGTTAAAAGAAAAAACCATTTATTCAGCACAGCCTCAGGCACACAACGCATAACATAGTAACATAAAAAGAAACAAAACAATTTAATGAAACAGAAGTCATAAAAAAATCATAAAAATATAAATATTATTAAGTATGTGCCTTACGGCTGCGCTAAAAGGGTCCAGTTCAGCAAAAATGCCAGACAACTAGTGCCTGCTTCCTGCTAGTGTGTGCTATAATTAATTTTCTGTTGTTAGAGCAGTGGTGTGTAGATAAGTGGCTCATCCTATTTTCTTAGTATTTTGTAGTAAATGTATTCAAAATTAATTGAATTATTCATTAAAGCTCAGGTTGCTTTCTCAACTTCAGATTTTTAGTACCTACCAAACTATTGAAATTTTTTAAGGACGCTTTTTTCTTTTGGAGTTTTAGCTTGCATCGCAACTCCACTCGTTCAGTCAGTCTATCTAGTAAGTGTTATTAAGTCTCAAGTGTTTGTATATCACTTTTCTTTAGAAAGTTTTTATATCATGTCATATCTGAGCTCAAGGAAGCTACCGACTAAAATGATGATTGGTTAACGTTACAGAAAAAATACATTCTTGGCCGAAATCATTAGTACCACACAAATTATACATATCCGCGATGATCGCATGGACTCTTCTAAATACATTAAATAACTGGAAACTGGACTCCTACCCTCATTTTCATCACTTTTAGGTGATACAAACATGGATGGCGTAAAATTCTAACAAGACAACGCGCCCAACACAAAGCAGCCCGCACAATGCCGCAAGAAGTCCTAAAGCGCCTCCTCCGTGAGAAATGGAACGCCATAAGTCGCAAAGAGTGCATTAAACTAGTGCGCTCTTTACCGATATCAACTTCTGCCGTGATTTAGACAAAGGATGGCGAATTAATTAAAGCATGATAAAATTCGATCTAAACCTGACCATGAAAAATTGTTTGAAATATATTTAAATATGTGTCTCTCAAAACTGGTGAAATGTGGGTGTACTGAAGGTACACCTCTGCCCAACCCTTAGGGGATATATAGGCGTGATGTTATGTCTCTCAAAAACTGGAATACTTTTGGCCAAGGCTTTGGATATCCAAATATGATTACACATCACCACAACATCAAAAACAATCCACATAATCCGCCCAAAGTCATTATAGAAAAACAAAACAAAAATATTCCCTTCATTTCCTTCGTCCCTTCACCTGTAACTGACAACAAAAGGGGGGGAGGTCATCAAAGAAACAATAATAGACTTACCGATAAAGAACCGAGTCAAAACCGACCCTTATTACCTTTCACGAAACGGAACAGTCGAACGAATAAAGGTTAGGGATGCCGAATGTTTCTATTCGTGACATCCCGGCATTTGAGCCCCGGGAAATATGCGGGAAAATTATCCCGACATTTGATACGGATAATAGAGACAATGCCAACGAGTTTATTGGGTTTTGCTACAATAATATGTCCGTTTACGTAAATGCTGATGTTGATTTTCAATTGGTTGTGGGCTGTAATGCAATATTGTTGTTGTGAAATAAACGTTAGGTATTTGCATTCAACGCTTATTTTGTAATGGAGTGGGGAGGATTTTGTTTCGCCCGTCCTATGCTTCGCGGTTTAAAGCCTGGCATACACGGATGCGTCTCACTTACTCAATGTCATGTAAAGGTACTTTTTAATTGCCTTGTTTTAAAGGAAAACATCCTGAATAAACCTCTCTTAGAATAGACTAAAAATGTGTTGGATGGTGGTAAAGTCAATGGTTTGGGTCTAAATAAGACCAGAGAGCGAAAAAACTTTCAAATTCAATTTTAAAATATATGTAGTTACATAAGTGTGGTGAGAAATTAAAACTAAGAATGACCTGAGCAAGAAGTCCCAATATAGGCACAGCACAGCCAGTCTTGTAAAACCAAACAGCCCACACAGTTTTAGAAACAGGAATTAGTATCGTGTTTATATGCTTGCGTCTCAATTCCGCGGACTAGTAACATCACTACTTAGAACCTACTAATGGGTGAAACGGCTATAATCCTTAGTTATTTCCCAAAACGCCGTGGGCTTATCCAAGGCGGGATGTGCTAAGCTATGACGTCAGACCCCAAGAAATGTTTTGATGAATATTTGATCCGGGACTGAGCGTGTTAATAATTGAACATGTTATTATATAGAATTATCACTAGCACGTGATTGGGAGGTAGCCACGGTACAAAGATGGCCGCCGAACATCAGGGATAAATAATTAGGAAGCAAATTTCGTACTCTGTATGAGCCAATTTGCTGTAATATTTTAATTAGACTTACATGGCTTCTGATTTCCACACAAGTGAAATATTATAGTTATACTAGCGGACCGAACAGACGTCGTCCTGCCCGTACAGCGCCACCTACCGGGTCCAATTGTAAATCTAAACCATTCTCGAATCTCCACGAACACACACAAAAAATTTCATCAAAATTGGTCCAGTCGTTTAGGAGGAGTTCAGTCACATACACACGCACACAAGAAATATATATATTAAGATTAGCTTTTGCCCGTGGCTTCGCCTACGCCTTATTCCATGAGAACTTACTACCGGAATGAAAGTATCCTATGTCTCAAAACCAGCCTTGGTCTATCCATGTGCGAAATTTCATCCAAATCCAAAATATCGCCAAATTCAACAAGCCTACTTCACGTCCTATGGTTTCTTAGAGGTACAACTGTCGGCACGGATCTTGAGCGCTGGACGCAGTGGCGGGCATAAAGTCTTGCACAAGCACTTTCTACTAAAATCAACTATTGGACTCAAGATCCGTGCCGGCTACTTCAATGTTTCTTAAGACGGGCCTCAAAAACAATACTTACCAATAAATTACAAACTAACCCATTTGAATATAAACACTATCTTATTATTTCAAGCCCGTGCAGAACTAAGTTACGCTTGCACGTTTTATTTCAAACTATGTAGTTAAATATTGCTAAAGTTAATTTAAGTTAACGTCGAGAGCATACTGCCGACATAATAACAGTATAAGTTTATTTATTAAACTATAATGTTGGTGTTTTACGCGTGCACCTTGCCGGGACCAAAATTGTGCTGTAAACAGGAAATTGCATACTAGACTCAATTTTGTGGGGGCATATCAACAAGCTAATGTTGAGGGTTATAGAGATATGGGTAATTGAGAGGCTGTTTAGTATGGATTTGTTTGAGTATGTGACTATCTGACTAAACTATCATCATACATTTATATGGACTAGCTAGCTATAGCTGAGGGCCTGACCGAGAACCTTGAGTGAAAGTTGGTAGTCCTGGAAAGGAAGGAATGAATATCATGTTGGTGTGAATGTGGAGGGTTAAAAAACTAGAGAAGGCTGAAAAACGATGGACGGATTGTGTGAGAGACGATTTGGCTAGGAACGAAATTACCATATGATGACGGCAATAAGAGATGTATGGAAGAAGACATGCTGCGCCGACTTCAAATAATGGGATAAGAGTAGGAAGATGATGAAACGAGGACCACAACATAGAAATCAGCAAACATCTACAAAAGCCTTCCTGGAGGCTCAGGCAACAGAGCGGCTGCTTGCGCACTTTTTTTTAATGAAATGCAAGCAGAAAAATGGATGTTTTTGGAGATTTATACTTTGAATGCCAATGCGAAGATTTAGTGGTACCACAGTGCGAGGAGGAGCGAGGTGGGAGGTGGCAGGAGCGAGGTATTGCTCTGCGATGTTACAACTAAATTTCTTTTTGAAAAGTTGGTAAACATTCAGGTCCATCTATTTCCTGCATTTTTCGTTTGTTTCTTTTTGTTTAGAAAAAAACGTGGCCCCACACTAGGAATTCCTCCTGTGTCGTAGGTGCGTATATAAACATTTAAAGTCACATACACAAACAGACCAGACCCGGAACAACTACCTATGGGCCACACAAATATTTGTTCAGTGCGGGAATCGAACCCACGACACGCGTCGCGGCAGTCGATCGCTCAGCCACTGCGCCAACCGTGTCGTCAAAATTTACCTAGGACAGCAGTCCACTCTTTGAATAAAGACTGACATATATATGTAGTAATAATTGATTTAACCCATTGAACCAATAATGTACACACACATATATAGAAAAGAGAAAAACAAAGCACCACAAAGGAGGTCATGCTTATTTCAGATGCTTATGCTAATTAAAATGGCTTCCTCTAAAACTTTGAAGTAAGTAATAATAAATTGCTGAACTATTTAAATATTAAAAAGCCCACTTCCAACTCCTACAACAAATTAAACAACACGATGTCCCACGTACAAAGTACCGAAATTACGTTCAGCTATAAACAGGAAATTCAGTAAAACAGGATATTGCAGGCGACGGCCAATATTCTGCGGGATACTAAACTTATATTAAAGCTGTGTTTGCACCGGGACAGTCGTTAACTGGGTTATTAATGTGGGTTTTGCTGTGGTCGCGTATGGTCGATTTAAATTGTTTAGGCGTTAAACTATATAAAGGTTTTACACAGTAGTTCTTACTGGGAATAGACGATACCTTACTTTGGGATTTTATTAGAATGGAGTTGGAATTCGTTATCTATTGTGCTGTGCAGCAGTATTGTTTTTACAGATGGTTTAGTTACTTGTAAGTTTTAGAGATTTTATTTGAAAGATGCTTAAACTAACACGCCTGTATTCTGTAGAGGATAAGGCAGAGTTGTACTTATAGCACACCCACATTTCGTCAAAATATTGTTAATAATTTGATAAACAAACTTATCTTGTCGTCCAAAACCATGCATTCTCATCCAATATTTAGTTAAACTAAACAACAAAATATGAAGTTGCCGGAAGGCGGGAAACTTTGTCACCTCGCTAACACCAGGCTCTCAACGCTAGTGAAACAAAGAGGAACAAAACAACAACTTTGCCAAACATTTGCCAAACAAAAACACCTGTAATTGTAAACTGGCAGAGTTTGTTGAGAACGACTTGCTAACGTACCGTTAGGCGAGTTGCACGTTGCGTCTGAACGTGGATTTAGAAACTGAAACTAGAAATTCAAATCCCTATTTGGAATGTTTCGAAATCTGATTTTTTTTGGGTTGTTTTTTGGATACAAATCACTGCTATCATTCGTTTCGGATTCGCTTGCGTTGATTTATCTGTACCTGGCGGAAGCTTCCACGTGACCATTTTCGTTAGTTCAGGAACCGAACGCCATAAACTTGTTTCATGTAGGACTTACAGCTTTGTATATGAACTATTTACGTGTGTAATTCTACCTCTTTAGCTGCTTAGTGGCGGCTACCTTCTCATTTAACTATTTTGAAGCGATTAATTATAATAGCTTGACAGCTGCCGAAGATCCCGACGGTTACTACTACGAGACTGACTGCTTTTAACGTTACCTTAACCTTAACTTAACCAATACATTTCTAAAATAAGCTAATTAAAGAAGCACACCAAAAAACCAATATTTATTTTCGAAGCGATAGAGCGAGACCACGCTATACAAACTGCAACGCCAAAAAGAGAGCAAGCATCAAACCCCGTCATAAGTGTCACCTTTAAATAATCAACCCACGAACACCTTAAAGGGTAAGACAATAAAATCACTCCATTTTATCACCCGTCTGTAACCAACCGAAACACGGTGTCCCTAATGGCTGTTCGCTGTTTACCTCAGGACAAAAGCCCGGAGCCACGCTAAATATTTTATAATATTTGCTTAATGTGCCCAGCAGCTATTTAAGGGAATCCCTGTTTTATGTACCTCATTATAATATTAACTTTTGTTACAGCGAAGTTGCGGGTTCATACAAAATTCTCAAATTTCAGAGATGGAGAAATAATATACAGTACCTGGATGACTGAGCAATGTAACCTAACTATGTAGATCGATTTATCGCCCTTGAAACCCCGTACATACAAAATTTCATGAAAATCGTTGGAGCCGTTTCCGAGATTCAGATTATATATATTATAAATATATGTACATACATATATCCAAGAATTGCTCGTTTAAAAGTATTTTAAGGAAATCTACGCAACAAGAAAATCACTTCAAGTTGCAATTCAAATGTAACCAAAAGTAGATGAGACTAAAGTTTCTAAACCCAAATAAATAAATAATGCTGGACAATCCACACAGCATCATCTAGCCCTAAGCAGAGCTTGTATTATGGGTACTATATTACTGATATACTTAATACAATACATTACATAGATAGATATTTTTTACTATACATAGCAAATACCCAGAACACCCAAAATACAAAGCATGCTTATCATAAAGTGGCTAATGTTTACTCGCCTAAAGGCTGTAAGAAAATAAGGGATCTTAACAGGGTTGTTAAGGATGGTGCTTTCGTTGACGATATGGGGTAAAGGTAAGGTATTGGAGTAATTATGGCTTGTGTATTAATTAATTTTCCTGACGATCCAAAATGGCGGCCCTGCGTAGTGCAGAAATTACCATCGTGGGTCAAATAATTTGATCTTATTGGTGTTAGTATGATGATTGTAGGTGAATCATATCAACTAAAATAGGATGTTGAACATGTGTAAAAATTGTTACATGTGTATATAAAATAGGATGTTTAATGATGAAAATGTTCTATGCATGCCGTTTACTACAAGTCAACTCAAAGCTTCAATAGCAATTTTTTTCCAAAGGTTTTCCAGAGTGGATCGTTAGAGTCACATTATATCGTATAATAATTTGGACTACACATTTTTTTTTGCATTTCTTCTCAGGGATAAGTGGTATTATTTAAAGATTTCATCTAGTTTAAAATAATGACTAAATTTTAATGTGTCATTATCTAAAAAGATACACGTACAGAAATAAGTATCCTCTCATCATTTCATTTTATATTTTAGGTATCTACAATTTAGACCTATTTCTAGCTGTGAACGCTAGAAATAAGTCTCGTGATCAACCACAGCTGCGGTGTAAAACTCCAGGGAAAAAATGTATTCTCCTAACTAACGCATTTGCTAAAAGTATGGTATGCTGGTATATCTTAACTAATATTATAAATACGAATGTGACTTTGTTTGTTACACTCCACACCTTACTTCCTCGCCTTGACTACTCAGCCAATGGAAATTTAGCATACACGTTACCAGGAGTACATAAAAGGACATAATCTACCATTCAAAAGTACTGTTCACAAAATCGTCAAAATATACATTAACGCAAGCGAAGCCGCAGGCAAAACCTTGTACTGTTCTAAGCACAAACAAGAAGAAACTGTACGTTCAACTTCTCAGTAATGTCAACGTAATCAAAAATACAACGGGGTAGGTATTTCTTACATCACTCCCCGTCAAGGGGTGTAAAATTTTTACAACCCCTTAAGATTTTTGTATGAAATCCGTTCCCTTTTGATTATGTCCCCCAACTTCGAAGTTCCCAGTTTACGTGAACTAATTAAAGATAAAGTTTGTTTGTTTTATTAACAGTAATTTTGGTAATTGCGTTATTACAGTAATTTGCAGGCAAGCCCTATTATTTTATCGGAAAACATTATTTTCATGTTATAATTTGTTCGCAAAAATAAAATACCTTGTGGCATTTCAGTGAACGTAAGGCATAATCGTACTTATCTATGTAACAAAGGGTTTATTTTCTAGATTAATTGGTGTCTTGTGCTTAGTGATGTTGAGTTGTGCTGTTACAGATCTGTATTAGTAGCAATGGAAGCAAGAGTACGATATTAACAAAAAAAAAGTAGTGGGGTGAAAAAAAGAATGAGCGGAATTGAATGAACCCAACCACCACCACATACTTATGTGCATAGTTTTAATTATTGTTTTTTTTAAGTTATGTCAATAACTTAACTTTAAAATGAATAATGACCAATCTTACCGCTTTACCATGAAAAGTTAAAATAAAATTTTGTCGAATTAAGAAATAGAATAAGTACCTATGAACAATATTTCAAAGAGGTATAGAACAAACATATTTTTTTTTCAATTTCGATTCCAGTCTTTCTTTTAGCAAATTCGTTCTCTATCCCATATACTTATTTGTTCAGACCTTTCTGAACTACTTCTTCTACTAGTAAGGTGTCATTATTGTTGTTTGATTCGTCAAGTTACTATGTATGATTAAAATTCCAATCGTTTTCTTTTATATTGTGGTACAACATATACACCAATACCTATTCAGGCGACGGGGACCGTTGTCAAACTCGTCACTCGCCCAATGATGTGTGACTGGACAAACGAAATCTTAAATAAAAAAGAAACGCTTTTACTTTTACCACACAAAAATAAAAATATAACATAAAAGACATAACATCACGCCTGTATTCCCCGATGGGTTAGGCAGAGGTGTAACTATAGTACACCCACATTTCGCCAGTTGTGTTTTAAATTATATCTGCCAGACCGGACTGTCCATTTCAGCGACACTTTTTGTGACATTTTTTTATGTATTCAGTTTAGCAGGCCTTGCTTGAGTTAATTGTCGATTTTGGTATATATAACTTTTTATTTATTTATTTTGGCATATTGGTGTGTGCTAGCTAAGATGTAGCAAATTATTTAATTGAATGACGTATAAAGATGATTGACATAATTATTATTTTTGACATAATGTGTTGTATAGCTTCAGGTTCTTCAAACCTATCAGACAGACGTGTTGCTGGGGAGTTTGTTCCTCCACTTCTTCTTCCCAGCAAAAACACTAGGAAGTGGTGAAGGGTGGGCGTTTTGGGGGACTGTCTTATGTAAACGTCTTTGACGTTCAAAAAGTGCTGATTCTCAGCCTAATTTCAATAAATGAATTTTGATTTGATTTGATTTGATTTGACTGGGTGGAGACAGTCATAGGTATAAATAAATTATATAAACTAACAATACTAACCTACTTACGTAAGCACCAGTGTTACTAACACCAAAATACTAACCAAATTATGGACTGTGGTCTGAAAATATTTACTTATTTTTAAGACAAAATTAACCATAATTATTTAGCTCTACATATAAGTTTCAGGTTCAACATCGATGTTACAGCCCCTATAATTTCAGCCACAAACTCATTAACCTCCCTCGTGTTTTGTTAACAATCCGAAATCGCTCGTAAAATTAGTTTTAATGTTCGTATACCGTAAAATAGCCATAAACTAATTTATGGTCGATGACGTAGCAAGAATGGTAAGGTCTGTTGGTTTACTCAATCATATCACGGAGGGTGCTATGATTCATCGATGGTTTTCTACAAAACTGCTGCATCAGTTTTCGTGCAATTAGTGGCGAACTATTTTTCATACAGGAATATATATGAAAAATATTGGAAGAGGAGCTCGTGGCTACTGGTGGGAACTGGATTGTGGAGATCAGATATGCAGTCGCTCCATGTAAAATACTGGTATTCAGCTGCATCCGGTTAGACTGGAAGCCGACCCCAACATAGTTAGGAAAAGGCTAGACAGATGTATGAGGAAAACGTTACTGTATTATTATCAAGCGCAAAATACGATACGATTGGGGTTCAATTTGGAGCGGTGGTCTCCTTTCGACTAAGCACCACTTTAATGTCTTTGTTGGTTTTTATGGAAAAATCAAAACTTGTAACATTTCCGGCAAACTCAAAAGTAACGTGACTTGACATAACCTTTTAACCGACTTCAAAAAGGAGGAGGTTCTCAATTCGATTGGTGTGGTTATTTTTTATTTTGATGTATGTAAGTACACCGATTACGCTGAGATTTATGATCCGATTTACGTGATTCATCTTTAGTTTCGTGCGGAATAGTTGCCATTTGGTCCCATACAAATTTAACATAGTTTGGCCCAGTAGTTTTCATTTTATGAACATTTTTCACTATTAGAAAACTACATTATTCTTTAGTGCCATAGACTATTTTTATTTTCATAACTAAGCTTTAAAGGGTGTGGAGGGGATGTTAAAGTTCGAGGGGAAAATTACGAATTCCTTTTTAGTGTTTTTCTGGAGTCGGTTGATATTTTTGTAAAAAAGTTTTATGTAACTAATAGAAAATACAATATTTTAAATAGAACATCTTTCGTACATCCAAGAAATGACAATATTTTAGTTATTGTCATTTCTTGGAAGTACGAAAGATGTTCTACATCGTAGTGTATGTTAATGTCCTAGAAAACCCAGAGTATTTATTTCACGATATTGACTGCCACATTTACTCACAAATCGCACGAACAAGAAATAATGGCAAACAAGAAATGGAAACAACTTGGAACGTCAACAGTCACAGTTCGATTGAACACGAAAGGACATGTTTATTATCGGAACGCATCGAATCTATTGCCGTTCAGCGTTGCGGGAAAGATAATGTTGGGGCCACGACAGCTGCGGGGATTTCTAGGCGGTTATTAGCTGGTGGGACTGCAGAGGTAGGTAGGTAGAGGTAGCATGACTATCATAGAAACGGGTTTTGTCAACGGAAGAATAGAGAACCTGACAGATTGTTGAGATTTCTACTGTCCTAAGCATGGAGATATTCAAAATGAAGAAGGTTTTATATTGTCTACAGTTTACGGAGTGCCCCGTGCTCGGGTCGAAGAGATGTCAAGCTAGAAATAAAGAACGTTGTCTATTCTTGGTATAATAGATATAGATTTGGTCATGCTACGCGTGATGATGGCAAATGGTTTCCATCGTATACAGGAGGAAGGGACATTGATGCAGATTCTGGACCCCTCAAAGTTGAAATTGGTAAAAAAGGTAAAAATTAGGAAAAAGCCGAAGGGCTTTTTCCTAATTTTTACGTTTTTATCTGATATTACTTTACTGAATGCATAGTATTAGGTTTCGCGTTGAAATACCTTACACTCTTATAGCACATCTGTAATACCAAAGTAACTAAGCACACGTGCATTGCCATTCGTATGTTTGATTGCTTTACTGAACATTTAAACTGCTCAAATACGGTGGCATTGAAAGTAAAAATTGGCTAATTCTGCGTGAAGAAAGAGTAAGAATGAAAGTGGTCCAGATTAGTGGACATTTGGCTCATGTGCATGCCGTTCAATACATTCTTCTATTCACATTAGACTCCAACAGTGCCGTCTCCGTCCTTTTCAATCGTGTTCTATTTTAAGAACTTTACAAGTTCTTAAATAGGTACACTGATCTTTTCTAGTGAAGAAAAACTCCAAGAAAACGATTGAAACTTTGCAAAGGGAAGCAAATCGAAGAAGAAACTCTATTAAAACAAGCGACGTGTTCAGAATTTGAAATGCTCCGTACATAATCAACCTTTAATATTCCCACAGCTGGGACCCAAGTTACTACGTGAATGGGAGTGGGCCATGATTTACCACGTGGGTTTAGTGCGTGATGGTAGCGTACGCTCTTCATGGCCCCATCTCGTCGTCAACACCACACCCTTCTGTCATCTTTCAATCGCCTCTATTCACGTTTGAACATTAAATTGATGTTCCAATAAGATAAATTATTTAGGCACTGAAGTCAACAGCGTATTTGTAAAATTGTCAAGTAACCGGTTTGGCTTACGCAGTAATAATGGAGGTTAGAGAAATTCCTCTAAAAGTCTGGATCCCAACGTGTTAGAAAACGCTGAAACAGTCAATACTAAAACTATAAAAAAATAAAGTTTCTGACATGACGACTCTTAAGCAAATCACATACGGTATTTGGACCTTATCCTGGGGCTGTTTTTTTTTTAAATAGTCAGATAACTTATATCAAGTTATTTAAATTTACTTTACGCTTTGGTATCTTTATATCTCACGAATATGTCTAATCGTCATTTTTATTCTTCACATAAAAGTTATCTGACCATTAAAAAATTGACCCTTAGTAAATTTTAAATTACGAATAAATGTTTTAAAAACCTCATTTTCATATTCATTCCTCTGATCCAAAAACATTTTTTTTTATAAATCATAAAATAAGAGTTAGGCCGAGATACCTATAGTAACACCCAAAAAACCTAACCTTCTTGTAACCAAAGCCTCCGAACAAACAAATCGCGTGGGACTCCAAGCAGCTGGCTCAACACTGTTTTCTCCCCACATGAAAAAGAAAACATGATAACCGAATCACGGCCCTTTACCATTAAAAATAGCAATGCGAAACACCGTGCGTTTCCACTAGAGCGAGCACAAGGGTGGGTAGACATTGGCTTTGTTAGGTAAACGCACATATTGTGAGGAAAATCACGGTCCCTGTACTGAATATACATAATTTGGGATTCCTCGGATATTTTTTTGTGTTTTTGAAACCAGTTGCAAATTTCGAGGAGCGGCCTCAAGGTCCTTTTTTGTGTTCCGTTAGTGAATTCAATAGAAAACGTGTGTTTTGTGAAAGTGAATGGTTCATATGATTTATTAGAACTACTGTTTTGAACTCATCATGGCCTTGTAACCTTTAAGTTGAGTTGAAATGCAAATCAGAAGATTCGTTCCTTTCAGTTGCGTAAGTATCACTTTGTATTCGTATACCTTCTCTTAATGAGCCCAAAAACCAGCATCAATAATAACCCCTAAATTAATCATAAAGTTCTTTAACCCAAGCAGACCTTAAAACTTCCAGAGCGATAGAGAGGGTCCAAAAAAGCTTGAAAAACTTAAATCATTAGCGTGGCTACAACGACCGGCCAGACAGCCGGTTCTGTTAGCTTTCAAAACAATTTACATTGAGTTTCAGTTTCAAGTGGCCGGCGGAATATTTCGATGAGAAAAATGAACTGTTGCATAGTTCATGGGAAATATTCACTGGCCATGCCGCGTTTTGTTGAAGAAAAATGTGAAATTTGATCCTGTGCTCAAAACATTATGAAAATACAGGGTTGTTATTGGCGCCCAACCTTATGATCACACTAATATCACAAATTAAATACGATAGATAGTCGATATGTGTGTGTTATTTTTGTTACCTCCCTTAACTCCTACACGCTGAAACGGCTGAACGGATTTGGATGAAATTTTAAATCCTCCCATGTCGATTTTTTAACCGAGGGGCGTAGCTAGTGATAAAAATAGAGGATTTTAATTGGCACCCAACTTAGAGAAAAAGAAAGAAAGAAAAACACTAGCAACGAGTTGGAAACAAGAACGGAAAATAGATGTTAACAATTCCAAAAAAATAAAACAAATGGAATCTCTCACGGCAGCGAAAAAAGGACTATTTCAATGGTAATCTTGTGTTATTATGGGTGTGCGAATTGATTATTATTATGCATGCCTATACTAAAGTGCAATGAAGAAGCTTTTAGCACTTTTATGTGGGCCTATCATCTGTGCTAGAGGGAGAACGATTAATCTCTAAAATGTATCTTTTTCACACTTCAACCCTTTCATATAATAGAAACACCCCACATCTCTAAACACGGAAACACGGTAATTCCATAACGGAATATTAAAAGAGGACTTATATCCTGCGATACGAGAGGTACTTGATACAGCCAGTTTTCAGCTGAAAAACATTTTTCATAATCTGAAAACGGCGGTAAGTACGAGCATTTCAGCACCGCATTACGAGAAGATATGAAAGGCGTATTATTTTTAATCCCGCCATTCAGTGGCCCGATTCAGCTTGAAATATTTTTTAATGAAAGTTATTTCTGCAGTCTGTTATTTTGGTATAGGGATTTTTTGGAAGTTTTGTTTTGATTGTCAAACGGTAAAGTGCTAGCACTCACGTGAAGAGCATTCAACATAGATTCAAAACGTTTGGCTACAACATAATTATGGTGTATTAGTATACCTAGTTACCTATAGTTGAGAAATACAAAAGAAGGAAAGGCCCTGAAAATGAAAGAGTAAGGACATCGGAACAAAATGAGGCACTTGAAAATCTTTTGAAACAAATATTTAGAAATTTAAAACAAATCCAGTCCATTTAGACAAGACCTTTTTTCCTTCCTTAATTATTACCTAAGTATTACCTTCTCCTTCTTTATGTCGGATAAAAAGCAGGAGGTAATACATTATACACCATAACAACGATTTTTTCGTGTTTACACTGGGCTGCAAAGCCTGCCATGATGCTAAGTAAAGACAATTTATATGGGACCACCCCTTTTTTAGAATTTTTTGTGTTCGTATCTTTAATAACATTTTTGTTAATTAACTTCGTGTTCATGATGCCATAGTAAGTAGTAGACGTAGTGGTATAAGAATTTGTGTAGGAAAGGTAATATGAATAAAGATATGCCTTTAGAATTAAACAAAAAAACAACTGCCTTTAAAACACCAATACAAAGTGGCGTTATTAATTAACTTTAGTTTCGGAAGTCGGTGGCGTAAAATGACACAAACCTAGAGAGGTTGTTTTTTATTAAAAAGATTTTTATCCAGTTCCAGTAAGCATACAATGCAGTACAACAAAATGAATTAGTAGCACAATTAACAGGGGAGGTAACAAGAGCAGTAATCAACCGGCCGAAGGAACCGCTATGAATGTTAAAACGCTTCGCTCGGTACAATTCCATCATCACTCTTTTATTTTCTTCGTACTTCTGAAATTGGTCCTATTTGTGGCAGTGTTTAACGGTCATTTTGATTCGTACTGACATTAGTGCGCCATTTTGTAGCGTTACTTGGAATGGACGCAACAAAACAAAGCTTCAATTCGAAAACCATTTTGGTGAATTGTGATTGGTGTCAGAGAGCTCGAAATTTGACAGCACGCCTGTATTCCCTGAAGAGTTCGGCATAGGTGTGCCTTAGTATACCCACATATTTCCAGTTATGTTAAAGTCACATGTAATAGGAGCTAGCCCATTGCAAACATTGCTAATGAGCAGTTCCAGATTGAAGATCCCCCTGGTAATCAGTAGTGCTTGCGATCACTAGACCAACGAGGCATTTCTAAATTTTGTGGGATACTTCATCCACCAGTATAATGAATAGACCTAATCGATTCGTTTGACAAATATTATAATATCTTTATGTAAAAAAAAGTGCCAATTATATTACTATTGTATTCAGCTTCAGAAAAAAGCTCAGTAATGTGATTTTCATATTCTTTGTACTCCTCTTTGAACCTCCTCCATTCTAATGTTAAACCCCTTATCGTTTTATTCCATAAAGCTTGTAAATATTCCTTACAAAATATTATTACCAGTTTATCATCATCCACAAGAGGAGTAAACATCGGAATATTGAATTACGGAGCTATTCCGACAAAACATCCTGACGATGCAGCCCGGGATAGACCTCAAAAGAGTATGAAACGAAAATTCAGATTTCCCGGAACACATATTGACATTAAAAGGCTTTGTACATAAGAATAATGCAAAACACGCCCGCTTTCACGAACGTGGCAAAAGAGTATAAGTATTAGATGTAAAGAATATCTGTAGAGAATTTTTTGTTAAGATTGTAATGTTGAGAATTTTTCGGATAATTTCATGGAAGAATTTCTGCTGAGAGGCTTTGCAAATGAAATCGTGGAGAATGTTAAAATAGAAATAGCTAGCAAAGTAGCGAGTTATTTAGGAGAATGTTTTAATATGTTGCAGCATATTTCGTGGGACATAAATGGAAGGTGATTAGGTAACATGGCGTTTTATCATGACATCACAAAAATTGTGTTTAAAATACTGTTCTAAAGTGAAACTAAAATTATGTAAGATCACCGTGTAATAATAATGAAAATGCGCACATTGGAAAAATTCAATATTTTCTTTTGTTTTGGAGTTAAATCAAATAGTTTGAGCACCAAAAGGTCAACTGAAATTTTGCAGCCTCTGTAAACAAAGACTTTATTATCCTAACATGTTCCTTTCCTAATAAAGACAAGTGATAGCGGTCTTTGCATCTAAACAAGCCCTAACAGACGATCTCATGAAATATCGATAGTGGGTTAAACCAGGGGCTAATAAAGCCACGAATTCAAGATAGCAACATACCATACATAAGTAAGGAACTTTTTACCGTGTTTCTAGAAGGCAACCTCTCAAGGACTGAGAGGCCATATCTCCAACAAAATGACCTTCCTTTATAAAATATTCAAACGCTAGAAGGACGGAATTCTAAGAAATAATAATTATTACGCAGCAAAAGCAAGATCGTAGGAAAACAGTACCGGAGGTAATGCCGAAATTTTTATTTCAATAAAGTCATTGCCCAAGATCAAACAAAAAAAGAAGAAAAAGTGTAGGTACTGGAATTTGATAAGAAAAACCGTTTCAAAGGACTTTGGTTATTCATGAACCTTCGGGGGTTAACATAAATAATAACTTTCTGTACACTAATGTAGGAGTATGAAAGAAATTATTTCCCTTTGGACCGCTCTGGAATTTGGAGCAAATAAAGTTTATTAATTGAACAACATGTCACTTAGTAGTACAAATAAAACGAGTCTTGGTAAAACTTTCCTCACATTACTTTGATAAGTCTCCAAAAAACACGAAATTAAAACCAACAAAAGTATGAGCACATCATTGAATTCAACCATGCAAATAACGTAACCGTTTTAACCCTTTACAAAATATTGATATTGAGGGACTTTGTTAAATGTAAAACGTCCGCTTTGCTCTGCAATTTTGAATTTTATCCACTGAACTGTAATGTTTACTTTCAACTGTCAACAGCCCCGTCGATCGCGCAACTTGTTTAATTTAGGCTCGACGCACCTTTGTGTGATAATAAAATAAAAAAGTTTTCCCTACATTTGCCCAATACCCCGGATAGCGCGTCAAAGAGAATTTTTGATGGCGAATTTGATTAAAATGTGTGCGGAAGGAAAATAAAGAATTTTAACAGAAAAGGGGAATATTTGATATTGATTAATTTGTTTATTACTGATGCGTTGAATACCTGTTTACGTGGAGGAATAAATTATAGCAAAATGCAAAGCTTTAACCTGCCTACAAAATTAGTTTCGTGGTCAGAAACATTCACAAGTACGCACACACAGACACACGTTTCAGTCAGAAACGATGTTTGCACATCGAATTTCAAACCTATAACATAATTAATCCTGAATATCGAATCAAATAGCATTGAAAATGGCTTTCGAAAGCCCGTCTCCTCTTGAACCACTTACCAATGCTAATGCCGGCTTTTAGTTCCATTTGCAAATGTAAATTAGTTGACAGAGGCTCAATCTATGATAGTTTCGTGGACTATCCCGACCGCATCAGACTACCTTTATGAAATAATGTTTGGCGTCCCTCATGGGTCTATAATTGGACCAGATTTCTTTGTAATGCATATTAATTTTGCTTTATGTTTATGTATTAGGTGCAAATGTGGTCGTAAGATATGTTTGTTTTAGTAATGTGACCCGTATGGGTCCAATTGTTAGGTAAACAATTAACTGACAAATGGTCAAGAAAAGTTAGGTTACTACTTAATGATAGATAAGGATTTTTTGATTAACGCTTTGAAGCTTTCCGCATTGCGTTTTTAATCGAATCCTATTCCGAGAAGAACTAAACCAGCATCAATTTTTTTAACAATAGTGCAGTACGCAGCATCATTTACAAAACACAGGAAGTAACTGAGAACAAAACTTAACAGTGATAAATCTTCGTTTTGCACACAATTATTCTCGTCTGGTACACGACTTATGTTTCAATGTCTGCCTTCAGTTGGAGCTCGCACTTCATTTGTTCCTGTCGAAAACTCCAAGCTAGCTAAAGTGTTTGTTTTTAAAACGATCTCCAAGAGGGCTATTATTGTTCCTATTCTTCCTATTTTATCTCTGAAGGAGTTTCGTTTCGTGTAGAACTGTCCGACGGTAAAAGGAGCTTTATTAATTAAACGTGGGAGTGGCAATACATCGGTTGCGGTCGTTGACAGTTTGTTCATTTTGAACTTTTATCAAGAAAATAATCTTGGTTAACATAAATGAAATATGTACATACACATTTATGATTTGTATATATTGTAGGTACAGTGTAGATACGTCAACTTCAACTGAAAATTAGCCTTCTGAATATTCATATCGAGGAAGAAGCTGTCAGATATTTCAACTACATGTATATATACTAAAACAATACATGTCGTTTTGGTAAACAACGAAAATCAAATTACCAAAATTGTTTGCTCACAAAACAGATATGCGATACAACAGCCGCCGAATCCCAATAATTAGCTCCTAAATCGAGTAACTATGTTCACAGACAAAGCGTTACCCGTTTGATGGTAGACCACAATTTCACTCATGGACACATTGTGGGTAAGGCTGAAGGCACATTGTGGGGTTGTCGCATTACGACGGACCTCTTACCCCTCTTAAGGTTAATTAGTTTGAGACCTTCCTGATTCAAAGCGATGAATGCAGTGTTTTACATCAATAGTTTCTACATCAAGTTAGGTTTGTGAGTAACTATCAGCAGTAATTGAAAACGTGTAATAAATCAAGTAGCGTCCGTGACGCATTTAGCTAGAAAAGAAGGAAACTTTTCATGAAAGTTTACCTAAGGCGGAGTTTCTTTCATAAATGGTTTTGCCTCCACTTAATATTCAGTTGGTTGTTTGTTTGTAATCTTCGCATTATTTACCGTTATGTTGATTTGATTCTTCATTGTTTACGGAATAACTGCTTTACCTGAAAGAAAAAGAAATATATTTTTAATAACGTTGATTCAGTTAGGTGGTACGAAATAAATTTATAAGCTAGCTGCAATTAAAACTTTTCAAAAAGGATGTAACTCTTTGTTAAATTCTGTTAAGTTTTCCTATGGAAGGAATAGAAGCAAAGTTCAATTAGTCAGCTTGTTGTAAGCTTCAGAATGGTTCATCAGGTATCCACTGCACACTGTTCACCTATCAAAAAGTTGACAGAACCGACATAGGTACTCAAACCAGCCCAAAAACAACTAGCCACCTTTATAAAAATACACTGGTACGTTATACCACAGTATCTATTACAGTAATGGAAACCCATATTGCTTCAGCACGCCAATAAACCGTCCCGTGACACTAAACCTTATGAGCCGGGTCCCTGAATTATCTACGACAGCCGTAAACTTTGTTTCGTCATGCGCTGTATTGTCCTTTATTTTCTACTTTTCGTGGTCAGAGATAGTTTTATTGAATTTACTACAAACACGCTAGGATAGAGGCCCATTTTCAAGATTGGAAGATTCAGGACAGTGTTCTATAAATGTTCTGACGCTAGACTTTTATTGTATTTGGAGTTTAAATTATTCTTAGTCTGGCTAGTCTTCTTGTAATGAATTCTTTATAACTTTACGAATATAAAAATGGACGACTGCACCCTCGTGTTACAACGTTTGTCTGTTTCAGGGAAATGAAAGTCTTTATTATTTCATATAGTTGTATTTAGTTTTCTTTTTTAATATTTTGAATCTGTAGAAGGCTTGACATATTTTGGGGAAAAAAAAACCTTGAATGTGTGTACGTCGTAGTACAGGCCATTTCTATTTCGATACATTTCGGCGCCAACCGGTAATATCTGGTCGAATCCGCCGCAAATTGGATTGGACCGCACTGGCGTACCGCGACTTTTGCATCGTAACGTCTATTTTATTTATTTTCTACTCTACACGGGTGGCACTATGATTTTTACATGCCGACAGACTGTTGTGGAAAATTCAACGTGTCCCGGAATATGTTAAGCTCGAAATAAAATTTTATAAGCGTTTAGATTTCGTCAGAGCAACCGAGCGAGCTTAAAATATCATATTCATACTAGTATTATGGAAAATCTTTTTAGATTTATAGAATCTTTGAAGTTTTCAGCAAAATCTGTGCTCCTCAGTCCTATGAAACTGACATGAATGATTCTATTATATTGCCCATAAAATCCTGATGGACGCTCCACATAAAACAAACTGAAGCCATAGATCCCTTCTGCCGAGGCTGGCAGCTAGAGATACATACATAAATCCCTGCGACTGTTACTGATGCATCTCAGAGTACATTTAAATTACCTTGGAATGCACTAATCCATCATGTCTTGTAGAACGCTTTATTCATGGCGCAGTTGAATTATTGAATGCTTTATACAATATTGTAACTGCATTAATCAGTTGGTAGAACGAGGAAATAGTTTCAACTTCACACATTTAAAGCTTAGAGTGGATCCTTAATAATAGTATCTAAAACATCAACTGAAATAGAAATGTATTTAATTTCACTATCCATTCAAACAGTTTACGCGCTTCTATACTGGCATACAATACCAGGCAGTTCTGAAACAACAATTTTCCGAAAATCGCTGGCACATAAAACCTCATTTTATTCACAAAAAGAATAAGCACGAAAACCTAGTGGCTGGTTCAAACAAAAGTCGTGGTCGAGTGAAATTGTAGCCACGATTTCCTCTTTAACCGCGCATCGTTTCCATTTTGTATCATTTTAAGATATTTTATTACCTCCCCCGTCTGCGTCAGTTTCACGTTTCCCGTAAAATTTAATTTGTCACAAATATGCGGTAACTTTATATGCTGACAAAGAGGTATGAAAAGTTCCCGGTTAAAATTCAGGACCCCTTTTTTGCTGTCGTCGGGCCAAAGTGATCGGTGGGTTTTATTTTTGTTTTCAAGAATGGTAATATGTTTCCGGCCGTAATCAAATCTACAACGAAACGGTTTTAAAATTAATTTGCAACGTTGTCGTTTTATGGAAAAATTTACAATGGTTCCTACCTGTGTTTTGGGATTATAATTGCTAATGGATAGGAGTTAAGTTTTTTAGCTGAAAAAAACATGCTACGACGAGCTGCGCTGAGTTAGCTTATAATCTTGTTGTGTGTTGAAAAAATATTTTTAACAGTCACTACAGATAAAAAATTACACCAAGATAAGTACTTATTACTCTTTTTTTTTCTCTTCACATAATGTCGCAGTACTTAATACTGCTTTAAATATAAGTTATAAATTTGTGAGAGACTGCGCTTTAAATAGATATTGCATGCAACGCCTCTGGTACAATCATTTTCCTAATGTCAAAATAACCTCTGTCATTTCCAAGTACCACAACTAATTTCACCGCTTTCTGTACCACTAACAAAACAATAAGTTATTTCAAATAATTTGCTCACAAAAACGGGACAATAGCATCAGATGAACTGCTAAGACTGTCCAGAATAGGTCAGCGTATTGTTCCCTTGCCCTTTGATAGGATTATTGTCAAACGCTTTTGTCTACCGTACCTTTGTGAAGTTTACTCTGTGAATGGCCGCCATTGTTAATTAAGGTACGAAAGGTAGGAATTTAGCCAGTTTTGATGGCACGGGAGGCAAAACTGATGTCGGTAGGAGACCTTTTTAAACGTGTTTTAAATAGGGTGCTGCTCAACTCGATAGGTACGGATGATGGGAAAGCGTTGATGTTTGAAAGGTAGTTCTTTGATGTTGTTAATTTTGTTTGGGATTTTTGGAAAGGATTTCGAAAGTAAATTAAACAATGGAAGTTCCAAAATTGCTTTTTGACACCTCTGACGTCCGTCAATCAACGCTGAAAAGCACAAAAACGAAAAACAAAACTGAAGCAGAAATGTGGGTTTAATAAAATTATCTACATGTGCTATTTTCCAGTGTCTGGATAATTTAACATAATCTGGTAAAGGACTGGAGGTAATTGAAACGGGTAGACTGATATGTATTAGACTAAGTTCATTTAAGGAAATGGAAATACAGACCATGCTAAGGACTTTTGACACTATTAACAAAGATAGAGACATCAAGCCT